>JAWNPI010000035.1:5813181-6424545 GCA_035047625.1 Drosophila mettleri
GGCAGTATAATTTGGATGAGATAGGCGCTTGCAGTGTGGGGGCAAAAGAAATCACATGAATTTGGAATTGGTTGAAAATGTTGAATGTTGATTGAATGTGAACATACATAAGATGGGGCGGCATAAAAATCAAAATGATACAAACATGAAACAACACATATAGTACAGATACATATATATGGATATATCATATATATATATATATATATATATATATATATATATAGAGAGAGAGAGAGATTAATGGATGTATGTATGTATGTGTGAACGAATTGTATAATGCTCTAAACTTCCTTGCATACACACACACACACACACACACACACACGCACAGAGAGAGTCATACACATACACACATGCACCCAAACGAACACGCACACACTACCTGGTGATGCGTGCTGTAGAGCGCATGTTGCGCTGCGTAGGAAGAGGTGGAGGAGCTACTCAAATCATCAACGTGAACGCCGCCGGCACCCAACTGAACTTGAATGCTAGGAAAGTGGTGTGGGTGGTGCGAATGCGGATGCGCGTAGTGTGCCCCACCGTGTTGCAAGCTGCCTGTTGTTGTTGTTGTTGTTGTCAAAGTAGCTGTTGCTGCTGTGGTTGTTATTGTTGTTATTGTGGTTGCAGCAATCGCTGTAGCTGACCCACCTCGTCCAATTGCCGCAGTCGGGCCCATGCCCACGCCCACGCCCACGCCCAACATATGCGCGGCAACAGCAGCACTGCCGTGATGCAGATGCGACGGCGGCTGTTGCTGCTGCTGTTGTTGAGAATGCAAATAGGTTGCATGTTGCTGTTGCTGTTGCTGCTGCTGCTGTTGCTGTTGATGTGCTGCGTGTATGTTGTTGCTGTTTGCGTTGATATTGCTGCTGCTGTTGCCCGCACTGTTATACGTTCCGTGAGACGACGCAACGTGTCTAATGAAGAGATTCACAGATGACTTTGACTTGACCATTTTTATTCTGCCATTTCTACACTCACCTTAAGCCCAAACTCGATGTATTGCCCATTGGCAGGCTGCTCACGGAGGACATTGGTGTTGTTGTTGCCGATGTGGTTGCATTCGAGTTGGAGGCTGCCGGATTGCTGTTCATATTGTTGCTGTTGCTGTTGTTGTTGTTGTTGCTGCTGCTGCTGGTGCTGCCACGAAAGTCCAGGGCGCTGCTGGCACTGCTAGCCCGACTGTTGGCCATCGTTGGTATTGTTGTGTTTATAGCGGTAGTGGCCAGCGAGACGGCCGCTGCAATTGTTGTGGCCGCATTGAGAGCGTTGCTGCTGCTGCTGCCGCTGCTGTTATTATTGCTGCTGCCGCTGTTGGTAGAAGCTAACGTGAAAACGGCAAAAGTTGTACAAGTTGTTCGCTTTACACACTTGTTAATTTGTGAAGTTGTTATTTTTTTTTTTTATTTTTTTTTTTTTGTGTATAATTGATCGTGTGTGTGTGTGCAGCGCAGTTGCATGCAACATATTAAACGCCTGTACAAAATGCCCAATTAATTTTACCATTTAACATTAACGATTACAGCAAGGCGTTCTGTTAGCGAGATTTCGATGCAAATGAAAACGTGCTGTCAATTAACATTAACAGCCGTGGTTAGTGCGCCAATGTCACTGTTAGGCAAGGTTAAGACTTTCGATAAGAAAACACAAATGAAATAAATGTATAATTTGCTTGTGGTGTTTTTTTTTTTTTGTTTGTTTGTTTATAAAACAAATTTTATTCATTTTTAAAATAAATAAAATAAGGAAAAAACTTGCGTTTCTTTGTGCGTAAAAATAAGCTTAATGTTTTAATCATAGTTTGAGTAAAATAAAAACTCGCTTCGTTTGTTACATGAATAGGAAATGTAATTTAAACCTTAAATAAGCTTAAGTACTTGTGAAATTGTATATTTATATAATTTGTACAAGTATTCATTATTTTCGAAAAGATGCGATTTGTTGTTGTTGTTGTTTTTTTTTGTTATATTTTGTAAATTATGTTATGTACAGTGATCTCTTGTACCCAGTTAGACTTAAATTAATATAATTAATGCGTTCTATGTGCGAGTTGTCAGCTTTAGCATTAGTTTGAGGTCTGGCAACGCCAAGCATAACATAGACTGTTATTGTGTGTTTGCTTTTTTTTTCTCTCTCATTTTTTTGATGTATTTACAATTACAAAAAAAAAAAAAAACTTAAATTCAATTTGCAGACGCCTCCATTAACCATGTATTTGTGTGCTGAGTGTGTGTGTGTCTGTGTGTGTATGTATTTGTGGGTGCCGACACCAAGTACTAAGAGTGGATGCCGCTACTTACCATGCGTCTCGGCTTTAGCATTATTGATTGCATTGTTGAGCGGTATCTGGAGGCGGGCATTGACGGCCAGCAGATGATCACGGCGCGCTATCAAGCTGGTCACGTGCTCCTCGAGCCGCAGATTCTCGCTCTGCAGCTGATGCAGACAGTTCAACAGGGAGGCAACTGTGCGTGGATGGCAAAAGTGAGTTTTAGTTGATGCGCTCGCCAAAATATGCTTACTCTTGGGGATTAGCCATACTCACTGTCGAAATGCTGCGCCTGCTCCATGAGAAACTGCGAGCCCTGCTCCCACTGGCGTTCGAGTAGCTGTTCCAGGCTTTGCGGTATGGGCATGTTGCCATTGATGCCGCCTCCGCTGAACATGGATTGCAGCGGATTCGGCGCCGTTGCTGCACCGCTCGAAGCAGCAGCAGCAGCAGCAGCAGAGGCATTGGCGTTGCGCTGGTAATAATAAAGAATAGATAGATTAATCAGATGTTTCGATATAAGCAGCTTGTTGCGGTATTTACCTGCTTGCCGGGAAAGGGCACACCTGCAAACTGCGAGGTCATGGACTCTGTGGTGTAAATGGCATGATCCTGCACCTCCATGTGCAGTTGCTCGGAGAGCTTCTGGGCCACGCTGCTGTTGGGATTCACATGATTGCCCAGCATATGGGTAGCTGTGTGCGAGATGATGGAGCTGTTGGAGCCAGAACTGCTGCTGCCGCTCCCACTGGTGCTGCCACTGGCGCTCGTCGCACTGGTGGCGGGCGTGGCGGGGGGCGTGGGTGCACTGGCCGGCACGATGGCAGCTCCGATGCCATTTTGCAGTATGCGCACATCCTTGAGATCCTGTTGAGTGGCGGTCACTGTCGTCGTGGCAGCTGCCGACGCCGCCGCCGCCGCCGCAGCCGCCAATGACGCATCCTTGGCCTTGCGTCCGCGCTTGCGCACATTGCTGCTGGCCGCAATGGGCGCGGCTATTGTCGTGTGCAGCGCAGCGCCGATTTCGGAGCCTGGTGAGCTGGGCGGCGAGTCCTTAATGGCGCTCACCGGCAGCATGGGCACGTCCAGCTGGCTGCTGATCGTCTGCGCCTCGTAGCTGAACTTGAGGCCACCACTGCCGCTGTTGAGGCTGCTCAAGTTGCTGTTGATGCTCAGCAGGTTGTTGCTGCTGCCAGTTGTGTTGCTGTTGCTGCTGCTGCTGCCGTTGGGTGCTGTTGCTGCTGCGATGCTATTCGAGCTGTTCGCTGCATTGAGATCGGGTGTCCTGTAGCATTTCGATGTCGATTTATTGTTGTTGTTTGCGGTGGTCGCAGTTGTTGTTGACGATGATGATGATGATGATGATGATGTTGTTGATGATGTGGTTGTTGTTGTTGTCGTCATGGAAGAAGCATTTGTATTTGTATTAGTAAATTGCAAAATTTCTAGATCTTGGTGCTGCTTAAGCTGCTGTTGTTGTTGCTGTTGCTGCTGCGATTGTTGCTGTTGGGCAAACTGACTATTGACTGAGCTAAGATTAGTGGGTGAGGAGGCGTTAGCAGGTGGTGCATTGCTTAAATTAACATGTTGCTGTTGCTGTTGTTGCTGCTGCTGCTGCTGATACAACTGCGTTTGCTGCGCTCGCAACATTTTCTTATTCAATGGCTTCGCAGCATGGCTGCTGCTGCTGCTGCTGTTGCTGTTGCTGGCTCTGCTGTTGTAGCCAGCAGCTGGCTGCTGGGGCTGTGTGGACATATTGACGGGCGAGTCTAAGAGACTGATGACGGCATTGCCACTGGCCGAGGACATTGAGGATGTGGAGGAGCACGAGGAGGATGTTGAGCTACCGGCATGATCTGTGCCATGACTGTGGCTGTGGCTATGACTGTGACTGTGACTGTGGCTGTGGTTGTTGCTGTTATTCTGATTGCGCGTATTGCGCGTTGTTGCCGGCGGCGAGTCAATGGAGGAGGAGGAGAGAGCCTGCAGCATTACCACTGGCGACGAGTTCGCCGGCGGCAGCGATTGTGGCGGTGGTGTGGGCGTGGCACGTGGATAGTGGGGGGAACTGTGGCGACTACTGCCGCTATTGCGGCTCAGTTTCTCGACTGTGCCGGAGCCGGGCTGGGCTGCGGCACTGGAGCTTGTTGCCATTGTCGTTGTTGACGTTGCTGCTGCTGCTGCTGCTGCTGCTGCTGCTGCTGTGGATGCAGCTGTTGCCTCGCTTTTGCTGAGCGCAGCAGCGCGCTTCTTGCCTGACCGCGACTGTGGCTTAGTGGGCGTGGACGTGGACGTGGAGGAGGATGCGGTGGCAAGCGGAGATTGCTGCTGTGACAGCTGCTGCTGCTGTTGCTGTTGGTGCTGTTGTTGTTGCTGCTGTTGCGACGCTTGCGATTGCTGTGGTTGCGATGTCTGGTGGTGATTGTGGTGGGTTTGGTGAGCTGCATGATGGTGGTGATGGTGGCTGCCATTCTCACCAGAGCGCGATCTACGTGTTGTTGTGGTTAGTTGTAAGTGGTGTGGTGGGTTTGGGTTTGGTTTTTGGTGTTTATTGCAATGTGGTGGATAAAGCAAAATGAGAGGCGAGAGCAAGAGAGAGAGAGAGAGGGAGAGAGAAAGAGAATAACGTTTTTGTTTTTTTTTTTTTTTTTTTTAGAGAGAGCGCATTATGTGAGTTAATATTGGCGAGTACGTGAAGATGTGTGTGTGTGTGTGTGTGTGTGTGGCAATGATATATAAAGGAAATTCAACACGTGGTGGGCTGTCGCTAGCGAACAAACTGAAAATGTAATCATAAAACCAACGCAACAAAACAACAGAACACAACAGAACTGAAACTAATGGAAACTATGCGCGTGTGGGCAGCACAGTTAACTGCAGCATGTGGTGAGTTTGGCGTGGTGAGTTTCTCATTTACCTGCTGCGACGCGCCGGTGCCGCCTCCTGCTCCTGCAGCTGCTGCACACGAGTCGTCTGCTTCTCAAAGCTAATCTTCAGATTGCCGCTCTCCGTCGTGGTGGCTGTCAGGTTGAGTGTGCTGGCGCTGCTGCTCACCAGGCCGCCCAATGCCGGCGATGACTTTCCGCTCTGATGCTGTATAACAGATGACGAGCTGGTCGCACTGCCACCTGCAGTTGCGGCTGCCGCTGCTGAGCCCGTGCCACTGGCATATGCACTGCCAGCCGTCAGCGGTGACTGTGCCGCCTGTGCTGGGTGCGTTTCTGTGTGGGATTAAAGCAATTGATAAATTCTCACATTCTCTAGTTGAGCGAGTGGGTGTGCTGGAACATACCACTGTTGCTGCTGTTGGGCAGATTGATGCCAGGTACATTGGCTGTGGAGAGCGGCACCGAGACATACAAGCTGGGCGCACCGCTGCTACTGCTGCTGCCAGCTGCTCCACCACTTGAGACAGCTGAATTGCCGCTGTCCTTGTTGCTGCTGCTGCTGCTGCCATGCTTGCTGCTGCTGGTGTTGCTGTTGCTGCTGCTGCTGATTGTTTTGCTTGCCTCTGTTTTTGCATAGCCACCGATGGCTCCACCACCCGCTAAGCTGCTTGCACTGCTGGTCGAGATGGTGGCCGCGATGGATGTGCTCGCTGTGGTTGCTATCGTCGGGCCACTTGATGCTATCGTCGCACTTGTCACACTCGTCGCCAAAGTGGCATTCACCTCAGCCGTGGCGGATGTCTGATGCGTGGGGGGACTCAGTTCAGTGCGTTGCTACAATAGATTAAGTGAGTGGAAAATTGATTAGTTAAGTTTGGTATATATCTAATTTAAACAGGGACAAATATTCAAAGGCCAAAGCGCTTAAGAAGCTATAAAAGTTCTCGCTTATTTCCAGAATTCTCATTCATCGGATGTAATCTGGCGTTGGCAACTCTTGCTAACTTTTGGTGTTTATTTCTATCTTTCATTCATTTGCGGTTGTTTTCTGTGGCCATTAAGAATCGTGTCGACACTTCCGGCCACAAATTGCGGCATGTAAACACACATGTTTACAGACATAAAGCATAAGAAAAACAAACTGAATCAAAACACAAGCCTAACATTAACATTGGACACTAACAGAGACGGCTGTTAACAGAGACCAACAATCGAAGCCCAACCACTAACTCTGTTGTTGCTTTTTACTAAGCAGCGGGGAGGTATGGCGGCGCCGCATGTGTTCCATATAGATTAAAAAAGCTGCCAGTCAACAGACAAACACATACACACACACACACACACACACACATACGTATGTGTACATATGCCTGTATAGAATGCAGCTCAGAGCTTATCGGCTGCGTCGACGTCGCTGTCAATGGTAAGAGCAGCAGAAACATGTAATAAAATGACTCAGAGTCAGAAAAATGCAGCAGCCGCTGTCAAAATGCGGCGAGGGAAGGAGGGCTGCAACAATGGAGGCTTTTTTTTTTTTTTGTGGTTTCCCATATGCTGCCAGATGCAGCGATACACGTGTGTGCGTTTGTGTGTTTAGAACGGGGCAGCGAATGTTGCTTGTGCAGCTAATGCACGAAACAATAAAGAGCAACAAAACAAGACATTGAGAACAGCCGTTCCCATTCTCTCATGCTGCCACGCTCTCTTCTAAAACAAACTGTTCCCTTTTGTTTGTTCCCACTCTCTCACTCTCACGCTCTCCCGCTTTGAATGCGTGAGCGCGTTGTTGTTTATTTGGGTGGTGGGGGTTCAGTAGCTCTAACAGTTGTTGTTGTTGTACTATTGTAGTCACGTAGACAGCAACTATGCGCGGCGTTGCCACCTGGCGACAATGCAAACAATTCCAATCAGAAATCGAACATCATAAATCATTTAACGCACCGACACCTACCTGCCTGGCTATCAGCCCAGCCTGTTGCCGAGTGCAATAAAAAGTGTCGAATTTCCGTTAAAGATATTCACGCCTCATTAGATTTGGGTCAAGAAAACGCAAAAAAAAAAAAAAACGGTTAGACGCTGTCAAAAAATCGCTTCTATGAATTCCACGCCGAGCAGCTGTTGGTCAAAAAAGTACGCCATTATTGAAAGCGATTATCCTGTTGCTGCTGCAGCGGCATCGGCGGCAGCAGAAACAGCTAATATCTCATCAACCCCTTTGTGGATTGCGTGCTTTGCATTTGCATTTGCAAATGGGTCTCACTGTACTTCCGCACATAATTCAATTGCTGAACAACTTTTTTTCCGTAGAGCCTGCCCAGTGCGAATTCAATAAAAGCGACAGCCGGAAACCAAATACCAACTATAAATATTATATTGGCGTATGTCTGAGTAGCTTTCATAGAGGGTTCGTTCTCTTGCACACATTCTCACACTCTCTGATCGGGCCACCGAAAAGGGTTGTCGTCCCGGCACATTTGGCAACCCGAGCACATCGCGAAATTTCTTGAATTAACCAAATTGAAATAAATTCCAAAAAAAAAAAAAAAAAAAATGAACCAAAAACAAACGCGATTCGAACAATGCCAAAGGAATGGAAAGGAGCAGCTCCTGTTTGTTAGTTAGGACATTGAATGTGTCCTTGACAGGTAGAAGCTGTTGAAGCGCTCAACAAAATATTTGAATCTTCCGTGGATATAATTATTATAACTAAATAAAGCTTTAAATATTCTTCAGCTGATTAGTTCATTTTAATACAAATATTATATATTATATATAGTTCGATATACATAAATTCCCATAAGTCGCCCTGTGTGGCGAATGGTTCAGTTTTGTGCATTGAAATATCAATTCAGAGCGTAATACAAAGGAACTGAACTGGACTGAAGACAACTGTCCCGCATACCTGAGCCACTGCTGAAACGAGGCCAAGCAAGTAGAAGACGGAGCTGAAGAAAGAGAAGAAGACGAAAACCAAGACGGGATACACATAACTGGCAGCTGTAAAAAGATCGAAGCCAGGATCAATCAGCTGCCAGGAAGCAACAGTCGCAGCAAAAACACAATAAAGTCGGGGTAGAAAACTACACACACACACACAGAGACACATCCATACACACACACGCAGAGAGGGAGAACAGAAGGCAGCTGTCGTAAAGTAGGCTGAGAGCCTGCAGGATACAGTCGGGCATTATCCTTGAGCGCGCCAAATGCAAAGGGATAAGGCGAACAGCTGTCTGCGCCGCAAGCTCGAGCTGCTGCCCCGTCCCCAGCATGCAGCACTCAATGCCACATGCCACATGCCACATGCCGCACTCAACTAATCAATAATAGTCGTGCACTAGATGCAACGCTGACCAATTGGAGGCATTCCTTATTATAATTGCAAGTGCAGCGGCAGGTGCGAGCGCTCGCAGCTCGCAGCTGCACGACTCAAAATAAATGCGACTTCAATTATTGATGAAGTGCCAAAGAGTCTTGTGGATTTGCACAAACTGTGGATGGCTCAAATGACCCGCATTTCTTATGCAAATTGCCTTTCCCAAGGACTTCAATTTGTTGGGGGCTTTTTCAGTCAGGTATATCAGCTTTCAGCGGGTATCAACTGTAAGGAAATTGCTCAATTAAATATTGATGAAATTTCCAGAAGTTTTTCTAATCAATTTCTTCACTTTTTGCATTCTCTTTTAGCTTTTTAGTTCTATTTTTAGAAATATTTATGCTGTATTTTACTGCAGTTGGTTAAAGCAAAGAGCCAAAAGTTGTTAAGTTTTAATATTAAAGGTAGAAATTGGACCAGCTTTTGCTGCAGCTGTCGTTACATGGGGTCAAAGAACAAACGCCAGCTTTGGGGTAAGTTTTCCAACAGCTGCCAGATGACACATCTTGGATAAGACGAAGAAACTCTTAAAATAGATCGGCACTTAAAAGCGAACCGTTGATGTTGCAGTTGCAGTTGCAGCATGCTGGCGACAAGGGCGCCAATTTGTGACATAAACTAGACATGGATTGGTAAGAATTTTGTTGTGTGTGCGCGCTTTGGCTTCTTACCCCGGAGAGCAGGAAACGTATTTTTAAATTGTGCGGGTATGTGGTTGCAGCAGCGCCTCCTCCGACAGCTCCTGCACTGCTGCCGCCGCCGGCACCGCCACCGCCGCTGCTGGCACCCAAATAGGAAGGCGACGCCGAGGCAGAGCCGCCAACATATTCGATGGTCGCCGATGGCGTTGTCGAGGCGGACGAGGGCGATGACGAGGCGGATGTGGAGTGTTGGCTATTGTTGTGATGATGAGTATTTTGCTGCTGCTGCAGCTGCAGCTGCTGCTGGTGATGAGCTGATTCGCGATCTCTATCCCGTTCCCGATGGCGACGATGCTCACGATGTTCGCGATGCTTGTGGCGATGCTCCTTGTCTTTCTCACGTTTTTCGCGCTTCTTTTTCTTGTTCTTGCGGTGCTCCTTGTAATCGGCCATCTCGATGTGATTGTTGTTGTTGCTCTCCGCCGTAGCGGCCATGTTCACCATGGTGGCCGTAAAGTCCAGCGTGCTGCTAACTGTTGTTGCCGCCACGGCCACAGCGGGCGCCACATCCATGGGCTGGGCGTCCAGTGTGTCCATCATCATCATTTTGTATACTGTGTGTGTGTATAGAGATCACAGTTTGGGCTTCTTCTCTTTTATGTTCTTGTTATGTTTTTTTTTTTTTTCTTTTATTTTTCTTCTTTGGCTGCAAGCCAAGTTCACGTTGTCTGTGCTTTGACTGTTCTTTTAGCGTCAATTTTGTTTTGTGCCCACTGTGATTAGCCGGATGGCAGGCATAGTCTTAGTGTCAATCTCAGTCTTGCTTTCGGCTCTCGCGCTCTCACTCTCTCTCTCTCTCTCGCTATGCTCTTCTCTCTTATTGTTGTTTCAATTGTTGTTGATTCGTTTTCAATAATATTATTTTGTATACCTTTTGGGCTTTTATTTTTATTCTTCTTTATTTTCAAATCACAATCACACACACACACACACACACACGAAAATCACGGCGCGCATACGTGAGAACCAACTGACAAAGTGTGCGTAGCTGTTGTTTTTGTTGTTGTTGTTGGGGTGAATAACTTGCGTGGCGGCGACTGGGCTGGCTGGCTCTCCCTCTTTCCTTCTCTCTGTTAGCGTAAAATAAACGCTGCGCTCTCTCACTCCCTCTCGCTCGCTCTTGCAGAACACACACATACACAACACATTCGACTCTTTGAATCGTTTTATTTTCTTCTTTTAGCTCCGCATAAAACATACAAATTGAATTTCTTTTAGTTGGAAATTAGCTTTTTTTTGGCAGAGCCTAAAACATGTGCTTCGCTAGCCACGTGAACGGATAATATTTGATCAGTTTTCATACAAGCAAAACAACTTTTGGCAACTGACACTGAAGGCCATAAAAAGGTGAACACTTTACGCGCGTTTTATTGGTGTTATTTGCAGTGCTTGCACTAAAAACCTTAACAAATTTAGACAAAAACGAACAATTACAAATGCCTGGCTTGCAACAATGCACAAAACGAATACACATGCACTTCTTATGCATACACAAAAAACGACAACTTAAAAGACGAAAGCCAGAACAAGCGGCGGCCGCGACAGCGTTGTGGGTTGCTGGCCGTGCGGAGTTATACTAAACTCTGCTCTCCGTCGACGGTTTTTTGTTGCTGCAGTAGCATACGCAAACAAGACCCAGTGGGAACAGTACCTCTGAATATTTTTACCTTTTTCTGTACAGAATGGTGGTTGTTTTAGAACGGTGCGTGCACATGTATGTTATAGTTACTGTCACGTTTTTATTTCTTACATTTATGGTTACTGTCACGTTTTTATTTCTTACATTTGATTTTATAGATTTAGATGTTATATTAATAAATTTAATTATTTAATTGCTATTATTTTATAAAAGTCGTAATCATCAATTTTTTTAATTTTTTAAAGCCTCAACGCAGAGTTCACGTAAACTGTATGTATTTTAAAATGTTTTTTTTTTTTTTTTTTTTTTTTTTTAATGTTTACTAAATTTCTATTTATATTATCAATAATTTGATAACTGTAAGAAGGTGTGCGTTTCATTGCTTAGCTTCCTACTGGGTGCTCGAACATTACGGGAGAGGAAAGCGCCGTTCCCAGTTGTTGTTGTTATCTGCAGCCGGTTTTCAGTGAGGGATTATTGACGTATGTATGTATGCATATATTGCATGTTATGTCTGCACGTAGACCAGACATACACCAACACCAATACAAGCGACAACGACGTGTACAAAAACAAAATGAAGCGCATAAGAACTCGAACTCGGCGACAGCATAAAAATAAACACACATACATACATACATACATACTACGTACAAATCAGAGAGCAAGCAAAAGTTAACTGGAAAAACGTCACCCAGTGAGCAAACTGAAGAGCGTAGCGATAAGGCTTAACTAGTGATGCAATGGCTTAATTGTTAATTATAATATTTGTTTCTCTTTTTCCCACAGAATCAATTCTATAGAAATAGTCAGTCATCTATTATAATGAAGTGATAAATTGTTTGAACTTAAAATATTTAAACACGTCAAGTTTTTGTTTTCAAACATTTGAGTAAGTTTATCTTACAATATTAAAATTGCATTGAAATTGCTAATTATATATTTTTAGGTAATTAATATAGTTCTACAGGTCATTTAAATAATTAATGCTATATATTCAAAGCTTTTTTGAACTGCATTAATTTCGTTGGACAAAATGTTGATTGGGCAATGTTAAACGAAGCAGAACGCATAAAAGTGAATCTCTCCTCACAGGCGCTCAAACTCACAGATATGCACATACATATGCACACATCAACATAAACGCAAGCTCTAACACACAGCGAATTTCGTAATGTTGTTGATGTTGTAATAAAGACGGCAACAACAAGAGTGACGACAATGTTATCAATGCAGACAGTTGACTTCAAAATAACCAGGAAGCGAAACGACGAAAAGCTTAGCAAAACAAAATGAGAGAAGAGATGATAAGAAATTATAGAAATAGCTCGGAAATTATTGGTCGTTTAATTTGACTTAATATTTATAAATGTATTATCTGATGAACTGTTCCCAGCCATTCACATCTTTTGAGAACAGTTTTAGCTGCGCGTGAGCGCAAAATAGACGAGAGATTGCTTGAGAGCGAGAGAGTTCATTGCAACATACTAACAAAACAACAACAATCATTGTATTGACTGCACGCTCTCTTTCGTTCGCTCTCGCATCTGCGTGTGTGTTTCATGTGCTTTATGCAATGCTGTCAACGGGGGCGGGTGATGCATGCAGGTTAATTCTGTTGTTGTTGCCGTTGTTGTTTTTGCTGCTGCTGCTGCTGTTGCCTGAGCCAGACAGCGCCGTGAACGATTGAAGAAGACAAAACAGGAAAATGAAAAATAATTGAATTGTAAGACGATGTTTACAGGAGAACGAGGTGGTGCCGGCAGTTGAGACCCACAAACCCGCGACCACCAGACGTTTGCAATTGGCAATAAATAAAAAGAAAAAGGCAGAAGATTATTTGCAACTGGAGCCAAAAGAGCGAGAGGTAGCATAATTTGTGATGCAAATAAATGGAAACACAAAGCCCGAAAAATCATGGGGTAAAAAACGTAAAGAAGAAAATGTTAAGTGGTATTTACCTGGCGACGAGACGACGAAGAGAAATACGGGGAGCTGCAGCTCGACTGAGCGTGCCTGTTTTACAAAACAAACAACGCAAAGCGACTGGAAAATGGGAACGGCACACAAACATTGCCGTTGCATAGCCAACGGTGGGTTTGTTCTCCTTTCCCGCGCTCCCTGCCTCGCTTAATGCCTCCACTGCTTGTCATCAAATCAAAGAAGGTGGCAAAGAGCCACAGTAATGGCGCCGGATTGTCAGAAACGTACAAAGTTGGAAAATTAATATTAATATTCAACTGAGGTCGTTGTTTTTGTTTTTGTTTTTGTTGCTGTGACAACAAAGAAATGTAGTTGTGAAGCGAGCGACAGCCATATGACATGCTGAATTAACAGACCCGACAATTTAGAGCATATAATATGTATTAATGCATATGCATCAGACATTCGCCACGGCAAGACTTAGTCAAGCCAGGCAGGTGCTTGATGCTCGATGCTGGGGCTGGGGCTGGGGCTGGGGCTGGTGCTGGTGGTGGTCAAATTAGGGTTTTATGTCTGCTCCGCTTAGGTCATTCAACTTCTACATCAGAAAAAGGGCAACAGGCACACATCAAGGAGTAAACAGGGTTTAATGCGTGCAAATATTTGATCAGGCCACGCTTCGGCTTGCATGCGGCACTAAATCAACTCATTTCGTATGACTTATGCATCGATAAACAAAAATGTATAAAGTGGCCATGGTTAGGCAAATATATTATAAAGATCAAATTTTATTAAAAATGTCAACAGTCAAATAAATATTTATAATGCACACACACTGGCACACCCACATACTCTGCTGGTGGGTGGGAACAGTTCGCAATAACATTGAGAAGAGTTACCCTCAAAGTTCTGCTCATTGCTTAACAGACAGAAGCCTCAATAAACTGCAAAGGGCATTAACAGCATTAAATGTTCATGTTGTCATATACGCTTAACGCTTCCTGTGCTTTAAAACGGTTTCTCACTTTTCTACTGCTGAAACTTAATAGTGTAGATGCCAATCGAGCAATGTTTGACGTTATAAAAGTAATATGTTGGATAATAAAACGCACGCTGCACACGTGTCGTGCCTATGAATTTGACAAATGCAGGAAGGACGTCTGTCGCGACGGCGTTACGCACCCAACGCCAAAAAGGTGTTGGTTTGCTACCGGGTAAACCCGACTGAAGGTCTGCCGTAACTCAGCTAGATGGTGTAGAAAAAAATACAAATTTAATGGCTCTCGGAAAAATTGGTGTCACTGTTTTATATTTATGACTTCTAAGAGTGCAAATCAGTTAAGCCAAGCGGACAATGATAGTTTTATTAGACTCTCTGCATGTCATAAACGCTGCAATTCGTTGAGCGTAGCGTGCCGTTCCCTATGCTTCTCTTATAACTGCAGTATAAGAGTGTGTGTGCGTATGAGTGTGTGAGCAATAGTCGAATATCAATTTTGACAAACACTTATAATTGACAAATTTATAACTTATCACCCACCACCCGTTGGGCACAGCCGATGTCCAAGTCGACAACACCACCACCACCACCACCACTACCACTACCACTACCACCACAGAACAGCAAATAACCCAGCATGAGGTCCTTCCGTTTATGATTGTTATATTTTCTACTACACTTTCAGCGGCGGCAACTATAAATTTGTGATTTTTATTCAGATTATTTTATTGACATGATTAACTGTAAATTTTTTTCATTGTTGATAAACTTATGTTTCTTTTTCTTCTTTATTCTTATGTTTTAAGTATAAGAAAACTTTTAAATATGTTTATAGGGTATTTCATGTTCGTTCCTTGGGTTTGTTTGTGGGCTGACAAATCGCCCCATGATTTTGGATTTAAAAAATAAATTGGACTTTCGTTTTTATTATAAGTAGTAATTTGTACGACTATATATTCGATTTTGGTAAAATGAAATGATATTTGTGGCCATTAAATGAAATGCAATCGATAAGAGTCAGAGTCAATCAAGGCAACGAAATCAGATTGTATCAATCAAATTACAAATGACTTTTTCAAAATCAATCACTAACACATGTTGCTTAGCAGCTGAAATAGGTTTATGAACATAATTTATTTCAAATTCATAAACGAAATCTCTCTAAGATATACAAAGTATAAATACATATCCATTCGCGCCACAGATCACAAGATATTAAAGATTAATTAAAGCCATATATTTATATGTATATGTATATGAACTATATTTAGCGCTGGTCGGCATAGTCATCCGCGTTGTTTATCAATCAGAAGAAGAACAAGTTAAGAAGAGCTGTTTCGCATGTGTCATATGTGCAAAAATTTGAAAATTGAATTGAAAACTCGAAAATAGACGCTGACTAGGTGGATGGATCTAAAAATATAGCATAGCTACGTATCGAGCAGAGCAAACAACGAGCGTATCGAGCATATCGAGCAACACACCTGGCTGCAAACGACCTCAGACAATTTATTTCATTTATTTTTGCTATTGAAAATATTTTTTTTTTTTTTAAGCAAAAATATAATGTATATTTGCCTTATATATAAATATGGCATCGAATGAGTGTGTGCGGCCTGCTGGCCTGCTGGCATGGCAACGTCAACTATTTTTTCGTGGTCAACGTCATTTCAAAAACTGCGGAACAAGGCGGCAAAGTATGCTCGACTAGTAGATACGCTAGAGCAATTGTAGATATGTGAATAAATGTAACAAATATTATAAAAAAAATAATTTAATCCATAAAAGGCTTTAGTTGGAGATTGAGACTAACAATATATATATATACATGCTGTTCCATTCAGGCGCCCATTAGACATTTTTATATGATTACAGGGCATAAGAATTATCAATATTTATATAATCACATTCAGCTTACGATCAAGGCAACTGTCTCCATAGTCAGAATTTAGTTAATCATCATTTCTATAAAAGGATATTTACCGAATGAAATCAATTCTTGTCGAAAATCTCTATTTGATCATAAAATTGTATATGAAAGTTTTAGTCTTTACAGGTTCTAAACAACATAGTAAGGTTCGTGAATTATAGAACATTTATATAAAATATTCTGCAATATTTAGAAACTATTTCTTTTAATATAAGAAAATATTTTCAATTAAGCTATAAATATTTTGAGTGCTCAGCTGACACACATTAGTTAAACTGCACTCAGTGCATAGGGTATATGAGATGTTTTACCTAGTATAGAATAAGAATTGTAAATATTTTCTGAAACATTTTCAGCTGATGACGATTTGTTCAGTATTTTTTTTTTCCATTTTCAAAAATGTAAAAAGACAAGAAATTCTTATATTTTTGAATACGCTGAATAGAAAACATTGAGGAATAGCTCAAGAGCTTAGCTAAGAGTGAATTTTGCAGAAAGGAGAATACGTGGCAGAAGTGCTGTCATAGCAACCGATCAGATCTCTTGAGTGAAAAGCTGAAAATTGAAGAGGAAGCTTTTCCTCTCAGCAGTCAAAAGTTTTCTCGCTCGCTCGCTCTTTCTCTTGAAATGCAGCATATTAGCATCATATTTATATTTAGAAAATCGTTTCGAATACGGTTATGGAACATGCTTGAGCAACCCAAACGAGAACTTTGAGCATACAATATATATATATTATATATATGTATTTTATATATAGATATATATATATATATATCGACACTTAAGTATAGCCAGAGAATGTTGAGCAATTATTTTGTACACGAAGTCGGTCGATCGGTCGGCAGCTAAATATAGACCATATTGTATGGCTCAATCTCTATGAGGACTAGAGAGAACAAACACCCACTAAAACTTAATTATGCAGGTATGCCGAAAGAGCCAATTAGTTAAAAAATAATATGAGCTTCAATAAAACTAAGTGCAAAAGATCGAAAGCAAGAAATTCCAAAACAAAAAACATTCGTTTTGTTTCCATGGAACCCACTGGGGCATATATTATTGGATGTTATAGTGTGTTTGTGTGTGTGTGTGTGTGTATATATATATTGTATATAGAGCGAGTCCAAACATTGCTCACGGATTAGAATTAGAATTAGAAAAAAAGAAACCGAATATTTGGAAAAAAAATTATAGATTTTGAAATTACTTATAAAATATAAACTAAATAAGCTAAATATACATAAATATATCATCGTCATCATCATTTTCATTCATCATTTATCATAATCATAAACATAGGAGCAATAGCTCAATAGTATATCTCTGCTTTTATATTGGAGCATATTCGAAAAAGGATAATATTCATAAAAAAAAGCGAATGCAGCTCTCGTGCTACACTTCGATCTCTGTTAGTCGCTGAGTCGTGGTACAGTTGCTAATCGAAAATGTTAGCTGCAACTGTAACGCACTGTTGTTAGCCTGCAATTTCATTTCTGTTTCAATTATAATATTAATAAATGTTCTCAAAATTTATGATTCTTTTATGTTTGTGTGTTTTGCCTGTACCATTTCGTCGCTGATTGGTTCGTTAGTTAGCGTTCGATAGTTAATTTCGTATTATTTCTTTAAAGTTTTTCTTTTGTTTCGTAAGTTTTCAACTTCAATTTTTTTATTTTTTTTTTTGGTTTTTTAAAGTTTTTTTATTCTTTTTTTTGTGTGAAATTTTTCATTTGTTTTTGTTGTTCCATAAAGCTTATTCCTCACATAACCTAAGACAAAAACGTTAGCAGTTTCTGCAATTCGTTCAATCAAAAAATCGTTGGAAAACCGAAGACTAAGTTAGCTAGCATTGCGGATGGATTTAAGTTAAGAGTTTTTCTTTTTGGATAGATTAGAACAAGTATATTAAGTCGGAACGATTGTTGCTGGATAATATTGGATTATTGGTTAAGTTAAAGGTATTTTGAAAGGCATTTAGAACGTTGTCAAAGCGCCCGCGCCGAGGCCGTAGCCCACGCCCTTGGGTCCAAAGTTGCGGCTGTAGCAGGAGCGGCAGTAGATGTCGCCATCGGGTCCATCGTTGAGATTCGTCGAGTCCAGAGACTTGCGGCAATCGGAGCAGTAGAAGCAGCGCTTGTGCCAAATGCGACTCTTGCTGATCATCTGTTCGGCGGCAAAGACGGCGAAGCCGCAACGTGGACAGCCGCCGGATGTCTTCTGGCCGTTTAGTGGACCGCCATCGGGAAACTGGATGGTGGACTCGCCGCTGGTGGAGACCAGGGTGGGCGCATGACCGTAGCCAAAGCCCTTGGGTCCATAGCGCTTGCCGTAGCAGGCCTTGCAGTAAATGTCGCCATCGGGGCCATCGCAGGCCAACACCGAGTCGAGTGGACGATGGCAATCGGTGCAGTTGTAGCACTTTCTGTGCCACATCTTGCCCTTAGACAGCTGCTGCTCGGCGGCAAAGACGGCGCCACCGCAACGGGGGCAGCCTTCGCCTTCGGGCGCCTTGATCGACGTGGTGTCCGGGTTGACAAACGGGCGACTGGAGCTGATCTGCTCTTCGGTCAAGCCGTCAGTTTGCAGGAAACCAGAGCCGCAGGCAAAGCCATAGCCGTGTGGACCCCACTTCTTGCCGTAGCAGGTTCTGCAATAGACATCGCCATCGGGGCCATCGCTGGCATTGATGGAGTCCAGCGTCTTGTGGCAGTCTTTGCAGTTGTAGCACTTCTTGTGCCACTCACGGCCCTTGGACAGCTTCTGCTCGGCGGCAAAGACGGCGCCACCGCAACGCGGGCAACCCTCGCCGGGACGTGCCTTAATCCTGTCCACCTCAATAGCGGCGCGCATAGACGGTGCACCATCGTCGGTGGCATAGCAATCGGATTGGAGAGCGCCGCCGCCCTGACCATAGCCATAGCCCTTGGGCCCGAACTGCTTGGCGTAGCAGCCCTTGCAGTAGATGTTCTTATCGGGCGCCTCGCAGCACAAGATCGAGTCGAGGCCCTTCTTGCAGGTGCCGCACTTGAAGCACTCCTTGTGCCAGCTGCGTCCACGTGCCAGCATCTGTTCGGCGGCATACACATAGCCGCCACACCTGGGACAGCCCTCGCCCTCTGGCGCTCGGGCAATGGCGCGTGGCTCAAGACGAGCGCCATTCCTTACCACATCACCGTTCTGGAACTGTGAGCCATTGTCCATGGAGAGTGTGCCGGCGCCGGAGCCAAAGCCGTAGCCCTTCGGACCATATTTGCGTCCGTGGCACACCTTGCAGTAGAGTTCCCGATCGTGCTCTGAACAATTGGTCGAGTCCAAGGATTTGTTGCACATCGAGCATTTGAAGCAGTTCTTGTGGAATACATAGCCGCCAGCCAAGCGCTCCTCAGCGGCGTACACACTCTTGCCGCAACGCGGGCACTTGGGGGACTCAATCGGTTGTAGGGGCATTCTGCGACTGTATTTGTTTTATTGCCTTTGCTGCTTTTGCTTCTTGTATTTGGACTTGAGGTACGGATATTCCTTTCTCGGATTTGCAATCGAACTGAGCTCTAACCACGACTTGGGCTACAATTATCTGTATCTATGTATATATTATATGCTTATTATCTGAAAGTGCAAACAGAGAGCAAAAGATACAACATACAGTGCCTGCATCGTCTCGATCGTTGCAACGTTGGAAAGCGAATTGAAGCAAAGCTGTGGCAATGGTGGTGGTGGTGGTGGTGTTGGTGGTGTTGGTGGTTTTAGTGGTGTTGATAACGATGATGACGTTGATGATTTCAATGCTGCATGAGATCGAAAGTAATATGTGCATAAACTCTCAGACAAAGCTGTTGAACATATATTTTTAGTACATGCAGCAACTGAGCCAAAGAATTAGTTTTGATTAAGATTTAGTTCATGTACTAATCGCTTAGGTCAATGTGTTTTCGTCTTGCCCATTGCTTATGGATTTAGAAAGCAAAGTTTTAACTGATTTAAACTGATCTAAGATATTCCAAATATTTTAGTACATGTACCACTGAAGCTAATATTGATTCTTTTTAAATTTAATTGAAACTGAACAATTGATTAAAATATATTTCTTACTTGTTTTAGGGTAGGGCAGGGTACTTTAGTATATGCACTAAAATATTTTCATATTCTAAATTTGTTTTGTCGATAGATTAGTAGTGCTCATAGAAATCTTCATTTAAATATTTATAAAATAAAAACTTAACTGTCTCTAAAATGTAATCTTACGAAAATATTTGGTTTGCTGTGTTTTAGTACAAGTGCAAAGTATTCATAATCATGAACAACTGACATTTGTTTTATATATTTAATTAGACATACTAAAATTAAGTGAATCATGTTTTCACAAGCTTAGCTCGGCGCCATTCGTAAATCTTAATTTTAGTACATGTGCTAAAAAGAACTAGATTTTATTATGCGGTTTCAGTTAGAAATTCTTCCTATTTCTCATACATGTACTAAAATGTTTGCAAGCTAACTAAACGTGCGTCAGATCCTAATTGTTTAATTTTTTAGCAGATTATCTGCTCAGTTGTCATCTGTCATAAAACACCATTGGAAACGTCCATTGTCTCGACTAATGAGTTTATATTGAAGCAGAAAATTACCCAACGAGCCCAAGAAGCCCACCTACGTAATAAAAAAACACGCAGACATTTAGTATATATTTATATATATATAAGAATTTATGAACAGCAAATGGAAAACGTTTGAAATTTGTATTTTTCGAAATCAAATCATGTATTTGCTGCTGGCAAACAACAAATTTTGAGCTATAGAATGTGTATCTGTAGCTGAGAGAATATTCTTTTTAAAAATAACACAGGTGAATATGAGCACTGGCCGATGACAAACCCATTATTCGACCCACTCTGACTCACATATCCCAGTCCCAGTTCCCGTCTTGATGGTATAGTGGGTGCAAAATGTATGCATGCAGTTTTATTAGATATGATTTGGATGCAATTTGTTAAAGAATATCGGTTAAAAAAGCACGCTGCAATATTCATATATACATATATATATATATATATATATATATATATATATATATGTGTCTATTGGGAGGAACAGCACCTACATCGATCGACACAAACACCACACACGAAAGAACTGAGAACTGAACTGGAAGATTGCTCAACGCAAACTAATCTATAGAATTGTGAGTGCACACGGCACACGGCGCTGAGAAATCCCATGTTTCAGTTTTATTTGAACATTTTCGCTTTTCTTTTTTGTTTCATTTGAGAAACTTTAGATGCGGAACAATTTTCATCTAATATCTCGCCAGAGAGTGGGATGGAAATATGAATGTGTGCGTAGCTCTGCTGTGTGTGTGTTTATCTCAGAAAGCAGCCAAGGCAGCGGCGTCTGTGGTTTTTCAACTTGTTCAACACACAGTACACACACATGCACACACGCACACACACACACACACACACACACATGCCACACACGAGTTTAAAAAGTTTTTCATTTCACATCATTCGTTCAATTCTCTTTTCCTATTTTTTATTTTTTATCTTTTTCTTTTTGTATGCGGTAACAGGGCGAAAATGTTGTGCGAAAATTCTTGGTACGCTTGTGCGAATTTGAATTGGGGGAAATGCATTATCATGATTAGCTAATTCAATGCAAAGGCGAGTTGTTCAATAATTGTTTACACTCGCTGCTGTTCAGGGTCTAATCCATAAAGGTCAAGTAGCATTTGTGTTGTCTGATCATGGATAAGTAGTTACAAAAAATTTTCATTCGCTTTTCAGAGCCAGGCCAGTTAGAGCATCTGTGCACTGCAGGCCAAAAACTGTTTCACTATAAAACAGATCTATAAATACGAGTTCGTGGGAAATGTTTTTCCCAATGGAGCCAGCTACATTTTGCTTTTTCGTTATTTTCCTTTGCTTTTCCTCGTTTTTTTTTTTCTTTCCTTCTTTTTTCTTTTTTTTTATGTGTGTGGTGTCAAAATGTGTGCCAAATTTTCTATAATTAAACTTCATCATATGCAGTTCTTGATTTTAGTTTTCTGTGGCAGCTTTTTACCGATATTTGTTCACGAATTTTATTGGTATGAAAATGAATTGGCAGAAACTCTCGCATTGAATTATATATATGTATGTGTATTTACTTTTCGTTCGTTATAATAAAAATTCGCAAAAAACGTATTTTTATCTTAATGTGTAGTTAGAGCCTTTTGGCTTCGATTAGCAACGATTTTCGACTGAGCGGGCTAGAAATTTGTCAACTTTTTGTTGGGGGCCGCTACCCTGGCGCTATGTGGACTCTGAGAATATATCTGTCTGCACACGGCACAACGGATAGCGACAGCGCGATGCTTGTCGTCTTAGCCAAATGATAGGGATGACTATATAGTCGGCAACAAACAACAACGATACCAGCAGCAAAAGCAGCAACAACAACAACAACAACAACAACAACGAGATTAGCAACAAATCAAAAATATATAATATAAGGCATATTCAATGCGATCATTGCCGTATATTTTGTCATAAAGAAAATTAATGAATAACAAAATTAGCCGAGTTTTCCAGCAGTTATTTACTTGCATAGCCTGTCTTAAAATACCCTGTAATAAAGTATAAACATAGACAAGACTCGCTCTTGGCCACAGCAGTCGAGCGTAGCTATTACTCATTAGTTTTTCGAATGGCTCTGTGTTAATATTAAACAACATTTTACCTGCACATTTGCATTTAATTTAAAACTAAAAGTGCATCATTTTGGCATACACATTTCTCATATTAAAAGAAAATTAATGAGACATGGTCCACGTCAATGCACATCAATCATATCGAAAAATAGAAAGCAACAAATTCATCTATGGGAATGTTGATGGAATAGAAGAGGCATCCAACAAAAATAGAGCCTCTAGCTATAGCAAGCCGAAACAGGTTGGCTTACTCAATGATAGATTCAAAAATACCTCGCGCAAATGCAATATTAATTAAGAATAATTTAATATATTACAAATACTTAAAAAGTATGTAAAACTCACTTTGTAATTCTGCGTATAAGCAGAGCTTACATTATACAATTACAAAACAAAAGGCCATTTAACATTAAAAAGATACAGGTAATTAAAATAGATAATTAAAATAGAGAATTATAATAGATAATTAAAATACTAAGGGTATGCTAAACAACGTTAATTTCAAATACATAGAAAAGTACCCTTTGCAAGATATGCTTTAAGTTCGCCTAAATTAAAATGGGATAATTAAGCAACCCTAGACAACCGTAGTCAAGAACAGGGCTGTTAACTAACATTAAACATAACGAAACAGCTCAATGCTTAACAGTGCTGTTGGAGCAGCTTAGCCTAGTATGGAATAATAACATATTTTTGGAATAAAAGTAATTTTCAATTGTTTAGATATAAGTAAATATAAAAAATATAAATATTTATATTTAAGCGTCTACTGTATAAATCGCATGAGATAATAAAATATTTAGATTATTAAAATCCGAAAATTTCATAGCTAAATTAATCAAGTTTATCCACCGAATACAAAAAACTTGCCAAATATTTATCTTAGTTTTTGTATACACATACATAATTAGCTGTGATATAATAATGAAACATATTAAGCCACAAACTGAAGCATTTTGTAGCCAAATTTCAATATTCTCTACCAGTTCACATTGAAAACATAGAGGGTATTATTGAAAAACACAAATTTCTCGAACATTTCTTTCAGGTAAACACATAACTTACACATACATCGAGTTGCGCACCTTGTATTTGACGTTTTACATATATGTATTTATATAAATACTTGTGCTTCTTTCAGAAAGGTGTATGCATTAATAATTGCATTTCTACTTATAAATATGATACGAAAGTTGGCCAAGCGCCTGCGCCGGCCGCTCGCGTTGAGTGGGAGCGAGTGAAATGGTCATAGAGATGCGTTCACTAGTCGGCTCATCCCATCCAATCGACTGTCGGGTGTGTGAGAAGCAGACACTTGACAACTTGTAGACAAGTGTACAAGATTAGACGACTATAATTCAAAAGGCAACTTTGTAGCCAGACCAGCGAATGTGTCAAGAGAGACGAGAACTTTTAAGAGCGCGGCACGGGCAACACTCAAGAGATGCGCACACTACTGAACTATTTATAGGGCCTCGGAGATAAACAAAACTAGAAAATTGACTCACCCGCTTGGAGCTTTTTTCGATTTCCTTCTCAAAGTCCGTTAGGGGCGTCAAAGTGACGTGGACATCCTTAATAATATCCCGAAATGAGCTGTGGCAAAAAGTAATGAATAATATTAACATCAAAATAACCATCGCTGGGTTAGTTTACATACCTATTGTGATCGTCCAGGTTGATGCTGGTAATCGATTTGGCAGCATCCACCTTGCGCTTCTTTGACACTGTGGAGCTGCTAGCTGATGGTGCCTGATTGTGGCCTGCTGTTGTAGTGGACGTTGCAGTTGCAACTGATGCAGGTACCTTACTGTTGCCAGTGCTGAGATTAGTGCTGTTGGAGCCGAAACCAAGCGGATTTAGAGCGCTGCTTGTGGACGTACCAGCGCCCGACAAGCTATCTAAATTGATGGCATTGCTGCTGCCGCCAAAGGTAGATGACGTGTCCTTCAGCGTGCTAGCACTATTACTACTGCTTGTAGCATGCAACTCAGCTCCGAAACCTGTACTCAAATTGCTCGCCAATTGCAGTTTGCCCGATATGCTGCCCGCCGAGCTGCTCAAACCAGACGTGCTCAGATTCTGAGCATGATTACTTTGTTCACTGATCGAGGCAGCAGCTAGACTACTGCCAACACTGCCGCTACTAGATACATGAGCTGCTGAACTGGAGCTGGTGTTGGCCGCAATGCTGGTGCCACTGGGCATATTGCTGCTGCTTGTGGCAATGTTGCTGCTGCTGCTCGCGGCAACAATGGCGGCTTCTTTGGAGCTTTCTTTGTTTTTCGATGACTTTGACGATTTCTCGCGCGACGACGAGGAGGATGAGGACGACGAAGACGCCGATGAGTGGGAAAAACTATTGTTAGATGAATTACTACCGCCATCTTTATCCTTGTCCTTGCTGGATCCAGATCCGGATTGCTTGCCTTGGCCCTTACTATGCTTATCCTTATAGCTGCTGCTGGAGCTGGTTGCTGATGACTTAGTGCTCGCATTGCTTTGTCCTATTGCACTGTTGGTGCTGGCACTGCCGACGCCAGGGACATTGGCGCTGCCGCCGCTCATGGCACTACCACTGCCAGTGACTGAAGGATGCGTGGCTGCAGCGGCGCCACTTGCAGAACTCGTTAATGCGTTGCTCATGGCATTGTTATTGCTAGTAGAGATTGTGCTGCTATTGCTGTTGCCGGCCAGGAAGTTACCTGCAGTTGAAGTGTTTGTAACCACGGTTGAGCTTGAGGAGCTTGTGGGATTTGGCAGTCCCGTTGCTGATCCGGAGCTGCTGCCTGATGATAGCGAAGATTTACCGGAGGCATTTGATTTACGCTGCTTGGATGAGGATGAAACGGTGCTTCCACCGCTCGACAAGTTTGTAGAGGTGGCGGCTAATGTGCTGCTCGTTATCTTAATGCTTGTCGCTGACGTAGATGCTGAATTCATGGTTGAATCAATTTCCTTCTCGGGCGACGAGCACGAATCGGAGGAGGTGTCATGTTGTACGGGTTTGTAGGGTGGTATGGTTTTGACGTTTCCGCCCTTTTTCTGCGATATGTATACAAAAAGGCATGAGCGTATAACCAGAATGGGACTCGAGCATAAACTCACCAATTTACTGTAATGATGCTGGCAATAGCCGCAGTACTTGACATTATCTAAATAGTTGCCAGCCTCTTCGCAGAGTAGGCCCAAGCTTTGGGCACACGTCACATGGAACTGTTGCTTGCAGTTGGCCTTGTTGCACTGCATACAGGCTCCAACATTTGCACGATTCGGTTTTCCAATCTCCAGACATATGTAGCAGGCTACAGATTATATAGATTACAGTTAGTAATTGAATGACAACAGCACAATAAAAATTACTCACTCTTAGAGTAGCGTTCCTGCGGTATAAGGGTCAATATAATGGGCTCCATTGTGGTTACATTGCCAAATCGAATCTCGGGTATGTAGAGGGCGCACACAACGTGCGCCCAGCCGCTGGTGTCAGTCTTCTTAAGGGCGCCATCACGCGAGGGGCAAATCTCGCAGCGTACGCGCGAGGTGCGCTCCTGTGATTCGCATTTACGACAATACCAGGGACCAGTGGGTACGGTAACGATGCCATAGCATGCCTGATGAACAGCAACTGTGCAATTTTGGCCGTCACAATAGACGAGCGGGTTCTCCGGCCACCCCCGCTCGTCCGAACAAACGCAGCATCCGCCCACCATTTCTTTCATATCGTCCAGCTTGAACTTCTTAATTTTGATTAATTTTCTATTCAAGTTGGTGGAGTGAATGGTGTCGTCGTTGCTGCTGGAGTCTAACAACTCCAGTTTTGCATTTAGTGATGAAGGAATTGCGTCTGCTTACAAACACCCGCTGCAAAAAGCAAAGAAAATAATTAAATAATTATCATCTACAAAAGAACAAATAAATTACTACAAATATTTCCTTAAAATAGGAGATGTATAAGTGGAAACTTATAAAAAAATAGCGAGACCCGTAAAATGAAATATTTAACGGAATTCGAAATCTCTAGTTCTCTGAACTGAACTAGCGAAAAATGTAATTTGAGGGCAGCTTGAAATTTTTTAATATATATACAAAATTATTTTAGTTTCTCACCAGAAAATGATTAATTGTGGTCAATTGACTAGTCAACCAACCTCAAGCCACGTATTAGCTAAAACGAGAAAAAATAATTGTATACGTGATCACACATCATAATTGTTTAATCATTAAGGTTGATTGGTTTTAGGCAAGCTGAACTGGTGACACATAAACAAAGTCCTTGAATCGATATATCGTTGGCATGTGTTATCGATATTTGCCTTTGGCCAATTGCATTGCAGGTGCTGTTTGCAAGGTCAATGGCGCATTCGTAAACAATAACAATAACAATAACAATAACAACAACAAGCGACTGGTCGTGCCGGGCCGGTCCGGTTTATTTATTAAATAATACTTAACATGAATATTCTGTGCGCTAGAGTGAGACAGTTTATGTGCACAATTCACACACACATACACAAGTAGGTTCTGTTTGCTAAATACAATAATACGCACGTCACACACACACACACACACATTCATGCATATATAAACTCTCAATGTCAAGGTATTTTGATTTTTTTTTTTTTTTTTTGCTGCCGCCAACACGCTTTGAACGATTGTTTTTGTATCTGATTTTGATTTGGGGCACTTAAATTATGGTGATAAACATATCTACATCACCTCCTAATGGCCACAATAATCGAAGCCCATAAAAATACCAACAAATTTTGGTTACGTGCAGCGATCACGAAAATACAACGCGCACACACACAGAAACACACACATTATATATATACAGGCATTCGAACGGATGGGCATTCCACTGTTTGGCTGGTTCATTGAACTTGTCTTTGGCCACAAAATAAGATGTTGATTTTTTCTTCATGTAAACAATACCATCCTTAAAAATTAAACTTTATAAATTATACAAATAGTAAACACAGCCAAAAATTCCATTAGATTATTATCGATGTTTTCCACAGTGCATTAACATTTTGTTTAATTAGCACAGAAAAAAAGATGCACATGCATATGTGGGTCGCATCTGCAGAGATTTTATGGTTGCTGCGGCAACAGAATCATAATACCAGCAACCGTCGAATGCCATGCTGGCTTTCATTCGCGTTTCGTACGTATATATACATATATGTATATATGTGCGTTTTTGCCTATGTATGCGGGTGTCTTCTACCGTTATTAGGTCAACGTGTTGCCAACTGCCGAAAACGCAGTGGCTGCGATGCGCGTGTTGCCAACTGCTTACGAGAGCAACATTAATAGTGTAAGTGTAAATAAAAGAACTAAATACACACACAAACACACACGAATGAAACGAGGCCGCCCCGCACGCAGCTTTTGTAATGTTTACAATTCGACGTTGGAGCAGGGGTAGCGGCAGAGGCAATGCACTTTTGACGAGAACGCCTACAAGCAAACAGATACACACAAAGATTATATGTATATAGGCATACATATGTATGTAACTGTATATACATAACCAAATGCCGCATAAGGGGGCGCATTGGGGGAGGAATGTAACGGCACTTTATATGTATGTTCTATATGTGTATATGTATACATATAAATATTTTCATCACTTAAAGCAAGATGCTTTGAAAGGGGCTGAGATGGGTTTTGGTATGGGCTGCGCTAGAGTGGGAGTTGGAGCAGGCAGCGAGCACGAGCGAGGGTGGTTTGTGTTCCGCTTTCACACTTAAAGCATGCCACACACTTCAATTTCAACCAGTTTTCCACAAAATGTGTATACTCAAAGCTTCAAATTATTGATTTTTTGCTATTACATTTAAATTAACTCGACGTGGGCACTTTAAAACGTCATCACATTCACTGGCAGGGTGAAAATTTAACCCAAGTCAAAAACAACAACAACAAAAACACTAGCACCAACAAAAAACAACGAAAACTAGTTTCAGACCAAAAACATGAAAATGCGCGCGGTCAAAGTGGTCAAGCAACGCGAAGCGGCACACGCACACACACACACATTCCCTCTCATACACACATACAGATAAACTTAACCGAGAAGAAATATCTGTTTAGGGAGCGGCAGCAAGCCCACCGACACCGATTGAAAGTCTTTAAGTAGAAATTGTTTAAATTCGCGTTTCTTATTTTCATAGACTCACTGTAATTTCTTATTGGAAGTGCGCTGTACAATATGAATATTGATTTTCTTTACCAGGCACTTTTTGTCACTGCGTTCCGATTGCAAACTCACACTCACTCTCATTCCTTTTTTTTTACTTTTTGTTTGTTTAATTGAAGAAGATACGCCGATTTATTAGGTTTTTTTTAGCCGCTAAAGCCGGACAGCGATGGTTAAGCCGCCCACGAGTTATAACGCACGCAACTAAAATAATCAACACACAAAAAAGGCGCTGAACATCCACCAACGGCAGTAACAACAACAACAACAACAGTATGCACGAGTATTTACCTTGTAACTTGTTTGTTGTTGTTTCGCTCGCACCACAACCCAACTCGAAGATACGCCCGAATGAGACAACACCTGCACACAGACTGCTGTATACAAATGCAATTCTTCGACGACGTTTTCAGCCTGTGCGACGCTTTTACTATTCAAAACTTCATTAATTACACTTTTCGGCTTCCTAAAGGTACATCGAATGATTAAATTTACTACGATTTTACTAGTTTTTCCACTTTTACAACGTTTTTAGACCACTTGGACCGTGATCAGCAATGGTAATATTGCAAGAACAAGAAAATAATCGATGATTTCAAGTAATCGATTATCATAAAATGTAAATTACATTCACATAGGTTGGCAGCACTAGCTACACACGCATCCAACTTCAGTCATTCAGGTTTTATTAACAGTGTTCTGTTAAGTACATTGGTTTCAACAGACTGTAATTGCAACAGCTGTTGCGAAAAATCAATTTTGCGAATCCGTCTGTGTCTGTGAACATAATTTATTTAAAATAGAAAAAAATGTCCTCGAATGCTGACTGTTTCATTGTGTTGCCAGCTAATAACGAGTCTGGTTCGCTAATTCTCGGTCGCAATTCTGAGGACGCCGCAGCGGTAGGCGTGGCATCAGAAATCTGCTACTATGATGTCAGCGATATACTCGAGGGGAAGGTAAGTCAAAAAACAGTAAAGCAAGTTTAAATGACTCATCTTCTATACTTTGGCACTTGCCACATATGACAGACTGATGGTGGTGCGGCTGTAGAGCCGGTGACTGACGCTCTACGTGTTATATTGCAAAAGCCGAAGCCCTCCCTTTGGGGCGGCGACTTTGGGGCCAACGAAAGAGGTGTGGCTATTAGTCTAAGCTGGACTGATGGGGAACAAGAGGCGGCCGGCAGTGACTGCCTGCTGGCCACGGACATAGTGCGGTGGGTCATTAAATTCACCACATATATATATGTACACATATATCTATCGTTACTTAATTTATATATATCTAATTTTTTTTACTCTCATACCTTCTGCAGAATAGCACTAGCCGAGTCCAAAGATGTGGAAACGGCCGTCGATCGTATTGGAACGCTAGTATCCAAGTTTAGCAACGATAATGCTAAGCAGAACTTTATAGTATGTGATCCTACGGCTGCATGGATATTAAGCAGTGCCGGGAAAGTTTGGGCCGCCGAGAAACTGCAAGCCAGCTGGCTACGTGTGCCTAGTGGTGGGCTGAGCGTAACCACAACTATCGATAAGTCGAGTGATGGTCTAGATACGGGCACTAGTTTTGCGGCTGCTCACGATGCGGAGGCGCAGGCACCGGATGCAGATTGGTGTGGGCCAAAGCCAGCTGGCGACGGCAGCTACACACAACAGGATATGTTCGAAACTTTGCGGTTGGCGAGCGGTGCTGCTTCACGTGCGGCCAACGTGTCGGTGCTAACTGCCAAGGGCAGCTCCATTTCATGTCACTGGTTTACCGGCACGCCAAATGCCGCCGAGTCTGTGTTCAAGCCGTTTGTGTTTGCGCCCAAGCCACGTATTTCGCCGTTGACTCAGGTGCAAGCTGATACGGAGCAGACGCTGCTGCACAGTTTGCATGAAAATCGTAAACCAGCTGCGCTGGAGCATTTACGTAGCCTGGAACGTTCCTGTGTTGATGAATTGAATAATTACTTTTCGATCCAGGATTATGCCAGCGAAGAGCTGGACGAACTGCTCAAAGATTGCGTTGAGGCCGAGGTCAAGTTTTATCGCTAAACCGAATCTACGAGCCCAACGCCTCATGCTAATTACAATATAATGATATTCAACTAGCTTGCAAACCAACCAGGACAATTACTCTTTCGGACGCACCAATTCGATTCGACTTATTCATTTCATATATATAATCATTCTAGGTACATCATCAAATTGATAGGATACTCAAAAAGATTTGATCAGTGCGAACGATTTAGGAATTTTCACATGTATATTTTATAATTTCTGTGTTAGTTTTTTTTTATTTATTTAATTTAATGTTTTTGCTTTTGCGTGATATTTAAAAAGGTATTTTTATAGAACTATGTGTTCCCTATTGTGCAATCTCGATCTTCATTTCTAAGTATTTTGCATGACATTCCATTTAATTTGAAATTAATTGCGGCTAACGATTTACATACTTGCATACGAATATATATACATACATATTTAAAAGTACATATATATATATATATATAATATAGCTCTCAAATAAACGCATAAAAAGCTGCATTTATACATAAATATTATCTATGAAATTTACTTAAGTACAACAATCAATGTGAGCATTTAGACGGACTCGACCACCAGGTTCGTTTTAAAAATTGTATTCTCATTGTGCAGCGCTTCCAGTTTCGTTATCTCAAAGGCCTGATATACCTCTCGAAAGTCCATGATATTACGCGGTGAACTCTCCATCCAAAACCGATCGAACTCAAAGAACAGATAGCAATACAGTTTGTGAAAATCCTCGAGCGTGCTGAAGTTTTGCTTGTGCAGTGCTACCTGATTATAAAAGTGAGTCTTGGCCGCACCAGAACGAAGTAGATTAACGGCCAAGGCGGTAAGATTGATGCCAACGATTGCGTAGGTGTAGCCCATGGTGGGATGCATTGAGTGGAGCAGCACATGCTTGGCAGCATCATTGTATTCGCGCGCAAAGTACAAGAGGTTCTCTAAGCCCAACATGCCCATGCCACGGAAGTCCGTTTTAGGATCATCGCCCTGAAAGCCAATTTCTTGCCACTGCTTGGAGATACGACCTGTTAGCGGCGTTTCAGGCATTAGCAGCTGCCATAGTTCTAACAGCTTTTGTTCGTGCTCCAGATTGTCAGAGTCATACGGCTCGGCACGCAGATCTTCCACCTGTTGCATTAAACGTTTATATCCCCAAATTGTGGTCACACAATTGCCAAACAGCCTACCAAAATCCGGATGTACATTACTTTTGATACGCTTTACGCGGCCGACTATTTTAACAGCATGTGTAGCTGTTGGAGAGAATTTAATGTTAGCGTATATGAGGTAGAATTGTACTCTCTGCTTACCGAAATATAGTAACTCTTTGTCAGAGACATAGGGCGCTGCTTCGTCTAGTTCATGTAGCAATTTCTTTATTTCTAGCTGATTTGATTGTTGAAGGGAGCGCTCGATTTGGTGACATCTTGGTGCACCAGCTTTAGCGCCATAGCATATACGCTGGAGCTCGGAGAGGCGAGTGAATATATGTAGAAACCACTTGATAAATGGTCGTATGTATCCAAAGATAAGTGGTATAATTTTTTCAAGAAGAAACATTTTGCCGAAGAAATGATCAAAGAGTCGAGATTTTGTTTAGCTCTGGGTTGTTGTCATGGCGTCGCGTTTGGTATTTATTTTACACACACAAGAAATAACAGGAAAACAGCGTGGCCAGAGGTTAGTAATGAGTCAATGCTTGTGCAATTTATTTAGAACAGCTGACTGCAATAATAAGAACAAAATGAATTACAGTGAAAGCCTTTGTTATGATTTTTAAGAATCATAGTGCAGTGTTGTAAAATGTACTAATTGCTGCAGCTGTTAGAATTGTTTTATTCATGTTAACAGTCTGCACATCAGCTGATCTCAGATTAAAGCATTATTTATTTAAAGTTGAGTTTAAATAGTATACAGTTTTTATTAACTTAAAAAGTGTTTCTAAAATATACAATACAATTTTGTAATTTATATATTTACTAAGTTGTATGGGATACTTAGAAAATAATAGTTTCTTTCTCTTCTTCCTTCTGCTAAAAAGGATATGTTTTACAAATATGGAATTTGATTTTATTTGTCTTTTTGAGAAAGCATTTGCTTAAGCTATAAATATATTTCTATATAATTTATTGAAAATAATTTTTAAAAAAAATTCACTTAAAACATGTGTTATTGTTAATTATCGCCTTATCTATGCATGTTAAGTTATAACGAATAATAGATAGCATACAAACATACATATGTACATACATACATACATACATATGTATGTATGTAATTGAGCTTAGCTTGATCGGTACTTAGGGCCAATATGATAAGCCCATTTTGTTGTTATTGTGTCGTATAACAGGTTTCGTGTCTCAGATAGAGCTATCAAAATTTCTTTGTAGCTTAGTTACAATCGAACATTTGTTGGCATCAGTTGTTTCTATAGATAAGCGGCGAACATGCGAGCAGAAAACGGAAGACTTTGGTCAACATTGCAAAATGGTGAGTGAAAATATATTAAATTACTTCATAGATTTTATAATAAAATTTAATCACTTAAATTTAACAGGAAATTATGAGATACGCAGCTTGACCAAAGCTGATTTGGAAGAAGCTCTGGATGTAAGTATACATAACTACTCAAAAAAGGATAAGTTTATTTCATGTGCACCTGATTTAATGGTTTAGTTTATTAATAAATTTGTTCTCATCAAATAAATTTGAAATATTGCAATTTTAGCAATTAGAATTTTGCACTTTGAATGCTTGAGAAAGTCAATTTAGAACAAGCGAAAAAGTGCGGCGTCGGTGGTGTAATGGTTAGCATAGTTGCCTTCCAAGCAGTTGACCCGGGTTCGATTCCCGGCCGATGCAGTGTTCATTTTTTGCATTTGCATTATTTTACAAGTAATTTATTTATATATTTTTAATGAATCAATTTAAATATATTATATTTTGATTTTAGGTATTAAACGATTCTTTCTTCATCAATGAATCTGTTTGTAAGGGTTGTGAAATCAATTTACCAGAAAATTGTCTGGCACGTCAAGAATTGCGGGAGCTGTGCCGAATTACAGCGCAGGATGGAGTGTCATTAATTATTAAACACCTGAAGAGTGGCCGGATAGCTGCTGTTTCTTTCAATAAGTTGCAGGTAAATAACAATTCATAAAATATAATTTATTAAAAAAAAAGATCAGAGGCATTGATATATTCAAATTACAGTTTGCTCCGCCACCTGGCGAGGATAATTTCTTTGTGAAATTCTATAACGAGCAAACGCAAAGCCCTCAGGCTAAGAGTCTAATGAACTATATGATTACGATGGACTCCAAGATCGACGTGTGCGCCGAATACAACATGGATTGTGTATGTGAGCTAATGTTTTTGGCTACACTGCCAGATTTTGGCAGGCAAGGATTTGGTCGCGCCCTTACTGAAACCACAATTCGGTTGACGCGTGAATTAGGACAGGGGCAAGGATTGGAGGATGTGGCAGTCGAATTGCAAGATAAGCGACCCAAAGCGGTTACTGCACTCTGGACGTCATTATTTACCCAAAAAATTGGCAAAGCTCTTGGCTTTAAGGTGCTCAACACAGTTCCCTTTAGTGAATATGAGTATAATGGCAAACGGTTTGATGAGCGCATTGAGTCAATCCATAAATTTGGTGAGCAAGTAATGTACAAATTGTAATTAAAATTAATAAATGGATAAGAAATAAATAAAATAGTTGTTGTAAAAAATTTAGATGTGCGTCGGCCGGGAATCGAACCCGGGTCAACTGCTTGGAAGGCAACTATGCTAACCATTACACCACCGACGCCCTGAAACATTTCATTTAATTCTGCAAACATAAGCGAATCATTGAGTTGGTTTACATTTGAATAGCATGGCTATGCTAATATTTTATGTTCAGTACCATGCTAAGTTAACAGTATCTGTATTCTTACAGCTCAATGACTTTAGCTTTTCAGTTCATATTGCAAATGTTGCAGTTATTTGTGTTTGTTTATTAAATTAAATAAAATGCTCGAAAGTAATGAAATAATTAAATAACAAATTAATACAAATATTTATTTATTTTATTTTTTAAATTATTAACTACCCTTAACTATATTTGGGGCGCCTACCTAGTGTTAAATGGAATATCTCTTTCTATCCGAGGGTCAACCCTTCATAAAGCCCATTGTTGATTTCAATTTTTGCACTTTACTGCAGCACTTAAAAAAATATAAAAAACTTTTCAAATGAGATTAAAATTTACACACAGTCCACACACACATTGCGTTTCTGAGTGCTCGGCGAGGCATGCACTCAAGAGGATTTTGCCATCCTTAATGCTCAGTGTCAACACCATAGATGGACGTAGAACAGGGATCAGAGCAGAGGAAGGGCAGGGCAGGGCAGGGCATCGGCTCAGCTTCAGGAACAGTGTGATAAGCACTTCGCAGCGCCCCGACCCAGATCGCTTGCCATACCTCAACAATGCATTTAGGTTTTTAATTAGAATTCGAATTATAAAAAACCGAATTGAAAATCGTTGTGCCAAATGACAATCCATCCAGTTTGAGGCAACCCCCATTATTGCGGGCAATTGCCAGCAATAATGATATAGGGTCCCGCTGCATTGGCATTAGATAGGGTAACTCGTGAGTAGAGGCGGTTACGCTTGATTGTGCTATATGACGTGTACATAATTCGCAGCTTGATACGAATTTACCCGCTTGTGTGGCAGTACCTAATTTGTGGGAGCTTTAATCATATACTTACATGGGAAATAGTGGCAGGTGTAGAACATTATGGAATTATTAAATTTATTATTTTCTAAATATTTCTGTAATATATATATATATATATATGTTTTCCTTGAATTCGAATACTGTTTTAATTCAAATAATAAAATTTTCGATTCTTATATTATATTATAATTTAAGTAAACTTAGAAAAAATAGGAAAATACGAAATAAATATACTTCAAATTTTACCTGTTTATTTATAAGAGTGTGTAATATTTATATAGTAAATAATATCAATGAATACATAAAATACTTGTATATTGAAAAAGAAAGCAAACATACACAAATTTGGTATGCTTTATTTAAACAAAAATCAAAACTAAATATGTTTGTTTTGTTTTTTTTTTTTCAACATAGCTTTCGAAGTTTCCCGTCAGAAAATTTATATTAAATTTTAGGTATTTCATACATATTTTTCAACATATATTATATATTTATAGTAATTATATAATGTTAAGAGTCAACTTGATTGGCATATGGCTACAGATTCATACAACTGCATCAGGGAAAGCTTTTCATATTTTTTATTGCTTAGACGTAGAGTTATTGCTTCTAGACTAAAAATTTTGTGTCTCTATAGGAGAACCTGAGTCTCAACAATTTTCAAACAATATTTTTCTGCTTTCAATTAATATTTATTTCTTGCTTGATTTAATAAAAAAAAAATGATCTTAATCTTAGAAATCGACTGTTAACTGATTTGCCACTAGGCAACAACTTGATAAAACTGAAAACTAATTTGTTTATACAGCTGCACAAAGCGAGCAGCGTTTGCAATGAAAACAAAGGCAACAGCAGCAGCAAGAGCAACAACAAGCGATGAGATAGAGAGGCAAAAAAACAATTTGTTTATCATGGGTAGCCTTAGTGAGGTCGTCGTCGTCGTCGATGATGATGAGGCAGTCGAGCAGGAGCAGTAGCAGTAGCAGTAACAGGGTCAGAGCTAGGGGCAGGGGCAGGGGCAGGGGCAGGAGCAGGGGCTACAGACGGCTACAGATACGGTAAAAAGGACAACAAACAAACGCAGCAAAGGCGCAACACAAGAACCGCCTCGAGGGGTGAGTCGCGCTATCGAGGAGTGTATATGTCCATAATGGGTTTCGTGGTATTTTGACACCCCTGTCGGCGCGCCGTAAAATATGCAGCAAATACTGCAGCAGCAGCAAAGGCTGTTTTAATGGAGCTGTTTCGTAGCTGAATCCTAGACAATGCAAATATTTGCATTAGTCTTTGCGACATGCTGTGCTAATGCTTAAAAATTATGCTGGTTGACAAATTTTTGTGTTGTCTCTATTTTTTTTTTTTTTTATATAATTCTATTTGCTCACTGTCATTTGGCTGTTAGTTCGAGTTTTATTTGTTCGGCTGCCGCAGTCCATTAATTAGACTTAGATGCTGCTTAGGTAAAAAACAAAAAATGATAAAATGATTGCTCATATTGCTGGAGCTGCACAAGCAAATAGTGCAGCTGTCTGTTCTCTAACCCACTCCCACACTCGTTCAGCCAAGTCCCCTGAATAAGGACACATACCAGGGCACTTGCCTGCCACTCGGGCAATAATTCCGCTTAAACAGATAAACGCGCTCGTAATCAAAGACCAATTTAATGTGTCTACCATATGAAAATCAGCAGCAAATATCCCATCCCTCGGGCGAAGGTAAAAAAAACCCAACTCACAAAACTTAATAAGCTTATACTACCCCAAAATGCAACCCTGCAGAGGCGAAAGTTTTTGGCTGCTTCGCTCTGATTGGCTGGCGGCTAGCACAAACTCCGCCCATCTGGCAACGCTGTGCGACGTGCCAACGCCGCCATTGATATGATATGAGATAGACAACGTTGGCCCAGCAGGAGCTGCAACCCCTCGCGCTTATCAGACGAACGTATCCTGCGCCTGGCGCCGGCTAAACAATTTCATTCGTTTTGTAGCTGGCGGCGCGTTCGCTACCAAATCGCGCATTGAAATGTTTCAGTTAACGGTATAAATATTTGCAATTCTTCGAATTGATTCGAGTACGCAACAAATCAGTTAAATATAATATTTATATGTGCAATTTTAGAGTATAACAAATCATTAGTGTATTGTGGATATTGGATAAAATCATTTGAATAAGGTAAAACAGACTCTGATGATGTCTGTCCATTACCGTCGGCATTATTTGCATTTTTATTTGGTTAATTAATAATATTCTGTTTGATTCAGGAAATTTTAAATTGGCAATCAAAAAAAGTAAACAATCTTGTAAAAAGTAACAAGAAAACAAAGACCAGAAGCGAGAATTATTTTTTATGGGGTTTTAAAATGATTTTAAATTAGTATGAATTAAATGTTTTTGATATAATTTGTGGATATAAATTTATTTATAGAGGATTTTGATGATTTTAAACTATATTTTATAATTTATTTATATATTATATTTAAATATAATAAATATTTTACCACAAATACGTTATTTATATATAATGAACTTTTATAATTAATCAATTATTAACAATAAAGTGCAGCTGGTTGAACATAATTGGATAGTCAATTTATTGAAATTTATATGATTCTAATTTGAAAAAAAAAAAAAATAAATAAAATAAAAATTAACAATAACATACAAGCACAGATAGGAATCAATCAATTGTTGGGGCATTAATACATTAAGTATTGCATGTGGATTTACCAAAGCAGAAAATTTATGTAAATCACATAGTTTAGTGCAATATGGGCGAGAGAAGTATTGAAAAATGCAGAACATAAATATACAAAGTAAGATTTATGTCTCTAATTATCTAATTATCGAGAATAGGAAAGTGGCATAAGATATAGGAAATGTTATCAAATATATATGATTAAAATATATGGTTAAAATTTGTAATTCCTATAGCTAAAAGGATAGTTTTGTTCATAAAAAAAATGCATTGGATAGATAGACTAAGAGATGGAAAACTGTTCTCGTCGATCTGTACAGCATTTATATATTAATATTAGTTATGGGGTCCATTATATCTTCTTCCGCTTTTTACACGGATTTTGTCCCTTTAATCCAATCTATTTATTTAGGGCTTACACTGAATTCTGTGTCTAATTCAATTGGGATTCTTTGATATTAAAAATGTATACATCATTTGTAATTATTTATTCAAATAATTCTCTATTATAACTTTCATTTATGTATACATATAGATATACATATCTTATTAAGCTCGACCAGGCAGAGTCGCAATCAGTTGCTTATCTAATCGACAGCGTTTATATGTTAAACATGTTTATTATCAATTTAACAACCTATCCCCAGCACTAACTGCCGATAAGATTACCTTGAGTATAATGCAAACAAATGATGTTCGATGTCCTTTTTAGATTGTTCGATAATCAAGAGTCAAAAGTCAACGACACGCGCCGCACTTCCTTCGATCGGCACGTGTTGCGCACGTGTTCTCAATTAGATTCATAAACGGAGCCATTTGGTCTACCGTTATGCACTTGTCGGGCATTAGACGAAATTAGTTTGAAGAGAGAAAAAAGAGTAACTGCGTGTGGTAAAATGTTTTCCATGGACAATTTCGACTTGGAGGCGACGATGGCGCGTCATTTCTTCGAGGGATCGCAGGCAACGAATGCCTCGCACTCCAGCTCCGAATACTTTTTCGGAGACGAGCACAGCTCGGAGAGCGACGATGATGACGATGCGTACAGCAGTGGCTTCAACAGCGACCAGGAGAACAACGAAAAGACGTGAGTGTTTCTTTTAATTAGGTAGCCCAAGGCCCAGCTGCTCCGATAATAACGAATTGCAGCTATTCCATGTTTAGTCGACGCAGTCATAAGCCGCGCCGCTTGAAGTGCGCCTCCCAGATGGCCCAGCAGCGCCAGGCGGCTAATCTTAGGGAGCGACGTCGCATGCAAAGCATCAACGAAGCCTTCGAGGGTCTGCGTACCCACATACCAACCTTGCCCTACGAGAAGCGACTCAGTAAGGTGAGAACAATTGCAGATAATACTTCTTGATTCTTTTGAGGTTCTCAGATTCTCAGATAGAAGGCAAATTTAATTTATATATATTTTAAAAAAATCTTTTAGCCAATAGCGTTAGGCATGGTTGTTGATATTGTTATGACATGGCAAAAAATCAGATAAATAATAATAATAGTCAAATAAATAAATATATAAATAAATATATAAATACATGAATTAAAATATTTATATATATTTTTACAAGATCCTACTCCTCCTGCCTCAGTGAAATGCTCATTTACTATCTAAATTCTTAGTAAATTAAAACCATAAACCTTTTGCCTGTCATCATGAGATCAACAAAATTACAATAAAAGGCAACTAATAATTCAAATAATTCATGTATTAGAAAAGGATCTATATTGGCCTATGCCCCTGAAAGTTTTTAATTAACAGTTAATCATATGAATATTCCCATTCGTCATCTGCCTTTAAATAATATCGAATCCAATAAAATATATTCCCAGGTGGATACGCTCAAGCTGGCTATTAGTTATATAACATTTTTGAGCGAAATGGTAAAGAAGGATAAGAATGGCAATGAGGCTGGATTGAGCTTGCAGCGCAACTATCAGAAGGAGCCGCCCAAGAAGATCATACTCAAGGATCGCAGTAAGTTGTCAATCAGCCAGCCATCAATCAAATCATTCAGCTGTGGGCGTTGGTCAGACGATCAGGCGTTTGCCAGTTCTAGATGTAATGACATAATTCAGCTGTTGTTCGTTGCGTATTTAAAGTGCATTGATGTGGTTTAGGCATCTCATGCGATTGCCGGAATGAGGGTTGATCGCTCTGCCCATCCACAGAGTTGCGGCTATGGGGTAGCTGCTGCGTCTGCCTAAGTGTAACTAATTTGAATTTTCACACTTCTCGCTTCGGCATCGTTTTGCGTGCTTTGCGTGACTGCCAGTCAAGCAAATTGCTGCTGCTGCTGCTGCTGTTGCTCTTGGCACAGTTCGCATCGATCACGGAATGCTGTGAACTTGGTGCCAGGGTTCCGTTTGGTACGCACACGAAAGGTTTTCATTAGCCTGTCCGGGGAGGCTGGGGGTACGACACAATGGATTAGGGTTTTCCGTGTGCCAGCTCATAAAAGTTGCTTTAGTTACGGTTTTTTGGTTAATAATTTTTCTATTCAATATGTATGACACTGCAGACCCGCCATACCAAAGTTCTCAATTGTTTCCATCGAACTGCTGCATCTGCATAACTAATACCCGAGCACTTGGTGAGCCAAAGGGTGTTCCCTAAAACTACTGTATATAAAGGGGTCTTTCGCAGTCTGAATTTGAATGATTGGTCGAATTTTTAAGAGTTTTTTTTTTTTAGTATTTTTTTTAGTTATTCAACTTAGGAGTGTCACAACAGAAATTTATATATCGCTTAAAAACTAGTTTGACTTTAAATTTATGTCTATGATAATGTGATGTTTTTTTTTTGTATTTAGATCGAAATTTACTGTCCATGGGATTATTTGAGAATTGAGTAATTAGAAATGTTATTTATATGATTTTTTGACGGAGATCATATTTGAAATAATGTTCATATGAAAATGACAAGAAATGGTTGGGAAATTAATGTAATATCCTTTTATTATTGTTTAAATAAAATATTAATAGTAAAGTCATGTAAATACAGTAGAGCGCAAGAGGCGTTCAAGACCCAAAAGTTACTTAAACGTAAGCCATGCAATTTTCAATTGGGGAATATAATAAAAGAATACACATATTTCAAAATCCAATACAATTGATATAAGTCTTAGAAATATAGAGTATATTTTAGTAGGATAAACAGATAAAAATATATTTAAAATGAAAATTAGAAATTGCGATGACTACAGAGAATCAAAAACTCTTCTCTTTTTTTTTTATCAAAAAACAGTAAAAGAACCTAACGATTATTACACTAGAAATCGTTGAAAACTTTGAGTTTTGTGAAAATAGACAGATTCGTAAATACAGTCATTATATTTATTAATAAAAATTTTCCTTAGAAACATAGTACATTAAGGAGTAAAAAATAGTTGCAAATATTTATTATTTAGCAATTTTTAGTTTAGTTTAGAGACCATCCTAAGAATATATACATATAATATATATAACTTATATACACTTGAAACTATATATAATATATATATATATATATACTTGCAACTATATATAATATATAGCTATTCAAAAAGATATAAATTAAAAGAGAAATTTATGAAGGTCTTTAGTAAATCCCACTTGCTGCACTGTACTTTGCTGTGCGACATATAATTTGTTTTGATAAATCCAACATGACAAACACCTTGCCCAATTTTCAGCTCCAGGTGCACACAAACACACACACAGACTCGACATGGGGAACAACAAAGTTGTTACAACAACAGAGCGCAATCGACATAATCATATCGTGAGAAATTCGTTATAGTCGAGCAGATGTGTGTGCAGAGCGATTCGTGGGTCCTGTTAAAGGGCAAACGAGGCCAAAAGCACCCGAATTGGAGGTAGTGGGGAAGAGCAGCTCAGTGATGTGGTATGGCAAAAGCATTTTCATGCTTAACGGGCATTAAAAATGTTGAGCAAAAGCAGACAAAGCCCGAGAGGAAAAAGAATAAAAACAAAAAAAAAATAAAAATAGATATAGATAAAAATCGCAAAACCCCAACACAACGCCCACTTAAATGACAGCAAGTGGATTGGTTTTCACGACTTGTACGGTTATGGGGCAAGTGGGGTGCGGGGCTTGGGGCCGGACGCACGCCTGGCATATGTTCACACCAACTTGCAAGATGACGGAGCGGGTGTGAAGCTGCCTGTGGTAAGCGTGCAATGGGGTGGCATGTCGCATATTTGAGCAACACCCGCATGAAGTACTCGAAACACTGTGTGCTCTACAAATTACCAAGCTTCAGTTCTGATTGGAATGGGAGAGGGAAGCGGCAGCGGGCATGGGGTGTCATCCAGCGTGCAAACTGATTGGGCAGGCGGAGGGCAGGATTTGTGCCTGGGTTTTGTTTGCTTAAGGCAAATGGTGGACAGCTGCAACAACAGCAGACAGACACCCTGTGCGCAGAGTGATAAACCCTTTGCTTGTTTACACTGTGGCTGCTGATGGGCTTGTAATGTGCTCGCTAATGGCGTTTGCTCAGTTTTTGGCAACAAACTTTAATTGATGGGGCGGCGCTTGACTTTCTATTGACTGTGTTACCATAATATAATATTGAACAAATTGTCTTTGTTTGCAGCCGGCGGTATGTCTCATTCGTTATCCTGGTACCGCAAGGGCGATCGCTATCCGGGCAGCAAGCTTTACGCACGCACATGGACACCAGACGATCCCAACGGAGCGACCAATCAACACCCAATTCAGCCGCTCTATACCAATAATGCCACAAAGAGCAGCGGCTGCAGCAGCAACAATTCGAACTCTAGTCAAAATCACAATAGCAATCAGAGCAGCGACGACTTCAATGCCAGTGGCAATCTCAGTGATGCTGCAGGTGGTCTCGCCGCCAGCATCTTCGGCAGCGGAAGTGGTCTTTAAGCGAATATTCATTAACTATTGCAATGAAATGCTCAAGCTAGTCAGGCATGCTAGTCAACGATATGGTAGTGGCACCTTTAACAACCACACACACACACACACCCATGCATATATATGAATATATATATTCCAATTTTAAAATATTATAAAAAAAAACTTGTTCTGTGGTATTTAATTGCTATAAGTTTGCTTACATCTAAATGTTATACTTAGTCGTTTAGTTTAAAATTAAATAAATACAAGTATTAAAACAAAGAGAGATTATTATTTTTATTTCTATTGAAAAATACCAAAATTCAGTATTCGAAAAATAAATTGCATGAACCTTATTGGACCTTTAATTTTTAACCATTGGCAGTTCAAGTGACGAGGCCAAAAGGCGCAATTCACAACTAAATAACACAGTTATCAGTACAATTTATTGAACACCTGGCCTGCAGCCCCTGTGGCTGATATCATTAAAGGAACACAAGTGCACTTTTTTTTCTGGGGGTGGGTGTTTAGCTTGGGCAACTAGAAAATTATTTCCGGTCTTCCGACATGCACACGCAGGGAAAAGACTACATCAAATTTTATAAAAAAAAAAATATATATATATATAAAGAGAATATTATTTTTAAGCGTTATAGTTTTGCTTCAAGCGTGGCATTTAAAAAATCATTATGATTGTCATGTTCGGGGCAGGGACAATCGTTAGATGGACAGCTGTCGCTCGTTTCGTTGTGTCCTTGTGTGTGGCGCGTGTGTGCGTTTGGTAGCACAATTTAGATGTCTATCAGCAATTAGGCTTAGCCCTCACAGGGTGGTGATGTGATTGAACGTTTTGATAAATCAATCTGATCATATGTAAATTAACGCGTCGCCTTTGTGTTTATTATTTCTGGCAGTTAAACCACAGATTTAATTAACTGCACAGCTGTACATTGCAAAATGGTCACCCTATAATTTAAATCTGGGGAAAGCGCGCAGTAACGTTGCCATACCGCCCATACAATTGAATGGGGCCACCTCGCAGCAAAGCTGTTTCTCGACGCTTTGCAACACTAACTGGTCGCACGCGCACGCAATTCGCGAGATTTTAGTTTAAAATTGTAAATAAAAGTAAATATGCGTTTCGCACAAATTGTGGTGGGACCAGCTGGCAGTGGCAAGGTAAGCTCCGATCATTTAACTACTATATTGAAGCGCTTTACAAATGTATTATTGCCCAGCACAGTCTACATATTGCAGCTATCTGCAACAGCATGCCACGGACAGTAAACGAAATATTCAAGTTGTCAATTTGGATCCGGCAGCCGAGCACTTTAATTACACGCCATTGACAGACATTCGAGAGCTAATACATTTGGACGATGTCATGGAAGACGACGAGTTACAGTACGGCCCAAATGGCGGTCTGATTTTTTGCCTTGAGTTTCTCATTGAGAATCAGGACTGGCTAAAGTCGCAACTTTGCGGCGGAGAAGATGAGCTAATGCTAGGAGAGCCCGATGATGATTACATACTGTTCGATATGCCGGGCCAAATCGAGCTATTCACACATCTAAAGATGGGCAAGCAGTTGGTACAGCTGCTTGAATCGTGGAATTTCCGCACATGCGTTGTCTTCTGCCTGGACTCACAGTTCATGGTCGATGGCGCGAAATTTATATCAGGAACGATGGCCGCTCTCAGTGTCATGGCCAACATGGAGCAGCCGCATGTGAATGTACTAACCAAGGTAGATCTCTTGGGCGACGAGGCGCGCAAGCAGCTGGAACTATATTTGGAGCCAGACACGCACAATTTAATGGGTGAATTGACCATTGGCTCGGGGTTTGGTGAGAAATATCGCAAGCTGACTGAGGCAATTGGCTCGCTCATCGAGGATTTTAGGTATGTTAATGTTTACACAATATATATATATCGACAACTCCTAGGTCAGCCTAGCTGTTCGTCATTTCTCGTATTCCCCGCATCTCTATAGATTTCGTTTTGCATATAAGGGGCAATTCAGGGTGATTTAATAGAACCGAATTTATTTAAAAAATATTTATATATGTAGATTTCAACTATCAAGGCTCGCATAAATGCAGCAAATGCACTTAAATTCTAAGATTCAACAATCGATTATGCTTTTGGCTTGCGAGTTGGATGAAAGGGATGTTCCATTTGTGAAAGATCTGGAGGATTGTGCTCAAATGCAATAATCTCCTGCATGCCACTGTCGGCAATCTGCCAGAGCTCTGGATACTCTTCCTTGAAAGTGCTGTACCATTTCCGTACCAGCGGATACGGCGAGAAATCAAAGCCAATGGCTTCCAGGCATAGCGTCGATGAAACCAGTGCAAAGTCTGCAATGGTCACATTTTCCGAGGCCGCATATTTCGTGCCCAAACGCTGCAGATACGTTTCAAAAACTTCCAGTGCGTTCTCGACCTTCTTCAGCGACATGGGTGTGCGCTCGTAGTCAAAGAATATGGGCGCCATGCTATGCGCCGATATGGGCGCATAGTAAAAGTTCATATTGAAGCACAGACGCTGATTGATCAGCGCCCGTTCAACCGGATCCTCCGGGTACAGCGTCGACATTGGCGCGAATTTATCGCACAAATATTGCATAATCGCAATGCTCTCTGACAGATGGAAGCCGTCGTCATCCAGTACAGGGATCTCCTTTTGTGGATTCATCTGTGAATAATAAGAGTTTCGAATTAATCGTCGATCTGCTGCTAGCTTCACAGTATCTCACCTTCGCATACTCCGTGGTACGGTGCTCCAGAGCACAGAAGTCCACATTGATGAGCTGGTATTGAATGTCCAGCGCCTTGAGAGCCATGCGCACGGCCAGCGAGGGCGGTCCATCCGATACGGCATATAACTTCATCGTATAAATGGGTCTGTTCGAAATTATGCAGAAAAAATGCGATTATAAAAGAGCTTAGGTGTCTGGTATAACCGGTTTCAGTTGTGGACGGGCCCACAAGCAGGTTCGCATTAGACAAAAGCAAATGCAAATGTTGTTTCTCCATGTTATTTTTAATATCTCAGCATTTACCCAATTGGAATCTACTCCGTAAAAGTGAAGTGCGCACGCGCAACTCTTAAAACCGACTGAAGCCGAATGGCAAAAATGTTTTTACTTTTCAATAGCTGCTCAACAGATTTCAAGTTGCTAAACGTAAACTTAGTCGACTGTTTATTGCTCTGTAAATTAGTTATCGCTATGAACTAGAGTACATCGGTCAATATCGTGCTCTGATAGCAATGCGAATGGGAATTTAATCTTTTGTCAATTTTACGACTTTGATTGCGATAGCAATCATGACTTACTCAATGTTGCCATAGTTTTCCAAGTCGGGCATCTCCTCGACAACTTCGATGATTGCGTCCGCGTTGTCCTCTTCGACAGTCATGAATTGTCCATCCTCAGGTATGGTTGCTTCTTCAACGTCCTCTTCCACTTCGACAACCACATCCTCCTCAAAGTCGTGTTGCGCCTGCTCTTGCGGCTGCTGTTTCTCTTTGATTGCCTCTTCTCTCTTTGCCCTAGTTGTGGCCACACCAGTGCTGCTATTGTGGCTGCTGCCGGCACTGTTGCGCGGCTTCTTGTGGACCACAATGCCATCAGTGAGATTGGATACATTGAGCTGTTCGACGGACAGATCGCCATACTCTTGTTTGATTTGCTCCAGAGACTTTCCGATGAAATGCAGTGGCCGAAACTTGAGCTTTTTGTTATTTTTTTTGTTTATTTCATTGAAGAGCCGCCGCTTAATGTCGTCCTCGCTGAATGGATGACTGTGGCTGTTGTAGACGCGCAAGACACGTATGGATCCATCCTTTTGAGTGGCCGTCGATATACGGCTCTTGCAATTGATCTCCGGATCACGGCTCTTGATGCACACCCAATAGTTGCGTGAGATGAGCCCACGATTCTTGGCATGATAGATGTAGCCATCCACGCACAGCATTTCGCTGCCCTTGGCCGACCGCAGCGTACAGATTTTAGTCAGATCCATGTCCGCGGGCGTCGCTGTTAGTTGAGGGTTATTGCATGTGGGCGCTGTGTTGGTGCGACGCTTGCGTAAATTGGTCAGTTGCGGCTTGGGCGTCGATGTGGTGGGCTCCTCAATCGCCTCTAAATCATTTGAGAATATCTCAATTTTGGCGCTGATATTGTCGGCGCCATCGTCCATATATTGCACTATCATAGAGGCTGCGTTCGTCTGCTCGGGCTCCATTTTGATGCCGTCAATTCCAATTACCTTCTTCATGACCACATTGTGATGGGTGTCGTTGGCATTGGAAGCTGATGACAATTCTTTCAGTTTCTCATAGTTCCCGTCCTGCTCCGCAACTGTTTCTGCCTCCTCTTCTGTATCCAGCTCATCTTGACTTTCAAAATCAGTTTCCTCAGTGCCCAGTGATTGTCTCGGCGTTTCCTCTTCTTCTGGCTTAGAAGTACCTTCTTGCTTCGTTAGCTCTTGCAGCTTTTGCTGTTTCCTTTGCTGATTAATACGCCGTCGTACCTCCTGCAGATCGGGCTTATGTGTATGTTCGCCATTAATGCGCAATACTACTGGCCCGTTCTCGGCGGGATCCAGTGTGACGCGAACGTGACAGCTTTGCTGCTTGTCGCGCCGCATGATGCACGTGAAGAAAATGTGACCATTGGCACGACTCTGCGAGTCGAAGTGAAACAGATGACGATCCAAGCACAGCACCTTGCGTCCTTTCGCCGATGGCAGGAAGGTAAACTTGGTCAAATCTGTTTCGGTCAGCGGATCATAGTCCGCCGGACTTACATAATTATCAATGATATCAACAGCGTTTGGCCATTTCGCCTCGTCTTCGGGATGTGGCTGTTCCTGCTTGTGTGTCTCGGGCAGCGTAGAATCACTGGTGTCCACATTCATAAAGACCTCATAGTTCTCTTCGCAATCCTCGATGATTATTGAGCCGACATCATCACCCTTCATCTGCGACTCTAAGCTGAGCTCGGGATCAAAGTACTCCAAATTGGGACACTCCTGAAGCACCTCAACTGTTTGCTCATCGTCCACTAAAAGTATCTGATGCCTCGTAAACATTTGCATCAGCTTGTCAGCGGAATAGTGTGGATGAATGTGCGCATCCGTTTCCATTAAATGCAGTCGATGTGCCCCAGCCAAGGTTGCTTCCGTGCAGATCTTTGCAGTGCATTCAATATCTCGCTTCCGCACACATGTCCATCGGTACAAGTCGCCCTTGTACGACTTGCCGGCCAGATAGTAGAGATGTCCATCAATGCAAACCATGACGCGACCATCTCGACGCCGTAGCATATAAACTCGATCTTTATCCTGCAAAATGTATGGGTCTTGATAAGACTATTCTCTTGTACTTTTATAGGTGGGACTACGCAATTATGTTAGTTAAGGAATCATAATCAATGAACAAATTATGCCAAATGGTCGAAAATGACTAAAATTTACTGATATTATAGTATATAATATATACCAATAAGCAGAGATCCCGTATTCAAACCAATTAAAATTTTTTTAAATATAGAAATCCAGTTTGGGATTCAGCAAATTTTAGTCATTTTTTACCGCCAGGCTTTGCATGCGGGTTTGTACGAGACTATCGAAAATCATCGTGTATCACACTACTCAAATTATTTAATTATTTTCCTAACTACAAATAATTGCAAATTTGCAGAACGAATTGTTCAATGGAAAGTCGACGACGGAAACTGACAGTTATGCATACACACACACACACCTCAAAGTCTAGGTGAAATGAATATTGTAGCGATTCTTGCTCCCTGCTTGTGGATATCCATTCGGGTGGATTGAGACCTGCTGCAGCGCGCTCGTATAGCCGGGCGCGTTTGGGTTGTGTGGTGCTGTAAGCATCGTTCATTTTCATGTTGGACAGACGCTTGCGTTGTGAGACTTTTGTAATTTCATGATCACTGCAGCGAGGATGCACATGCTCCTGAATAACATCCACCACGACGTGTTTATTCTTGTCCATTGAATCGGGCACGATGGTGGAGATGCGGGAACGGCATGGCGTCACTTTATCCTTTCGTCGATTGCATAGCCAACGGTATGTGTTGTTTTTGCCAATGCGATCGAAATGATAAAGATAATCATCCACGCATAGCATATCTACGCCCTTGGCGGAGCGTGCAACATACACTTTGGATAAGTCCATGTCCATATTCTCATCCATTGTTTTGAATTACGGTGCGGTCGTAAATTCAGGGTTTTTTAGCTGCTTTGCCGTTTTTGGTGTGTGCCCAAAAAATATTGTGCTGAAAATGAGTCTATTTTGCTATTGTTGTTGCTGTTGCTTGGGATTTTTTGGGGTATTTTCGACACTTTGTTTGACGCGCCAAAATTTATTGTGGGCTCACTTAAAGGACGCAGCTGTCATTTATTTTGTTATATTATGTAAAATTGAGCGTTTTTTGTAATTTTAAGGTTCAGTTTATGCGCACATTTTACGACGCGACGAAAAACTATTTGCTCTAAACCAGGGCTGACAAATATGCTCGTTGGCGTTGCCACTGTACAGTCTGTACATATATTAAACAAAATATAAATGATTATTTTCTAGTTTGGTGCGCTTTTTTCCATTGAACGTTGAAGATGAGGAGAGTGTTGGTGATCTTTTGCTACAGATTGATAGTATTTTGCAGTATGGAGAGGATGCCGATGTACAAGTACGAGATTTTGATGAACCGGAAGAAAATGAAGACCATGATCCGGATATGTAAATGCTTAAGGCTTAATGTAATGGTTAAAATTAAGTAATTGATATGTATTGATGTAAATAAATGTATATAAAAATAATTTTATTTGCGTGTATTTTCATGTTACCTAATGCAGTAATTGGTAATTTAAAAAAGTCAGGCAGCCCTGGTTACCTGCCGTTCACTTTCCAGCACTAGAGTTTGGTCTTCTTTTTTGAATACACGGCGTCAGGTTTCGCATAGAAAAAGGATAACATAATAAAATTGAATGACACTTAAATCAAAAATATGGAAGGATCTGATGAGATTAGTACCTCAGCTTTGACAGCGCAACAGGAGATAACGACGCGCTTGGCCGCATTAAATCGCTGGCAAGAGGAACAAAAACGCCTATTAGAAGAGCGTCAAAACACTCAGCGCTTAATGTTGGGACTGGAGCACCGCGATATGTACGAAATGCTCGGACTCTTGCACGATGAGCTTACAAATATGAATGAGAGTGCTGCCGGTGTTAGTATAATTGAAATTAATGACGAGCAACATACAGATCAAGAAGAGCAGCATCAGTTATCTAGCATACAAATGCCGCGGCACGCGAACAATAAGGATGAGCTGCCAAGGGCTGAGCAGTGCCTTCAAATTGAAGAAATTGTTACTAGTCCGCGACCTGTCAAACCCAAAAAACCATTTTTACGACGCGGTGAAGGCTTAAAGCAGCGCTTCAAAGTTGACCCTGATAAATTGCGTCTTAATAATTTACCGCGCTACAAATTTGCTAATGCTCATCCAGAATATCGCAAGCCTACCTTGGTTAAAAAGCCAAAGCATGGCATTTTAAAGACACAGAAAGAGCCAACTGTTATACAGGAAAAAATGGCACTTTCTCCACCTCGACTGACACCTGCATTGTCGTTTAAGGAGCATCGCTTTCAGCAACCACTGATCAACTCTAAGAATGTGTGCAGCTCCACGCCGGATCTAAAGTCTTCCTGTTCTTCCTCCAGTAACACCAACTCAAGTATATCGCCGAAGGTGCGTTTTGTCGCGCTTAACGACGCTAAAGGACAATCGGCCGATGATGAACACTCATCCGAGGCAAGCTCCAAAGCACTGGCAAACATGTGTTGGGCCCAAGTGTTGGACTCCAAGCAGATTAAACCACCTGTACTGCATCGCCGCACGGCGCAGATATGCGTGGAGGACGACGAAAATATAAGCATATTTGAATTGTTGGAGCAGAAGGCACGCGAGGGCAACGTGGATATGAACTCTAGTTGCATACGCACATTCATGGCACGCAAAGAGATGCATCGTCAGTTGGAATCTGACGATAGTGATCACATTGTGATTTCGCAACAAATACGTGAAATGCGCCTGCAACCAGAAGTGTCTGATGTGATCAGTGAAACTGATGATGATGATGATGATGTTGACAATCAAAATGAGCAGAGTGCCACCTTGACCAAAACGCCGCTTGAAATAAACGCAGGGAAGGCTCAGGTACATGTGCGTTTCTCCGATTCCAATGAAACGCACGAATATTCAGATGAGACAACGTTGCAGGATGGCTCAAATATGCAGCTATTTGAAGAGTTTAAAGCGGCCCTGTTTCAGGCACTGGAACAGAAAAACCAACAACCAACGGAGAAAGTCGCTGTAGATGAGCCGCTAACGTTAGAGCTGCAAGAGAAAGCGAATTTGGTGCGAACGCGTCTCGAGGAACTGGAACATGAGATTGCCAAATTTAAGGAACAAAATACTCAGCTTTTGCGCCTTAAACAGCAACACGAGTTAGACCTGGCCAAGCACGCTCAGGACCACATGGAGGCAATGGAGCTTGTTCATGATGAGAAAATCAAAGCGGAAATTTATTTGCACGATGAGCGAATGAAGATTGAAGAGGAACGGCGCAAATTCGAGCAGCAGATGCGTCTTCAAAAGAGCAATGCCAATAGTAAGGAGAAAAAAGAGCTGGCAGCGCTTAAGCAAGAGGTGGAGGCGCTTCAACTGCAGCTGAAACAAAAGGATCAGACGCACGTGTCAGCGCAGGCGCGACTTCGTGCTCAGTTGCGCGCCGGGGAAAAGGAGCAGCGCAGTCTCAGGGACGAGATTGATCTGGTTACACGAGAAAACAAGCGTCTGGAACAGGAGCTTATTAAGATAACTCGTGAAAACAATAGCAAAATGCTGCAGGAAATCAATCGAAATATAGCCCGCTTGGCCCCAAAGCTGGTAACTACCAAATAAATATTTCAAATATAAGCAACTAATTAATTATATTTAACAGGAGGCAACGACGGCTTCAGCCAGGCATATGGACGAGAATGGAAAACGACAAACGAAGACCATTACGGATGTCTTGCAGGATAAGTCGAGTAGCAAACAGCGACGTCAAAGTCGAAGTCGCAAAAAGCCAGAGTCTCCCAATGAAAGTTATGCATCGAGTAACTCCTTTGATATGGATGAGGATGTCCCAAGGCCAAAACTGACGAAGTCTCCCTCAGCAATTGCCGAGCGCAACAAGAATAACAACATTATCGAAAACAATAACCACAATAGCTACAATGAAAATAGTAATTTGAAGCGTGAAATTGTGAATGCAGATGGTAGCAAAGACATTTGGTATCCAAATGGCAATCTGAAGAAGATTACTGCTGATGGCATGTACCTTCGCATGTTGTACTTTAACAAGGACATTAAGGAAACAGATATACGTGCTGGCACAGTCAAGTATTACTACGCTGAGACAAACACATGGCACACTACCTATTCGGACGGCCTAGAAATACTGGAGTTTCCAAATGGACAAACTGAGCACCGTTACAAGAGTGGCGTCATTGAGATTCACTTTCCAAACAATTCCATCAAAATTGTAGATCCAAGTGATGCGGAAAAATTAGAGGAATGGCGCTACGCAGATGGCACGCATCTGGTCCAACTGCGAAGCGGTGATAAGATATTAAATCTGCCCAATGGACAAAAGGAAATACACACCAAATTGAACAAGCGTCGCGAGTATCCCGATGGCACAGTTAAACTTGTCTATCCGGATGGCAGCCAGGAAACACGTTACTCCAATGGCCGTGTCCGCCTTAAAGATAAAGATGGCAAGTTAATAATGGATACGGATTATGCCAAGTATTAAGTGTTTTGCATCTTCATTTATAATTATATTTTTTGCAATTTATGTTATTAGTTATTAAAAAATAAATACTTTTTGTTAATTTAAATATAAGAAATAAATTTAGATTATTAAAGATATGTAAATACTTTTAATAAGATGAAATACTGCACTCTATTAACTCTCCATAAAACTATTGCTCTCAGTGAAGCTCTCATTCGTGTCCTCTGTTGGTTGAGCAGAAGATTGCAACATTTCTGGATTATCTATGGCTTTGGCTATCATAAGCTGCTTCTGAAAGAAGCTGGCATCCTGGTTAAATAATTTTGATGCAAATTGAATAATTTGCTGATAGGTGAATTCGCATTTCGCGCGTTGCCCCCAGCTGTATGTTATCTTGGGATCATCAAAAGGACTCAGCTGTGACCGCTCCCGCTTTAGATACTCTTGTTTCACAAACGTCTCTTCGATCAGTTTAGATATCTCGCTGCCGAAGTATTCATGCTCCTCATGCACATTAATTCCTAACATCTCCAGCATGGCAATCAGTTTGGCTTCCTCAATGTGACAGCCTCGCAAAAAGATGTACGTGAGTATAATGTACAGTAATGTGAATTGCGGACGCTGTGCCGCGGTTAATTCGAAGGTGGACGTCGGTGGGGCTTCGGCTATGCAAATGAATCTTTTGGGATTTCCTTCGAGCTGGACTATCTTTAAGCCATAGCGTTCCTCTAGCAGTCGGGTGACCAACGGAAATCTTTTATTGATCTCAGTTTTTCCATCCACCAAATGAATTAAATCATTGTGTTTGATGGGAATCTTATTAGACGAATGACACAGAATGTAATTCACAATGGCGCGAACTTGCTGATCTATCTCCACATTTTGTGTTAGTGCCTGCGTTGCACTAGTTGAATGTTGGGAATGTGATGCATTGCGTCTACTTGAAGCATTTCGTGACGTACTGGCCATTACATCGACTGAATTAAGTTCGCCTCCAACTTATCTTCGGCTGAGCGCGAACTCGCTAAAAGTCATCAAATAAATTTAATAGAGTTGCCAGCACTCTGGAAAACTGTAAATGAGCTGTTAGCAGCAGTTAGAATTGAGTAAAATGTTAAGTGCTATCGATAATTTTTGAAATAACATATTTTATTGAAACAAACGAATAATATTATTTTATTAAACTTTATTTTTATTTAATAGAGGATTAAGGATTTTATTTTTGTAAATTGAAATTATATAAAAATAAATTAATGTTGAAAAGGAAGTTAAAGTAGTTTTTAAAACGCTTATGTATATAATAATAATACATACAAGCTAAAAAGAAATCAAGGTAAGCTAAGTAAATATACTTAATACAGAGAGTAACATTTTCACCACTAGTCGTTTTATAAATAAAAACCGTTAAATAAAACCTGTAAACAGCTTGATTTTAGTAAATCGTCGCCAAAGTAGATTTGACAAATCTCGATAACCTTGACTAAATTTAAAATTTCACTTTACCCACTCTTGCCATCATCAATTAGCTCGTTGCATGTGCATGAATCAAAGTGTGCCAAAACACTTGAGCAAAGGGCTCTTCATTGCGTCTAACAATGGATTTATGCTCTGTATTGATTTATAGTCTCAAACTCGGCCTTTTGCCAGTTAAGCAGAAACTGTCTAATTGAATGACAGTTAACTGAGACGCATTGTGGCTGTCGGTCTGATGAGTTTTCGCTGGAACTGATGCAGATGAGCATTCAAATTGCGCTTATCATTAAACTTGTGTATGCTGGGTGAAGTGTTTATTTGTTGTTTTAATTAAAATGCGAATAGCAGCAGGAAGCAAACAACTTTCAAAACTAAATGCGAATGACATGCACGGTCAACATTCACCAGACGAGCAGCTCGTCAAACAAAACCAAATTGCAGCAAAACGAGCCAACTTAATGAAATTGAAATGCATTTTGTGCGCAGACACGCGCCGTGGACCCGTCTGCCGGCTTTGCTTAAACATAGTTTATTGCCTTGAAATGTGTGTTTTAGTGAAAACTAGTTATGTATGGGTACCTGCGTCGGGATCTGTTGCAACTGCATAACACTTGCCACACAAACACGCACACACTCTTCTTCACACACTCACACACACAGACGCTTCCTCACTCTCTTATACACAGAGTCATGCGCAGGCGGAAGGCGCTTAAGACTGTTTGGCAAGTTGGCAAATCTATAATTAATTTTCCATTGTAGTTAAGCTAGAAAACAAAGTAAAATTCAACTCGTAAATTTTTGCATAGCTTTTGTTTTATTTTTTTTCTTAGTTGTCCGAAAAAAAATTGGTGAATTCCGTTTATTTGTTTGCTGTTTGATGCTCGATTAAGAACTTTGAGTTGCCTACGAAATTTGCATATGAACAGCTTGAGAATTCATATGCATATTAGTGTGGGGATCACTATCATTATTTATTATCATAAACGCAAAGCAAAAGTGAAATGTCACGAGCTGTACAATTTTGTAGAAACTCTGTTGGCCACATGCATGAGCAAACAACAACAAAAGTCTTTACCTTTAACTTTAACTTTGGCTGCGGCTTTCTATACACAGATCAACATTTTTGCTTTCAAAACGCGCAATGTAATGTCAACGTTTTGTGTATTTTGTTTGGTTGTTTTTTTTGTTTTTCTTTTATGGCATATGGCTAATTGTAGTTAACGAAGAAAATTTTGAAAAGAAAGTCAAGGTCTCTGGCAAGCTGTGCTACAGCTCTTTACTTATTTAGTGAAATGTTCATTAAAATTTCAGCGAATGGCCAACGCGCAAGTCATTTAGAATTTCCATGTTAAGCTCACCACTCACGGGCAACAGGTTTCATTCAAATGCTACACAAAAAGTGTTAATATATTATTAACAAAAATTTAAATAGCAAAGTGCATAAACGCGAAAGTCGTGCTGAGATACTCAGACTACAAAATATCTTTCACAAATCTCTTACGTCTCTAAAGTAAGTGATGATGATGATACAGATCTAACATTAATGATGATTATAAATTTAATAACGATTTATATTCATTGTACGGATAATTAAAATAATAATGATAACTCTAATATGAATTACATAAATATTGTTGAAGACATTGTGATGAAAATAATAATATTATAAATTTGATAATGTTAATTTTAATAACAATTGCAATGATAATGATAATGCTTAAAAAACTAAAGAATATATACAATATTAAGGATTATAAAAATTGTTTTAATAATTACAATAATAGCCACAACTTATACCATATTGCTTATCTAAGTCACTCCACATATTTTATGTCTTACAAGCACTTGAATCAGTTCAGAATTTGCGCCGCACTGTTAGACATGTTCAGCCATTTTTAGCCGGCTAGTTCTTGGTTCAAGCTGGTTGCGTGCTGTGCTTGAAAGTGGTCTGCCTTCAGCTGGCTGTTTGGCATTCTTGTCGAACTGGTGTCAAGCCGCTTCTGAAGTGCACACGCGCCTCAAGCGGCGGCAACAACTTTTGCTCGACTTAAGCCTCTGAACCGGCATTTTGTTTAGACGGCAAACGCAAATAGAATTATGACTGCGCCGAGCAACCAGCTTTGGAATTTGTGCTAAATATCAATAGGGTTCGCAATTAACAGCATTTTACCCAAATAGACATTTACATTATTCATGTTGCGATTGGTCTATAAATTTTGGCAGCCAGCCTCGTTTGCATAGTTAAGCGATGACAAGTTCTGCTTCGAATCAGGCCAATTAAGATGTTTCTCCGCTTTGACCCAATTTGTTTTAGCTATGTTTGGCCTTCGCATTTAATCAGTTTTGCTTGCCTGCCCCGCTCAACCTCTGATAATCAAATTAGGCGCTTATCAACAATTTGGCAACGCACCATAAAGTGCAACAATAAGTTATAATTAACGAGTTGAATATTTATTTATATCTATTTATACACCAGCAGTCCGGACCACTCGTGCATGCCAAATCGCGCATACGCACCGTGTGCTGGATATTTAAGCACAGGCCTGCATTTGCAGGGGGCCATTGTCTTCGAAATAATATGTTCGCATTGGAGCTAACAATTATGCGCTAAGCGGATCAAAAGTATTTGCTTAATTATTTAACTGTTGGCCAGATATCAAATTTAACTTGAAACTGTCAAATGTTAAATGTTTGCAGAGTGACTAAGTTATAAAATATATAAGCGGCTAAAAGCTAATACTAATAAATGATTTGAGCTTAAATTATATTTAAAAGGGTTGCAAAATTTGATTTTCAATGTGATATTAGTTTATGCTGGAATGTGGGTGGGGCTTATGTGAATCTGCCATTAAAAGGGTCGTTGCATTAGCTTAAATGTCAGTTCAGTTGAAAAAAAGATGCATCTAGACTTGTCTTCACTTCACTTCACTTCACATGATGCAGCAATGAAGTTTGCCCAGTTAATATGGAATAATAGCCAACTCTAATATAAATTGCTTAATTTATTTATGCTCTTTGAACAAAATACTTTGCTCGACCACATTTCGTGAAGGTCATCGAGAAGTTGTTTCTAGTTTTATTAATTTCCTTGGGTGCTTTGTTGTCTTGGTCTGCGGGTTGTTGTGTCTTGTTTCGGTTTCGGTTTTAGTTGTGTGTTTTTTATTTTTTTTTAATAACTTGAATAGCTCTTGAGATTGAGATTCACGATCATGATGGCTATTCTAACTGATATTTTAAGTCTTATATTTCATCTATTAACGGCATGTGCATTTTATGGCGTTAAAGTGGGCCAAACTAAACAAAACTGAAAAAATTTCCAATGTTTCAATTATGTTAAATTCATGGGGGTTATTAATTATAAATTGGACGAATGAACAAAAAATTATTTCTGTTTCAAGTGCATACTGAGAGTCTAATTGAACGTTAGCTCCGGCTGCTCAGGGTCCAAAATAACCCTACAATGAGTCAGCTTGCTCTACTCAGAAATACCTCACATAATTCTCTACGCTTGCTAAATAATAAACAGTTGCTCATAAAACTGAATTGAATTTCGGTTTTTTTTTTCTCGAATTACTCGAACATTTTCGTGACGTTTCTGAACCAACTTTCGCAGCTCGTGAAGGTCGATTGACTACTTTTGCTTTATATATATATGTATATATATAACCAGACTCGTATCGAATATGACAAATCTGAATCACATTGTTTTCTTTTGTATTTAGTATGCAGTCGTCAATGCTGTCACCGACAGCCTTGAGCAAACATTTGCATTGCAGATGGAAAGCAGTAAAAAAACGTATTACATCAATCTTGGCCAGCTTCCTGTGTGTGAAAACTTTCACAGCTCTGTTTGGCCGAAAGGCAACAATAGATTGGCATTATTGTATTTCATTTATAATTATTATAATTTTGCGTCGCATCGCAGCATACATTTCTTGTTTTTTTTTTTTTTTTTTTTTTTTTGGGACAAGTTGCGTCGGACACAGATCACTCTGAAGTCATGGTCATGGCTAATAGATTGACTGGCCAATGTGTCAACGACTCTTGCACCTGGCATCAAAATGTCAAACGACTATTCAAATGACACTCTAAAGTGTTTTTGTGGGTCGTTTACACTCGCAAAACAACTCGAACTGAGGCTTAGGCAATGACACTTATATTCGTATTTGCGCGCTTTAATAGCTTTTCATAGAGTGCTTAACATTGAACAGGCTTGTACACCTGTGCACCTGTACACTAGTTTTCCCTAATTGTCTTTAAGCCGAATTAAGAACGGACTAACCACGGCATGCAGAAGATTAAATACTCTTTAAGCCAATTAGTGAATTCGTTTACCTGTATCTGGCGTGCCCAGATTGCATCAATTCTTCTCATTATTTCTCAAATTGTGCAATGCTCGTCATTCTGGAATTTCGAAGCTTCTGACATTAATTTATTATTTTTATCACGTATTCACCAGGCTATAGCCGTTGTACTGTAACTGTTTGTAATTCCTATGTTTATTATTTATGTCGCTGTTAATATACTATATCGAGATCTTAAGTATTTATACTCTATGGCAATGCAAACTGAAAAGATCATGCATTGAGTGGCTGTTCGGGATATACATATTTATCGGGTTTAGTTGACCCTTTTACAGATTAGCAAATATTATAATTATAGTCCAGCTTAGATGGGGTAAGCCCTGGAGGCAACACAAACCTGAAAATATCTGATACATATTTGGGGTCTATTAAGCCCACTGCTTGAAAATCTTTAAATAAATAATAATTGTAATAATAGTTAAAATTAAATTAAGAAGTTATTAAGTTTAGGAAATTCTTTTGCGAATAGCTGTGAAATAATTATTAAATAAACTGTGTATATGACTTTTATTTTTGCATCCATTCATCTGTTGCTGAGCCTTTGCTCAGTAATGTGATATGCGTGTGATTTGTCATCAGTTAATGACGATAATACCAGCGAAAGTTAAATAATTTTCTTTGTATGAATTTCATACTAAAATCTACATAGAAATGAGACGAATGCCAAGTCAAATTATATTTTCACGTTACATAAAAGCGCAAGCAAATTTTGATGAGAGGGCAACAAGGCGATTATATATATATATATATATGTGATACATTTTCATTGGTGATGTCTTCATTGCGGTTACACATGAAAATTTGCGCGTCAAATCACATGGAGGTTTTCATTATTTGTAACTAAGCTAAAGCCAAAACCGAAACACATGAAATAAAATGAAATCTACGATTATTTTGCAATTTTAAAGAGTTACAGATAGCAACAAATGTGTGTGCTTTTCGGTTTCTTTATTTGGTCATTAAAACCGTTTAGCTAATTGCTTTTGCAATGGAGCTAAATGTTTTGGATCTCATTACGTCAATACTTTTTGGTTTGTGGCTTACTTCGTTTCTGGGCTGCCAATTAAGTATATTGGTATCAAATGCAATTGAAATTATATACATAAATTTATATAATATTTATGTATATCAGATAAATATTACCAAAATAAAAACTGATAATAATTAATTGAGCAAACACGGGCAAGATTGAGTATATGGCCAAGCGAACGTGCCCAAATGTATAGCAGCTGCTGTTATACTCTGTGTGTGTGTGTGTGTGTGGTGTTGTCAGGGCGGTTAAGCGACATGCCACCAAAAATGATTGACAATCACTTTATAAACCATTTCGCTTGTGGCCCGTGTCGCGGAGACTGCCCGACCGACCACAAGCGAGCCACCCAAAGCTGCTGTTGCTTCCCCATTCGAGTCGTTGGCAGCAACCAGTTGCAGTCGAAAGTAAAAGTAAAGCAACGCAGTCGAAAACAAATGCACGGTTCAGACTTGTATGTAATACGCCTATATAAACACACAGACTCAGCGTGCATTTCAATGCAAGCCAGCAGGCAGACATAAAAATATGTATATATATATAAACATGCTACTCCATATATATAGAAAACAAACAAAGGCGACGCTCAGGCAGACAGCGACACCGGTTGTTGCTGCAGACAATATATAAACGTATACCCACACATACACACACACATATACATGTATTTAGTCATATATAAAATGCGTTCAAAAAGGCCGCTGCGCTTGTTGGCCAGAAAGCGCAGACGCTGATAAAAACTGAAAGCCCAACCGAAATACACATATATCTATACTCGAGATCGAAATGCTTATGAGTTAAATGATATTCAAAGACATGACATCATGGCAACACACAAACAACGTTCTGCACAAGCCTGAGAAACGGCATTTCTTTGAATAAGCGTAAGAGAATTCCAAATGATTCAAAACATGTCATGTGAATATTCTGCAAGCATAATATATATAATATTCTCCTTGCCCTCAAAATGAAGGTGTGAGACTTCAGCTGGCTTTTGTTGTAGCTTCAGATTCATTGTGGAACACGAGTTTGTTGCCTAAGTCATTCATTTCATTTAAGCTTTGTGCACAAATGTGCATATTCAACTCTTGTTTACTTTTCTTTCACTCCGTCTATATGGTAGTCAGAAGAACGGAAATGGAAAGGGACTTGAAACTTGCAATAAACTCACACTTGCATGAGCCTTGGCTGTATTTAGTGCTACGATTTTTTTATGGTAAGCTCATTAGAGTGTGACAAATCGGAAATTAATTTTACTTGTATAATAAAAGTGGTATTATTTCTGAATATAAAATATTAAAATATATAATATATACATAATTTAAATATAAATCGAAAAGAATTGCTTGCGTTAGCCCATTATAAAATATATAAATTATAATTATACAAAAATTGTGTATCAAAAAGATAATGGCTTTGCCAGCATTGTATTAAAAATGATTAAATTTAATTAAATGTAGTACTAAGTATAAGGTTCATTTGTAAGTTTTATAGTCAACGAGTTAAATGAACATATTGTCGAGGCATTATTTAATATAAAAGAATTTAAGCTCAGAAGTGGAAACAGCTCGACTTGAAGATGCCAGGAAAAAACTAGAAGAATTGCATATCAATAATTATGTGTAATATATTATCTTTACCTTAACATTTTTAATAAAATAATATATATAAATACTTTATCGTAGGTCTGTTTTAGGTATTTTTTAAGATTAGTAATTAGCACTTTTTTTTTGAAAATTTTCTTTTTTTTCCACTTGTAGACTCAGAATTTAGGCCATACATTCTTTTAATTTCTATGGACTTCTGTAAAATAATTTTGATAAATAACTGTGAGTCATCAGGCTGTCGTAAATTTTTGCTGCTGCTTATAGCCAAGCCAAGCTAACAGTTATTTCTTGCTGTTGTTTCTTATTATTTGCTGTTCACATTAGTTATCTTTCAAAGCCATGTTCAGCTGGCTACCTGGTTGCTCCATTAAAAATACAAATACAAAAAATGAGTGCATAACTAAAGTTGCAACGTTGCAGCAGCAGCAGCAGCAGCTCAATGTCTGGCAGATAAGCAGCAGCAAAAAAAAAGAACGACAGCAACAAATATGCACAGCCCACAGTGTGACTAACAATGGAAACTGTAGCACAGTGCCATTGTGGTGCACACTTGGCCAAAGTTTGTGCAATAGCATTAGCGCATTTTGGAATTTTTGCATTTAAATTTGCGACTCGAACAACTCAAACAACTCGAACAACAACAGCAATTGTAACACTAACAGACAGTGCTGCACATTTTCATGATGCTTGTGGGCAAGTTTCGCCTTTGGGCTTATAGCTTTTGACGTCTTTGGGCTTTTATGGTGCATTGAGTCACATTTCTTTGACTTCAGAATTGGCCCAGCCATTGATGTGTGCTGACGGTTTCTGGGCGCGTCTTCGTTACCATGGCTGGCATTTCAGAAATTGCATATTCAAGTATTTTTGCCTTTTGAGGCGCAGCTTGGCATTGGCATAATGAAATCGAAGTATCTTCGCTTAAACTACCTGCGTCTGTTTATTCACTGTATTTATGCAGACTCTTGTGCAGTTATCCGGAATTTTATAAGCCGCCTTTTCAGCTCTTACAGCGACGAGCGGTGGGCGTAATCGTAGCAATGACTGTCAGCTGGGCTGCTCATTGAGACATTGAGCCTCGCGCGGAGACGGAGACGAAGAGTTTATTTGGCCGGTTCAAAGAAGTTCGCTGAGTTTACCTTGTCAAATTGTTGTAGTCGCAGCCTTCCTTTGATGAATTTTAAAAGCCCAACGACTTTTTGGCAGCAACTACACACCCACCACGCACTGAAAAATACACACACACACACACTGACAGACACCGCCTAGACACACCTGAGGCATGCGAGAGCGCAACTTCGGTTTCGATTATGTCAAGCGGCGCTCTCTCACCTGTTGCTCAGCTGTTGCTGCCGCCAGACAAACTCAACACACAGCCGCAACCGAAATCGAAAGAGCAACTCAAACCAGTTGGCCATTGCTGCTTGTCTCGTGATTAGAGTGTTGGCCACGACGACGACGTGGCCGGCGCCGTGGTGAATTGAAATCACAAAATATCGCCAAGCTGCTCTGAGCCTAGTTCAGAGACCGCAGCGCGCTCAGTTGGTGGATGTGCTTCAGCCGGAGCGGTTGCTAGACAAACCAAACGCAGACGTGTTTTAGCTTTTCTACAGAAACGTGGCCCGTGCGCTTGGCCACCTTTAAAGAAATACCTTCGGGTTAGTGCAAGCGTTTAAGTGTATGTTTGTGTGTGTGTGTGTGTGTGTGTGTTGGCTATATGTAAAGCACGGCTTTCATCTTGGCCAGACGCTCAGACAAGCAACGAATTCAAGTGAAACATTCAGCTAAAAAGTCTCGAAACAAAAAAAAAATGCCATTAAAAATACCAAAAATACGCCGAAAGAGAAAAAAAAAAACAAACAAGTTTCTCGACTATCTCGCTCGCTCGTATAACTCTTTTTGTTATTTTGTTGTTTGCATTTTGCTTTAAAAGGAGTGAGAGTGAAATGTGAAATGTCAAGCTAAATGGCCCGGCACAACAACTCTTACAATGACATCATTTGGAAATTGGTTTAATTGTGATTCAATTTGAATGAAAACATAATCAGATCAGCTGTGCGAACTATAACAAGCCGAGCATTGTTACAGCGGCCGCTAACTAATTACAATTTATCTAATATGCATCCAAAAACTTGGTCAAATACACAATAGCAGCAGCGGCAGCAGCAGCAGCGGCAGCGGCAGCATTGATAGCATTTGTGGTTTTCTAGTTAGTCGCAGTCGGCCAAAGTTGCCGCAAATAATGCCACAAAGCCGCTTGCAGTTGCTGTTGCAGTTGCATTTGCAGTTGTTGTTGGTATTGGTGTTTGGGGCTGCTCGCGGAACCGGTTCAAATATACAATTTTTGGATCTAAAGTGTGGCTTGTTGTTGCTGTTGCTATTACTATTACTATTGCATTATTGCGAATTGCATGCGCATTGGCTTTTCTTGAATATTTTTCATAGTTAGTTGCTTTCGTGTAGGACAGAGCTTAGAAAGGCCAGAACTAGAGGCAGCGGCTTAGCTGGTCTTCATATATACATACTAGTATTTTAGTAATTTGTAGAAACTGCAGACAATATTGTTACCAGAACCAAAGACTTGACCAACGAACTTGACTGCAACAAACTGACGAACTCAATCAAAAACTGTGATTGTTCTTCTTGGCTTATAGCTAATCATGTACATAGCTGACTATACCTTTGCTTGTAAGACTAATAATTGAAACTGCTGTTGTAACAGAAGACTTAGGCAACGAACTTGACTGCAACGATATCAATTAAAGACTTTCAAACATTTTCTTACATATATAATAGTAATACAATATAGAAACTTCCAACAAATAGACTTAAATATCAACCATAAATTAGATATAACAAAAGACTTGGGCAACGACTTTAGCTACTGCCGGATTCAATCGAAAACATTGTCAAACAATGTCTTAAATAAATTACCATAAGTTAGCCAAATTATAAATGTTGCAACAGCGAAAATAAAAAATTAAACTCCCTTGACATTTTTTAGCTTGGCTTTCAAAGGAAATGACAACATTAGTGTTTGCCAAATACATTAAAAAATCCGTTACAAAGGTGAAAAAATCACACACTCCAAAATGAAAGACCAAATGTCAAACACGAAACGTGCAAAAAATTAACGACATTAAACAAAGCCGCGAATTAACAAAAATCTTGCCAAATAAATGAAAAAACGAAGTCAAATAACATAATTTGTAATCAGAAAGTGTTGTTAGATAATTTTCAATAAATTTGCTTACCATTTTTATATCTTACCAGTTTAGCAACAAGTGCAAAGGTGTGAACAAAAAAAAAAAGCCAAAAACTGATCAAAAATTAAGGCAAATAAATTATCTACGTAAAAAGAAAATTAATCTAAAATGCAAGCGTGTAGAAAAAAAAGAGCTCCAGGTGGCGGCACGGCGTCAATTTTGTGGAGCAAACTCTTTGTGTCCAGCCTCTGCGGATTACTGCTGCTTGGCATTCAAATTGAGCGTGCGGCGTCTGCGCCTGCAGGCGAGGATGATGCTGCAGCCATGCCTACTACCCTGATGCCACCACTGGATATAACCACTGATGTTGACTCTGCAACAGCAACGAATACAACAGCATCAACAACAACAACAACAACAACAGAAGCGGCAGCAACAACAATTGGCGTAGAACAAAGTAGCGAGTCGACTGCGACGGCAACGGCGACGGCAACTGCGACTGCGACCATCTTGGATAGTTCAACGACTTTGGGAGCCAACAAATTGAGCGCGAGCGAAGCTGGTGAGTTACAAAGACCCAAAGCGAACGAAAATTATAGATAGCATTGGGACGTCGCCCAGGCGCGTCTCAAAAGCTTTGCCAGACACTTTAGTCTCTTACGCTTGTCGAGTCCGATGACTCCAGACCCATAATCAAATTTCATTCTTTGAGCTACCAATTAACACAGCTCCACGCTGCGTCGTCGATGTCGTCTCCACCCATTTACGGATCGATCCGCCGAACATTTTTCCATAATTGTTCCCCTTTTCGCTCAAATGGAGCTTGGTAAAAGAAATTTGGCTTTACGTCATTTTCTTAAGATTAATCATAGACAGAATTTTGGTTTTCTAGTTTCCTGTTGAATTATTTCGTTAATTATGCGGCGCCTCAAAGTGGAGGAAAACAACCAAACAAATGGAAACTTTTCTGTTAACTGTTGCGGAAATCATTTTCAGAGTTTTCGAATCTAGTGAAGCATTAAATAAATAGCTGACATAACAAAAACATTAACTTATTTAGCGACTTGAACTAAAGACGAAAGTAGGCCAAAAAGTTAACTTTCGTCGGATTCAAAGATAACGCGAGTAAATAGAAATTCCTATACAGATTTGGTCTAATTCCATTATTTGGATGAACTGTGTTTCTATTGTGGAGTAAGTGAAAGGTTTCTACTCCGTTCACAAATCGAAAATTCAAGTCTTTTAATTGGGTTAGCTAGTTTAATTCGACTCTAAAGCCACATTTTCTTCTTCATACAATTAGTTGTTTTTCTGCTTTAATGTCAGTTGCACATCAAACGTGTCACGTTGTGAGCGATTTACATCAGAGCTTCATCACAGCTTCTTTGATCTACCTGATGATATGATACATTTCTGGGCCACCCAGACTTATTTAGAGCCAATAAAAAACTTGAGCAACAAACTTGTGTTGATCTTAAGCCTACGAACACTAAATGAATGCCAATTACGCTTCGTAATTATGTTTACCAAATAAACATTTCCGAACACATAAACATGAGTCATGTCCTTCACCTACGTGCCATTCAGCAACAGTTACACCTTTTAATTGTGTGTCATAAATGTTTGTCTAGGTAAATATTACGTTGGCACAGCGCATTGCCAATTAAAGCGACATGTAGGAAATTAAATTAAGCTCAAACGGCAAAATAAAATCAAAAATCATAAATCATTTAGATGCCAAAACACCCCCACAACAACTTGACGCAACTCTTCCGAAGATGTTGTGTGCCTCAGCCCACATGTTTGGTGTTAATTAATGAATCAAACAAAACGCAATATCTTACCAAAGATTTCTTGTGTTGGCCATCTTTGACTGATGCACTAAATGATTGTTGGGCAATGCCATAAATTAAAAATAATTTTATTTGCATATAAGAATTATCCGTGTCCATCATTGAGTTTTCTTCAGAATTATAGTAATTCATAGATGATAAAATATATTGTGAGAGAGAGAGAAAAGGGACTTATAGAAAAACGAGAGAAGGATAGGATAGAGAAAAAAACAACTAGAGATTTTGAGAGATGCAGTAAGCCAAGATAAATATTATATGTATAAATTAATATATAAAATATTTAATTAGAGTCAAGTAATTCGTAAATTATATGATTGTGAACTAAAAGCCTGACAGTGGTTAAACTAGTTTCGAGTTTAATACCTTGTTGGTAATTAATTAATTGTGAATTGGAAAACTTTTATATAAATATACACAGGTTTCGCCTCAACTAGAGAGTTGACCTTTTAAAATATTACTATTTGAATTATTTATTGAATTTTTTTTTGATTTTTAGCTATTGGTTGAGTGAACTTGAATATATATAACTTCAAAACTTTTCTGAGCAAGTTTTGCTTATAATTAATTTTTTTCTATTATCAAGTGCTACGCTCAGCAACCACTGCACTGCTTCGAACAGTTAAGTTGGCTTATGAGTGGCATTGCACCTAATGCATTACATCATAAGGTATTACTTGCACTTCCGTTTTCTTTCCCTTCTTTATGAGTGTTTCGTTCTCACAGCGCATCGGCGTGATCAGTTATGCCGGCGCTCATGTTCTTACCGTAAGAAATTAAAGCGTAACTAATGCAGAAGTGCGTGCATTAATTAGTAATTTAATTGTTATTCGATAAAATATAAATTTAGAAAATGTTGGGGCCACACTTAAATATTTATAGTTTTTTAAATTTTTACAAATTATTTTCATTTTAATGTTTTGTGTGTTTTTGTTTTGTTTTATTTGTTATATATATTTGCATTTAATATCTCAGATATGCACTTAATTATCGTTTTTTGAAGCATAATTTGTTTTTAAACTGCAGCATGTAGTCGATCGCTTAGGTTTGCTCACGTTGCGCTTGTGTTAAAATTCAGACAAGAAACCAGCAGCAGTAAATTATTTTCAGCAAAGCCAAGTGCAGCTTGCTAATGAGTTGGAAAATTGCAGAGCACGGCTAACGGCGTTGGCATAAATCATTTATGTATATTTGTTGTGGTTTGGCTCAATTGCAGAGAAAATCAGGCGCTAATTGATGGCCTCGCACAGCTGCAAAAAAATACAAAATAAAATTATCATATTAGCCTCAAATTGCTCAAATGCAATTCAGGGCCTGCATTCGTCATGGCTTGCCAAAAATGTTCAAGAAATATATATGTATATATAATTTTGAAGGTCTCATTACACAATAATATACATCACGAAATATTTAATACAATAAACAATAAGCAAAGCTAAAGGCTGTCTTTAGCCTTTGTGCCAAGCAGCGACCTCGATGAAGCTCGTCGTCATTTTTGTTTGGTTACTTTCTTCAAGGAAAAACTAGGCAAATGATAAAAATATATTTAAATTGTTGATTGAGTTGTTATTTTCGTGATTGCTGATTGCTTTTGATTTTTACTATTATTACAAATCAACGCACTTTGTAATTTGTATACTTGTAGCACGATGTCGTGCTGCCTGAGCGGAAATTGAATTTTGAATTTTGAACTTTGTAAGATCAGTTAAATAAAAATTAACATTGAGTATGCATTTTCGACGGTTATTCAGCAGAAATACAACGCTCAGTATCATCATCTTCCAACTGTTTTCAATTTTCGCACAATTTATCAGGTTTGTTGCCTAAGTCTTTTGTGTGGTGATTCATGTGAGCCGCTTGTTCGTTGAGGTGCTTCATATTTATTTTAGTTATTTTTTTCTGCTGTTCGTCGAGAGATTCTGCAGAAAGCCGCAAACAAACAAGTTGATGCCCTAAGTTATTTGTTTTCGTTCATTTCCAAGGATAAATATATAAAATTTGTGTGAGAAATATGCCAAAAACGAAAACTATTTTTCACAAAGGCGGGGCCTGTGCGTCTATAGTTATATATACATATGTGTATGTTATTATTGTAGTCGTTGGGCTTACCTTTCGCTTGGGGTTCATGCACGATTAGCTTGCAAAATTTAATGTCCGTTATAATGAACCGATAAGTAAAAGTAGCTTAAAACTTTTTAACAAAAATAGCTAAAAATCGGTTAAGCGTCGACTGTGAGCCAACAACAAATTGTTGTTAATTGCAGCTTGTTGGCTGTTGTTGTTATAACTCCTCTGTACATTGACACTTGTCTCAGCGCGAGCAGCCTGCGGCTGAATTTTGAATGCGTGAAAGTGTTGTCAGTGCCTTGACTGCAGTTAACAATTAACATTTCGCCCATAAATATGACTGCATGGATTTTCGAACTCAAGTGTCAAAAAAAAAAGGAAAACAACATATCACAGACAGACAGTCTATAGAGCTGTGGGCTTTGAACTTAACATGAGGTTTTTCCTGACTTTCTCCGTGCACGAATTTATTGCCAGCATTGCATGATAGAACAACAGGTTATCTTTTCTCTACGATTCATCTGCCATGAAATGCAGCCTAAATGCCATGTGAAAATCTGGATAGCTTAGCTCCAGCTTGTGGTATTTGTGTCAGGGACACAAAGTGAACAAGTTAGTTATTTTATTTTTTCAATAGTTAATTGCACTTACCTAATTCAAGTATTTATGTGCTTCCATATGATACATTGTATATATATATATATATATATGTATTCATACACACTTTTTTTTCTTCTTCTGATTTTCCATTAGGTAATTTTTGTTTGCGCTGAGTAAAAAAGTAGCGCAAAAAGTCGACTCTAATTAATGCAATTTAATTGTGGGCTGTATAATGTCTGTTTACAGTGTGCGTGTCTAACCGTGTGTGTGGAGTATTACTGGGGTGTTTATGCAATTAACTATGTCATTGAACGGTGCATAGAATGTTTTTCAGGAAGTGAATAGTTAGCCAGGTAGCGAAAGAGGGAACAGAACAAGAATGAAAGAATGAATAAACTGCCATTGGCACTGGAAATAAAGAATATGGAATGAAAGAGCCACAAACACAATCGAAACTCAACTGTAAATTTAATAGAATATTTATAAAGAGAGAATATTATGAAGATTTTTAATGCTGTTGTAATATATAAATATGTTTGTAATACATTTCAATTTGTTTCCATTTTACCATTTAATTAAGCTCAAATTAGATTTACGTAAGGCCTCAGTCTATCAAACGTCGCTTGGTTAACTTTTCGCTGGCTGTGTGCCATTCAAGTGACCTTCAAATGCAAACGCACTTGGCACAACGTCTACCATGATAGCCTCTCACATACACATTAGCGTGAGTGTGCATAGAAACACTTTTGCAGTTCCAATTCCAATTGCAAGTTGATTTCATGGCCGGCCAAGTAATTCGTGGAGCATTCACTTGGATGGATGTTGGGGCAACTGAAAAGCGTGGTGTCATTGCATTGAGATACAAATATAGATGCATATATGTGTGTGTATCTCGAAATATGCTGTTGATATACAGATACATTTCCAACAACTGTAGCCATCAATTGTACAAAGTTAAGTGGCTTTTGTGTATACTCATATATGTAATTTTTGCTGGGGTCTTTGTCTTGGCCTCTTCATGGACGATGACACGCGCTCAAACGTGTTTCTCTTCTTACTCGCTTAAGAGCATTAGATGCGCTCGCTTCTTCCCCAACAGCCTCCGCCGTCCTCTGTCCGAATTCCAAGCGAAGCTGCATTTTTCATTAGCTGGCCCGAGCACATGAACTTTCGAGTTAAGCAGTTGAAAAGGTCAAATGCCGCTTTACACGTTGCCTTTTATAGTGGAAAATAATTTTGTTTTATGGCTGGCCAGCCAGTCTCTAACGGCCCAACTATTTTCCCTAAGCTGTTGCTATTGTTGTTGTAGCGGGCTTTCCTAATGTCTTTGGCTTTGTATTTTACCCTATCGAAAATGTCTGCTGTGCCGCCAAACATTATTCTTTTCCTTCTCAGTACATTTCTCAGTCATTAGCTAGATTGAGCACAGATAAGACGTAAACAGAAAAATCTAATATCTGTTAGAACGTGAAACTTAAATTAAAATTGCCTAACCCATTTATTGTTTAACCCATATTACGTTGCATTTAATGAGCAAAGCTTGACCCCAAAGATCTAGCTGCATTATATAAAATTTGGGTTATACATTAAGCCTTAATTCTGAGAGTTATTTTCAACTGTTAATACTCTTAACTTGCTGTCAAATTTTCCTAATTTTTAATTTAAGAATATGACATCCATAAATAGTGCTAAGCTTAAAAAATATACACTCAGGTGAGAGAAGAGAGGCAGGTAGGCTATGGAACAAATGTTGGGCGAATTCAACAGAAAAAGGTTTTATTTTCTTCTGATTTAGAATTAGCACTTTAAGGGAAGGCCTTCTTGAATAGTTTAATCTCACTCAATATGAGATTGTTTCTTGCTGTTTCTTTAATATTTTACAGGCTGAAACTAATGAATTTCGATGTTTTTGTTGGTTGCATAAAATTATAATCTTTTTGAAAGACTTAAATTATTTCTGTTGTTTGTATAATTTTCCTATCATTAAAAGTTAATGTTAATTTTAAAAACTTCCTTTTCAAAGTGTTTATTATATGCAGTCGCATCATTCGATCATAATGATGTGCCAATCGCTCGGCCAGCAAACAACCTTCACTCCAGTTTTATATGCTTTTTTTAAGCACTTTGCTTTGCAAATTAACATACGAGCATTAAAGGTAGAAACCAGCAACCTGCATTGTCATCAACAGTCTCATCCTCGGCCGCACACAGACAAAGAGTTTTCAATTAAAAAAACAACAATCAAAAAAAACAACCACAAATCTGGCTTTAATTATTTATCTCCATTAACACACTAACAAAATATATATGTATATATATATATGATTTCTATGTATTTGTACCCAACTTTATTCAGCTTTCCAAATGCAAGCGAGGCGTCGCAAATTACGCAATATCCATTCGCTATTTGTCGATAGTTTTGGAAACAAAAACAAAAAAATAAACCGAATTTTGTCCAAATAAAACTTGAACCGGATCAGATGGCAGCTAAAGCACATTTGCAGCCAAAGCCACTCACAAGTAGGAAAATCAAATAATTTTGTTTTGATTCAGTTCAGCTTTGTGGATACGTGACAAATATACACACACACACGCACACACATGCAGGCAAAAGCATGACCGTTACATTGTCCAAAATCTAAGCAAATTAATACATATAAACATGTATATATATATATATATATATATATATATATATTATATATATATATATATATATATATGCTGTTTCCCCCAGTTCGTTGTTGACACTTTTTGGGCGCTTAAAAAGCTTGACCAATGGAGAGCTCCACTTCGAAGCCCCACGAAGCATGGCCCGTTGTTAATGGTCATTACGCAGCACTCATTATGAATACCGAGTGGGTCGTATGTGACGTGCTTCCGGTTGGCTGCGTTTAACATTATTTACCGCCAAAAACAGATACTTCAATATCGCCCCATGTGTGAGGAGTCATTTGGAGTATCCGCTATGATTATATAGCTCCAACTACGTCTTGTTATATATTGACTTGGAGTATTACGAGCTTTGCTGCATTAAATCATTTATATAATATCATTTGAAGTTCGATTTGACAAGCTCAATCAATGTTCCGAGAAACTCATCAATCTTCATTTGAATATAGCTTTGAAAGTCGAGGGTATAGATTTTCATGCTTTTCCAAGTAAAGTCGTTCTATAATCTCCAGGCATAAATATGTGCTTTATTACAATTGGTATAACTTATAAAATAATTCTAATAAATCTTTTTTTCTATCTTAAAGTTCGTTTCATGATCATGCTGAATTCTAACATCCCCATTAAAAAAGCATAGTCATAGATTGTAGCTCACGATAATTGTATGAGATCTTTAAAAAAAGCTCTTTTATGAGCAGTTCCGTTTAATGGCTAGCTACCGTAAATCAATTTAGTTTGCTGAGCTGCTGGCTAGAAGACATCCGGTTAGCATGCATGCAGCTCATTGTGACAGCTTGTCAATTCTAAGCACATCATTTGTAGACCTCTTATAAGACCTCTGACCAACTCCTTGCATTGCTGTCTGTTTGTTCAGAGCCGCAAAACGTGCGGCGACTTGAAAAAACCGCAAATGAGTTTGGACTACCGACAACGTTTTGCATTTCTGCATAAGTGCTTCGTATTGTTGAAGTTGTTTGTTGTTGTGGTTGCTTAGTTGCTTGGTGTGGGCGTTTGAAAGAAGAGAAAATGAAAATAGGTATGCGGATAGAAGCCATTGTCATATATCATAATCAAGACGGCTGCTTGGCTTAACTGTGCACATCGTAAACAAGGCTGAGACCAAAAGTCCATTTGACATGGTTAACAAACAAGCCAAGTTCGTTGCTTCAGTCTTTTGTATGCAGCCCAATTGAAAGGAAACCAGCTTGCATAACAGAGACCCAAAGACCACCAAAAGCGCTGCCGTCAACCCTACCCATCTGCCAATATACATATGTAGATGAACTTATCCATAATATAAATATATATATATATACATATAGACCAAAATTGTTTGAAGGCAGCTCGAAGCGCTTAACGAGTGCTGGTGAAAAATGAAAATCAATGACAGTAAAAGACAAATTGTGCACCAAGTAGAAATGGACAAAACAAAGGAGCGCAAAGAACGGCAACAACTGCAACATCGAGTATTATAAACGGCTAACCGTGACAACAACAGCAACAGCAACAACAACAATAAAATCAACGAGAACAACTACAATAGCAGCAGTAAAAGCTGCTGGCAGCATAACGAACTGAAATTCAAGGTTCAAGTCAGTAACCCTATCGCAAGTTCTGGCCCCTCCACTCTCAGTAAGAGCAACAATAAAAGCAACGTCTGCAGCCAAAACATAAAACACGCACACACACACACACACACTCCTGCACATAGGCACATACACACACAGTTAAAAGAGACGAGAGCATTTATGAGCATGCTATATAGCATGGACTAGTGCTAGGGCTAGGGCTGGGGCAGGGTCTGCAGCCTGGGACCAGGGCCTCTGTCTGGGCTAACGAACTGAGCGCAGCTCTTCTATTTTTTTTACGTTAAATTGGCGTCCGTTGCATGCGGTTGTCTTGGCCTGAGCCAAAGGCACTTTTTCTTATTGGAGCGACGACAACTGTGCCTGACTGCAACTACAGCCGCCTGTTGCCTGCTGCCTGCTGCCTTTATGCTTATTACCACGCATGCATGACAGCCACTGTGCCTATAGGCGGCACACTCGAACGCATAGTTCTCCGCCGCCGTCTATGCCTGCGCGTCACTGGCTCTTGAATCGCCCCCATGGGGCCACATTTGCAGCGCTCGTCAAGTTGACTTGCGGGTGCTTTTATTTCTTTTTTTGCTTTGCCATGAGTCAGCGGAGCCACCAAGGATCCATAAAGTATTGGCCATTTATAGTTGCCTCGTAACCTGAGTAGTTGAAGCTAAAGGCTCCAAGTACCCGAAAGAGTGTGTAAATTAAAAGAAAATTACATTCCAAGCTGTTCAAAGAGCGAGAGAGCCATGTCCGACTAATAAGATAAACGAGCCATGTACAATAATTTCGAATCTAACAGCTGCTGAGATGAACACCAAACGGAGATTAGCTTTGGCTCCATCATTAAATTCGTACAAAGTACTTCGACAGACCACAGATTAACTGCCATAGAAGTGGTTAGATGAGATCGTGGAGCAAATAGCTTCACTGACATTTACTGAAATTTTGTAATTAAATTTCTAATATTGTATGTAAGAGCCTTGCTTAAAATATTTCAAATGCAATTAAATTTTCATTCATGTGAATCTGTTGATTGAGCGCAAAATCATTTAACTTTTTGTTAATCTTCATGCCATTTTATTTTCCCAATTTTATTTTTAAGTACAGCAACAATTACCAAATTATCATTAAATTAAATTTAGTTTAGCTGGCTTTCCGTTTGATACTGTTTCGGCCCACTGTGCCACGACAGAGTCAAGTGTGTAGCTTCGGTTGTTGTTGTTGATGTTGCTTAATACAAGCTGAAGTGGACCCACTAAAGTCATCATTTATTTATGACATGAGCTTTGCGCCCCGAAACTATGCCCGAAAATAAATGTAATTATATAACAGCGAAGGAACAGAGAACAGACTAAAGCTGCAAAACATAATAACAACAAGAAGAGCAACAAAAGAGACTCTGAAGAATAACAACTTGCCCAACTCGCAGTCTCAGGTTAAGCGCGTTAAAGCAAAGCTGAAAAAAAATCTCCAAAGAACCAAAGACAAAAAAAAAAAAAAAAAACAGAAAAAAAAAATGGGAAAAAAATATCAGTAGAGATGCGGCTGGCTGATATTTTGGCATCGCAGGGCTTGTCTTCCAAGAATGGCGGGCCAGGGCCTGATGATTCAGCTGGCAGAGACGCAATCGCAGCTTAATGAATACCTTGCCGATTCTCTAGAACTGATGCTGTGTGTTCGCTTGGTGTACAGCCAAAGAGATATTGCGAGTTGATTTCAATGATGGCGTTGCCAATTGACGGGACGCGTGAGATATTACCAATATGAGTAGGTTACGTGGTTTTTTTTTTTTTTTTTGTTTTTTTGGTTTCCGCTAGCCTTGCGCAGAAATTCTTGCCGATGTACCGGTACCGCAAATATGGGCCAGCTTAGCTAATAAATGGGCAGCTTAAAGTTTATTTACCCCTCGAAAGACTCAACGTCAGTCCTAACTGTCAATGGCAGTTAGAAATTGGCAATAGCTTTCGGCGGTGCTAATTGAACTGAAATTCGTTAATATTTGTGTGCGAAACATTTATTATCGCTCAGCGCTAATAAATATGGTTGAGCAAACATCAAAATCAAAAATAATTTATATCTTTCATATTTTTGTTCTATGGAAATTTTATTATTTCTTGTGGGATTGTAAACATATTTCTCATATTTTAGATATTTGTTGAGACGTGGTATTGCAAAAGTAAACTATATTTTTTAGATTCTTATTTTATATATTTCGTGTAGAGTAAGTTTGTTAAAGCTCTTCACAATATCTTGAAAATTGAAGCCAGATGGCCGTCTTTCAGTGCCCCAGCTCTACTAGCCCCTGCTGTTTCATCAGCATATATGTTATGTAGATCGTCATCGATATTCCAGATTTTGTAAATTATTGCATATATAGATCATTAATTTCCTTATTTGTATGTGCTAATTTGCTTTACAAATTTTGATATTCTTATATCTTAATGAAAGCTGCAATTAAAATTTTTATGGCTGAATACAAATATTGGCATTATATAAATAAATTAAGTCCAAAATTTGTAGATACATTTTTATAAATTATGTATTTTACAACAAATTATGGAAAATCAAGAATAAAATCATTTTATGATTGGCAAATTCCAGTTATAATTCTGTTTTGGTAGCCCAATATGTAGGCCGTTTATTTATCATAAATTTATTTACATATATTATTGGATGCAATTTATTAATCATATATTCGTCTTGTTTGCTTGCAGAGATGACGACAATATTGCCTGCAGTTAAAATTAGCAGCAGCAGCAGCACGGCCCAAGATGAGACCACTGTGCGCTCGACGAGCATTGAGCCCATTACCTCTACGGAGCCAACAACAACTCCGCGTGTTGAGGTCGTACAGCAGTCAGAGCTGGAACAGACGCACATTCAGCATATTCCATTAAAAGATGAGCATGCTGAGATCGTGGGAGGCGATGCCACCACGGAGCAACAGCAGCAGCAGCAGCAAGAAGAGCAACGGGAGCAGCAGAATGAGCTGTTGCTCAACCAAATCTCCAATGAGAACGATGATGATGCCAAGGATTTGAATAATTTTCGACATCCGGCAACGCTTATAACGGCCAGCAACAGCGAGGAGATCGTGTCCAGTATCAGTGAGAATGAAAGTGACAGCGACAAGTCCGCAGTCACAACAACAACCACGACGACGACGACGACGACAACAACACCGACATCGACAACAACAACTGTCGCCCCATCAACGACAACAACAAGTGAGTCCGAAGATCCCTATCATGTGCATATACTGTCCGAGAATCATGATCGCCTGGCCGAGCACGAAGATTATCAAATGCTGTCGAGCAGCACCGAGGAGGGAGAACCGGCGACAACAACAACTGCAGCAGCTGCGACAACACCAACAACAACGACGACGACAACCGAATCGAGCGCTGGCATTATTGTCAGTATGGAGAACAAGGCAACGGCACAGCCATCAACTGAGACAACATCCACATCCCGAGCACGCGCCATGAATATGAATGAGCCCGAGAGTCAGCGACCGACTGAGACACCAGTCGAAGCTGAGACAGCGGCAGGGGCAGAGGCAGAGGAAGCTACCACACTCATTCCGCGTCTCGCGGTGGATGCAGCTCCAGTGATTAACATTGTTGAAGGACAGCATGTGCTTGAAGTGCAGCGCCCAACCGAGGACGAAACAAGCAGCAGCAGCAGCAGCAGCGCTACAACACCGACAACAACAACAACAACGACCACAACTGATACGCCATTTGTTGCTTTCGCCGGTGAGGGTCGCTCGGCAGGCGGTGGCGATGACTTTGAGCTACTGTTCCATCACAATGCCAGCATGCATCAGGCTCTCATGGATCTCAGCGACGTCAGCATGGACGACGAACGCACTGAGCTAATTACAACTACAACTACAACTACAACGACAACATCAACAACAACACCAACAACAACTGGAACATCGACAACAGCTCAACCTGAAGCGGGAGTGCCGAAAATTGTGGAGATCACAGCCAGCGGAGATACCATGCAACGCGAATGTATGGCCAGCAATGTGAGCTATAAGGTAAGCCCCAAAAATATAATTTAATATATAATATTGATAGGTGAAAGTATATAATATATCAAAAGAAAGTTTTGGCTTGTTGACCTAGTCAAGAAATATGTATAAATATAAATTGTATAAATTTTGCAGTTTAAAGCGTTTATTATGCATCGATTATGATAAGTCGTGAGCGTATTTTTGCTAGATTTTTAACTATTGTTAGAATTGGCATAAAATCATATACAAACAGCTAAAATAAAACTCAAAACCAACTCAAATGAGTTGAGTTGAGCAAATTGAGAGATCCTTGCAGTAAGCAATTATCTCGGCAGCTGTAAAGTGCTTTACACCTACCTGGGCAACCCGGCCGGTGGTGAGCACCCTAATTTGCTAGACAGGCAGCGAATGCGTATACATTTATGCATAGCCGCCTCCATTTTGGCCTGGCAATCTTTTCAACTTCCTGGCACGCAACTCCAATTTGCCTTGTCGTCACTTGATTGCATAATGCTCAACAAGTTTGGGCCACTCATAAAAACCGGTCAACAGGCAGTCTCAGTCAGCAAGAGTTTGTCGCAGCTGCTGCTGCTGCCGTTGCTGTTGCTGTTGCTGTGTGCACTCCAAAAATGTTTTTGGTGCACGCTTCCCTTGGTGGTGGCTGCTTTCGCGGTTTTCCTGCTTAGGCAAGCAGCAATTATGCAAATATTTGCGCGCCTTTAAATCGAAAAATACCAGCAAATTGCTGGCCTGTGATTGATGTCGTCGTTGTCTTTGTTGTTGTTGTTGTTGTTGCCGCTGTCGTTGTTGTTTTCGTTGCCGTTTCAGCTCATAATCAGAGCCAACCTTAGTCTGGGCAATCAACGTCATAATGTGGCATTGTTAGAATCAGTTGCTGTTCTCTATTCGTCTATAATCTAATTAACGCCAGCATCTAATAGTCTGCATAAATTGCTACATGCCCCCTCCGTCCGGCCAAGTGTGACGTGTTCATCAAACATTGCACCCAAGCCGCAGTCATTAAACGCCAATGGATTGCAGACAGAGCAGCAGTAGCAGCAGCAGCTGCCACGCCTTCATCTTGCACTACTGACCAACCCATTCAGCTTTTGCTGTCGAAAGCTCTTGGCTTGTGTGCCGACTGGGCTGTTGTTGATTTTGTTTTAATTAAACGTTCGCTTGGATTTTCTTTTAATACTCTATTAACAGTTTAATTCGAGCCTTTCGCATTTATTAAGCTCTTTGTAAACACATAATTACAAGAAAACAACGAGCTAATCAATGCAGATATACTGGATGACTTGAGCTCTGGGTGCTGGGCATCTTGTTGATTATACAATAATTAGCTTAACATATTCAACAAGTTTTTTCTTTATATCGTTACTCTGCTTTTCAGAGTATTTTTACTGTTAATTCAATTTAGTTATTAATTTTTTTTCATTAAATATTTATAATTGTTTTTTTTTTTTTTTTTTCGCTGGTATTTTCATAATCAGGTTTGCGGCACGTTTCGATATGAAATAATTTTGCTTTCACTTTTAATAAATTGTCCGTTATTGCTCTGTTATTTTGTTATTTTTTATATAAACTGCGATCGATCGGCAGCGGCCACGTGCAACATGCCAACGCGACGGCGAGCTGCATGCCCCAAATACCTTTTAAAGTGAGCAGCCAAATGCCTTTTGAATTGAACACATTTTACGCGCTAGCCGGGTATATAGTTTAGTATGCCAACTCACCTTGGCTTGAGCTCGGCCTGCATATAATAGCTAGGGCTTTATAAGTGCTTGAGGTAAAAAGTTCTCAAGAAAACCTAATGTTCTTTTTTTTTTTTTTTGTTGAAGCGTTAAAGCGTTAAGATGTGCCTACGGGGCGAAAAGTCACACATCTTAATATGCATATAAAAAAATAAAACGTATTAATTTCAGAGGCAGAAAAAAGTTCTAAGAGAGCACAGCCCACGTAACTTTTTAATTAAGCGAACAAAAAAGACTGCAAAGCACTCGGTGCAAAACAAAAGACTCAGGCAGCAAACTCGATTTCAATCTTTGTCTGGCCCGCACGTGTGGGTCGCGGCATAAGCTAGTCTAAGCCGCGCTTTGACATATCTGCTTATTGGTGCACTCAGACTCCAAAGTAAAGCAGGAAATGTTTACCAATTTTCTTTCAGTACCCAACCAGTTGAGCGAGCAGTCAACAATTGAGCAAACGAACAAATGATTGATGAGCATCCCGCACAGCTCGCTATGCGAATTGACGCAATTTGTGCGCAAATAGCTTCAACCGCCTTTCACGATCAAGCACGTTAAAGCGGAGCACTGTATCTATTGTCGTTCACTGCCAATTGGGTCACAGTTCTAAGGCAGTCACTAAAAATAACTAGCTACTTATTGCCGGTGAGATTTTTTAAGAAGCGAAAGCTGCAACAATATAACTCGAATAACTCGAATGTCGCTAAGCAAATGGAACTCGTTTGTCCGCATCATTTGTAAACACATTTTGCGAATAACAAATATTCACATAAATATTCAATTAGGGTTAATAATTTTCGATTTTTTAAGGTCAGTTCAGCTTAGAAATATTTATAAGTAATTATAATTTTTGTACTTCAGATTTAGTTTACTTTTATTTAGAAGCTGAATTAAAGAGAAATATTTATATATGTCGTGATCTCTGTGATGGTATCTTTGCGTACGCAGAATATTCTGCTCCATCAATCATAAGACAACTTCTTAATTGGTAATTTCTCTTTGCCTTTCTTAGCATGGCGAAAGCATGGAACGCGACTGCGATGAGCGCTGCACCTGCAACCGCGGCGAGTGGATTTGCGAGCCGCGTTGCAAGGGCGGCAGCTATCCGCGCGGCAGCCAACGCACCATGGCGAATCCACATTGTCACGAGCGCATTGTCGAGGAGGATGAATGCTGTAGAATTATGGAATGTACTGAGCCTTTGCTGGAACCCAGTGTAGCCACGGCCGACTTGGCTAGCATGCCAGCTGTTGTTGCCGTCGACCAGAATGAAGGTGAGTCCAGTTCCGATCAGAGCCAGCAGATGCAGAGAAAGCTTTTGCTATGGCCTAACTGTTGTCGCTTTATAGTCTATGCTCCATGCTTTAACGCTGACTTTTTTGTGCTTTCCATAAACGTCATACCACACACAAACACAAACACACACATACACATGCACATGCCACCATATACACACATACACATATAACTAGAAGGCACGCCCAAGCCACGCAACGACTGCCATTACGAAGGCGGCATCTATAAGTTCCGCGAGCGCTTGGAGATTGGCTGCGAACAGATCTGCCACTGCGATGAAGGAGGCATCATGAATTGCCGTCCACGTTGTCCAGAACGCAATCATACGCGCGCCGACAAGTGCGTCTATGTGAAGGATCCCAAGGACGTCTGCTGCCAGCTGGAACTGTGCGATGTTACGCTGGATGATCACGAGCAACAGCAGCCGCTGCCACCAGCGCTGCACGGCGGTCAGAACAGCATTGGCGATGAGCATGAGCAGGAGCGCAGCTTTGGCTTGGACGAGCAAGCACGCGATGCTGGCGGCGCCACGCCCACTTGCAGCTTCAAGGGCGTTCAGTATGATTTGGGTCAGCAGTTCCGCGACGGCTGCGAGCAGCTGTGCATCTGCAATGAGCAGGGCGTGCACTGTGCCAAGGTCGAGTGTCCCTCGACTTTCGGCCTGGACGTACTAAATCCACTTTGCATACGCTGGGAGCCGGTGCCGGCAGACTTTAAGCCCGTGGCACCACACTGCTGTCCAGAGAGCATGCGCTGCATGGACAACGGCACCTGCACATACCAGGGCATGGAGTTCGAGAACTGGGCACCCATTCCGGCTAATCTGACGGGTAAGTACCAATCGACACATACTCACTCGACAACAATCAGTCATACATTCTGGCTTCCTCACATGGTTCTCCCTGAAGGCTGCGAGAAGCACTGCTACTGCGAGAACGGCAAGGTGGAGTGTCGTCCTGCCTGTCCGCCTGTGTTGGCGCTGCCACCCGCTGACCTGCCTTGCCATCCGGCCCAGGCACGTCTGCTGCCCATACCCGATGATGAGTGCTGCAAGCACTGGGCCTGCGCGCCCCTGATACCCAAGACCGGTGCTGCTGGGCAGCGGGAGCACGAGGAGGAGACACAGCATGATCAACAAAACCAATCGGTCAACCAATCCTCAATGCCAACTGGTAAATATGGTTAGGGAATGCATGAAGCACTTTCATTTCGTTTATTGCATGCAAAAGTCAAATTGATATTTGTCTCGTTTACACAACATCATATGCTGTACTCAGACTATAATTTATGCTGAGGTGTAAACTGAAAATTGATGTTAACTGAAAGCAATTGGAGAATAATTGAAGAACTCGTTATCAGACATCCTAAAGCATATTCATTTATATCGCTCATATTTCTTGCACGATTTCAAAGCATATTTTTCCCATTATGATTTTATTACTGCTTTTGCTTTAACTTAACTTGCATTCTCTTTTCTCTCTTCTGCTGTTTTCGTTCTCGTTTTCGTTTTTGATTTGTTCTTGATGGCGCGCTTTTTGATTTTATATATATTTATTTTCTATGCTCATACGCTATGCATTTGTAAATAATCAAAATACCATTCAACATGCAACCAATATCAGAAACAACAACAACATCGACAGCGACAACAACGACAACAACAACAGCAGCAACAACAACAACAACGACAAATAAAGTGCTGCACGAGAAGCCAACTGATGTTGATCATGAGAAGAAATCACAGTTAGCCGCATTTTATCCCACACTGGACGGCAAGCCACCGAAGGCCAGTGCTGGCGTCTTTGACAAACATGACAAACACCACAAGAAGGTCCAGCAACAGCAACAGCAACACCAGCAGCAACAACAAAATGACATTAAGTACGATGTGCATGAGGATCAGCAGGAGGACGTTGTGAATAATGGAGCTCCATTGCCACCGGGAGGCGGCTTTGTGCCACTGCAGCTGGGCGGCCACTACAATGACTATCAACAGCAGCAACAACATCAGCAACAGCTCGGACCCTATGGCTTCTACAATCCGGCAAAGCCAGCCTATGATGCCTACAATCCCTATGAGCCGTATGACATCAATCCGAATGGCATACCACAGGGCAAGCCCCCGCCGGTGCCGACTAGTCAATCGGACTTGTTCAATATCCTGGGTGCTGAACAGCCTGGACATCCAGGACAGTCACTGCCACAGAAGGACAATCACAATCTGCCATCGCATGTGAGGATCGAGCAAATATTGCAGCACTTGCAGCAAAGCGTACCAGGGTCAACGCCCCAACAACAGCAAATACAGCAGCAGCAACAACGACCGCTGCCTCCACATTATGTGCCCATAGTGCACAGTGGAGTGCCACCACCACCGCCTCCACATGGCATAGCCATAGTGGACGGGCAGCCCGTGGCCTATGAAAGCTATCCATTGATACCGGGCCTGGGCGTGCCGCCAGTATTGCATCCAGCACACCCCCAGCAACATCCCGAGCAGCAGCAGCAGCAGCAGCAGCAGCAGCAACTGCAGCAACACACTCAACAGCAAAAACAGCAAAAGCAACAACACGAATCATTGCAGCAACTGCCTAACATTATGCCCAGCTCTAGCACCAGCTCTGGCTTATCCACACAGGCCAGCGAGCACAGCCTGCATCACAGTCCGAGCCAGAGCCAGAGCCAGAGTCAGAGCCAGGGCCCGGATAAGATTCCCGCCCAGCAAGCAGGTTGAGATCTACTCTATTCTAGTCACATCCTACTTAGCTTATTCTAGTCTCTCTCTTCATGCCGTATGGACACTGCTATACTGATATACACTATGACAGGGTTTTACTGTACTAACTGTGACTACTTCAACTCTCATACACATACATTCACACACATACACACACATATATATTTACTCATTACCAGTCATCCGCATCATTGTTGAGCTTATTAGATATCCTCTTGCCCTAAACTAATCCCACTTCCACTTAGAAGTGAGCAAGAATATATAAAATGCAATTCTAAGTACCAATTCCAATAAGAACTAAAATTTGTGCTTAAACAAAATAAAACATTTTCGATATGATTTTTGGAATCGGAGCTAGGAATATGTTGTAGTGCTCAGACCTGTTCGCAAATCTTGATTCAAACTATTGAATGCTTCATTACCTTCTTCTAGGCTTCAACAATTTACAGCCGGATATCGAGGTGCACACTCTGGAGGCCATTGATCCGCGTACCATTCGCATTGTCTTCACTGTGCCTCAGGTTTATGTGAATCTACATGGACGCGTGGAGCTGCGTTATACCAATGGACCGAGCAATGATACGTCTACCTGGGACCAGCAGATATTTGCACCGCCCGAAGATCTGATTGCCACCTCTCAAATGGAGTTCGATTTACCCGGCCTGGAGCCCAACTCATTGTACAAGGTGAAGATCACGCTCATTCTGCGTGATCTAAACTCGCAGCCAACGAGCAGAGTCTTCACGGTGAAGATGCCAGCGGAGCGAACGATAACGCCGCCACCTCAGATTTCTGACTACAGACCAGACTTCCAGGACATATTCAAGACCGTGGAGGATCCTGAGTTGAATGTTAGCGAAACGAATGCCACATGGCTACAGCTGACCTGGAAGAAATTGGGCGATGATCAGATGGAATATGTTGATGGAGTTCAGCTCCGGTACAAGGAGTTAACGGGCATGATCTATTCCTCCTCACCCCTGATCCATCGCACGCTCACCGGCTACACCATACAGAATCTGCAGCCGGATACGGGCTATGAGATTGGACTCTACTATATTCCATTCGCTGGCCATGGCGCCGAGCTACTGGCCGGACATATGATCAAGGTGCGCACAGCACCCAAAACGGATGTCTACGGATTCGATGTGATGGTCAATGTCACCAAGGTAAAGTCGCAGAGTGTGGAGATCTCCTGGAACGGTGTGCCCTACCCGGAGGACAAGTTCGTGCACATCTATCGCGCCATCTACCAGAGCGATGCCGGCAAGGAGGATTCGAGCGTCTTCAAGGTAGCCAAGCGGGACAGCACAACAGGCACTCTGATTATGGACCTCAAGCCAGGCACCAAATACCGCCTCTGGTTGGAAATGTACCTCACCAACGGCAACACCAAGAAGAGCAACGTGGTCAACTTCATTACCAAGCCGGGTGGTCCAGCGACGCCAGGCAAAACAGGTAAATTGGGTCGTATAAGTAATGTAAATTAATTTAAGATGATCTTCTTCAATTGCAAGTCTTACGAATGCTTGAAAGGATCTATTTAAGTTTTAAGAATCTTGGTAATGCTTGAAAACTGATTTTTTAATTATATATCAATATATATTATATATATTTATATTTATTTTATGCTATTATATTTATATTTATTTATTTTTTATTATATTTATGTTTATACGCATTTCTATTTCTCTCACTTAGGCAAATTGCTTACTGCGGGTGTCTCTGATCAACCAGTTGGCGACTATTACGGTCCACTTGTCGTTGTCTCTGTGATTGCCGCTCTGGCGATAATGTCGACACTCGCACTGCTGCTGATCATAACCAGGAGACGAGTGCATCAGACGGCATCGATAACACCGCCGCGCAAGAGCGACGCAGCCTACGACAATCCATCGTACAAAGTGGAGATACAACAGGAGACCATGAGTAAGTGGCACAGCTCTCTTGATAGATACATGTGATTTTCCAATCGTATTAATTCTCACCCATTTGCAGATCTGTAACGGGTCGTTCAGATGACAGAGGCAATACTCAACGCACCCAAAACTAGGTTAGAACAATGTTCTTGTAAATACTTAAAAACTCAGTGTCAGTAAAAGAAAGAAAAGATAATGAATGAATATGATTTTCCATCCCCCGGCGCAGGATTTAAAGGATGTCCACACACTAAAATGGCCGCCATGTTGTATGTAGTGTTTAAGAGCTCTTTGAAACGAACTAAACATATTTTGTTGTTAAACAATTGTAACTTGTGTATATAGAGAAATAGAAGAGAAAAAACTGAAAACTGAATAATGAAATCTGAAAACTGACAAAGTCCAAGAAACCAATTGGCCTCGCCTGGGGCGTGTGAAATGTTTATGTTTACACAAATTCTTCTAGCGATTTCTAAATGCCTAGTTAGTTTAACTTGTAAATTTTAGCTTTACATACGTACATATACCGTAATTTAAGAACGAACACCAGCAGTTCTTCAAGTAACAGTCCATAAATATTTAAATATTAGCTTGTAAACGTACAGAGATATGCAAACTTATGAATAAATAAAATATTACAAATTAATCCTTAAGCCAAATTTGGCTAAAGACTATATTTTCTTTGTGTTACTAATATGTAACGAACATTGCCACATAAATTCATCAGCTCGAGGTTGAAGCTCTGACTATCGAAATGTAAGTATCAAATCAATATAAGTATATCAATATATCAATTTAAAACAAATAAAAGTTGTTATAATTAACGAGTTTGTTTCTTATTGATTTAAACAGATTAATTCAGCCTTGAATAAAGCTTATCGATTTTTGGAAACAAGCTGAAGGCTGAAGAATATTTGGTTATACATTAATATATACTTCATTTTATATCGTTTACAAGCATTAGAGAAAAATGATTATTCCAAAAACAGGCATGCCAAAAACAGGCTTTTTTTTTAATATATTTTATCATTATTTCCAGTTCCATGATTAATTTTTTTTTGCCATATATATCTAATTGTCTTAGCTGGGGTAATAAGATTCTATATATTAATTCCGAATTCGTATCTTAATAATATTTAATTTAATTAATAGTTTTAAAATGTTTTATTGTTTGCAGTTAAAGGAATTAAAACATGCAAAATATTTGCAGAATTTCCGTATCCATTAAGGTTAAAAATCACATTTTCATTAAATTATTATATTTTGTTGCCAAACTCATTTCGGCTGGTTTGACATTGAAAATGCTAGATAAAATATTAAGAAAAATATATATATATATGTATATAATATTATTATTATTATATTATTACAATTGTTTGGCCATGACTCTTGTGACATTTATACAACATTAACTGGGAACCTTTAGATGACTTTGCCTCTAAGTTTTTGTTTCGATATTTTATTTCAATATGCTTGCAGCACCAACAACATATATACCTAATCGTATTTATATATATATATATATATATATATTTGTGTGTGTGTATGTATATACAAAATGCACAACTAGATTTTGGTTTGAAGAATTCAAAATTCAAATTTCGTAAGCTTATGCCACGCTAAATGCTAAGTTTCTTGATTTATATTTAAGAGCAAAAAGTGAAAAGAAAAATGTTTAAATGTATATGCAAATTTTCGTTTTCATTTGGTATGAACCATTCTTTGTGTTTTGCTTTAAAATTCTCGAACGCATTAATATTTAAATAGTTTTTCGATTATGTTAAAATTTACAGTTTTCTTATTTTTGTTTTGTTTTAGTTTTTGATTTTGTTTTCGTTTTTTTTTTTTTGTTTTTAATTTTACTTTCACATTTCGGTTTGCATAAAAGTAATCACTGTTTAGCCTCCGTTCTTTGACATTAAGTTGGTTGGTTGGTTGGTATATTGGTATATTGGTTTAGGCATGGCAGGATTGACAACATGAAAAGCTGGCAATATCTACTTGGTGCTGGTGCTGGCACTGGCACTTATGCTAGCCGCAGCTTCGCTGTTGCTGGTGCACTGTTCGATGACGCTGTTGCCTTCAGCATCGCTTGTAGTGGTTGTCGATGAATTGCTATCGTGATCGTCATCGTCCACTTCTGATTGATCCTCGTCGCCATCATCGACTTCTCCCTCGTTATCCTCGTCTACGGCATATACATCGTTTTCAATCAAACGCAAGTCCATGCTATCGAACGAATCGGTTATAACGCTATCATCGTCAGTCGTGGTCTCATCCTCTTGCCCGGACGTGTCATCCATATCCGTTTCATCATCACCTTGATGGCTTTGCTGCTGCGATGGCGATTCGCTGCCACTGCCCGCGTCAATGCGCATCTCCTGCATTAGCTCCTGGATCAGCTCTGTCTCAATTTCAATGACACCCAAATCCAATTGCCGTTTGGTTACATCCATTAGCACATTCTTGACATTGCGCGCCAACAGACGCAAATGCTCATCGCTACAGACTGTCGCATTGCTTATATACCGTATATAGGCCTCCAGATAATAATTGTTGAAACTATCGCGACATGGCTCGCCGCTGGCGAATTGTTGGTGGGTCAGCAACAGCTGATTGATCAGCCAGTTGCGACCACCCTTCAGTACTTCAATGGCATCCCTTATGCACTGGCGACCCAGCTCGAAATTGCGATACAATGGATAGGTGATCACACGACGCAGAAACGCAATCAGAACGTCTTTATAGTTTTCGAATTGCTCAAAGTAGCAAAACAGCGGACACAATATACTTCGCGTCCAGCCAGACTCACAGGTTGGTTCGTTGTTGGTAGTGCGCACATCATAGCATATAGCCAACACAATGCTGATTAGACCACAGTCGATTTCGTTCTGTAGACGGCGATCGGGTTGGCTAATTGACTGCGAAGAGGCTGTTGGTGTGGAGTCTTTAGTCAAAGATGTGCGGCTACATAAGTTATGCAGCAAATGCGCCTGTTCCTGTGTCATGGACGTTTCATAGATTTTGGGCTTGAAGCGTAGTGGATTCTGATGACCAGTTGGAACCTGCAACTCTACAAAGTTCATTTTGTACTGGTCGCGAGAAAAGCGTTTCTTCTCATCATTAATGCGTTCCAGACGTCGTTGCAAGGGACTAAGTCGCTCTGGTTCGGGAACACGGCATGTCGACTTGTCCAGCTGTAATGCCATAATTGATGTTGAGGTTATACTACTTTATATAGCTCATGGGGCACTTACCTCGCTAGTCTGGAGCGAACCGCTGAACCCACTGGCATACCCATAGCTAAAATTGCTAGTCAGCTTGTAGGTACGCTCGTGGGAATCGAGCTGTAATTGGCACTGTTCGGTGATGCGCTTCAGTTTCCACTCATGCACCAGTGGTTCCTTGTCCTGCAAGGTGTCCGCCAGCGAGGGTAGATTAAGAAAGGCGGCTATATACTCCTTGCGCGCTGTCTTTGGTTTTGGCGTCACGGCACTGCCAGCTGTATTGCCGCTACCCGGTATGGAAACGGGCGGAAGGCAGCGCAAATACAGCTGGTAGCAATTATCGTTTGTGTCATATTTAATGACCAAGGTTTTCAGTCCCCTTAAGTCGAAAGTGCGACGGCTGTGGAATCTGCGCAAAAGATTGTGATAATTGTGATTAAGTCAATTATGTGACGCATAACTCACTTGTAAAGCTTGACATCGGCATAAAAGTACAAGTCGTTGTCGCCAATGAAGATATCGACGTTCCTTATGCGATCCAAATTCACATGTACCGTAGTACCCGTTACGTCCGCTGACGCCGTCGCCCCCGTCTCTATCGATGCCTCAGCCCCTCTCTCACAACAGGCCTCTGCTTCTTCTGGTGATGGCGTGGACTTTGGTTTTTCTTTGACATGCGGATTTGGTATCACCACGCTGCATGTGTTGCCCACATAGCTATGTGTAATTTGTCCATTCAACATATTTTAATTTTACAAAGCAACTAAGGCTTTTCAAGTATAAACAAAAAAGAATTTCAGAGCAGCAAGACTATCGGCGACAGGTTGTGGCGGTTTGTCGATAGATTATTCAATGTAGCACTGGGTAGCACATGACATTACTCCGTTAACCTGCACTGTTTTTTTTTTGTGAAATATGACTAATAGGTGGCGCTTAATGGTTTTGGCGCCCTTTAAAATGTGAATTAAAATTTTTTTTGTTTTTATATCGCATATATATATATATTTTGTTAGCAAATTATCATTAGCTTAGTTATAATATTATATTAGTTAGAAGTTTTTAAATTAACGTTGAGCTAGTAACTCATGTATTTGTTTGCTAGCTAAGAAAACGTCACATAAATTCCAAAAGGCCAAACCCAAAATAAAAAAAATTAATTTACAACGCAAGTTGCTTAGCATCTATTGCCATCTCTGTCACGCCCAGCAGCTTTAATGCTTTCTTTCACAGCAGCAACACCAACAACAACAACATCAAGCGGACCTAGTCTTGAGCCAGCTCGTCAGCGTGATTTGCTTTTTAGTTTTTTTTTTTTGTTGCTGCTGTATTTTGTTTTTTTTTTCTTCAGTCTTTTTTCTACATTTCTGGCTCGTTTCATGTTGACCCACTTTTCGTGGCAATACGTGCGATGTTGACGTCGCAGCAGCAGTGCACAGTGGGCCGCAGTCACGGTGAAAGCTTCGCTGTGCCATAAAATGCCGCTAGCCGGTTCAGTTTTCCTGTTTGGTCACAGTGTGCGGCGCAAAAAGTCATAAACAGAATTGCCAACAGGTTATATAGCGACGATGGTCGACGAGGTTGCGGCTGCAACGCAGTCGCTGTCGCAGTCGCCGCGAGTAGTAAAAAGGGCCATGACAGTGACACTTTGAAGTTTGAGGTTAAATTGTCAATGTTGTTTTTGTTGTTGTTGCCGTCTGTTTGTTGTTGCGGTTGCTGCTCGTTTGTCCTCTGCCTTAATATTTTCGACATATTTCGTGGCTGCACTGCAATACCAAAGACTCAGGCAACAAACTTGCATTGAGAGTGCATTTTGGTTGCGTCTCAGCTTGGCATAAATTTTGTTTTGAATGGCGCACGCACAAAAATGCTCGCCGCTCTTTTATTTAGTTTATTAATTATATTTATTTCTTTTATACACACTCACACACACATTCACATTTGAAAAGTGAAATTTCAAAGTAGAACAAGCAACAACAACCACAGGCACGTTTTGCTGGCTGCGGCCACGCAACTTGCCGCGAGGTTCCACTAGAAATGAGGTCACTTGTCGCTGACCAGCAGCGCCAGCAGGCGTCTCTCCTAACCCCACACACACTCTTCCCCCCCTCCCACATTACCAAACCATTTTGTTGACTAGATCCCGCTCCACAGCTTGGCAGACAGTTGTCGGCGGTTGTTGCTGTAGTTGCTGTTGCTGGCATTCGTCTGCCTTTAGAATGCTGCATTATAAGTAAATTAATTGCAGTCGCGTCGCACTTTTCGGCTCCAATCGTTCTCAGTTGGCTTTCAGGCCAACGTGTGTGTGCCATTAAAATGCAACACGAAAGAAAAAAATACGCATAAATGAGTTATTTAGTTACGTTTCTAGCGAACTTTTACAAGAAACAAATCTAAATAACAAAGCATTTAAAATAACAAATATTTAAAACTTATTTAATATATGTTTTTATTACATTTTTATTTAATAATCTATGAAAAAATTTGGAGATAGAAATAATATGATAATTAAAAAAAAATTAAATTTATATATATAGTATATATAATATAACTATTTCAGAGAAATATATAGTTGAAAGAAATAAAATATTTGTTTATCTGTAATTATCGTTGTATTACCTAAACGCATTTGTATGGGGATAAGAATAAAATAATTATTATTAAAAAGTAAAAATACAATATTCATATTCAAATATTAAAGCCATTTCGACTTAGATAAATAATGCTTTACACATGTCCTGCTTAAAAATAAAAAACTACTTAATGAGCGCTTAACAATAAATTATTTATACTTTATAATAAAAAGGTACATTAAGTTGGCGAAGTAGTAAAATATATGCATCCCGATTTTGTATTTGAAAAAAAAAAAAAAAAAATGAATAAGAAATATATATATATTAAAATTTTAGATTTTATGCTCAGCCAAAGTTGCAATAGCTAAAATATCAATAACATGAAATTACCAAATATAATTTTTTTTTTTAAGTAACCGATAAATAAATTTTTGATTTTTATTTAATCTTCATTTAGTTTATAATATCGTATAGCACAGAAATGGAGTGTAATTGGTTATTTCATAAGATTATCGTTGTGCACTGTTTGCTTTTGCAGTTAATTAAAGTTTGGCGTCCAAGTTGGCGTTGGAGTTGGAGCAAAAACAAGAAGCCAAAAAACTGGCACAACGCTTAAATATTAATATAATATAACGTAATTATAGCCATGATTTATTCTGCCTAGAATCTTGGTCAGCTGGCCGACGAGGCGTGAAGACGCCGCTGCGCATTGCCAAATCGACGCCAAACTTGATGTTTATAATTCTTTATTTTTTTCTTATGCTTCGACAATTCAAATGCAGCGCATAAATTATTAATCTTTCATTTATGTGCTGTGTAGGCCAAAAGCTTGGATTGCTGTAAGCAATTGCTTAATTCTAGTTTGGCCTTTTCTCACCTACTTCGCCTTCGCCTTCGCCTCTGCCTTCTGTCTCGCTTCGATTTCCTGCACGCGAGCCACTTCCGTTCTGTATGTGTTTCTGTTTCTGTATCTGCTTCAGCGCCGGCGCGTTGTCGAACTTTTCATGTGCATCTATCAAAGGCACCTCAATCAAGAGCAAAAGTAATCAAAATAACAGCAACAACATCAATAAATCAAAATACAACTAAGCAAACAGACAAAAAACAACTCATGTTCGCTGTAAAGAGACAAAGCGAAAGAGGAGCAGCAAAAGCATTCAAAGCAAATATACGCACAGATAGAGACACAAACAACGGTGACAAGAATAAATATAACAATAAATATAAGCACACACGCAGACACACCACATACACACACTCACAGTCGCACACTAAGCGACGTGTGTATAAAAATGGCATGCCAACAAATAGTAAATAGCAACAACAACAAAATCAACAGCAGCAGCAACAGCAACAGCAACAGCAACAACAAAGCACAAAATAGAAATGGAGAGCAACTTTCACCCAAGGTCATTGTGTCTTTAACTGCGCCACAGCAGCAGCAGCAACAGCAACAGTAACAATTTCAACTGCTGGACAATATGCGACAAAGTTAACTGCGACTGCGACTGCGACTGAGACTGAGACAGCAAGAGAGTCATCGCCGTTGCCATTTTGCTAACTTTATTGTAATGTCTATCTGTCCATTCGTCCGATTGTCTCGCTGTCTCTATTTTTTGTCAACTGGTGGCAGCAACAAAATCAGCAGGCGAAAGGCGTTGGCTGTCTCTGGCTTTGTTACTGATACCCTGTAACTCTGAATATTATTACGTGTATATGATGGGTAGCTTCTCTATATCTGATTAAGAGCTGCATAGACATACATGTAAAATAGCTAGATTTTTAAAATGTAGTATCAAGATATATATTTAGTTAACCTATCGCTTCTTATTGCTTTTGAGATTGAAGCAGCTATGGCTTGTAAGCTCATCAGAAAGTCAGAGCATAGAGTTACAAATCTAAATCTTTTAACCTATTATCTGCATATTTGATTTGTTTTGCCCAAGTTTACTTTTTAATAATTTAATTTACGTGGCTAAGAGCTTGATTTATCGTTATTATTATTACCTAAATTTGTTTTAACAGTCATCATTACAGGGTATTCCCTACATCCAAAGCTTATTTGCTGCTGTTAAAAATTGCGGCACTAATTATCGTGTCTAATATATGGAGTAAAACATTCTTATTTTTATTTCGCTTGTGGCTTAAGATATTATATATTATATATTATATATTATATATTATATATTATATATTATATATTATATATTATATATTATATATTATATATTATATATTATATATTATATATTATATATTATATATTATATATTATAAAATGCAATATATCATAGGTATTTAAGCTGTTAGTTTCTCTGAGTAAATGTTAATTCCCATTTTCAGACTCTAAACTGGAGAGTGTTTTCATAATTTAATGATATGAGATATGCAGCCTAGGGGAAGTATTATTTAAGTCATAGTTTGTCCAATTATTCATATCATTCTTACTCAGCTGATTAGCCAAGATAGTGTAGCTCGGTAATAGCACCCACGTTCATTACCGGGGCCATAATTGTCGCAAGTGGCTTGGCTGCCAAGATCTTGGCCTGAAAGTGGGTCGTGCTCGGCCCAAATGATGAATGCCAGCGCCTAAGATGGGCACTAAGCCATAGCGAATGGGTAGAAAATTACGTTTAATTGGTATACAAGCAAACTCAATTAAAATTGCCAAAAAAAAAAAAAAAATAAATAAATAAATAAATAAATAAAAAATAAAAAAATATAAACGTGGCTAAGTTTGCGACAGATGCGATTCCGAATTTATTTCAAATTGGTTTTAAAATTTGGATTGGGACTTGATGTTGGCCAGCTGTTAATATTTAAGACTGACCTTTGGCACGGGAGCAGAGACGAGCACGTAGCACATTTTGATTAGAACAAAACGTGGACTCTATACAGAAGAGGGGGCTCTGTGGAGTCAGCGACATTGCCATGATGTTGCATAAATTTAAGTGCCACAGATACGAGGCGCAAGATACAGAAACGAGTTACAGATACATGCAGCAGCAAAACCCAAACGAAGCCAAGCCAAGCCAAGCCAAATATACAAAGACAGCATAGAAATGCGGATGCGATGCGATGCGATGCAAACAAACTCCAGACTCGTAGAGCTGGAGATGGAGCTGGAGCTGAAGCTGAAGCTTGAGCTGTTTCTGTGTCTGGCTCTGCGTCTCTGCGGTGAAAGAGCATGCGACCGGGCAAAGTATCTTTGTATCTTATTGCCGCGCTCCCAGTTAACATTTCAAATCCGTTGTGGCTGCCACAGTCACTGCTGCCGCTGCCGTTGCTGCTGTCTCTGCTGTTTCTGTTGCTTCGTGCGGTTCTCTCGATGGAAAAAAACGAGTCTGGAAATTGGGTCAGTGGCACAGTATGCATGGCATTTTGTTGCTGTATTGGTGCCGCGCTCTGTCGCTCAATCTTTGTATATATATATGTGTGTGTATCTGTGTGGGCTTTGCCTTTGGCTCTTTACTCTTTGCATTGCTTTCGTGGCGGCGGCATTTGTGGTCAATATAATGATTCTGACTCGACTGGGATTGACTTGGTTTGGTTTGGTTTGCTTTGCTATGCTTTGCCTTGCCTTGCCTTGGTTTTTGTCGTTGTCTTCGACTGCATATTTTACCATAGCTGCTCGCACCTACTCCGCTGCTGGCACACTCTGGCTGGCATGTCAGGTTCCTCCATGATGCGTGCCGCATGCGCAATGCGGACACCAAGAAAAAGCACTCAAACAAGACTATCTTGAATTGCATTTGCGTGCGCCAACCCATGTGCAGCTCCACACTGCGTATACTTAATGTTGAATAAACGAATCGTTTCAGTTTTTAAATATTATATTATTTTTGTACATTTAAAATGACAAAATTTTGTATTTCTAGTACGATAAACATTAAACATTAGACAAAATAAATATTTACAATCGAATTGTGTTTAGAAGTACAAACGAAATTTCAACTTGAATAAATAAATTGCACAAAATTAAAATAACATTAAATATTGATTAAGTTATAAATAATTACTTTTATTAAGTTACAATTTGTTCTTTTTTTTATTTTTTTTTTTTAAATTTTTCTTTTTCATTTTGCTTAAATAAATAGCTTCAACAATTTATTTGCAGGCATAAATATTTTCAAGATCTGCGCACAATGGAATAAATATATTTAGAATATGATTTATTGGACACATATTTTGATTTCCCATTTAATTGTAACGTTTAACAACAAATTATTTAAAAAACAAATTAACAACATTTAAATGTATATGTAATATGATGTATTACTTGAGTACTTTACTATTTCATAATTATGTTTAATATACATTTCGATTGCCTTGTTTATATTTCATTTATCATTTCTCGCTATTCATAAATTTATATTAACATTTATTGTTATTTTGCCAAGCCCGCTACAACTTATGATATGTATAAATATATATGTGTATAGTTATGTATAATTATTTTTGTTTTATTTGTACATTTACTTAATTATATTATTATTGTAATTTATAATTGTATTGCTTCTATTTTCTTTTCTTTCTTATTTTTTTCAGCTCATTGAGGTACATACAAATCATCTTATTTATGCAATTGCTTAACATACATTCGGCTAGAGTTTAACTAAATTCTAGCTACATCTGTAATTCTAATCATTATTATTATTATCATATAATTTTATACCTGTGCCAGGGCCTTAGGTGCTCGAAGCGCGCAGGTTTGCATCAAAACAGAACAACAGTTGCAAAAAGACAATTGGACGCTTCGTTGTTCTTACATTGCTTGTGGTCTCTTTGCCTGGGGCATATTCATTTCCATACAAACTAGCTATGCATGTGGGGAAATTGTGAATACGTCGATTTCCAAAGAATACCTGATATGTCATGAATAGCCATTTGCTGTAACAAAGCTAAATAATTGTTGCTCAAATACAATTTGTGGTTTGATTTGTTATAAAAACTGTTTTAAGTTAATGACTCTACGAACACTATTCATATATAACAAATATTTGATCTAACTGTATTAATGTAAGCTGCAGCTAATGTCTTTTAGATGCTAAAAATTTATCTTAAAATCTCAGAGGGAATGTGTTCAAAAAGCTAGGCGCATATATAGCAAGATAACATGCAAATACATTTCTTCTAGATTCTGATTTAGAAAGCCTCAAACTTTCATAAAAATATTAAGTCTAATTCTTGGTTACAAAATCCATACTGGCCTCTTTTATATCTATGCTCGGGTGTATCCAAAAGGTTTAACTGTTTTGATCTAAAATTTAGTTATGATTTTCAGAGAATGTAAATAACATTGTGGAGGTAGTAGGTTGATATCAAACCCCTTGAAAAAACGGCAATAAAAGTCGAAAATTTAAAATTTAATTTAATTTCTATAAGAACCGAATGAAGTTATCGCGCCTCTATACGACAATATTAAACAGCTTATGTTCATATATTTATATTGTGCCTAGACTGTGTACTAATTGGACTAACTACCAAAAGCGGCGAAGAGATCAAAAGCAACCAACAACAACGAATATCAAGTGCTTGTGTATGGCATTGCTTCACCCTGCTTCAGGTTGTGAGTGGGGCAGGAGTAGCATGGATAGCAAACGGTCTGTAGACACTGTGAGGCCATCCATACTGGCTTTGGTCAAGCAATGCGATACACGAGAAGCTGCCGCACCCAAAGACCCATCCATGCACACACACACACATCCAATTGCCAATTTGGCTTGTGGTGTGTGGTGGGCGGGTGGCTTTGGCGGGCACTTTCTCTTAAGCGGAGCACACGGAAGCGACTGAGTGCTCAATTGTGCGGGCAGAAACAGTTGCTGCTTATAGTGGCTGTTGCTAGTGGCGAGCGGGTTGTGATTGTGGCCGCGGTCAGTCACGCCCAATTCTCTTATGTATCTGTTGATGTTTGAGCAAGTGCGCCTTCTGGCGAAAGGCCTTGGCGCACACGTCGCAGCGGAAGGGCTTCTCGCCCGTGTGCGTGCGCAGATGTACCTTGATGTTTGACTTGTTCAGGAAGCCGCGATTGCAGATGCTGCAGCGATGCACCGGCTTCTCCTTGCCCAGCAGCCCGCTCAGATCGCTGGCACTGAAGCTGGCCACGCCCGATGGCGACATAGCGTTCAGCTGTGACGCCCCATTGTCACCCTGGATTTGCTGCTGTTGCTGCTGCTGCTGGCTGGACTTCTTCTGTGCCCTCGAACGCTTGGCCTTCGGCGTGCCCGTGGGCGCATTTGTGGTGCTCGTCGTATGCGGATAATTGCTTAACATGTCCGGACTGCACAGACCGCCGTCCTTGAGTCCAGTGCCTGAGAGGCCATTCGGCGTCAGCTGGTACGCCGCCTGCTGCTGTTGTTGCTGCTGCTGCTGTTGCTGGTTGCTATTGGGATTGTTGGTCAGATAGCGCGGATTGATCATCAGATTGTTGTCCGTGGTGCTGACCACCGAGCCCGGCGGACTGCAGCTGCTGCTGGCTGCCGACAGCTCGTTGCAATATGAGGTAGAACTGGGCGTCTCGCTCTTCAGCGTGTTTGTTGCCGCCGATGAACCGCTGCCGGGCGCATTGCCCGCCCCAGGTGGTCCATGCTGCAGGCGATTCTGCAGCAGCGGCATATAGCCATGGCTGAGAAGACTCTGCAGCGTTGAGCTGCTCGCGTGCACCGGCAGTGGTGAGTGGGGCAGCATGAAATCGCTAAGCGTGTCCTGCTGAGAGACGAGCACCTTGCCCTCGGGCTGGATGCAGTTGCCATCGATCCAGGCATCTAGATCCATCCAGCTGTCGCGCGTATCGTTGCCTTCCTCCTTGTCCAGCTGATTGGGCACCGTGGTGTCCGCTATCGCCGATCCAATGATTGCGGCAATGTCATCGATGCTATTCATGTCCACGTACTCGGTCAGATCTTTGTAGATTCGCACTCCGCTGCCGTGCAGCGAATCGGCCACCTGGTCGATCGGTGTCAGCGTGGACCCACTGCTTGCCAGCGAGGAGACACCACCACCACCACCATTGCCGCTTTGATTGGAGGCGTTTATAACACAGCTGTCCGCTACGGAGTAGAGCTTAGAATCTATCTGACTATCGGCAAAGAGCTTGACATCGTTGAGGCAGGCGTCCGCATCCGCGCTGAGCACGCTCTCGGGCAGGCAGGTGGACGAAGAAACGATATTGTGCTCTTGCGATGAGCTTCCACTGCCGCCCCCGCCACCGCCGCCGACCCCGCCTGTCCCACTGCATGTCGTCGTCGCGGCCGTTGTCGACGTGGGATTCGCATTCGGATTGTTGTTGGACTGTTGGTGTTGATGCTGGTGCTGGTGCTGGTGCTGTTGTTGATGCTGATGCTGATGGTGCTGCTGGTAGGCGCTCTGTATGTAGTTGTTATTGCTCTCGTCCGGCAGCCGCTGGGCGATCGCGTGATAGTGATGCCCCGAGATGCCATTGATAGACAGATGCCCGGTGTAGCCAGTGAATGGAGGCAACGGCTTTAGATCTGACAGGGCATTCAATGAGGAGCTATTCAACAGCAGATTATCCAGCACATCCAATGAGTTCTTCTGATCCGCATCGCTTGGCAGCGAATCGAGCTCATGCTCGAGCAGCAGCTTGTGTCCGTCCAACAGATATTGATCCTGGCTGCTTGTCTGTGTTGGTCCCCAGCAGGGGCTCATCAGTAGGCTTTCGACTTCTGATTCACTTGGCCCGTTCATGCTGCACAACTTCATTGTCAGTTGACCCAGGCGATGGACAGAAATTTGTGGTTCTTCTTCTTCTTACGGAAAATATTGAATATTTCTTCAGTTGATGCTGCAAATATAAGAAACAAGATTACAAAGATCTACATTAGTAAATGCTATTACGGATTTGATACATATTAAAAATGTATTATCTTTTACCCTACGCTCCAAACTCTGGCAACATAAAATATTCAGATTTATCAGATATAATAATCTACTTTAAGTTCAGACTAAAATTAGTACTTCGATATTTATTTATAAGCTCTAAGAGTGAAGCATGATTATTTAAGCAAGACGATGCAGTTGCTTTTAGTTCATCTCAATATCAAATTCATGTCTACAAAGCTTCATAAATAAAAAATATGTTGAGTAACTGTTTTCCCAAAGATTTTTCAGTTAGCTTCTACATATTCATCAATGTAGATGGCTAAAGCACATCAAATAAGCTCAGCTTACAAGCACTTTCCGTTATGCTATAATCCATCTTACGGAATCTTTGGGATCTGCAGGTGGCTCAAGAAGCGGCACTTGCTGACAGCTTGCAGTGCCAAGCCAAACAAACAAGCCCTAATCTGAGCTTTATACAAATCTCGATAGATATTCTAAGTATAACGAATATTAATCGAAGTCCATTTGGGTCTGCCTGTCCGAGCTGCATATCAAAATATTTCCACGGGGCTTTTCATATCTGACGCGACGATTACTCACGGGAAGACGCCGCCAAATGCAGTCAGAGTTGAGACATTCGGGACAAGATAACGAAGCGGACGGACAGACCAAAAATAGAGAAGAGTGGGGGAACAGCAACAGCCACAAGCCGATACCCAGAATGGCCAATAATAATTTCCAAATGGAATTTGGGTCACAACATTAATAATCAGTTAAATTAGCATATAAATTGGTAGAAATAAACGCAACAGAATATTGAGCTCTGCCAGGGGACGGAGGAGAGCGAACGGGCCGTGCATATCGTTTTTGGATAGACCTTATAGTCAGACAAAGATATGAGAGACCGACAATGAAAGTACAACAACAACAATAACAGCAACTATCATGAGACACAGGTGCAGAGTACACGTCAAGCTCCACTCTCCCCTCTACGAATACCCCTTTCCATAACCAAAATAATAAAAAGAAGCCACTACAAATTATTCAAGCCCAATACAAAAAGCAAATCGAATAAAAAATATCCGAAATATACTGCGAGAGTCTAGCGACAACAACAACAATTGCGAGGTGCGAGTGAAGAAGTTCAGTTTTGGGAGAACCGAACGAACGGTAAAGCAAATGAGCCAACAAAAATAAAAGACTTTTTCTCATTTTGTGCATAAACAGTTAAGCTGAGTTTTCGAGGCTTGGCCACATTCATACGTGTATGTGTGTGTGCGTGTGTGAAAGAAGAAAGCACACAGAGCCAAATTGGCCAATATACTTACTCGCTCGCAGCTAGACTTGTTTGGCATTGGTCAGCGCGAGCACGAGATATAGAGAGATGGAGAGAAAAAGAAACAGAAACAGAGAGAGAGAGGGAGAGAGAGAGAGAGAGAGGGAGCATGCGCGCGCGCACAGACAATTTCGCTTTCAACAGGTTGTCGTAGCAACATGTTGCTAGCTCAGCCTGTAAAGCGCCAACAAAGAGCAGCAGCAGAAGAGACCAGTAACGGCGGCGACTGAGCCAGCGGCAGCGACTGCGACGTTAGCGTCAGCTAAGCATGCGCAGCTAAGCGTGCCAGCAGCAGCAGCAGCAGCAGCAGCCAAACTACCGTTACACGAGAGACCTGCTGACATACTTCCGTGTTCGGCAGAGCCGAGACGAAGCTGCCACGAAGCTTCGACCAAAGCTCAAGCTCAAGCGCAACTTTGCGTGCACTTACACAAACTAGAAGAAAGAAAAAACGAAGAAAAATGGCTGCCGATATCTAGGTTTAAATTGAAATTGGATTAATTCCACCTGACAGGTAAGAAATAACGAATTGATCATTGTGTAAATGATGTCGGTAAAATACAAATAATGCAAGAGCTTAACAAAGATAATAATAATTTAAGCTTGAATTAAGCTTACTCTAATAATAATATAATATATAATATATATTATGTATTATATATTATATATTATATATTATATATTATATATTATATATTATATATTATATATTATATATTATATATTATATATTATATATTATATATTTTATAATATGTTATATATTTTATATAATATATATTATACAAAACAAAGGAAGATAAAAGATTTTTAGTTAATTTAAAAACTATATCTATGATTTTATCATTATAATCCAAAATGATTTTATCAAATAATCCGTCGTATCAAATTAGTCATATTGCTATAAATAAGTATTTCTCACTCACTATCCATCGACCTATATAAACTAATATCATATCTTTATTCTATTTATTAATATATCTAATATATTAATATATTTAATATATCTACAGATAGCTCCATTTGTTAAATATATATCTAGCAATATCTTCATTAATCTATACGTAATTTAGCTCTTTATCTGTTTTTAGCTCATATTATATCTCATATTAAATATCTATAAAATTTTGAATCTTTTTATCTTTACACATATTTTAATATTTACTTATGCCCCCATTGCTTGTTCTCCTTTTTATGCGATGTCAAACAATTTCGATTTAATTAATTTTTCATGTGTCAGGTTTTTGACTTTGTTTGAGTGACGCTTGTGATGCGCCTAAGAGATTGGCGTGAAATATTTTATAGATATTCTGATTCTTTATTGTTCGGCTGAGCGTCACTTTTTACACATTTTTTTATTGCTAATGTTTTATTGTTGTTACTGCGGCTGCTCAACATTTTCGTTTATTTTATTTTTGTTTTTTGTTTTAATGAGGCACATTGTAACGGTTGTTCGCTGCTCTTTTTGCATTTGAATGGCCCCAGCACATACACCTACACCTACAGGCACACACACGCGTACGCACACGCACACGCACACACACACACACACACAGACATGAATTGCGTGGGTGTGCCACCTAACAAAAACAACAGCAACAACAATAACAAAAGCCAACAATGCGCCTCTATTGTAATTTGAGCTTGTAAATGGGATTTTCAGATTATGGCCAGGGAGTTAAACATTTGGGGCTCGGACGTTGGCTGTGGGCATTATAATTGCTATTACTGTTGCGGCGTGTGTATGTGTCGGCATGAGCTGGGCGATATTAACGGTTATTTTGAATGAATTAGTGCAAATTTTTGACAAGTGAATGATTTTATGACCCTGAGCTGAAAGCTTTTTATTTTGAATAACTCGGTCAGCTGGTGGGCACACTTGAAAACCGTTAAGTAATTATAAATGAGCTCTGATTGAATTGAAAGTAAACATATATATAATATACATATATATATATACATGTACATATTTCGTATATTATGGGAAACAAACGTTTAAGAAGAGAGTTTACTGTGCAAATGTTAAGCTTTTCAATTTTCTTTCTATAAATTCTCTACATTTTGAGCACTTTTCGTGAACTTTTCAACTTGAACAACTACTTAAGGAAGCAACAACAACAATAACCACAACAAGCCGTCAACGAGAACCCCTCGAACAGCTGCTACGAATTGTTAAGAAATTGAGTTCTTAACTCTGCTTTAAAATTAAGTCCAAAGACGTGTTCTCCGTCTCAGACGACTGCTGGGGCTGGAGCTGAAGCTCAGGCTTTGGCTGAAACTGAGGCTGGGACTTTAACGGAAATTGAGTTTAACCTTTGGCGGCAATCAACTTCCGTTTAAATGTTCGAACACGAACAAAGCTGCAAAGGTCAGAACGTTTTTCCAGCCAACTACAACACCAAATGGCCAACAGAGGAGACCAAAAACAGGCAAACACTTTTTTTTATTCATCTCTTTGGCAGCGGCTGCTGCTGCTGCTGCAGCGGCCAAAATGAAAAGAAAAATCAGGTCGCGCGCTGGCGTCGGAAAAAGCGAATGAAAAATTATTTGATTGCAAAATTTACAACCGCAACGATTTCCACTTGGAAAACCACACGTACAATGCCCGAAACAACAACAAGAATAACAACAGCCACAGCTCTGCAAGGCTGCCAAGCGGTTTTCCAAGCAAACCAACTTTGACCAAGACCGAGAAGCCGAAAAAAAAAGCAGCCACAGCCTCAGAAAACGTGGGGCTGGCATTGAGGTCGCCATCACTCATTGAAGGTTGCCTCTGCCTCAGCCTCAGCCTCCGCCTCAGCCTCAGTCGCAGTCTTAACTCCGGCTCCAACTCCAGCCTCCACCACATCGCTGACTTTATCTTAAGCTGTAAATGTGGATGCAGCAAATTGTTGCGAGCAAGCGGCAGCAACAAAATACCAAGAACTGGCAACTGGCAACTGGCCACAATGGGAGACGAAGACGTGCTCGCTGCTTGTTCTGCCGCGCACTTGACGGCACATGTGGCACGTGTGGAGTTGCTGCTGCTGCTACTCATGTTGTTGTTGCTGTTTTTGCCACCAACTCCAACTGCATTGGTAACTGCCTCTGCCCCAGACTTGGCTAGAAGGTGTGGGCTCCGACTTAAACTGGACCACGTCGTTCGTTGTCGCTCAGTGGTGGGCGTTGCCAATGGAAATATGCTCATAAAATATATATATAGAGGGCGTGTGAAGGGGTGAAGGAGGAGTCGTTCCATATGAATAATGCTCCAGGTGTAAATTAGGTTTGATATTAAGTGGATCAGTCACTGGCCAAAGGAGCTGAGCAGCTAACTATTCGACGAGTCAAATACAAGCATAGCTAAACAGAGCTCAATAAGAAGAAATGCAAATGCCAATAAAAATTATAAATCCCTCTCTATATATACTAGATACATATAGAAAAAAACACGTTTACTATTGCCGAGCAAAATCTAAAATCGCACATAACATTTGACTCACAATTTAACACCAAGACAAACTTAAATAAAATATGGTCTCCTTGGATTGATATAGAAGACTTTAAATAAATATCGAATTACAACGTATAATCAACAGTTATTCTCACATATTTAATCCAAATATTTATTCAAATATACTATTCACATTTATCTATCTGCAGATTTCTTTATCAACATTTATCTATTCATATCAATCCTTATATATTGTTCCACATATATCTTGATGCTAATTATATATATATATATATAAATATATATATAAATATATATATATATATATATATATATATATTGCGAAAATAGCAAAATGTAACCCACTGTACGTGTTGGAAAATGAATTGAATTAATCGTCGTCGGGTGATTTTATGAATGGAGTATTATATACTCGGTCAGTACAGTGAAAACTCCGTTAGGTGTCCCTTTACAATGAGATGACAACCCGGCGATAAACTCAAATGGCAGCGCGGTCAGCTTGCTGAAGGGGCTTGGCGCTATTTTAATGGTCGAGGCTGTGGAAGAGGCACGCTCAAGACTTGGCATCACCACACCCTGTGTCTCTGCCTCGCGCTTGGTCTAGCTAACTAGCCAAACAACCCAAGAGTTAAACAGCCAAACAACCGAACAACAACCCAGCCAACCGACAACTAACAACAACTATGCAAATTTTTATGATGTTTAACTATTTTTAGTTGGTTTTTACTTTGTTGTTATTTAAATGACGCCCTCGTGCTTCATGAGCTGCTTGCGTGCCGAAACTTTGAATACCCTGCACTGGGGGTGATTGTGGTTGAGGGTGGGCTGTCGCTTCAATTAGTGTAATAATGAAAAGTTTTAGGCTTTTCATATATATAATATATTTGTTAAATTAGCTCTAAGGTCCCATTTTAAATTTAAGTATATTAAGCCAGACTTTTCATTTATTTTGTTCACATATTTTATTGGCCTAACGGCGTACAGGGTGTTAGACAGCTCATCTGCATGACTCGGTCTAAGATTTCAAAGCTTAATGTGGTCATCTGAGCTGGCAACAACAATGAAGACAACAATCCGGCGTGTCTGGCCAGTTGAATCCCCAAAAACCCAAAACATTGCTCGGGTCAGCGAACTTTTCAAAAGCGCGCGTCTAAAAATTGTTGTTTATTGATATTGCTGTTGCTGTTGTTGTTATTGTTGTTGTTGTATATGTATGTGTATATATTTGAGTAGTGTTTTGATTTTGAGCGAGCAAAATGTGCAAATTGAAAATAAAATCTAATTCCAAGTCCTCAGTATAATTATTCCAGAGTTAATTAACAACTAAATCACATTGCATAATAAATTGAAATTTATATTTAGTCATGCGATTAATAACCTGAATATGATTACACTAATGTAAATAGAAGAGAACAATCTAAAGAACTTCGTTTGGCTCAAAACGAAATTGAAACATTAAAGATTTGAGAGAAAAATAATAAAAATTAAGCTGCATCCGTAGATAAATCGAGGCAAGCAATTATTGAATTTCGAGTTAGTTTCTTTGGGCTTGGCTTTGGCTTTGGCAATTGATACGTTACAGCTGCAAAGCCGTCGCTGTTCAAAGTCGATGCGCACTTAATTGATTTGTTCAAAAATACACAAAAAGTTCCATTAAAGAGATCAAAACCCGAAAGAAAAGCTGAAAAGTCTTAAACCCCTTCTTTTCAACGAAATGCAACTTAATGCTCAGTCGGATTCGCTACGCTCATTGACGCTGCAGTGCTTATAAGTAGTAGAGTATACCCTTCTACGTGGTATTTCAAAGCTGACACTAAGTTTGTGACATATCTAAAAATGAAGCAATAATTTGTATATATTTCATTGCCAATAGGTACTTTAATCATTATTAATCTTAGACCCAACTAGTCCAGTCTAAATTTATATCTCTGCTGTAGTAAGTGCGTAGCTCAGATCAGCTACATAGAAACAAAATATATCTATCGGATATAGAATTTTACCTTTGTATTAATATTTTGATACCTCGCATAACTATTCTGTTGCCTGAGTTAATCTACTTTCATCTAACAGCAATAGCTGACATTTGAAGGGTATCTAAGCTTCGGCATGCTGTTCTCTCTTATTGCTGTAGCAGCTGTGCCTATTTGGTGATGCGCTCCCAGCTTGACTTTGACGGCTGCGACTTCGGCTTTTGGGCTCTCCTCTCTGCTTCTGGAGCCGCCGCCTCGCTGAATGAGTAAGCGTAATTTTGCGTCATATAACGGTACAAACAGCCGCTACTGTTGTTGTTAAGGTGTGCGTGTGTGCATGTGCATGTACGTGTGTGTGAGACTGTGTGAGTGTTGGCTGTTTTTTGGCTGCCATTGCCGTAGTTGTTCTTGTTGCTGTTGCTGTTGTATTTTAGACCATTTTGGTAGACAAACAAACGGTTTTTTATGATTTATTTTTAGCTCGGCAAAAGCGCTTGGCAACAATCGTAGCTGTAAAAATTAAAATAACCTTTACTTCCGAGTGCAGTTAAGAGCTTTGTTATTTGGGTCTTAAGTTCTGGGTCGGGGTCACTCGTTGTGATCTAAGTTTGGAAAACTTCTTCATAAGATCAAATAAACTGAAATTGATTTCGTTCTGATTTCAAATGTACTTCATAGATATATACATATGTATATAGAATGTCATTGATCAACACTCGCAGCCACAGCAGTAAATTAACAGTAGCTTTATTTGAATATGCTATAGACACGAGCCTACTTGTGAATTTCGCAATTGTCTCATAAGTAAACAGAACCGATTCTCGATTCTCAGCTCTCAACTCTCAGCGCTCAGCTCTCAGCTATACTGGTATTATCTCATGCCCCTAACAAAACCGTCCTATGTATTGCGTTGTATTTCATAACAGGTGAGTAATATCGGAAACGAATTCGGTCAATGACTTCTCGCTGATTTGTTTATAAACCAGGCTTGGGAATGCTCGTATGGGAAGGCCGTTGACTTAGGTCTGGCGGCTAATAGAACATTTGCTCATATATTAATATTACTTACATTAACGAAATTGCCGAATTCAGCTGTTGCACATCTTGAACTATAGTTCAGAAAATGTTTTTTTTTTTGCTTGTTTGCTTTTCCTTTATATTTGACTTATATTTATTTGTATAATCCTTGTTCTTAAGTTGTCTTGTAATCCTTTATCGAGCGATATTGCAATCCTTTAAGACAGTTTCATTAGTATTTTTGCATTTATATTCGTATCCGATTTGATGTGAATAAGTTTTGACATGTTTGATATAGAGATTTCATGAATATGAACTTGATTTGCTATTGGACAGTTAGTTTAAGGCCCTTTGACCATTAAAATTATAAATAAATTAATTAATGAGTGTTAGTATTTCAAGGCATGCTCTTTAAGTGTTAGTTAAAGTCAAAGGAAAATTGTGTTATGGACGACAAAAATAAAATTGAAATGAAAAGCTTAAACATTTTTGTATACTCACAAAAACAATGGGAGGAAGACATAAATATATATATGCATAAGATAATGAACGGGGAGTAGTACGAGTAGGTATATAGTATTTATATAATTTGTTTTTATTTGATATTCCTTAGATAGCACACAGAACCCTTGATGTAGGATTTGAATATAAATATTATATAGATAATTATATTTATTTATTGCTCTTCGTATATATGTATGTACAATGGACGCTTTTTGACTGATTGTATTTTGGGAAAGATTCTGAGATGACGATATAGGTTATATGTATATATATATATTATATTGTATTGTATTTTGAAAATATATACAACAGCGTTCTTCAGAGAGTTCCTTTTGTTTGTTTGATTGAACGGGTGTGGTATAAATTGATTTGATTGGATTATGAATATAATATATCTTTGTTATATTTGTTGGTTTGAATTTTAACTTTTTTGTGTATTTCCTTTGCTTGTTTTCAATGATTATATTGCACCAAAGGCCAATTGCACTTGCACTTCTTCATATATGCTTTATGGTTGTGTATATATCTTCTATATATTTGTGTAATTTTATATATAGAATAAATTCGATATTCAAACACTATCTGGAGCAACTTCTGGCTTTGCTCTCAACATTTTTTCAACCATTTTCACAATTTTTGTAACGCATCTTTAACATGTTTATCACTGTTGTTATTGTTGCTGTTGTTGATGTTTTTGCTGTTGTTGTTGTTGTACACTCTTTTTAATTGAACTGGTCACTTTTTTTATTGGTTGTTCCAATTTCTATTGCTTGCTCTTTTTATTATGCTGCGCGCGTGTATATATATGTTTGTGTGTGTGTGAGTGTCTATCTGAGAGAGTCCACGTCCACAACCGAATCGGAAGCCACACGCGAAACCAACGATATAAACTGCTACGCGCCAAGAATCGCACAAATCCGAAGACGTCAACGGTAGAAAGCCAACTGTGCGCAGGCGCAACACGAAAAGAAATTTTCGAGCCGCAGCGGCCCAAGAAGTCGCTGCGAGCGCTAGCTGCGCAGTCGGCAGCCGCAGCAGCAGCGATCAAAGAAGTTACTCACCTGGCGGTCGAGCGCACGCCAATCTGAGAGCAACAGAGAGCAACGTGAGCTAGAGCAGAGAAGAGCCGAGCCGTGAGCAAAGCGACTGCAACATGTTGTGCTGCCAACATGTTTGGCCGCAGGTGTTGCTCTTGCCGAGGTCGCAGTTGCCTTCTGCTCTGGCGGTCAAAGTCAGGGCTAAGTTTGTTTATGTTGCGCGCCGTACCCGAGGGAGGTCAAATTCGACTAAGAAACTAATAACTAATAGCAAATAATATTGAATTTTATCTCTAATATTATTTTAATATTGCTTATTCGATTTTAGTTAATTTGGACAATTGTTGAAGTGAAAAGTTTGGCAAGTTCTTACTACGCGACCATACTTGTTTGATGCTCGCTCTATTACTCTTTTGCTCTCTGTATTATGCGCTAGTGCCATCTCTCTTCTACTCAGCTGCGCTATCTCGCTCTGCCGCAGCACAACTTGACCTACTTAACAAAAATTTAACATTTTTTCCTGTTATTTCGCCTTGTAAACATGCGAGCAACAATTACAGTTGCCGGCGTCGATATTGCCGCTGCTGCCGTTGCCACTGCCTTCGCTGCTGACGTCGCTGTTGCTGCTGATGTTGGCGTCGCTGCATTTGCCATTTTGTTGTTGCATTTCCTCTTTGCCCGCTTGATTCGCACTTGTTGTTGCTTTAGCCGCTGCTCGATCGTTGCTTTTGGCTGCTTGCTCTGTGTTCGTTCGCTCGTTCGTTCGGTGTTATTTTATGCTTTTTGTTTTTGCTTCTCTACCTCTTTAGATCTTTCTGTTTATTTCCAGCGCTTTGCAGTTAACGGTATCGCTTCGAAAATGAAAGCTCACACAGAGACAGGGACAGATACAGATACAGATACGGATACTGATATGGAGACCGTAGACCACAACATCAAACTTACAGGTTGTGTACATTTTTGTTGTTTTACTCACGACTCCTATTGTTGCTGTTGTCGTTGTTGTTATTGTTGGCATTAGCATAAGACCAAGCAGCAACCGCCTCATCATCGCATTGGCCTTTTGACCAAGAGCAACTGCGTCACTAGCCTTTTTCCTCTCGCTTCGCACACCTTCACAGCCTCATCATTGCTGGTCATGTTCATGGCTCATGATTTGCTCTTCAGCTTCGCCATTTATTTGTTTTTGTTTTTAGTTTTCTTCTGTGAAATCAACTTGCAATTTTTTATTTGCATATATTTTTTATGCGATGATTTACAATTTTATCGAGGTATTTTACTTTTGGTTTTATTATTGTTGATTGTGAGTCAGCTGTAAGATTTTGCGTAAAAACGTTGATGAAACATTTCCTTAAGATTTGTCACACAAACGCTCAAAATGGTTGAATTGCATGGCAAGTTTGTTGCCTAAGTCTTTTGTTTATGTGTATTGGAATTTTTACTAAGTTTAAACTAGTAACTTACGTATGATTTCGTTTGCCATTCAAAATTGAAACCTATAATATTTGGAAGCACAAATATAAAATAATATTTTCTTTTAATAAATTTGAATATATATATATGTATATATATATGAATATATATTATTGTATTCAATGTATTTCTATGGTCTAGTTTTATCTGATTCTTCAAGTTTTTAAATGGTAGAAATATAATTGCTTACAGCCAGTATGGCGCAGCTTGAAGAAAGCCGATGAAATCGAACAGAAATGTGGAGAGACAAGCTCTTGGGTACGGCTTGTAATGAACGTCACACAGCACACACGAAAGGCGAAATACAGTTAGACAAATTCTATGCACGTCAAATGTCAATCTCACAAGCACTACAAACAGTACAGCAACAACAGCAACAACAGCAATTACAACACCAACAGCAGCAGCAACAGCAACAACAACGAAATAAAAATCAATCTTGGCATTAAACATGGCAGGGCACAGAACGTACTTCGGCGCAGCTTTTGAAGAGCGGCATACAAAACTAATTGAACTTGGACAGCGTGACACTTCATCAAAAAAAAAAAAAAGAAGGAAAAAGCTATGAAGGCACCCAAAAAGCGAACAATGTAGGAGAGTGCTTGGACCAGGTCGAGCCCAGAGTCAGGGCCATCACTCAAGCTATTTGCTCCACACAAATAAAACAAGCTATCAAATTAAGGCAAACGCCACGGGAGTAGCACCTGGAACAGGGCCCAACGGTAAAGTTCGAGTGCATTGCCATTAAGCATAACCAATATTGACATGGGGGTCAAAGTCAAAAGCGTACAAGAATTGTGCATTTGATAGGCCCAACTTCCGAATCGAAATGGGTTAAAGCCACACGCGCCCATATCTATGTTTAAATAGTTGAAATGGGTTAGACAAAGCTTTAAACTGAAGCCCAATGCAGATCGACAATAGCAATTTGAGAAAATCTTTTGACACCGCAGGCGGCAAGCTGCAGACAGCAGGCAACAGCCGGCAGGCGGCAGGCGGCGACTGTTGACCGCAAAAGATTGTAAATTAAGGTGCAAACAGTGCGCAGAAGTCAACACTTTGTCAGGCTCTCTTCCCAATTGTGTTGCCTTTCTATTTGCCGCCACCAACTGCAAATGCGACAACGGCCGAGGCATTCAGTCTGAGCGAATTCGTCTTGGGCGGGTCCAGGCTCTACCTGTTCTGCTCAAATTCAGACATCAATTGAATTGTCTGCCTCGTATTTGTGTATTGTTTGCACATCGTCGTTGCCAAATTGGCAAAACAATTCTCGACCCTAAAAGAACAGCAGCAAGCGACGGTGGCACCCACTACCAAGCGACCAGCATCTCCTGCTACAGAAGACTCAATTTTCGCATTTTCATCAGCTTAATTCATTCGAAACGGCCAAGAATGACTGAATTATAGACAATTCGTTGCGGAGCTGGATATATTACAATTTCATTTGAGCGAGCAAAGAAATTCAAATTTTAAATTAAAACTATCGACTTGACGTATGAAATAAGAAATTATTAATAATATTTAAATATTTTGTTATTTTTAATTGATAGAATTATTAAATATTATTTTATAATTAATAATACAAATAATTCACTTATTCAGCAATATCATATGAGTTGGTTAGTAATAAAGATCCATACCATAGGACTACTCAGGAAACAATAAATATTATGCAAGGTGGTCAAACTCTAATTCTAAGTAGATCGTAATTGAAAAGAACTTTATTTTTCTTTAGAAAAGTTATCAAAATAATAATACATGAACTGTGACCAAATCACAGGAGCTGTAGATGTAGATTACTAATATATATATATAAACAATCATATTTGGAGCATTACCGAAGTGGTTTGGCGCTCAAGCCGCCAAATATATGTCAAATATTGCATAAATTTCGCATAATCTAACATGAGCAACAGCAACGAGACGGAGATGAGAACTGAAGCAACTACAACAATATGGATAAAGTTTGCATGCATAATTTGTTGAATGCTGTGCCAAGGTGCGGGCGTGAGGCCCCAAGACAAAAGAAGTGTAAGCCGTAGTAAGGCTAGTGTGGGCAGGTGGAGAGGGGGACTTATCAAAGCTAATAACACGCAAACAACAACACAGCAAACAACGACAGACGATAAAAATGGATGGCAGGCATAAAAAAGCAGAACAACAAAACGCAGCACAATAAAAATGCTAAATAAATTGCCATGTAGGAGCCGAGCGAGAGCGAGGAATAGGGATAGGAATAGGGTTAGATAGAGATGCGATAGAAAGAGAAACAATAAACAAAAAGCAGAGTAAAAGAACGATCTACTGGCAAGAGCTGAAGAAATGGCAACCGACAGACAACAACGACAACGAAATATGAATGTAGTGCAAAGCGTAGGCGTCTTATCTGACTGAGTCGGTCGCCGTGCGGAGGTGCAGATCATGATGGAGCCCGGCTGCGGCTGTGGCTGTGGCTGCTGTGGGTGGGCTACAAGCAGTTAGTTGAGTGTGTATGCCAAGGAGAGGGCGAGGGCGAGACAAAGGTCAAGCAGAACGCAACTGACAACTGGCAACTGGCAACCGGAAGTGGGTCAACGAAAACCGGATCCGCATCGCAAACACCAAACGCAGACGCAGCTGTGTGTGGAGAGAGATAATCAACAGCAACACAAACACCAACAATGACAACAACAACAACAACAACAACAGCAACTGCAAAACAAACAATGCAAAAAGCAATTGAGATGCAAATGCAAATTGCATTGGCCACATGTTACCGAGCCACGTGTGAGTGTGAGTGAGTGCTTGGATGTGTGTTGCTAGCAACATAAATAAGCATCAAAATAATGCACACCATTAACATTGCCAATGGCCCCCAAAATGTGATGGGGCCAATGCGGAGTAGGTGCAACGGGAGCAGCTGCAGCCGCCGTTGAGGTGTCATGGGCATGGACCAGGGGTGCCAACGCCATCGAGCCGCGGCTGCGCCAGCAGCATGGCCAACTAGACAGCAGACAATGCATTGCATACAGCAAGCCTGAACGCCCCACTAACTCTTGCCACGGCAATGGGCGACAACTTTTTTCTCTTATTTCTTTATTTTCTTCTTCTTCTTTTTTTTGAGCTTTTCTGTTGTCTGTCTCTAATGAAGTTGCATTGCAGTCACGTCGGCGAAGATGAAGCTGCAGTCGAGCAAATGGAAGCGGGTACGTGCATATGTCAGTCAATTTACCTTTCACAGCTAAGTGTGAGTTAGGGTATAAAAAACGGAACATTTATTAGAAATTTCGCAAAAGCCGACTACAATTCATCAATAATTTGAAAGCTGATTGAAGGGTGCATACTTATGTCAGACAGTGTTGTTAATTTACCTCTAAAAGTTTCCAAATCTAAGTTAAAGAAAACAAACCATATTTGAAATAATAGTTGTTCCATATATATACATAGTTAATCAATATGGAGCATGTCTTCGAGCATACTCATGCATCGTAGTCAGCTTGGAATAACTCGCTTTTGTTGCCTGTCATTCTGCCTGCCGTTAGCTCTCGTTTCTATCTCTTTTATTAAGCTTCCGCGTAAGGTAAAGATATTTATGCGATTTTTATTGATAACTGACAAGTTTATTGCATTCAAAATACCAAAGACTGAGGCAATGAACTCGCCGCCGTTAAGGTAACAAGCCCAGCAACAATTGCGCTTTATGGCACATCTGGGCTGGGGACGAGGAGAACATTTTTTGTGCAGCGAAGCGCAGCAACAATCACAATCACAACGAGCACAGCCAGCATAACGGCCGAAAATCAGTCTGAAAACAGAATCCCAAAAATAAAAGAGACGACGACGACGACGACGTCGCTTGGAAATTATAACGCAACGCAGCGTTTTGTATAACGGTTACCGGCGAGCTTAAAGCGAGCCAACAGACAACGGCACTTTTTTCACTTTTGCTGCATCTATGAGATACAGATACTCGCACAAAGACAACTCGCTGCCACCTGCTGCTCTGCAGCGCGGCTGGCACTGTGGAAGATGCAGCTCCATGACTGAGCGCTTTGTGTGTTCCCCTCCTCCCTTCGCCTCTGCCCCCTGAGCAATGCTCGATGTCGATTTGTTGTTTTTATATCTGTTGACTGTTTTTTAATTAAATTTTTGGTCGGGGTAGATCTTTGGAAACGTGGAATAGTCGGCAGCTTTGGATGCTGATAATCAGTAAAATGTAATGGGCCGTTGAAGTCTGGGTGAGTTTGGGGCTGGGGCACAACGTCACCAACACCGTTGGCTCTGGCTCTGGCTCTGGCTCGGCTGGGTTACCGTTTAAGCGCCTTAATTGTTTAATTGCCATCGGCATTGTTGCACTGCACGGTTGGGGGGCTTTTGGGTTACCGTTGTGACAATCTACTGAAGCAAATTAATCGATTTGCAGACGCAGTTACAGCCGCAGTTACAGTCACCGCCACAGTCACAGTCGAGGCTGTGCTTCAGCTCGATTACCGCAGCACAGCACAGCAACCGCAAAGCCTTAGCAGCGTCCGATGCACCGCATCCAAGGTACAGCTGCTGCACGGCGCCTTGGCCTCGGCTACCAATCTGCGCAAACACCCGCCCATTTATATTCAACTTGGCTTCCTATTTCTATGTCACTTTGCAATCAGTTTGCCATTAAATTTCGAACAAAGTTTCTGTCGTATCTGTCAGAAGCGAGGCGACGAGAGTGCTGCGATGTGACAGCCAACTGTTTTCCCTATTATTCTAACAAATGGCCGAGGTAGCTCAGTTAACATGATAGCTTTAGGTCTGACTCCTCAAATGGTAAGTTCGTTGCCTAAGTCATTTGATTTTAAGGGGCTCTAATTAAAATACTAAGTGGTTTATTATGTTACGAATGGGCTTTCAAAAAGTTTTAATTTATTTATTTCCATGTATTCGGATAATAAAACGTCTCAGATATAGATGTTAAGCTCACATCCCTTTACTTAGATATGAAAACAGACTGTCACAGATCTTGAATATAATAATATTACTTCTTAAAAATTATTTATAATTAATTTTTGTCTTCATTTTAATAAAACGAAAAGTTTGAGAGAATTTAATTTAGATTTATCGTTTATCAACTGTAAGACTCGCATAAGTCACGCTTGTCCAACAATTTTCTGGGGGTTTTTGGCCTTTCCTTTGGCAACTTCTTTATGCCCCTTTCAAAAAGTTCTCTGTAAATGAACAGAGTCAGGTATCGTCTGCCAGTGCCCCTTTGGGCGTCGCTCTGGATCCGGAATCGCAACTGTAACAGGGGATTGAAGCTTCAGCTTTGCGCTTGCCTTACAAATTTAACCCAATTATGAAAGGCGCAACATAATTAAAGTGGACATGTGGCCACAGCAAAGGAGATGCACAAGACTTGCCAAGTTAACCACTCGTGGTTGCAGGTACCATCAACTGCACCAGCACTGGCAGCAGCGGCAGCAGCATCATCAACACCACCACAGCCACCCCACCAAGAGACAAACCCGAACCAAATTGGGTCACGTGCTCGGCTCCCATCGCAGCGGCGACTTCAACTGACAATTTTACGATACGGCCAAGCTGGCTCGGCTGAAGCTGAGGCTGGAGATGTGCGTAGTCAAAAGGTAAGTCTTGCCGCGTTGTCGGCCACAATGCAGTTTGCCTAAGAGATTCGCACCACTCGACAAGTGCAATGCATCTTTATTGTTGTTGCTGCTTTTGTTGTTGTCGCTCTGTTGTTATTGCTGGCGTCGCGCCCATAAATTAAATGCACAAACGAGTTTCGCATCGCATTGTAAGATTAAGTAAAAAGGGGGCAGCGGGTGGCTGGGAGATGAGTTCCAAGGCAGCAGCAGAGACTGAAACTGAGACTGAGACTGAGACTCAGACTGAAACAGAGACAGAGACAGACGCAGAGATAGAGATAGATATAGAGATAGAGACAGAGAATTCGCTGCTTTCGCATATAATTTAGCTTTGGGCTACATAATTAATTCCGCCAGGCCGCCCAACGTTTTATGTTGGCTTCGCCGTCGCCCCGTTCTCCGTGCGAGCAGCAGTTGCCGCTCCGGCCAACAGCTCGAAGGGAAGGAGTACGCGTAGTACGTGATATGGGCCAACAGGTTTTCCGGCGCACTTGTTGCCATTGCCAAGATGCCTAAAAAATCAAAAAAAAAAAAAAAAAAAAGAATTCATATGCGTTGTCGATCCGTGGGCTTCAAGTGGGTTTCGGGTTGGGGCTTGGCTTTAGGTTCGGGCTACAGTCGCTATGGTCTGGCCAGCCAGCGCTTCCACTTGATTTGATTTTGGTATTCCATGCACCGTTATTCAAAATATTCGAAAAACGTTTTATCTGGTCTCTGTCGCCGTGTGCCTTTGGGTGTATGCATGCTTGTGTGTGTGTGTGTATGGGTGAGAGTGCGTGCTGCTTTTAAGTTTTGGAGCCGCCGACGCAGCTGTTGTCCCACTGTGTTCACAACTAATTACAATTCTATTTATTAAAGCCAAAGTGAAGATAGATCTAGGCTAAGATTTGTTTAGATTAGAATACTAAAAGATATTATTTACACATAAACAAAATAATAAATGAATGAATAAATATATAAAAATAAATTTTTGAACTTTCAAATTTATACCAAAGCAACTTTTAATAAAAATCTTTTCAGATTTTGGACTTTGCAAATACTGTGAAGCGTTTCTTAAATGCATTATCTTGAGCCTTTCTTTTTATTGATAGCCAATCAGGAAATTAAGCAGCTTAATATGTATCTGCATCTAAATAAGAAGTGGCAAGAACTTTCGGATTCATTATCTTTTATTCATTCTCAGAGCCGAAATATAATTTCCATTAACTGCACTTTCGGCGCACTTAAGACTGGTCTTAAAACTCGGTGCTCGGAGCTCGGTGCTGGTGCCCATTACGAGCGGACGCCTAAAATGCTTAAGTTGGCTGTTTGTTTTCCAGCTTCTTAGTTTGTTTAATTACAAGCAGCTGGCGACCGCATTCGCAAAGAAAATGGAAATGGAAAATTGTGCGGGCAAGTTGAAAGCCTGCAACTCAGAAACGGAGACTTAAAAGCCCCGCGAGGGGCGGCCAGACAGAGACTAGACCAGGCCAAGTGTGGAAACTAGTTAAAGTCAGTTGGTATTATAATTGTTATTGTTGCTGGTAGTTGGCATGGTAATGAGCAGCAGGCAGGCATCAGCCATCAACCAACAGCCAACAGACAACAGAAAACAGCCATCAGCCAAGCAGCATGATTATCATGAGTAAGCATGATTATGCTTATATGTTTATGTTTATGTTTATGGAGCTAGGCGAGTTGGCAGAGAGTAAAAGTGTTCGCATTGTAAGTGGATGGGTGTGCGTGTGTGTGTGATTAGAATAGTGAGTGCTGGTGAATGTAGGCCAAGACTATTATGCTGCTATGCCCAAGCCAAGTCTGAGCCAATGTCTACAGCTGCACTGAGCTTGAAGTGAGCTTTGAGCGGCATTCAAGCACTTCCATACATACTTACACGCTCGAGTTTGCATGCTTGGATAGCTATTATACTGAAAAGGAATACCATGCACAAGATATATGATTCAAGTTACCAACTCCGAGCTCATCTATCTTGTCTATCTGAAAATATGTATGCGTAGTCCAGTATTTACCTCGAAATTCATTTAATCTATATATATATATATATATATATATATATATATTATAGGGTATCAAAAAGTTCTTCCAATCTTGTCTGATCAACCTTCACCTTGGTCACCGAAATCCTTTAGAGAATTTTTGCCAAATGTCGGATTCATTAGCTGACCCTCTGCCTAAGTCGTTTTCCCTCAAACCCAAATAAGGCGGAGCGTCGCCCGCACGCCAACTACAATTTGAACATGACGAGCTTAGCTGGAGTTCCGCCTCAGCCAACGGGTCTGGGTGGCTGACTGACAGCTGGCGCTTAACCTGCTGTCCCGAGAGTGGAGCTAGACGCCGGCACAGAGACCCACAAATGTCATCATTGCACAATGCACAATGTCTAATGGACACTTGCATCGGCTTTGGCAACGACATCGGGATTGGGAACGTGGCTCTGGGAGGGGCAGCCAACACGCCGACATGTCGACAGTCGAAACAAATTGCCATGGTACAAATGCGGGCAACGAGGCGGGCTGCTCTGTGGGGCTGGCAACTTCCTTGTGTAATTTGGTCAAGTTTAGTGACGCATGCAACGGCCAAGTCGCAAGTCCGGCTTGGCCAAGTATGCCAAACAGCAATAACCGACGGCAACAGCAACTAGTTAGTCAGGCCCAGGCCTATGGTATCTGGCTTCCATTCATGCCAAGCGCTATCGCCACACAACTCCGCTCTTTCTGTCTGCCTCTTATTCTCTTTCTCTAGCCCCCTCTCTCTCTCTCACTCTCTCTCTGTCAGTCTCTTTATATGTGTGTTAGTTTTGCCAATTATGGTGTCCTCCTTATTTTGCGTTGTTGTCTATCTATCTAACTGGCTAGTTGGCTGTTGGCTGTTGGCTGTTGGCTTTGTATACGTTGCCGTGGCAGTGGCTCTATCTTTAGCTTGTCATATTTGTCTGCTGCGTCGTCGCGTTCGTTGCCTGAGTCTTTCGTTTGCTGTTGCTTATGCCGTTGCCATTGCCGTTGCCGTTGTCGTTTGCTGTTGCTGTTGCTGTCGTCTTCACTGCTGCCTCCAAGTGGGTCACTTGCGATTTCATGACCGACTTTTAGCATTTTTCGTACTCTCTTCGTCTGTCTCCTCTTCAGTCGCTCCTCTGACGCCTCTTCCGTCGTCCATTGTGCGCAGTTATTTATGATTGTTTAGCTGCTGGCACAGGCGAAGCCCATTCAATGCCAGCGAAATGCTTTCTATACACACATAAACATTCCGTATATAGTTATATACTACGTATATTAAAACTCTAAACGCTATTAATTGGTCGTCGCTATTGACATGCAAATGGCAACGTGTTCGCTGCTGCGTCAATGCTCCATTTTGAAAGTGACAGTTACATTCGGATTTTGTGATCTCGCTAATGGCATGGCCAAATACATGCGGGCCACATGTGACATGTGTGTGGCAGAGGCGAAGGTTCTTGGCGGCTCTGGCTTCCACCTTCGTTGTGGTCGCATATGTATTTTGCTTTCGTTAACGCTTCAGTGGCGCAGATCAAATACATATATCAAGATGCCAATTACGCGCATGGCTCCCCTCGCCGTGCTCGACACTCTGTCATTATATTATTCTGGGCAGCAGCTCCTCGTGATTTACCGTACGTTCAATTGATATATAACTCACAGAGACCAGCAATTAAGTAACAAAAGGCAAATTATCTGTATGCATTTCTTTGAGTACTTTTCATAACTGTTCACCGCCCCCGTCGCAGGTCCCGCCGTTGCCCTCGGGCTTGAGCCAGCCCAGCTTTATGGCCATTTCTCTGCAGCGGCCACAAATTGAATTTAATTGTCTTGTTGCGAGCTCGAGCTGAATCGTTTTTTCTTCTTTTTTGTTGCTCTTTTACGGCTTGCTGAAATTGTTGCTTAATTCTATAATTATTTATGCATTCTGCGGCTCTGTTAACAAGTCTCGTTAAATCTTTATTGAATATAAAAAGTGGGCATGCCTCTCTTCAGAACGCGTAAAGCCGCAGTCGCAGCCTCAGCCCCTGGCTTGGTCAGACAGAATTTTATCTCTCGCTTTTATGCGATAAGCGCAGCCCGTCGCTAATCGTTTCGACACGTACCGAGTTACATACAAGCTAACGAGTATATATAGTATATAAATAAATGCTGCAACAATATGTGTTCGCCATCAGATGAGATGCGCTGAAAACATGTTTTGCTTTTGAGGACAAGTAAGAAGAACAAATTTTAATTACCTCCAAATGCTGCAGAATGGAATACGCATTGCGCCTGACATGAAATTGTTAATTTCTTTATTAACCAACCTCATATTGATGCTGACAAAATATAAAAACTTGTTTGCTTTCCAAATTTGAGTTTATTCAGATTGCACATTGTAAGCACAATTCGAAGTAAGCTCAATTCATAGGACATATTCTATAGAGATATTCAAATATATATATAGTATATAGTATATATATTCCAACAGAACAGATCATGATACTCTTATATATATATCTCTGATATATAATATTAATAATGTGACATATTACATTTGCAAATGATTAGAAATCTGGCTCGAGGAATATATCAAAGGCATTAAGTCTTTGGCTTTATGAAGTCGGAATTCTTTTGTTTTCTTTGCAAGCAGCTGACGATTTATTTGCATTTGTTGACTGAGCCAGCAGCGTGTCCTAAATCACTTTCACAACAGCTTTATCTGAAAGAAAAGATCGCAGCATTGTCGTCAGCTGCAAATCGTGGCAAAGCAATATAATTAAGTCCGTCTAATAATGCATATAATGGCAACAGCGTGCTAAATGCGGTACGGGCCTAGCCATCAACTAGCATAATTGTTAGGCAACGGCGGCTAGAAGAAGGCTAGAGGCAAGGCTGAGGCTAGATGCGAACTGCTGCTAAATGGCAATCATCGTTATCATCATAATTTCTTTTCGTTCTTTTAGCTTTATTTAGCTGCTGGTACGCACATCAACGCGGCAATCAAAAACAATTAACAAGATCGCGACTGCGACTTCAAGTCCAGCTCCAGCTGCAGCTCCCGCGCCCGCTCACTTCAGTTCCACCTCCAGCTGCTCAGCATCCACTTCGCCGCCTGCTAACTGCTGGCTTCTGATTGACCCACTTAGCTCACCTGACAGATGTGTGTCAACTGCAGCGAGAGAATTTTACAAGTTGTTAAGTGTTTTGATTAAGAAAAAAGAAAAAAGAAGCTAGGAACTGCTTTGGCAGCGACTGCAAATGTTATTATGTACGTATCATAGTTGCTCGGCAACATATGCAACACGTTTAACAACTCCAACATTTAAGGCGACTCCAGTTTGTTTTTACTTCAAATCCGGCTGCAGGAGCCACAGCCACAGCCACAGCCACAGCCACAGCCACAGCCACAGCCACAAATGTAGTGCAACATTTGGTGTCATGTTTCCATGTCTCATTTTATTTCTTCATCTTTTTTTTGTGTAGTGTGTGCCACATACAGGCAAAGCGAGCCGAGCGTAACTACGCGTACTTAGCCAGCCAAAAAAAGCCGAGCCAAATTTTAATTATCAATCATAAAGTCGGTGCAGCCGCCCAAAATACTTTTTGGAACAGAACCAAAAGTTTAACAAGCATGACCTACGTAGCTTCAAGTAAAGTAGCTCGCATTCCGACCCAGTCACGCGCCACCGAAACAGACAAGAAGATCCGAGAGGCCCAAATAACTATAATTTGTATAAAATTCATAACTGGAAATTTATTTTGGCAGCTATTTCTTGCACAACATGGGCTGGATCTATGGAAGCATAAGTTCTGAATGACAAATCGACACTTATTTCATCAACTGCTTCAGTTGTCGTCACTGCCTTAAAACTCTTACCGATTTTTTAGGCAGTTTAAGCCAATAATTTGTGGTTGGATGCGTATAGCAGATTTTAAAACATCATTAAAATTAATTTAGTTCAGCTTTTAACTATATAATTAAATGGAAAGACGCAGAAAAAATATATAGTATATTTTAATTAAGTTTATTAAAAATATTTAAAAGTTTAATATTCTTATTATTATGTATATAATATTTATATCGACTTTATTACTTAAATATTCAGTTAAATTATTATTTTGATTTTTAGCTTATACTAATATAGATTAAATATTGTTCGTTAATAATATTAATAAAATTATGAAATTAATTCTGATTTAAAAATTTCTGATTATATTTGCTGAATGCTTAAAGGTTGTATAATAAAAATGCTTGAGTTTTTGAGAACCGATTAATCAGCTTGATAATGATTTTGCTTTTAATTTTAATTTTTAGTTCTCAATGTGAAAATAAATTACTTATCGATCATCATGATATGAGACTTAAGAAACCTTAAACAGGCTGAAACAACTTTCATTTAAGTGCGCCCTGTTGCTGCTGCTGCAACAATAACACCAACAACAACAGCACAAATCCCATTACAATGCTCAACAGCAGCCAGTCAAACAATACGTATATATATATATATATATATATATATATATATATATATATATATATTTACACACATATATATATATATACATATACCATAACGACGTGATTCTTTTGCATTGTCTGGCATCTCAATTTTGTTCGTTTTTTATTTATATTTTTTGCCACGAGCAGAACTGCAAAAAAAAAGATACAGCCTAGAAAAAAAGCCCTGCCTGAAAGTGTGCGCATAATTAGCCCTATTTGTCGTTGTTGTTGTTTACTTAAGCCATTATGTTTGTTGTCGCTGTGCCAGCAAATGAGCATCTATTACATTTCTTTTGTCATTCTGACTGCTGCTGCTGCTGCTTTCGCACTAATCTTGACTCTGCTCCAATGTGAAAGTAACAGTTTTTTTGTCAATTTCTGCCCCAGAGTCAGCAATTTGAGCTCCATGGCGGGTAGCCGAATGGCGTGGCAAAAAGATCTCAGAAATGTTGAAATAAGATGTAAGTAGAATTTTTTATTGTGTTCATTAGCTAATTTAATTAAATTTGAGTTGTGTAGAAATCTGGATATTAAACACAATTACATTCATTTTTAGCTGGGCAAAACAAAAGACTTGGGAAACGAACGTGAAGTTGCTTTTCTTTTTGGAGATAATTAGGCCTAAGTCGGATAATATTTTAAGTAAATTTATCATTCATAGCACATAAAATCACAGATGCTTACGTAATTCTGTTGCAATTGCTGTCAAGGCTGTTGTGTCACACATGTTGCAGGCGTGTGTCCTGTAAAGGGATACCATGAGCTGTGCGTGTCGCATCGGTATTATGCAATACATTACAAAATATTAGCAGTCAAATGTGCACTCAAGGTCGTAGGTCATCCATCATTTGCGCATATATTCGACAGCGACTCTAACGGGTTGAGAGCGGTTTGAGTTTTGCATAAGTTTATGTCCGGCGAAGCGAGTTGGTCGCGCTGCGGGTTACTCTGACAACTGAAACTGAAACTGGGTCAATTCTGTGTCACATGCAAAACATTGCCGCTTGATTTACGACTGCCAAGAAATGGACGGCCACTGAAACTGCAACAGCAACAACACCAACAAGAACACGTTGAGATTGCGGATGCAAAGACAACAACAAACTGAAAGAGAAAGACACTAGGATGGCGAGGGGAAGAGACGACGCTGTCATCTTTTGTCATGGCCATAAAATGTCATTTTAAGCGTGTCTTGCTCTAAGGCGTGCTGGCTGGCTGTTTCCACTTAAGTTCGTTTTGTCGCTGTCGTCGCATAGTCTTTGTTGTCGTAAAATCGCGCATTTCACTGTTTGCCGTCCTTTGACATGTCTGCCTATCTGCATACCTACCTGACTGGCCGCCTGGCCGCCTGGCCGCCTGGCCTGACCACCTAGCAGCAAGCGGATCAACCTTTGTCTTGCCTTCTATGGCAAATTATGCAAAAGCGCATTTTACTTAATGACCTTTCCACATCTACGACCCTGTGCCGTACCCGAAAGGGGTTTCAGCTCTTTTTCCCATTTTCTAGTGGGCGTTTTGTTATACCAACTTTATGGCCTAAAACACTTTTGCATCATCGTCAGTGAGCCGAATTCGTTGGGCGTCACTACACTCAATGCCTATCAGTTCTTGATCATCCAGGGCAGCCGAGCAGGCGGGCAGGCAGCAGCCGCTGAGATCATGCGTAAGTAAATAAAAGAGCCGCTTAAAATTGGGTCAGGGCACACCTCTTTATAGCTCCCGGCTCATTGACAGATCGAGCTCGACTACCCAAACTGTCGGCCCAGCAGCACATTCACATCTACATCTCACATAACTCATAATGAGCAACGCCCACAAGCGAGATAAACACAAAATCTGGCCCGTATTGACGCGCTTCACAACATTTTCACGAGTCCACACCAACAGTTATAAAACAAGAAATGCTTTGCAAACATAAAATACAAAAAAATTATATAGAATGAAGCAAAGTTAACATTGTTTGGGTTAAGAATTTTGCAAATATTTAAAAACAATAGAAATGCTGTTTCAGCTCTTGAAGCTTGTTAAGTGGTTAGCAGAAACAAGAATAAGAAAACAAAAGAAAGGTTCCATTATATGTATATATATTTATATATATATATATTTGTCGAAGATATCTTTTAGAAATATAAGTATAATTTTATATATTTATTAATGTACTTTAAAAAGTTCCCCTATAAGAACAGCATTTCATACTGACCATTGACCAACAAACAAAATTAAATAAACACATAACTGAACATAAGCATCTGTCGCACCCGTTGAGTTGATCAAATACTGTTTAACTACGCATATAAGAAAATCTATAAAAATGAGTCTTCTGCCTCTCGTGTTGATTAGAAAACATAACCCTTGCAGTATACTTCAAGTTATGTAGGGACACTGTACAACTTTATTTTATCTGTAGCTTCTTGCTGGCCAATTAAGAATTTTAAAATTTCGCCCAAGTGTTAAGCATTCAAAGTCTGTCGTCGATTGCTTTTAGGCGAATGTTGCGCGTTTTGGCCAACTGAATTGACATATTCAGGTTAAAGAGATGCGACTTAAGCCCACTTTTGATCTCATTTGCGTTGCAAAGAGAAAAAACAACAACAACATGAGCAGCAACAAAAGCAACATAAACTGTTAGCATTCTGATTCACTTTCATGCGCAGCGCGATCGACGATTCCGATTGTGATTGTGAGCTAAGCCGAAAGAGGCACCAACAAATAAAAGTTACTCCAAGCACCAACACACACACACACATACTAACACACACGCGACACGCACAGAACGAAATGCAACAACAATTACAACAAAGCTGAGAATGAGATTTTATTTGCTTAACCAACGCTGTGAATATTTAATTTGCGCGCACACAAATGCACACCCAAGCACACACACACACACACACACACAGGCACCGCTTTAACGACGCTGCTGACCCACTTTTGAAGCAGAGGCAGCTTAAAAGCTGACAGCAGAGAGCCATACAACGCTAATAAGAACAGCAATGCCGCCATTACGAATACAAATACCCGCACACGCACACATACAAACAGACAGCGCCAAAACGCGTTATTTTTGTTGGTGCTGGTATGTGCGTGCAGAGGAAAGATACTCACTAATTAACTCAACCAAAAGTCAGCCAAAAGAATCAACCAACTCATTTGCAAATTGTGCCTGTGCGAACGAGAGCCACATTTGTAGCCAAGCTAACGAGACAGAGAGAAAGAGTAAGGCTTTGGTGAAAGGGCATGCAAGAGCAGCGTAGAGGTAACACCCATATAAATTATGCTTAGGAAACCCCAAAAAGAAGTTGGCCAAAAAATACAATGACATCACTTCAGTTAGTGGGTTAGTTGGATTAGCTGGGACCAGAATCTTAAAAGAGCTGATTGCATGCATAGCAAAAAAACATATATAAAATAAAATAAGAATAACTTATCAACAAATGGCAAAAAATAGAGTCGTTGTTTATACATTTATGCATAAAAATGTGAGGGATTTATTTATGAAAATAAAAAATTGTTAGTCTTGTTCTTGTTCTTTTATTATATCGAAAAGGATTTGTTAAATTTGAATCGATGGGAATTTCAGATGAATCAAAAGTTATGTCCCAAGGCACCTGCATTAAAATTCCTCTCTCTTTCTCTCCCTCTATCGTTCTCACTCTTTTGGCAGTACGATCAGTATTTCACAACACCTACACAATATTAATACTTACGCATCCAGCACGCAGACTTATGCATATGTTATCTACATCATTTATTGTTCAACACTGTTAAGTAACCATCATCATCCAAGTTTTGTTTATGTTCGCTGCTTTGGCCCAAATTCTTGAAAGCTGACAGCAACAAGCACACACACACACACACACAAAGGGTACAAGTAGAAGAGAGAGAGGTTTCTGGGGCCGAGTGGCAATTCCAGTTCCATTCCCATTCGTACTCTCCCGCTGTGCGCTTGCTATGTAAAATGCTGTGGTTCTTTTCTCGTTTCGGTTTCAGTTTTTGTTGTTGTTGTTGGGGTAATCATTGTCATGCTGGCGATTCTGTTTCATTATTTCGTACCCACGCTTTTGTCTTGGCTGCTGCTTCTTCCCCTCACTGCCATACATATATTCATTTTCTGATAATGATGATGATGTTGATAATGATGATGATTCCACTTGATAGCAATTGTAATGAGCTTTAACATGAATGTTAGCGTTCTGCCCGCCTGATCATCATCATAATCGTGATTTTCTCAAAAGATGTAGATGCTGGCACCATCGTCATCATTTGTTGGTCACGCTGCGGTTTTTTTCCTTCCCCCCGAACAAATTTACTTTTTGTCTTCTTTCTTCTTTGGCTTCTTTCGTTTTCATTGTTTTTGCTTGTTTAACCAATATTTTGCCGCTCGATAATGAAAGGAAAGCAAAACAAGAGACGAGCAGAGCCGAACCGAGTGCCCCCAAAACAACAATACTTTATAATCATCAAGAGTGAATCTGCTTGGGCCTCGACTCGCCTTCGAGCTGGTGAAATGCTCACTCTTGCTGTTGTTCTCCAACTCCCCAACTCACTTACAGTATTTTGTCGGTAACCCCCCGGGCACAAGCAGCCGCAGCTTGAAGTTTTGTTGGCTTTCATTCTGTTACGGGGGATTTCATAATATTTGCACTGGATGCTCGAATGCCTCTTTTGCTCCTACAGGTGTGTAACCCACTTTTACATGCCAAAAAGGCCTGAGAAAATTCTTAAATGGTTAATGAATGATGCGACGCACGTTTCCAGGAAACGACATCGTCTCATATGCTTACTCACATCAGACTAATGGAACACCGACTCACTACAAAGGCCGATCAATTACGAGCAACAACAGTCAACGTATTATTATTAGCGCTATAGAGACCTAAGCTTACATTTTATTTTATGACAGCCTAAAAGTAGGCAATGAATCGTTGAAATTCGTTGAGATTTTGATTTTGATATGGATATTTAGAATTAAATTAAGTTGCCTTCAAAGGTGGAATTGATAATACAAATAAAAAATTAATTATGTATATATATATAATAATATATATATATATAATGTATATACATATATATTAAAAACAATAATACATATGACGCCTATCAATGTCTGATATTATTTGATATTTATAATGCAATTAATTCGAACATTTTCTATTATAATATTAAAATATTATTTATTTTTCACAGCTAATAACTCTTAGCATTACGATTCCCTTTATCACTTCTTTATTATTCTTAGTTAACTTAAGCTTGATAAAATATACAGTACTACAATACAGTCAGTTATAAAATATTTATACTTTTACGATTATGATTAACTAAAATACGCAATGTGTATATGTATAAAAGTTTCTGATTACCCAATGACCTTGCATAGTCATTTTTGATTAAGTGAGGAATGAAATCAAGTCATCGGAATTTCAATTAATGATAATTAAACGCACATCAGAAACTGCGTCCAGCGCATAAGGAAGCCATAAAATAAAAGGAAAAACAACAATCATATCAGCTATGCTGATAAGTGTCCAGTGTCGTCTGTGTATTGTATCTGGGTGTTGTCTGTCTGGAACTTGCTAGCTGCTTCTTCCCGATTTAATTATGCAATTGATTCGCTTATTTTCGCCACAAGCTACCAAGTTGCACAGCAAATATTGAAGCATATTGACATAAGAGAGGGCCGTAGGGCGCCCTAATAGTGGCCTAGTTAAGGTGTGTTCTAGTTCTCGTTCTCGTTCGCGTTCTCCTTCTACTTCTCCTTCTCCTCCTCATTCTCGGTCGCGTTCTCGTTCAACTTGATGCAAACGCAATTTATCGCCGACGACGTCATCAGCCATATGCGAGCCCCTCATTTTTGTGATAGAAAAACGTGCAAAGGTCGCTCACTGAGCGCGTAGAACAGATATAATAGAGTAGAAAATGTGCTCACAGAGCTTGTATGACGCAAATGTTTGGCAAATTTTAAAAAGAAAAATATTTTATTTATTACATGAAAATATTTATTCATTTTGATTTAATTTAATTATATGAAATTGAAAGTTATATAAAAATATAAATATGGCTTAAGCACACATTCTAGTCGTGAGAACAGTTTCCACTCTCAGTGCGAGCGCTCTCAGAGAGTCCAACTAGACTGTCAACATTGCCCAACAGTTGTTGCTCTCTCGTCGCAGTCGTCGCGTGTTTTGGAAGCAACAATTTAATTTCAAATGCTTCGCCGACAGTTTTGGTTGCGATTCCAATTGGACTCGAGCAGTTGAGCGCAGCACACGTTAAATCAATTCCAAGTGGAATTACAATAAAAGTGCCAAAATTAGGACTGCTTATCAACTAGTTGTCGGAATTAGCATAAATCGCACATCATGGAGCGTATTCTGAGAGGAATTATGCGTTATCGCAACACGACCCGAGAGCAAATGGTCAAAGAATTTCAAAAAGTTCGCGACCATCCGGAGGTGAGTAGCTGCACCTACGACAGCTCTAGCGAAGACAAACCATGTGCACTCATTGAATTTGTTAATTTGTCATTGAACGAGGTGTTTTTAAATTAGCTAAGCTAAATACATATTTAGTGAAGCATAACTTCGGCATTGTTGTTGTTGTTGTTGTTGTTCTTAGTTGTGTGTGTAATTATCACAGTGTTTATGACCTGTCGAATCAAACTGAAACCCAGAGACTTCGAGAGAAGCTTGCAGCATGCCAGTCTCGCATGCTGTCTCTCTGGCTCTCGCCGTGAATGTGTCATAAAAGGCATGCAACCATCATCCGCTCATCCGCTCATTCGCTCTCATTCAGCCTCTCTCGCTCTTTCACGACAGCCTAAATTTTGGTAAACAAACAACAAAGGCTAACCGGTTGAGTTTACCCAAGTGCAAAATACTTTTTTGTTTTATTTTTAAACATTTAACATGTGGGCTTTGACTTTTCCACAAAATGTTGCTAATTGTTTAATTAATAATAAACGCAAAAGAAAAAGCAATCAGGTGAGCCTTTAGTCAGCTTACAAATTGGTTAGGCATATGAACTCTTGGATGCCCTACACATTTTACCATGCCAAAGGGAGGCAGATTGACTTTGACAAGTACATCAGATGACATCAAACACTTTGGCTTTTGGCCAAGAAATTGACGAATTGACAACTTGACCACAAACTGTGTTACTAAATATACATTTTATCCAAACGGAGCGCTCGATATCTGTTCTAATTTTGAATGTTTCCCTTATCAGCCGAAGGCCGTGTTTTTCACCTGCATGGACAGTCGCATGATACCCACGAGATACACGGACACACACGTTGGCGACATGTTCGTGGGTGGGTACGACAGGCACAGCGAATCAGAATAAAACCAATGTAATTTCTAACACCTGCTCTCTTTCACATGCTTAGTGCGGAATGCGGGAAATCTGATACCACACGCCCAGCACTTCCAAGACGAGTACTTCAGCTGCGAGCCAGCGGCACTGGAGCTCGGGTGCGTGGTGAATGACATCAGACATATTATCGTTTGTGGGCATAGCGATTGCAAGGCCATGAATTTACTATATCAACTACGTGATCCCGAATTCGCGTCCAAGGTAAGACCATGTCCAGTCTTTTGCTGAGAGTTATTCTCTTAATGGAGCTCACTTTACATATCCCAGCTAAATCGCCGACTGTCGCCACTGCGCTCCTGGATGTGTACGCATGCCAATACCAGCCTGGAGCTATTTCAGGAGTGGCACAAAGCGGGCATGAAGGATCCGCTGATATTCTCCTCTGAAACGCCGCTGCGCCGCTTTGTCGCCTACATTGACGAGGAGCAAAAGTTTGCCGTCGAAGACAAACTATCCCAGATCAACACCCTGCAACAGATGTCGAACATAGCGTCATATGGCTTTCTGAAAACACGCCTCGAATCCCACAATCTGCACATACACGCCCTGTGGTTCGACATTTACACGGGAGACATTTACTACTTTAGTCGCGGAGCCAAGCGTTTCGTTGCCGTGGACGAGTCCAGCGTTGATCAGCTCTCGGCGGAGGTGAGACGGTTCTACTCCTAGGTCGGCCACTTCTCAGCCAGCAGTGCCTTGGATTTATGTGTCTGTGATATGTGTTGGGTCTTATATATATAGTTGTTCCCTATTTGTTACTCGATTTATATATATATATATATATATATATATATATATATATATATATATATATATATAGATATGTATGTTATAAGATGCGGCATTTATGTGTATATATGAATACGTCCTATGGTTAGCATTTTGTATTTATAAATGTTTGTTTTTACATGGTGTGTGGTGTTTGTTCCTTGTATATCAACTTAAGGTCTAGTGGTTTAATGTGTAAAGCGCTCTTATAAATGTAGGAAATATTAACGCTCGTGAACAAGAAGGCGTTGGCTATATATGCTTTGGGAAGCATTACGACTTTCGCTGTGCAACAATAAACCGTGTGATTTTCGTAACGGAAAACAAACAGTAACAGAAATGGATAAACATTAAACTTAACGACAATCAGTTGGCCCATCAGTGGTACTTGTGATTGTGATGGTTCATGGCAATGTTATTTGGATTCTCCAACTCCTCAAAGTACTTGCGGGCGTTGCGTATATTGACAAGCGTCGCCTCCGAGGGCAGAGTGGGATCCGACATGACCACCATGACGTACGTGTTGCTAGTGAAAGTATCAATGAAGGCGGCAAACGCACTATTGCGCACCTCCATCGATTGGAACTTGGCCCCCAGCTTGGAGCAGCTCAGCTTGAACTGTTTTATGATGTTTGACACCTTTTCGAAACGGTGAGAATCGCGATTCTTTTTGCTCTGACAATGGGAGATGACCAAGAATGTGGCCTTCTCGAATAGCAGAACCTCGTCTGCCTCAATCACATTGGCAAAGTGTGCCAAAGAGTTCTCCAGCGCAGCCACATTGGGAATCAGCATGGTCACAATCGAGGACCAAGCTCTGTGTGCGATTAGTTGAAATGGATTAGTTATTAGATTCCGCATATCTATGCATTTACTTACTTGTACAATGTCTCATCCCAAATGCTGGTGCGAAAGCACGTCACATTCCCGGGCTTGGATAAACCTATGAGATCCCCTTCGCGGTCCTTAAACACATGATCACGTTGGTCTTCGGCAAGCAGGTCCATTTTGTGCACCAGACAGAATATCTTGGCTTCTGGTGAGTTTTGCAGCAAAGCTTCGAGACAACTTTGATAGTAGTGGACATCACGCTCCAGCTCCTGGCTCTCCACATCGAATACGTAGATAAGAACCTCCACATTGCGAAAGATGTTGTCGGGCTGCTGCGTACAATATTGCTGCATGAAGCTCTCCTGGCCGCCACAGTCCCACAGATTGAGAACCAGGTTGCCCAAAAAGCGCACGTGGGAATGCTCAACATCAACTGCAAATAAATATTTGGTAATTCGCCATAGGTTGATACGGTGTAAAACATATTTACTTGTTGCTCCCAAGCGTGTCGTATCACGGGCAACGTAGTTGGCAAAAATTATGGACCGCATACTTGTTTTCCCGGAGCCGCTTTTGCCCATAAGCAGTACCTGCCGTGGATACGAGATAATTAAAAGTTTAGTTTGAATGTCATTTGTGCAACTCATTTTGTTTATTTACCTTTTTCTTCATGGTTTTGCCGTTTCTTAGTTTGTTTTGTTAATAAAAGGCTGGGTCCAATCAGAATAAAATGTTAATGTAAATGATAGCTATCGATTATCGGACGGTTGGCTATCGACAGACTGTGGCGGTCGGTCGGTTTTTTTAATTGCAAGGGTGAAGCAACTTGCATTGCCAGTTGCCTAGCACTGTTTACACTGAAACAGAAGCTCCGTGCTATATCACTGTTATGCTAATTTTGAATTAAATGCATTTGATATGCACTTTACATTTCATTGAGTTCACGATAAATAAATAACTATTGATAAATATTTCCATATAATGCTAGTTATGGACTGATCGGGAAACAGCGAACATGAATAAAGAGTATATTTGGTTGACTTTGTTTCAAGTTCTTCACTGTTATGGCGAGGGCTGTGAACCCTCACTTAAGGCAAGCTTGATAAGAGTATTATTATTTATTTTATAAATAAACATTTTTCATGTAGCCTCTGCAACTGACAGTTCTGTATGAGTCTCTATGTCCTGATAGTCAAGCGTACCTAAAAAAACTGTTCCCCGTTTTCCAAAGGCATCATAAATGCATCAATATAACACTGGTGCCCTACGGCAAAGCCCAAGTAAGCTAATTCTATAAAAATCTGGATAACTGCCAGTCAGCTTAATAATTTACTTACCTAGCCGACGGGAGGGAAGAAGCATTTATGCCAGCACGGCAAGCTTGAGTGCTGGGGCAATAAAATGCAAGACTGCGCCATTCACTCCGATTTGAGTCAGCTCGATCAAATGAAGTTTCTCGACTGTCAAATGGAAGATCTTACACTTGTGTCGACAAAGAATCTCAAATGTACAAGATACTTAAACATCGAGAAAAGTGTAAGGCGCTGCATGAATCGACGCGGCAATGGTGACGATCTTCAGGCCGCCTCCTTTAATTTAACCAAAAAGTATAAATTTTCAACTATACCTGCAATCATATACAACGGTGTAAGTAATTATAAATCATTTTTATCTAAGTTTGTATATTTTTAATATATTTCGTTATACATATTCAGATATTTAATGAAAATCTACAGAGTCTTTCTACGCGTTATGCAAAACAAACTCTATGCAAAATATTAGTCGAAAATAATCATTTACCACCCGATCATTGTTAATCTGTACGATCTTTACGATTTTACGATTTTACGGTCAAGTTTAAGTAATTTCAAAGAGCTTGGAAAACGTTTTCCTAATAAACTAAAATATAATTAAAAACGATTATATATAAGTTGTTTTCTACAAGCAGACGTTGTGTACTTAGCATTTCTCCATTTGGTGCACATTGCACCAAAGGAACTAAAAACTAAAGAACTTGTTCATTTTCTTGATTCATACATTGATATATGTATATATTTTATGCACTTGTCTATTTTTGTGCTATTCGATCTATTCCTGCTTGGAACGATATCATAAGCTGATTCATTATAACGCTCGAAGCATTATGTATATTTTTTCTTTAATATTTCTGAATTTCAAAATTAATATATACCCATTTAAAAAGAACTAGTTTAACGAGAACAAGAGTCACTTTCAATTTAAGATTGTCGTCGTTAAGCCGAATATCTTTCGGAAATGAACAGTTTAAGCTGGAAGAAGAAAAATTGTGAATTCAATTCAGTGCCCGATCCAAAGCCCATTACCCAATTAACACCCAGATCTGGTACTGTGTGGAATGTTTTTACATTGGGAGTTTGGAAACTGAAACAAAAATGTAAAAACCGGCTTGCAAGAGACAGAGAAAGATAAAGAGAGTTAGCGAGAGAGAGAGGCAATGAGCGAGCTCATTGAGTCCCATTCAACCGTTGGCAGTCGCCGTCCAAATTAAACCCAAAATATCGACAAAACATTCAGTCGCAGAGCTGAAATCGTATTGAACAGACGTGAAAACTTGGGTCGAGACATAGGCATAGGCATACGAAGGCGAAGGCGGCACAACGACTTTTCAATTCTGAAAGTGCATCGAAGGTCGATTCTCATCGATTGGACTAAGCGCATTGCATAAACATATTTGTATATTGTATTTGGGAAAACAGAACCGAGTGAATTAGTTAATATGAATAAATTAATCACTGCCTTTTGCATTTTTGCTCTGCTCAGCTGCAGCCTGTCTGAAGACACTCCGCGTGAGAAGAGACAAGTTGAAAAGGTGAGTGATTCTAATCTAATTTCGATTGTCACAGATCTTAATTCGAATCATGTGTTCTTTAGCTGCACATAACTCTGCTATATGAATCACTGTGTCCGGACAGCAGAAACTTCATGCACCAACTGGGACCTGTGCACGCAGAGCTGCAGGCATATATTGACATTCAGCTGGTGCCATTCGGCAAATCCTCGGTAAGTATGGAGTGCTGTGTGAGGAGATGAGCAGCTGTTGATGAGAGCTTCTTTTCGGTAGTCGGAGCAAAATGGCGCAATCTTCCACTGCCAGCACGGGCCAGCTGAGTGTGAGGGAAACCGTTTGCAAAGCTGCGTCATAAGCAGCACCAATGACCAAGCGGCGCAGGTGAAATTCGTCGTTTGCCAAATGTTTGCCTCGAATTATGCAAATGCCGAGAAGGTGGGTAGTCGCCGATAGTTTATTAAAGTCGGAATTTACTTAAACAGTTAGCGACCTTGCGTATTCGCAACTTTCAGTGTGCCAGCCAAGCGAATCTGTTGACGGACGTGGATTACTGCATGAAATCCCCGACGGGCACCAAGCTCCAGCTCGAAGCCGAGCTGATCACGAAAAATTATCAGCCCAGCTTTGTGCCCACCATTGTCTACAATCGGGTAAGTGAGCGCAATCTCTTCTTTCTGAACTGGTTTTAACTTTGGATTACGCACTGGCCCCCACAACAGGTATTCAATCAGCAGCTGCAGGACCAGTCGCTGCGCAACTTCCGGTCCACCGTCTGCTATTTGCTCCGTCAAAAAACGCCGCTGCCCCCCACGGTCTGCCAATAAAATTCCAGCTGCTTATGCATTTACCTTTAATTGCCAGAATAGCCAAACTAATAAATGTTGTAATGAACCAGAAAACCACCTACAGAATTCGTATAACAGATTATTTCGTCGTTTTAACAAATTATCTGAAAGTTACTATAAGATTTCTCTAAGAAGTTTCGATTAATCAGTCTAACCTTGTTGGAGCGTACGATGGGTTTTTAAATGGGTTTTTCCTTTGGGTCTAATGCTTAAAACATACTTGATCCGAGCATGCTATCGAACCTTTCATAGATTATTATTAGGTATTGAAGAATATATATTAGACCTATATATTGCATATTATGATTAACTCATTATAACCTATAATTCCATTTTCAGCAGGAAAATGATATTATCTTAGAGAGCAACAATTACAATCGCAGTTATATTCTACAATTGTAGTCTTAGACTGAATTGATGTGATAAATGGATTGTTTTGATTTTCTCGTATGTGTCCACACGAAATTCATTATACATTCACTTGGAGTATAGGGCATAAGGCAGACAAATAAATAAACTCAAGTTGTGCATGGTATACAAAAATCAAGACACTAAACTTCAGCTCTTCATACGTGCTTTGTAGTTGTTGTCTAGACAGGCGAAAGGCTGATAGAAGTGCTGACAATGCGGGGTCGACGCCACATACATGTGAAAACATATATTATATTTATTTAAACGGGAGATAAAGTTGTTGAAAGTCGGCAAAATACTGCTTGCAATTTTAGAGAACGCATAAAAAATGATTGTTTTGACTTTGAAATGATTTATTAAAACGGTCTAATTAAATTAAGTAAAGCGCAAAATGATCAAACTAAGGGAAAGAACACATTAGCACCTCATAGATTTAGCGATAACTCAGAGTAGAATTTTATAGCTTAAAGTCGTACGCAGGACGAGCATATATCAGGATTTGTTTAAATTTTAGCAGAATTTTTCAATAAATGTATTCAGAGAGTACTGCTTGAGATTCGCATAGACAACAGACTATAGTATAAGTAAGAAGTAAAGAATAAATAATATATAATAATTTTGAAAAGAAATCTTATCTTCGTAAACTAGAATTAAACTCTTAACGAAGTAATCGAATCAATTAAATAACTGAATTTATTGATTTCTAATCAAACATATACAGATTTCAATTTTGAAATCTGAACATTTAGTTAAAGTGCTGTTAGCCTGGTTTGTAGCTCTGTCGTAACTCTATAAAAATAAAAATATATTGAAATGTGTTCGTTACTTTAGTTGCATATATTTCATAATAATAATTTATATAGATAGGTAAGATACAATTCATGGATTACATATATGTATATAGTACATGCAGTGCTTAGGGCGCCTACGTATTTACAGAGCAAATCGACTTTGTTCGGGGGGAACGTGCCAGGGAGCCCGATGAAAACAAACAAATAAATGTGGAGTTGGGGATTGAACAACAAAAAAATTATTATCAATAATCAATGTATGCATAATGATGTGTGCAAAAAATTAACATTTACACAATAATATCGTTAGGTTATTTCTTTGTATGATGGGCCAACAACAAATGAGTTATGCGATAAACAGCTTAACAGCTAACCTAGGGCTACGACTATAATAGGTAATTCAATTTCTTGCACTTTTCTCTAGCTCTTGGGTCGACGCGTGCGCAGAAATAACAATGTTGGGGGCGGTCACAGTTGTAAGGCGTGTGGAGCACTCAGACCGGTGTCCCTGTGCCGGCGGCTTTGCCGATGCTGAGCGAGCGGCGAGGCGCCGGCTTGGGTGGCAGCTGTGGCTTGACAGTTGCCGCCATGGCCACGGCGCCAGCAATTGCCTGGACGCGCTCCTTTTCCTGGAACTCAACATAGCCGCTCTCATCACTGCACTCGGAGTCGTCGTCTGAAACGCTACCGGCGTTCTGTGGCTGTTTGGGATCAGACAGGCAGCCGACTGATTCGGCAGGCGACGCAGGGCCCAACTTCAGGGTGATGCTGCTGGAGCTGCTGTAGTTGGTGGCGTCACTATTGTGACGCAGCTGCTGGCGGCGCATCGAATCCTCCAGTCTTTGGTAGATCAGCATCTGCTCAAGCACCTGCTGCTGCACGTTGCTGCCTTGAGACTTGTTGTACTCCTCGTGGTTGGCATTGGTGACTGTGCTGGCCGTCTCGCAGCCACTGGAAATGGAGCCCTCGTCGCTATCCGGACTCGCCAGACCCTGTTGACCGCCAGTCGCCCCAATCTGCGCTATGCCACTGGCTGTCGTCGAACTGGAGGCGTTGGACGAGATGGACGACTGTGGCTGGTGACGATACTGCATGCTGACCTGGTCACTGTTCCGTTTTCGCATCGAGCTGCGGTGCAGCATTGTGAGCATGGCCGCCTGCCGAAAGTAATGATCGTCCGCATCGTCTAGATAGTCCTCCTCGCCATCGCTGCAGACACCGCTGCGGCGCATATGAACCACATCATCGCTGTCAAAGTCCGCCTGGGCATCGGCACTAGGATCACTGTTGATGGTGGGCAGCAAGCTCTGTGGTTCCACCTCGTCGCCTTCGTCCAGTTCCGCGAGCTCCACCTGCAGCTCGCTGAGGCTGCCCAGACTCTGGCTGCTGTTCTTATGTAGCTGCATATCGAAATAGGGTAGCAGCTCGTTGCTCAACGTCGTGTCGAACTTGAGCAGCTTCTCGAACTCGTCCGAGTCGGAGCCGTCGTTGCCAGATATAGCTGGTGGAGCTGCTGTACTGGTAGCGCTGCTCTCCGGCTCCGGACATTCCAGCGTTGGCTCTATTGGATGTGAGCAACAGCTGACCGCCGTTTGAATTTTGCCTGTGCGCCGTATCGAGTGACCACGACGGCAGCGCCGCCTGCCCAGTGTCATGGCCGGGTAGAGCGAGTCTCGCTGACAACAGGGCATCATTTCGGGCTCATTTGTGTCTTCGACCTCGTCGCCCTCCTCCTCGCCGATGGCCTCCTCAATGGCCATTAGCTTAGGAGCCGACTTGGAGCGCTCTAGCGGCGGCCTATAGTTGTTGCCGCCCACGCTCAGCATGATCTTCCGCTTCGGCAAGCTGGGATTCTCGTACACGGCATTTGCCAGGCTGAGACGCGCATTTTGTTTCAGAATCTTCTCGCGCTTAAATTCACGCAATGCGCTCTCAAGATTGTCCTGTAAGGTAAACGAGAAATATGTTTGAGTAAATGCCAAGAGAGCCATATATAGACATCTCACTCACCCGCAGTGTGTCGCATATGTCGCGGGCAATCTTTTCCTTGCTGCAGAGCACGGCATGGCAGCGCAGCTCATGCTTCAGCTTCCTGCCCTCGTGCCTGTAGATCCAGCAGAAGACGCGCGGATAGTTCTTGGGTGCACAGCAGTAGGTGATGCGATTCGACCAGTACTCGGTCAGGCCGTGCTGCCGTGTGGTGGCCTTCAGCCCGGAAGCGCACACCTTCACCCGCATGATCACATCCGGCTTGGTGTGCTGCGTGTAGTTGCGCCACAAGGTGTTCAGTTGCTTCTCCACGCAGCCCTCGCCTGCTGAAGACAGGGGAGAATAAGTCATGGGGAACACAGATCAAATTGGATCTCTAGGTACTCACCCTTGGCCCAGCCTGTGAGTACGTTGCCCAAATAGGACACCTTGTATTCGGGATCCGGTGTGCTGATATCAACGCTGTGCGTGCGCTTCCACCAGAGCTTGCCGAGCCCTCGCGTCAAGGTGCGCATGGCCTTAGCGCTCAGCTGATCGTCGACGCGTCCGATGTGCTCCTGCCGACTGCCGTACTGCAAGTCGCGCGAATCTGTTGTCAGCGTAACCACATTGGTCACCTGCACTGACTCATCGTCGCCGGCAATATCGCCGTCCTCCTTGGACATGCGCTTGAATCGCTCCAGATACGGACGCTCCGGTCCGCTCCGACGACGACCGCTGAACGTATGGAATTTGCCGCTGGACGCTTCACTGGCCAGACGCTTCTGCTCCTCGCGCTCGAACTTGCGCGCGTTGTACGTGTTGCCCAGCAGGCGGGCAATGCTGCTGCTCTTCACGAACTTGTGCTGACGCGGCGGCGTGCCAATTGGCACTGGCGGCGTCGGCGGCAGCAGCAGACTGCCGCTGGCTGCTGGTCTCGAGGGCGTGGCAGCGGAGTCAAGGGCGCACGATGACTTGTTGGCCGCACTCTGCTTTTTGCTGCTGCCAAAGCTGAAGAGTGTGCGGCGTTCCTTGGACTTTTTCAAGGTGTTGCTGTTGCAGCTGCTGTTGCTGCTGCTGTTGTTGTTGTTGTTGTTGTTGCTGTTGCTATTGGTGACATTTGGTTCATTGTTTGGTGTGACTGTTGCTGTTGTGTTTGTTGCTTTGGCGCTGATTACTACGCCACTGGCGCTGCGTAAATCCTCGTATTCGTTGTTGTTGTTGTTGTGCGTGGCGACTATGAAGTCAACTTCATCGCGACTTTCCAGTGACTCGACGTTTGGGGCCATCGCTTTGCTGTTGTTGTTGTTGTTGTTGCTGGTTGCCATGATGCGTGTTTGGAAGTTGCTGTTGCTGTTGTTATTGTTGTAGCTGCTGCTGCTGCTGCTGCTCAATATCCGTTAGATTGTGACATGTTACAGAGCTGCAATGGAGAAGAAAGATAAGGATTAGCACAGAGCAAACAGGATTTAGCCAAGAGCATCCACTTGACTACTCAAGCGATTTATGCAATTATCAAATGGATTATCAACTTAGTAAAGCTGACTTTCATCTTAATTTATTTAAAAGCTGTGTGCTAAGGGGAATGAACAGAGATTGCCATGGCGCTTCTCATTTCGTAGCACATTTGATATAAATTAAAATTATTTAATAAACAATTTATATTATACTTATGTGAGATGTGAGGTCAACAAGCAATCAACACCTTTAAGCAGCTTTGTTAACAGAGCTCCCTAAACTAACTCCCATTAACTAAAATTGTTTTGTTTACAGTCAACAGCAGCAGAAAAGTGTCAATTTTATTACATCGCCGTAATTGACGCATAATTAGCATCTTAACCAGCTTTTGAATTGCTGTAGCTGTATGTAACTTCCATTGTTTTATTCAATTGTTTTCATATACCCTGTACAATTTGAGAGTTGCATTAAGTAGGAGTTGTATATAAAAGTGTCTAAAATAAGATATAAATTTAGCTAATATCTTCGAGTTGCCAAAAGAAAATATCGTCTTACTAAAGAGTTATAGTTCATAGATATCCCAAATTCGTATAGATATAGAATTAATACACTCCTGCGTACAAAAATCAATTTATATATGTATATATATATAATATATATATATAGATCACAGATGAAATGCGCCTTTAAGTAAGAGCTGCGAGACCGATCACCTTAGCCAATGAGTTCAGAAACAGAATCTTCGCGTCTGTTTCAGCCAGCTACTTGTATAGCTTTATAGTACTTTATTGATATTTAACTGCACAAGTCGGAATGTAGCAGATAGTTATATCAGTACTACTGTGTGCAAATATTTGTGATATTGCTGAACTAAGAGACTTGTTTTCGTTGCATCTCAAAGTGGTGCCTCAGTGCGAGTGTTTGCTTTGGTGTGTTTTCAGAATCGTTTTGTTCAGCTTGAGTTTTGTTGTTCACATTATTTGGCTAAAATTGCAGCTGAGAAGCATTTAAAATGGGAAACTATCAAAGCCATTAGCTGCGAGTATTTAATGGCTAATTACAGAGCTAATACTGATGACGTATGCATAGTTGCCAGCAGATGCTTATTACAATTAGTGTTTAATTGCTCGGCAATTGTCTGTGGCGGCTTAAAAGGGGAGAGCTGCCTGCCCGTTCCCATTGTCTAGACTAAACTCTTTTAATATTGCAGGCAGAGATAATCACGCTTTGGCACAACAATTTACCATTTCGCTTAGTTTCGTCGCTTGGGCAATTTATTGCGCTAATATTAAGAGTCAACAAGTCTGCAGGTATGGCTATTTTTGCACGTTTCTATAGATTAAATTTGGGACTATTAACTAGCTCAGATAAAGCAGGCGCAAACAAGAAAAAAAAAATGCCCCCAGCTATTTATAGGGTGTGAGCTCACCATGTGACTGCAATCGGTCCTTATTCTGGTATGTTCATTACTTTGGCTCGTGTGGTCATCTCCGATCGGCAAACAATTTATTATGAATTCTATCTAATCTAGAAATTATAATTGTGCTTTTGCAGTGATTTTATAGCCAATAAACAGAGTTTACCAATTGCTGATAATCAATTCAAGATGTCGCGTGATGAAAGCCGATTAGAAAAATAATCGTAATTTGTTGTTGAAAACATGAAAATGCTTTATAAGTGTAGCTGGAAACAATCGAAATGCCAACTACCCAGAGTTTAATTTTAGCAAATATGCCGTAGATAATCGGAGCTAGATTTGAATTTAATTTCATGTGTTTAAGCACTCCACTTGAAGTTGGAACTCAGCCATTCTCTGCATATTTATAAAAATGACTTTTGCAGGCTGAACCTTAAGAGCATATTATTTATTAACCAACAACGATCCACTTAGACAATTATAATCTTTACAAGCAACTTTGTTAGAACTCAACAGCCAACTGTAAGCGAACAGAGCCAAGTCTAATTTAACAACAGGAAATGGCCAGCGGCAACGAGTGTCGTGCTGCCAAGTTGTCTATGGTAATGCAACGACCTTGAAGTTATGCAGGTGTTTCTGCCGGCCAAGTCGATAAAGGTTTTGCTTTTTATGACATTTGCCCAAAGGTCTGTTGCTTTCACTTTGGCCATAAGCTCGCCCAGGCTATTGTCAAATATGCGGGCGATCGACTCATTCATGAACATCTGCACACACACCGCTGGACTGCGAGACAGACACATTTGAGAAAGCCCAGTAGTCGAGCTAGTGAACCCAGACCTGAGCCCCCCTCAGGGCAATGACATCGTAGTTTTCACTCAACAGGAAAAAAATTACAATATATTCGTAATTTATGTGTGTATATATATATACATATATATGCTAAAAAAGCACGTTGGAAAAAGGCAAAGAAAGCGCGCTGAATTTGCAAGAAAAGCCCAACAAGAGTCGGTAATTGTTCGGCTGAAGACGCCTCTAGACCATTACCCATTATCATTTATGGCTGCTGTTGCTTGTTTTTACTTCGCTTCCTACTGCCCAAAGCTGCAAACCTTTTATTTAATTATTTATTTATTTTGTACGCCAACTAAATAACAAATAAACTGTAAATAAGCGACAATTTGTAGCTTTTTGCTTTTTCAGTTTATACAAAATGCGAAAAACGTAATCAGGAAGCGTTGGCAGCTTGTGAGCGCAATTTTAATTTAATGAGAGTCAATAACAGGGGCGCTCTTTGTGCAAGAAGGTGTTGTCGCCCAAAAATGAAAATTATATAAGCATAATTTGTATATATTATCACAGATTTTCAGCATCAAGAAGAAATTTAAAACAAAATTAGCTGAGATATTATATATAGATATATTTAAGGCATAATCCTGTCTAGAGAACATAGAGTCTGGCATTCATCTATGATAAAATACCATAAAATCATTTCTAGCTCAACCAGCTAAAGTCAATCACAATTCATCAATTGGCAAAAAGTTGTCATTGTACAAATTATGTGGCTTATTTAGTTGATTTTCTAGTTGACCTTCACTGGAAATATTTTCAAAGACTGACAAAACAAAGCCCAACATTGCCTAGCCTAATTAAAATTCAACGTCATCCATTTGTGTGGAATGCCGATAAATCTTTAGCACATTGCGGCTAACAATGGGCATTGAAAATAATATTTATAGAATGGCTGAAGATTATAAATTTTAAATACCTCGGATTTTTTTTTTTTTTTTTTTGCCACCTTCTCGCTCGTGAAAACTGTCTGCCACTTGCCGAAAGGAAAACATATAAAAATGATTGATCATCAAATCGTATAATTTGAATTTATTTATTTGACTTTCGGTCTAAACGTTTCACAGCACATCAGACAATGGGACAGCTCCAAACGTTCATCAACTAACTACCGCCCAGAAAAAAAAACCCAAACACACTAAAAAACTCGAAATTTATGTCTTGCTTTTTTTCTGCTTCTTCTTTTCTATAATTTAAAAACGTCGAGTCATTTATCAAAATGTATTTTTGAACAAATTTAACAGCTAAATTTGCGTTAGCCACTGCCTGTCAAGTGTTTCCCAGGCAGCTTAAAAATGCAAACGCGCAACCTAACAATAACAACAACAACAACAACAACAGCTGGCTACTTCTAGATACATATTTGTCTAAAGTCAAGTTCCATAGGCAAACACTTGAGCCACAGCGTTCTCAATAGGTAACAAGCCTTTGTGGATACAACAAAAATGCAATTTATTATTATACTCGAAAGATCTTGCTCAGGTGCAGCAATGGCTAAGCTCCAGCTCTGGCGCTCCGACTGAGGCTGAGTGGGGCTGAGACTGGTGCTGCTGGCGGTGCTGGGGCCCCAACTTGGAAACTGTGTCAGCAGCAAATTGAAAAGTTGATTTACAATAAAGAAAAAAAACGACTCAAATAATGTTTACTTGGTATAGGCCAAATTGAATTTAGCCACGGCTCCGCGTGTGGCTCTAAGCTGAGGTGTGTGTGTCAGCTGTCGGGCTAAATAAATCGTAAACACCGATTCGCTGACCGAGACATGTCGAGAGACCTCAGTCTCAAAGAATGTCTCAAAATAAATAACTACGATGAAAAGCAGAATGAAATAAATAAATACAAATGAAAAGAAAAAGCAACAAAAATTGGACTCGCCGCTGCTAAATTAAACAGTTTCGCAATTCAATTTTTTGGACATGTGTGTCACGAGGCACGAGGCGCGACGCGCGGAGGATGAAGACGGCGGCTCGAAATCCCAATACGAAAACAAATCCGAATACGAATATCAACTTAAGGCGACTTAAGGCAAGCGATTGGAAACAAACACAAAATAAAAAGGCAAGCACCAATATTGCAGTCGGATGCGATCGACTGCACGATACTCGATACTCATGTAACTCAAAAAATTATTTATTTAAAATTAAAAAAAAAACTTTAATTTTTTAAAAGAATTCTTGAAATTTTAATACAATATTTGACTCGTCTATACAATATATACCAACTTCCCAATTAAATATTCGGCCTAAAGAAAACTCAAGTGCAGTCTCGCTTGAACACATGGGCTATAATGGACGGGAAGTACGTGATAATGCATTTAATAAAATTATTGAATAGTGACATGAAATACTAACACAATATGCAGATTGAGCTAGATCTTATCGCTAACAGCCATAGATAAGCGTATGCAATAGAATTTTTAAATATAAATATGACTGGGTGACTAATGCACAGTTAATAGCTTACTTTCTACGTGAATTTCAATAATTCAATTATTAAATATTTAAATTCTAAAGAAAGCCATATTCTTTACCTAAGTAGTCTTGTTAGCCAATAAGTATAACCCAAAAAAATATTAAACATGTTGAGTAATGATCAATTATTTCTCTGTGCTCAACTCCAAGAACAATGTTAGACATTCCATTATTGTTGAGAAATATAATTACATAATGAGAAAATATCAAGCTTCAAATTAGTTTGAACGTCTCTCTCTCTCTCTCTCTCCGCATCATTATGTAACTATTCTTCTTGAGCAGTAGCCAATCGTAGGCTTTATAATTGCATTTCCTCTCAGCTAATACAGAGAGCTGCTGTCGTACGAACTGTATGCTTGGCTTTCAAGATCTCGCTGATAAAATCATTGGCCTCCACACTTATCTCACCTGCACAATTGGCACGAACTGCTCAAGCTCATGTGACTTAACTGGCAATTAATTCCACAAATTCCAGGCAACCATAAAAAAAAAAGTAAAATGCGAACAAACGAGCACTTTTATTGACAGGATTGAAGATATAATAATAAAAATGAGTTTTTTAACTACAGCAAATTCACAGCAATTATGTGGCGTAATTTCGTACGGCTTGGATAAAAAGAGTCTGACGCCCAGAACTAAACAACCTCGGCGGAGATGGAGACGAGCGCCACGAAATTGTATAAAAGGCGCAGATTTGCTTTAGTGTCGGAGCCGACATAAGTAAATGTTTAATGTTTACCATTCTGTTGGGATTCAGTTGGGGTCAGAGGAGGCTTCGGCGTCAACGTCGGCGGCGACGTTGGTTTAATGGGGCTCAGGTTGAACTGACATGAAGTTCACTTTGTCTTTATGTTTTTTTCAGTTAATTGAGGCAGCAGCAGGTTTTGGAATTAATTTTTACTTTTTTTGTATGCGTAATTTTGTTGCTTATAAAATTTCTTGCCGTCCGAGCTGAAATCTTTTATTTTTAATAATTTTTTAAATTTATTTTTGAAAGTAAATGCCTTGACATCATTTAGTCTGGCCGAAGTTGTATTGTTAATTTACATTTATATAGCTAACTTTTCGCATTGTATTATAATATGCATATTTCTAAATGGCTCGGCTGCCTTATGTGAGGCCCATCAATTGCCAGAAACTTCATTGAAATGCCAAGCGACAGCTGAGCAGAATTTTTTATTTGCCACAAAGGTCTAACAATATTGATGGACTCGTCTTATCCTGTGCATATGTGTATATAAATATTATTTCATTATTATGTATTGCTATCTCGGATTGTTTTCTTTTTTTTTTTCGAAATTCTTTCACATGTATCACGATGCATGACAGAGCTTATCTACCGTTTCGCTTTAGTTGAGCCAGTCTGAAAAGGTATTCACATAGCAGCTCCAAAAGGCAAACGAGTCAACCAAAAATAGCCCCAAAACCCCAAAATGAATATAAATATTTATGCATAAAAATTATTTAATTAAAGTGCCTGCGGGCAAACAATCGAACAAAAAGCAAATAACAATTAAAATATATGTTTACTTATATATATATATATTTATATATATATATATTAAAAATGTCTAGAGGGAAAGTTAAGCTTGAATGCTTGACGTAGTTTTTGCTTTGCTAATTATTTGACATTTTCAGTTATCTGTCTGTTATCTGAAGGCTTTGCTTTTATCATAGCAAAAAGATTCGCATATAAATTTCGAGTGTCTTATTGTACAAATCATTTCTCAACTACAACAATGAAGCACTTGCAGGCGTGTCAAATGACGAGTTTCACCAGCTCGAAAACGAACTGAACGCAAGAAAATATCTCAAAAATATCTAGTAGAGCGTGCTCGACTAAAAAATGCCCTGTTTTATAATTAGAAATAACGCTAGACTGAGTATGTACGCCAAGTTTCGCTCAGTCTCTGTTATACTCGTTGCAAGCATATACTTTGCTATAGGGTATACAAATAACATGGCAAATTGTTTGTCATCGGTCTGAAAGGGTTTGTTGCGAATGGCAAAGGCAAAAATTTATTAGCGAAAAATGCTACTAAGGGGTTTAATTGAGCAATAACAAAATGCAAGGCATGCGGCCGCTTTTAGTGTGTGTTTGTAATGCAGCAACAACAGCAACAGTTGCAGTTGCAGTTGCAGTTGCAGCAACTATAACCATTAAAACAAAAATGGGAAGTACTCAGCAAATGCTGCTGCTGCAAGCACCTGGCTGGCGGCTGCTACAATTGTTACAGCATGACCATTGACATTTTGCAATTGCATTTGCTTTATATTAATTGAGTTTGCAGCTCTTTTTTTTTTTTTTTAATTAATTTCAACAGCGCCTGGCGGCGGTAAAAGTTAATCCTCACAGCTGAAAATACAATTATTGGATTATATTTCGATCTCGGAAAGAGTTGGTAGAAAGTGTTTTCGATTCCAGCCAGCCGCTTGGCCAATCTGGGGCTCAATCCGCGTGCTCAGCTGCAAACTAAATTGAATTGTTTGCCAATGTTAATGTTAATGTTAATAAAAACTGGTTTTTAAATCGAATCGAGTCGAGCCTAGAACTGAAGCTTATAATATTTAGTATCAGTGAAACAAAGGTAAAATATGAGTGTAAAATGTTCAATAATACTTTCTGCATTTCAAAATATATTTATTATGCAAATAACTCGACATGTTCTCAATGTTAGCGGGGTTTAGCCCGCACTCAATGCGATCTATTGCAAAAGTCGTGATTAGTTTAACAAAAGATTAGATCGCAACACACTTGAGCCTACAGTGCGTATGCGTGTTAAGTATTCAGTCAATTTCGAATTGGCCAAGTCACTTGGCCTGCACATGGACACGTCCATTGCTGCTTTGGCATTCAAATCATGTGATTGTCTAATGATAAATGCCATAAATATAAGTAAAAACAGACCAAGACCGAGGGAGTTAGAGTCAGACTGACACAACACGCCAACGATACCAGCCTGATACCTAAGGCCATATATATATTTTGCGGCTTTTCGTGGCAAGTGTTTAATTATTTAGTGCACAACTGCTAAAAGGCAAGCAAATTAGGTAAATGACTAAAATTGGCACACACAGCCCAACCCGCCCCAAAGAAAGGGAAATACTAAAACAGAAAAAAGTTATAAATATCGCTTAGACTAAATAAATGTTTAGCTTCGTTTTATGACGCGTCGAAATGTTAATTAAACGCTCAAATCAGATGCAATAAACATCTGAGGATGAGCCGGATTGGGGCTCTATATACTCGCCTAACTGGCTAACTGGAAAAATGTGGATTGCGGATTATGTAATATGATTGCCATTCGCTATATAAATTAATATTCTTTATGGCCGCCATGGCTGATTGAATAACAACTCACGTTCCTCAAAATATATATTCTCTAGATACGTATTTATATTTATACGATATTCTTTTAGAGTTATACGACTTATTGAATTTGAATAAAACGTATTAAATTAGCAGATGATTCGCTATAATGAATTAACTTTTTATTACTATTAATAATAATAGTAAACCTGTCTTTTGGTAATAGACTTCTTAATGCTTCTTAAGGTGTGGCATTTGTTTTACAATAATTATCAACTGATGATATCATTAGAGGGTATTTGCGAAGCCCCTTTGCCATCATTATTATTTTTAGAAATTCCTCTCATTTATTCACTAAATATGTATATTTTTGGTGGAGAAATAATTAATTAGCGTCATCAGAATTAATAAAATATTGAATTGCGCACAGAAATATTTTTAATAAATATTTAAATATCAATTTACTAAGACGGAAAAAACGCAATTAAATCAAATACTGCTAAAATTTTTAATAATTTATTTAATTAGCTGAAAAAAATTCCCTTGTTATATTTGATTTGATTAACGTTTAAATATTTAATTGAATTAACTTTGACTTCTCAGAGCTTAACTATTTATACTCGAAACAAGTTTTTTAAAATGCCAATTGGATTAATTCTGTTAAATAACCAGCCCAAGTATGTAGAGGGCTCAACAACTTGTGAGTTTTTATTCTGCATAATCAGTATTATTTTAAGATAATTTAAAATATGTTTTACTTATTCTTTCCCTAAGTTTTGCAGCTTACGTCAACGTCATTTGGCAAGTCGAGAATGATTGTACAAAATAGATAATTTGATCGATCAACTGTCGCAAAGATAGAAAGCTCTTTATGATATCTGGCCACATTTCGCTTGGGCGCTCAAAATTCAGCGATATTTGTATTTTGTCAAGCAATTAACGCGCGTTTGTTGAATTTCGTGTGAAAATTTTCCACTATCTGGCAACCGGCGTATAGGGACAGTTTAACTGGGCGGGCGGGCAGGCTGCCTTTGCAAAGATCAAGAGTCAAATTCTTTGGCCAAGATAAACAGGCAGCCGACAGAGTGTGGCCCGCTTGCTTAGTCATAGCCAGCAAATTGGCCAACACACATGAGCCGGATCGAATTGAATCGACTGAAGCTCGAGCTCAGCCCAAGAAACTGGTAGCCAGCCAGTCAGCCTAGGCAGCCAGGCAGCGAGCCATTAAGTTGCGAAGTGCGCTTGCAACATGCCAAGAGCCAAATCCGTTGCAACTCCAGCTGTGTTGATATCGCCATGTCAGTCCACTGGCCATTAGCCAAGGTTGTTGAGTTGGTAGCCGGGGCTACTTGCAATCGCCTGATATTTAGAATCGTCGAGTCTGCAGCGATCAACGAGCCAGCATTAATGCCCTCTTATGGATTGCGCAGACGCCGAAAAATTGGCAAACATGTTGCCAACAAAATCACATACCCATACACATATAGCTGTATCTGTGTACTAACTATGAATGTGCTCTAAACATGCGCCCAGACACCAACAACAACTGACGCCAACTAAATTGCTTGGGCCCAGCCCGTTTGTGTTTTTCCTTAGCTGTGTTTTGTTTCTGTTTTTTCTTTTTTTTTGTGTACTTGTTACGTGAGAAAATTTTTGAAAAGTTTGGATTTTGCTTAGCTATCTGTTGCTGTTGGTGTTGTGCGGGCCAGCTGCCAAAAAATGTGAAACTACTAACCGTTTTTTTTTTTTGCAATTTTATGGCTTTGTTGGCCACCATACGACGACTGCGGTCGCAATATGGTCTCAGCTCTCTGGCAATTGCATTCGCCTGCCAAACAGAGCCAAACCACATTGTGACCATGTGGCCGGACCAGCTGAAAACCTTGGCGTAGCTCTAGCGAAGGGTGCTCTTGATTATCGAGAGCATTGCCTATGGACTCCGTAGCCATGACACTTCCGTATAGAGTGTCCGGCCTAAGACAAAACATAGTCATAATTAACCATAGCAAATCAAATGAAATCAAACTTTAGTCAAGCTGTTCTTAAGTTTCAAATTGAAAAAGAATTAATTTTAATTGAAGCTACAAAATGAACTTTTAAAATTATTTTAACGTATTTTATATTTTCATAATTTTGTATAAAAATTCTATGTCAGCACTCAAGTCTTTGTTAATTTCTGAAGAATCGAAAGTCTTAACCTATGGCATCTTTCAGAATGTCATCTTCTAAAATTTACAACGATTGAAGTTTTATGAACATATCCTAATATATGCTTATGTCTTATATACATTTTTCAATTGTTTAAGTTTAATTATAATATTCATTGATATCGCTGTAAAACTCTTTCGAAATTTATCTAAATAAAAGTGCGAATTTCATATTTGAATTGCAACAAAATATTTTTATATACACTCGCTGTGCACATTATTTTGCAAAATAATTTATTAGCAAAATGTATTTTGAACAAAACAAAAGTCAATTGTGCTCTCAAATGTGCATAAAATTGTGCTTTGTGCTGGCTGCGAGAGGAGCGGGGCGAGAGGTAAAGCATTCAATTCCTTTGGAGACCGGCGAATTCATTGAGTTAGACGCAGTCCATTGAATTTCAATTAGCGTACAAATTGCTTACGAATTTCAATTGCAATTCGAATTTCAAAACCGCGCAAATGCATATAAGAGGTTCAGAGGCGCAAACTCAACTGGAAACAGGGCCCATGAAATGAATTCGACGGAGGAAAATATTGCCAAGCGAAGGCACAAATCACAACTCGCTTCAATAAATATTTTGCAATAATAAAATTTGTTCAAATGCCAAACGTGTGATTTGAGTATTCACATTTATGTTGTGATCTTTGTTTTGCACAACGTGTGAGTCACATTAAGTTAATTCATAAAATTTATTTATTAGCCCATTCTAACAAATTACGCAAATAAAGCCAAATGCCTAGAAACGCAGCTTGAGAAAAGGTGTTTGTATGCTTTTCGAGCGGTTTGTTGTTCACTTTTTACGATCTTTATTCTTTTTTTGTGGGAACTCGTTTGGATTAACACGTATTCGAGCTGAGTGTTTTTTTTTTTTTTTTTTTCTATTTAATACATCTTGAAGTTACTCAAATTGTTTGTAATAAATTCATCGAAATTCTTTGTTTTGGCTTCGCTTGTTGATTCTCGCTCTATGGACACAGTCGCTGTTTTGACCCATGCTTTAATTGAATAACAAGTGAATGACTTGTTGTGTGCCTCGACTTTATGATACCCTCTATAAGAAATTATTTTCTCTTTCAATGTGTTTGAGCAAGCGTTTTACTGCAGTTGGACAAAAATTTACGTTCGTTGGAAAGTACTTGAATGAACCTGCCTCAAAATTCTAAGTGTGTAATTATAATAATAATATACATGTAAAATCCTATATATATATATAGTATACTATATACTATACTATACTATACTACTTGATTCAAATTCCTTAACAATTAGCTAAGCAAAGCTTTAACCCTAAAAATGTGACTCAAGCCACACCCACAGCTCATAACAAAATATAAATTAAATACAATACATACTTTTACAAGCAACATTTGTTTGTATATGAAACTTTGTAACTCATTGAGTTGAGATGTTGGTGTGATTTCATGTATCTAAAATTAATTTAATATACCAGGTCCTATTTGATGATATAAGCGGTTATATATTTTTGAATATATATATGCATATATATATATTATATGTGTATATATATATACATATATCCAAGCACGCACCCAGCTGCACAAAACGCCAATTGGTGTCATGCATGTCAAACGTAATAAAGCGTACCAATGATTAGGCTTGGATGAAATGCGCAATTCCGCATGGAGGTTATAGAATGCCAAAGTACAGGCCTCTTACATGGGCAAATTAACAGCACGCTTCGATCTGGAAAGCCATAAAAATTACATCAAGTTGCACACAGGAGTTATAAATAAAAGTTAGTTTTAGTTTAAGTGGGGCTATTACAATCTATATAGAGGATTGGGCTTAAGCTCAGTCAGTCGTTTATGAGAAACAATAGTATCTGAAAATAAAAACAAAAATAAAAAACAATAACAATTGCTAAAATTGTCGTTAGATTTTGTTTTTAGATTTCTTAGTCCGTTCCGCACATTAAACAGCTTAAATGTCGTCACACGAGATGTCGCTTGTTGTCAATTTGTTGCTCACAAATTGTTAGTGCATTTTCGATGCATTTTCATTTGGGGACACACAGACCCAGTAGCCAAGCCACAAGTTACGTTGTCTCTTCCTCCGCCCCCGTGCTATTTTAGTCACTGCAAGCAACTATATATAACTAAGCAGCACAGGTACGGCTTGACTGTGGGGGGGGCTCTCTTTTCCGTATTGGTTATATGACTCTCGGGTACGCCACTTGCTCATTAAGCCAAGCACTTGTGCGTTCAATGCAGGAGCCATAAAACTAAAGTTACATTGGCTTTATTTCATTAAAAACCCAAAAATAACAGATATTTATAAAGGTTCTTAACTTTTTAGTACTTTTCCAAGATTTGCCAAATGTAAAAATGTGAAAGAAAATAGCGTTAATTCCGCTCATTATACTCGCTAATAATTCAGTGGCTTATGAGTGAACGGAAAATAAAAATGAAAATACACAAATTCAAATTAATTATTACAAATTAACACAAAAAACTTGGAGCACGCGCCTAGTGAATAAACATAAAATAAACAATCGGCACAACAACAAACCTCTCAAACTTATCACCTGAAGCTGTTGTGCGGCTTTTGCTATTTGTTGGCCAATCAAACGAAACGTGCCAAGCGCAGATACAGATACAGATACATAGCGCACACACAGATACAAATACAGATACTGATGCAAAATACCAACAGTGATAAAGATACAGGCAATGTCTACATTTTGTGCTGACGCACATTTGACGCAAATGTCGTGGCCTTTCATTAGAATTTTGAGTCGCCCGATCGCCCTCCCTCCCGCTGCGAACTTTAGATAATTAACAAAGATTGCCAGCTACCGCAGCTGGCAAAGAGCTTAACGAATTCATAATTGCTACTCCCCGGCGTTATTTGGTCTTTTTCCTAGGCCAGCCAGACAGGTCTAAAGCTTGTGCCAAAACAATTTACAGATCTTTAGCTGTGCTCATGGTTGTAGCCTGAACTTGAGCCCGCTTCGGTGTGGTCAGCACTCTGGCCATATATTCACTTTTACTACAAGAATTTGGACAGTAACTCTCACTGTGCTCAAAATGACATGTCATGTGGATACAACTACGCGCCGGCTACGTGCCACAGCCAGGTGAAACCGTAACCATGTCCGAAACACAATTTCAAATGATATGCTGTGCTGCAGCTGCCAAGACAAGTGAAATTTAGAACTCTTTACTTTTTCAGCTGTCGTTTATTATTATAAAAGTTTGAATTGCGATTCGTTTTCATTGAATCAAAATGGGAGCTTATCATTTATTTATAAATACATATGTTCATGAATATTAAGCTTAATCATAAATTGAGATTGGCAAACATTTCTGCAATCAACTAAGCACAGGCCACATATTTGCATTTATGTTTGGTTATAAATTTTAATTTTAATTGAAAGACTTTACGTCATTAACTAAAAATGGAGCCAAAGGCTAGTCGATCAGTTATTGTTTTCTCTGACAGCTGACGACATTCTGTAATTTATGCAGCGGAAAGTAGTTGTCAACAAAAATTCGTTGGCTCTTTGTATTTGGCCAAATGATGAATGAACTTGTTTGTCAATTTATGGATTCTATTGTTCAAGCCAAGTTCAAAGTTCAACAAGCAATGCGGCAATATCCATAAAGATAATATGTGTTATATAACATTCGAGTATTGTTATTGAATTGATTAAGCACTTTGCGATAATTGATATCAGACGAAAAGTCAAATATGTTAAATAAATAATCTGCAGAGAGTAGCGTAAAGAGGGTCACTCACATATTATTTTGGCTCTGACCAAGTAATATCTACAGCATCATCTTTTATAATAATCCTCATCTTTCAGCAACAACCTGGTAAATTAATTTGATTATCACTTTGAGTAACGAAAGATTGACTTCTTTAGAACATGTGATGAAAGCCAAATGAATAAACATCGTAGGCCATTAGGTAAGGAAAGCGCAGAGCAAAAACAACAATAAATTTGATCATTATTCGTGTATGGCGAAAAACAAAAGCAATTATTTGCAATGCATGTGCAAATTTGAGCTATTGTTTAATTTCCGCTTTTTGGTTGACATAAGTTAATCGATCTCGATGACGCGAAATGACTGTTTGAGTTGTGCAATGATTTCAGTGTTTGCTAAACAGCTCAAATCTCATCGATGGGACTCAGTCAGGCAAATCATTAAATGCCCGAATGCTGCGGCTGACCTCAAATGCAAAATATGCATTAATATTAAAGTTGGACTCACAAATTACCACAAATTATATATGACTATAAATATGGCCAGACTAATGTTAACGATTTGCATAAGTTCGAACTGAAAAGCGACAAGCGCCACTTAAAAACCTGTGTATAGCGAGCATTCGACCTCATTTGCCATGGACTCAAACGCGGCTCGGTGCTGGCTGGGAGATTTAGCCAAATCATCATCGCAAAAAGCATCTGAAAAAACCAGTTAAAGGTTAGGGCCAACGCAGAGTGGGCCAAGCACTCTAAGACAGCATGTGTGTGCAGCAATTAGCTGCATGGACCCAACGGAATCGCTAGCTGCAATTAAAACGCACCAGCTCAAATAGCGAACATCTTGCTGTAAGCAACATTTAAATGCCGCTTAGCAGTTAAAACTGTTGACCCAGCCGCCGAACAACCGTTGTGTGCCGTGGAACAGGTGGCAACACCTAATGACTCCCTATGGGAATATTGCACATTGATCGCCACTCATTATTTAAGAAATATGCCAACCATCCAGCATAGGCTGCTGACCCACATTTAATATTCTAGCGCTAATAGCCCCCAGAGAATTACCAATGGAGTATGTCGGAACCGTTACGCTAAATTTGCCCAAGCAGCTAAATGATAAAGCATTGTTTTTGTTCGGTTCTTCAGTTATTAGTGCATTACTCATTACACATACACAGAGAGAAGGCAAATAATCAACAAACCGAAAATCAAATGCCCTTGCAAATATAGAAATCTAAAGTACACTTAATTTTCGATAGTTCTAGAAGCCATAAAATAATAAAATTCCATAGAGCAACATAATGGAAACAAAAGGAATACTTGATAAGATTTTGTAAAACTAATAAATAAAGTGGCAATAATTCTGATTTCAGATAAAAGAACTGAGTTTCTGGCCAATCTTTTTAGGTAATTAATATCATATAGATACGAATTATCATATACAATTCTGAATATGTGCTGTTTGCCAAATATTGACGCATTGTTTCTATAAAACCGACTGTGACGTCAAGAAGAAAGTTCAAGAAAAGATTTGGCCAACAAAATAATAAAAACAACACCTAAGAAAGTCAGAGTAAAAAGTGTATAAATCTAAATCATGATATATATAATACAATACAATAATTACCAGGCAAATTGTTGTTTTGCGGCTGTTGTTGCGTGTCTGAAAAGTAAACAAAAGAAAAATAATATTAAAATATTTGCATTTTTTATATTTTTTTCTATGTTCGCTGAGCTATTTAGCATCGCTAAACATTTCCATTTACACATGTATATTTCGAATTATTTTAGATTATAGCAACAAAAGTGTTTCACACGCGCCTTAAATTTTCCAAATGTTCAAATTGAGACTGCGGGCCGCTTTCTCAAAACATAAGATGAAAACACGTTCGGCTGATATATGTCTAAAATATCTGCAATTACGTGAAGATTTATGAAAAATAAAAATGAATAACACAGCTTGATGTTTGAAAAACAGAGATCGAATAAAACTAAGACTTAATCAAAAACAATTCGATTCATCGGCTGGCAGATGCGTCACACCATCCGAGGCTCTCTGCGAACCAAGATATGTAGGTTGATTCTTCAGCCTCTTTGCGCCTGACCATCGAGAATCGAGACATCGCATGAATCAGGCAATTGTTTGAGCTTTTATTGCTACTCTCTGAAGTGAGATACATTCTCGCAAGTATTTTTATGTTGTGGGCTTGGTAATTGGCTGGGCCAAGAGCCAAAAAGACAAACGGGTTAGTGGTCGTCCCCACTGAGTGTCAATGGCTGCGCTTAAGCTGCGGCCTCTCATGCAAAGCGCATATCTGTCAGGTATATAAATGGGCTCCAGTAAACTTGACTAATCGTCTGCGCCATGGCCGTGTCGGCTGCTGTGGCATTTTAGCCAATATATTTACACGCAACAGCCAGCCAGCCAGCCAACCAGCCAGCTAAAAGTTATTTTGGAAAGTTCTGGGCCTGACCTTATTTTCCAGCACAACACCCAGCGCACTTTAAGCTTCATTCGGAGCAGGCAGCGATAAGGCAGACGCCAGCGACGATGACGACGCTTGGTAAATAAAGCAAAGTGTGGCTAATAAGCCACAAACAGAACAACAATAATAACAACAACAATATTATGATACCGCAGTTTGCCACTCTCCCAACAATTGTGTAAACAACAGAAGCAAAACAGGGGCTACAAAATAAAATAAAAAAACATCTCAAAGGTACTTTGCGCTGAGTTAGTCAGCCAGTCTATGTATTAGTTAGTCTCAGAACGCGCCATAAAATTCAGGTTAATATGCATATGTTTCATATACTCTACAGAGACTAATTCAACATTGCAGTCAAGTAAGTGAAAAAGGCAATTCAGAACATTAAAGTCTCGCACGGGACTTATAATACTCGCTCATGATCATAAATTTAATAAGCAAATGATGTGTTTCGATTTGTCATATAAATCCTATTATATCTGTAAGGAAGGTCAAGATTCGCAAACAAAACAAATCTTGAAAATCTAAGAGCCAAGAGTGTATATTTAATTAATAAATTATTTTCTTTTAATGAACGAATATCAATACACAGTTCACAATCCACAATTTATACATTTTAAATCAGAATAAATATGTATAAAGGTAATTTTTTTCAGCATATTAGGAAAGTTTTAAGCAAGCCTTAAGCAAAAAATTGTCTTTGCAAATGTGCAAAATTCAACAACTCGATCATAGAGCTCTAGGCCTCCTGCAATTATGATTTTAGCTTGCAGCTTTGACTTGGTATAGAATATTATTAAAAATGAATTTATCATTCGTAGCAACAGGTTTTCAATTACCTTTTGATTTAATTCAATTCTTAATAATATGCCTCGTTTGAAGTGTGCCTCAGACAAAATACAAAAGAAAAAGGGAAAAAACGACTTAAAAATAAATATTATTCAATTTGTGTGTGGCTTTTGTTAAAACAGATGGGTGCGTCGCTTAACGCTATGGCACTCGAGCCAGAAGGCGAATCAACAGTATTTATGCATAATGTTCGAATACTCGTGAGTGCATTGATTCACGAAACTCACTCATAAAACATGCTATAAACCTAAAAGCTCAATCAAGTTTATTAGCATATCTTGTAAGAATGCTTTGCTGAGACGACGAACTTCTGAGAAACTCAAGTGACGAAGAACAGATACACTAATGTGGGCCAAAGATTTTCTGGATGTTTGGCAAGCCAAGCTCAGCATAAGTCATGAAGCTTGAAATGCTACTCAAGTGTAAATGCTCTCTCGGCAGAGTGTATGAATTCAAGCTCACAAAGAATTTCATTCACTCTGAGTATTTAGCGTAGGCTGTACCTGTAGCCACTTACATTTGTATCTATAAACATGTCTGTATCTGCATATGTATCTGTATCTGTATCTGTTTATGTATCTACGCATAACTACCAGCTGGCTGACTGGCTGACGGCCTGACTGCTCCAGCAAATGCTTCGTTGATAATTTATATGTGTCGTCCGGCCCCCACAATCAAGTTACCAACTTGCTTTTGTTTCTACGCGCATTTTTATAGATAAACTGGGAACTGGCAACTGGGAGCACCACCAGCAAAGAGCAGCCAATTCAGTACGCTTTATTTCCGTCCAGGTTGCCCACATCTTTTGATTTTTGGTTTAGACCCGTGTTCGGTCTGGGTCTGGGTCTGTGTCTGTGTTTGTGTCTCTATCTGCTGGCTTTACAGGCCACCTCACAATCTTACATATGTAATTGCAATTGCTGAGCGACTCACGACGCGACTTCGAGTCGCGCACCTTTTAATTTGTGCGGCATTCCGTACCGCTCCCCTCTCCAGCGCCTTATTTTAATGTTGTGTAAAGTTCTAAGACCCCGACGTGAGCGCAACGGAAGTGCGTTCATTATTTTTAATGATTTTATTTAAGGAGCCACCGCAGAGTGAGTCCAACGAGCCTCGACTAACTACCTGCTGCTACCTGCTGCATTACATGTCCCATGGTTCCTTCTCCGTCGCATTTGAATAGTTTTCCCAGGACAGGACAACATTTGCACGCAGGCGGTTTATCCAGATGCTCAGCTTTGCCTTTGTCTCGGCATGTGGTGGGTTTTTCGTTTCTGTTTCTGTTATTTTTAGTGGACAGGAAAATACTTGGGTGTTATTCCTAGAGACCTCTCGAATTCCGCATCAACCAACCCCAGGGGCAATTAGTCACTGCGAGTCATCCATCGACGACTGATGGCTATTTATGCAAAGTATTTTCGCAGATAAGAATGGCCACTCAGACACGATTTGGACATAAACAAAGCAGTTGATGACTGCAAACAGATTACCTATTTGTAGACATATGACTTCATTGATCCAACAATTTGATATGACGGCAGGTAGCTGAAATTCCGACTTTTCTTTACCGAAGTCAGTCTTTCTCTCTCTCTCTCTCTCTCTCGCTTTGTTGACCCAGGCATGCCCCCTAATCAATTGAGAACCCCTAAGCCAAACAACAAATTGTGCTCTATACAATTAAAGGCTGTGTACCCAATGCAACTGCATATTGGCAATTAGCAGCGAGTTGCGAGACTTGAGCTAATTTTAATAATTGAATGCAATGGAAAGTCTACAAGTTGGTGGGGCATGCACGGAACTACGTACGTAGGTGCACATATGAATTATATTTATGCATATTTGCGGCATCGCACATTGACATTCGGTCCGACTGTCAGTCAACTTTGACCGCAGCAAATGCATCGGCCGGATAACAATTGTTGAGTTCAACGCGATGCGCATGAACGTCCCTGACTGGCAGCAAGCGCCCAATTGTGGTGCTCGGTGGGGTTGGGCGGGGCCGCATGCTGGGCTGGGCTGCCAAGCGACTCACAATTATAAACACAAATAAAACAACAGAGCTACAAAACGTTGCATGACAAGACAACAGCAACAACAATTGACAGTTGCATGTTTGCAGTTTTATTTCTTGAGATTGTTTTTTATAATTCCGCTGACGTTTGACTCACGATGTTGCCCAGAGCGCGCTTCAGAGAGCTCGGCATCTGTATGAAGAGATCAGCTACTGGGACGTGATTGTTATGCATAGATTTACATATACAGAAAGCAGCAGCTCAAACTGATAGATGGATAGACAAAAGTCATTCAGTCAGCGAACGTCATCATCAGCATGTTGTTCATCATCGAGTTGTTGCTTCTTCATTTGAATCAATTAAACCTGATGCTGTGTATTGATGTTGATGTGTGCGAGTCAAGCCACAACACTCATACTCATATTCGTATTCATTTTTGTAGTTTGATTCCCCAGCTACTGATGCAGTTGATTGATCATTGCCTGTATGCCGCGCCTAAAGTCACAAAATTCCATGAATTTTATTATAAAATCAGCTTTTCATAAATGTCTGTCCTCTGTCTGCTTTGTCTACAACTCGCACACACAGCCACACAACATCAAAGGTCAAAAACACCGCACACAAGCGAGACCATGTGAAACCAGTTCAACTTCAACTTCAACTTCACTTCAGATTCAGCTTCAACCTTAATCCGAATGCACTCCAATTTCGATTTCAGTTTTCATTCGGCCCGCAGGTTCTTCTAATTCCTGGATAGCCTCTTTTGTGGATTTGTTGCCATGTTATGTGTTAATATGTCTGTGAAACAGGTCTGGGCTAGGCTTAGAATTGTTTTGGCTGTCTAGACCTTAGGAATTAACGGCCATTTTGATATTTAAGATAATGCTCTAACGCTTTGTTGGAAAATTTTAATTTATTTTCTGTTTTCTGTTTCTTTTATTTTTTGTTACTTTATGGCATTCGTGGAATCTTCGATGGAATTTCGTTGAGGCTCTTCTTCTCATTCTAAGCCTAATAGATTGCCCACCAGCAGAGCGTTAAGAACCCACCACAGGCATCAAGAGGATTTAGTTTAATGGCAGCAAAAGGCGCAAATGCAAATGTCAGGGCGCATCGTTAAAGCCCCAGCTAATAGCTGGCTCATATATCAGGCCACGATCATATATCAGGCAGCGCATAGACAAAGACAGCCAGCCAAGATGCTGGCCCGCCCATTTCGAAATGCATCGCCTTTTTAGATCTCTCTCTCTCTCTCTGTCTCTCTCTCTTTCTGAATCTCTGTGATTTATTCGCTATTTTTCCACTGTATATTTAATGAGTACTAACCGCGCACAGAGCGCCTGCTCGCCCCACTACGTGGCATTTAGTAATAGTAGACGATGCGTTTGTATTTGCGCAACAATTACAATGAAATTAGCTGAGCTGAAACACATGTAGATACTCAAATACTGATCTGTGTGCATATGCGAAGCTAAACAAAATTGAGACAAGCGCCCACACGATCTTCGAGCTGCAAGCAAGAATTGAAAATGGAAATGGGAATAAAAATGGAAATGGAAATGCTCGTTTGGTTGAGTGCAAGTGGGCAGAATCTTGACTCCAAGTTCGCCTTCATTCACAAATATAACAATGAGAACAAGAAGAACGATGGCAATAAGAATCACAATAGCAGCAACAATAAAATGCAGTAATAAGCAATAAATGAATATAAAGGTCAAGTTTAAGTGCCGACAATAGACAGAGATAGATATAGTCGAATTGATAGACCGAGAGAGAGCGAGTGAGAGGCTCACAATAACAGATAAATTAAAATTACGTATACGCAAACATCGTGTGGGTGTTGTAAGTCGACAAATGCTCTCAAATACAGACGCCAGCTGTGAATCGAATGTGGGCTACATTCAAACAACAAGAAAAAAACAAGTTAAATCCACACGCAAATACTCATAAATGTAAACTGCGCAACGAATCGAGCAGAAATAGACGAAAATTATAGAAAAGCCGAACAAACTACAAATTGAGCCATTTGATGTGGTGTAGGCATTATCACAACAGACATGCATACATCAGTTACACTTGAACATATGCCTGACTCGTTATCGCGTAAGCTATTCATCCAATTTTAATTGCTGCCAATTGCAATTTGGCGTAAAGCCTATAAGTATATGTTGTCAGCCCTTTTAATGCCAGGACTGAAATATTAATATCAAACGAAGCAAAAAAGAAAAGCACCATTTCATAACTGTAATCAGTGAATTACATATCTGCGTGAGTGTGTATGTGGGCGTGTGAGCGAGTGTATTCAACGAGTCGTAGATTGATTCATTCATTAAATTGTGACGCTCACTGCACAACAAAAAAGTGGTCTCCCGGAGGTTAGGACCCCCAGAGCTTGGCAAGACTCAGCGACTCTTTGACTCAGCGAACCTTGACCAAGAGCAAGTGGCAATTAAAACTGAAGGCGCGTATGTGTGTGTGTGTGAGTGTGTACATGTTAGTGCCTTTTGAAACTGCCACGCCCACCAGCCAACACACATACCCCTTGGCGAAGACACGTATAAGCGGGTGTTAATTAAAATCAATTGAGTCGACCCACTACGCTCGCTGGCGACACTCCACTTAAGCTCTTCACGAGTCTCGTCATTCCAAATAAATACTCTAAAAAAAAATAGCTGCTTTCCGGCTAAGCTGATGAGCCGTGATTTACATGAAGTCTATTTCTGATTGCAGCTAAAAATAACTCAAAGAGACTCTAATTGCCTGCCCCGGCAAAGAGCATACAAACATAGAAGTATATATATATATATGGATAGACTGATAAACAGAGTTAAATATAATATCAAGCGCCAGACAGTTATCAAATATATTGTTCAATAGGTTCTGGCATTTGATAGATAATAAAAATAATTTGATACATGAAATAGAAAACTAATTAAATAAAATAAAGAATAAATAGACACAAAGGAAGTAGGAAGTATATATTAGTACAATATACACAGAAATATGAATAAATTATTATATTCATAGAGAAAAAAGCAAGTACAGAACTTGTTTAACAATGCAGACGCAATTGATAACTGAGAAATCAACTGTTTTGCTGCTTATTGATTTTCTTTACTGTTCATCAGCTATTCACATTTGAACGTCCTCAACAAGGCGTAGCCACGGTCAATTATTCATAAACAAGTCCTAATAACTCTAATTTTCTGTCATTTATTTGAGTCGTAAGCATTCGAGCCTTGCATGTCGCGTGCATGTGATTAGCGATAATCAGATACAATATATGTGTATAATATTATGCATACATACAGCTGAATATAGCTCCAAAAGATAAGTGGGCAAACACAGTGCACTTGATTGAATTCTTTGAAGCGATATGCAAACACTATCGAGTTTATATTGCGCAACAGATCGAGTCTAAAGTATCTCTGATGTAATAAATTCTAATATATGCGAACTGTTTTTTTTTTTTATATTCTTTCTATTTTTGCTCGTTTGCCATTATTTAGTATGCTTTGCTTAAGTCGCTGCGGGTTTCAGGTTTGTCTCCAAATGTCATGAGTCGCATGATAAGACGAGAAAAAAACACACACATAGCATAACTAGATAGACTTCAATTTATGTCCCAGACGAGCTTTATCAAATATTCCAAATAGTTAAAAAATGTCAAAGATATATTTAAGAAAATTGTTGCTATCTGAACATTGATCGACTAACAAGTTAAATTACTCATTTGCTTAAATGTAACTAATACATTAAATATATATATATATATACAAAGTTTCAAAATGGCCTCAGGTATGAACAAATTAATATTCAATGCACATTTATAACAATAACAACAACAACAGCAGTGCACAGACAATCGCTAACAAAAACACTCGAAATGAGGCCTTTGTCCAGCTAAGAAACGGCAAAAACAACTTGAAAAACCTTCGTGAAAAATTATCCACGACGTACAATACAAAAAAAAAAAAATAAATAAAAAGTTGTTTAAGCACGAACTTACACGAAATGCCTTAATGTTGTTGTTGTTGTTGTTGTTGTTGCTATTGCTATTTCTGCTTTTGGGCAACATTTCCATTCATATGGCCAGCAAATGCGTTAACGTTAACAACAATTGCTTTGCCCGCTAGCCAGCTTGATTTTTGGTTTTACGCGCAAATCAATTGAAAGCGTCACGTAATCAGCGCAATCATTACGGCCTGAAAAAATAACAACTACAACAACAACAACTGCAGCTTTGGCAAAATCGTCGCGTCTTCAAACTGAACAACGCGTCTCAACTTGACAGCACCAAATCAAATAAATCAAGCGTCGCACCCAAAAACGAAAAAAAATCACCAACCGAACAATCCGAGCGAACAAGTTGTCCTCACAAATTGCTCCAAAATTGTTAAAGAGTACTGCATGTAGATGATGTATCCGATACTCTCTCTATAATATATATATTATATATACTCTCATCAAATAGTAAAATACATAAATCAACTACGAGGGAAAAAGATGTCCCAAGAGATATGGCAATGAAATGGAACCACTCTGACTGCCCAATACTTGGTCTTGATTTACCCAGATCTTAATCTACCATAAAACTCAGCTTCGCTTGCAAAAATCAATTCGTCATAATAAAAAAATCGCACAACTTTTGTTAACGACATAAATATAATTTCTATAAATGTTCTACATATATGTATTATATTTTATTAATGCTGTAACTAATGCGATAATTCCTAAAGTATAACTAATACGTATTATTCAATTTACATTTTAGTTATAGTTTATCTTTGATTTTGCGTGACTTTACAAGTTTTTCTCTTAAGAATCTCATTCTTAGAATTTTATTTCAATTACCCAGAAAGAGTTGTAAAGAGCAAAAAGCGGTCGTTTCATCGATATTCAGTTTTATTTAATTACTTTTGTCATTCATAGCGTATAAGATCTTCGGTGCTACGTTTAACATTTACGAGTTGCACAACTCTCACTTCATTTTGGTAAAATGCATAACTCGAAAATCGATCAGCTTGTTAGTTAACTCTCAAATTAGTTAATTATTTAAATATGAGCAACGGCAGTTTGAGGCAAACAACGGGTTTGCCAAAAGAGCATGGCAACCATTTCAGTTATTTCATGGCAGGAAATTCGTTGGCCGCCTACAGCCAGCAGCTAACTTCAAATGGAATTTTGTGAACATCGATTTATCACTCACGGAAAATAGATTTATCTATTCCCGGAGTCTATGGAAACCTGATTGAAATATCCCGCGAATACATTTATTTGACAACTTAGCTATGCAAATAAGAATTATTAACCTCAACTTTCTTTGCTTACTTAGCCGCTCGTAACCCTTTCACATTGTTTACAAACAATAAACGAGCTACAAAAGAAATAAAACAAAGAAAAACGAAACATACAAAATTTTGCAAATGCACTGACACAAATAGTTTTTGGGTAAATGCGAAAAATGCGAATAAGTTGCGAAAAGCGCGGAGTGAAAAATTATGAGACTGAATATATTAAAAACTATCAAAATATAACATTGTAAAATCAATTGCATAATGCTCGATCATGTTTCAAAAACATCTAGTTTCGTCTCACAATTTACAGAGACGTATAATAGCGAATTTCTAGTCCATCTACAGACAGACTGGCGCATAATAATGAAAGCCAGATTGAAGAGCTGACAAACAATTTCAAGGCTTCACATTGCTAACCTACAAAAGCTCGACGTAAAAATAAACAGAACAGCATAAAAATCAGAAAAAAGCCAAAAAAAACAAAAGCAAAAATCAAAAAAAATATGAAGCCAAACGGAAATACTTCAAAACAAAACAACAAAAAATAAAAATAAAAAGTTTGCTTTTTGTTTGGTTTTTGCATTGCTTTGTGCTTACTTTTGTTTATGCCGTTGTCCATTTGAGCTACTTGTTTAAACAAAAAAAAAAAAATAACAGGCGAATAATAAATAGTAAAACAGAACCAAAAGCCATGCTCAAATGAAGAACGACGCTAATTGAGAACGTGGCGGGTGCTCGAAATGGAGACACCTAAATAGAAGAATTTCTGACAATTGAGAGCTCTATTCGAAGCTACGAACTATTCTTATAGCTATTTCGAGCACCATAAATGCGATACTTGATAAACAATTGGAACTGATTTGCGCCTGCAGCTCCAAAGGTGTTTAAGTAAACACTTTTGCTTGAGAGCTTGACGAATTGGATTTTTATGACAGCCGGAATTTCCAGCTTTGACTAATGGATTTTTCTGGAGCTTGCAGCTGATAAATAAATATGACTTATAATATAAGCTGTCAGATATTAGATATTCATCAAATCAAAATATAAGTAAAGTAGTTAAGATTCAAGTAACTGAAATTTATAATCTATTTTTATTTATTTATGCCAACTCGATCTATGTCCATGCCAGAATCTAGACTCATCTGCCACTAATTGAATAAAATGTATATTATGGAAAATATATACACTATCAATTTTCCCGTTTACTATGTGGTACGCAATATATATGCTAATCACCACACTTAAATTAAATAAATTCTTGAGTTTTATTGCAATAAACAATGTGGCATTCCCGCATACTCAATTAATTAGTAACAAAGTGTTTCTATTTCTTTTTATATGCAATTGATTTTTCTGTGTGTTTTGCCCCAATGTAACTGGGTTTTTTCTTTCAGACTCACAATTATTCAACAATGGCATTGGACTTATAAGTGCAAAGAATAAGTTATTGATTAACCAATACATTATTCATTATCCAGCACCTATCGCGCCGGGCACCTAAACAGTCAGACTACACCAAGACCACAAACTATTTGTGGAGGCATTTCAAATGTCTGACTAAATATCAATTGCACAATTTGCCACTTGATTTTCCTTTTTCAATTAGGCCCAAACGCACGTTGCAAGCACTTAACAAACGCCAATTGCCACATTAGAGCCCCATTAAAAGAGCATAGAAAAAACATTAAAGAAAATTCCACAGGCGCATCATAAGTCTTTAACCTTTAGATAATAACATGGAAAGCCAGATAAAAAATAAGAAGATGACGAAGAAAAGAAAAACAATATAATAAAATGAAAAACAACAAGAAAACCTGAGCGGAAATTGGTGTAAAACTTGTCTTTGAAGGCGAAGCGCGCTGCCAACGCCAACGGCACTCGCTCTCTGTCCGGCATGGGATCGGTTCAGATCGGAGCGGAGTCTGCCTACGGTTGCTCCCATTATTGCTGTTGTTGCATAAAAAGCCAATAGCATTTTGTATCACATTGCAAGGCGTTGCTGTTGCTCTTGTTGTTGCTGTTGCTGTTGCTGTTGCCGCTGGTTTCAGGTTCAGATTCAGACCAAGCCAAAGCCACATTTGTGGTGGCAGCTTTTCACTTCCGAGAGCTGCTGCTGCTGCTGCTGCTGCTGCCGCTATATGAATGAAATGGAGTGACTCAGTGCAGCAAGTAAACTTGACTCCTCGAAATGAGTTCATACCGTTCGTTTAACCCAACATTGGCCAACGGTTCGTTGTTGTTGTTGGAGAGAAAAACAAGATGAAAAACTTTCATAATTACAGAAGCAAGCACTCTTCAAGCAGGCATTCAACTTTTTGCAGACACTGTGCAAATGTGCGAAGATTGGCTCTCCATGGCCGCCAGTAAGGAGCTGATTATTTAATCGAAATGATTATGTTTGCCATCGACGATTAAATGTAATCACCAAACAACAACAACAACAACAACATGAGCTGCAGCAGTAGCTATTTAAATTGCCCGCCTTCCCAGCTCGAATTTGCTGCACTCTGATTGTCTATAATCAGGCAGGAAACAGCACGAGACGCCAGATTCCAGCTGATGTAAAACAATAAGATGCAAAAATTTCACTGAGATTAGCGCACAACTTGGCGACTGCATCAAACACAATGACAGCCTGCGACAATTTGTTGTTTTGTCATTTATGTTGCCGAGGAAGTGCCTCTGAAATTAAATGAAATTATTGTCTTACGTTTCATATGAAAAGTGCGTCTTGGGCTTTGTTTTTTAAAGCCCACAGTGCAGTTTACCAAAAAGTAATAGCAAGACAAATGAAGTGAAAATATTATTTAATTATTATGCCATGCAGCCCTAACTGTAGTCAAAATCTAAGTCGCTCAGAATTCGGCATATCTAATAAAGAATAATTTACTCTTGGAGAAGAAATGCTTTAGTTGGATATGCCTTACTTGGAGATATCAGGAAGCATCTAAGCAGTATGATAAGTATCAATGTTTATTTATATTAAAAAATATGAATAATATAATATAAAAATTAAAATTTAAAATTTAAATCCCAAATTTATCATCCCAATATTGCTATGAATTGCATTTCTTTGCTCACGCATGCTGCTGCCTGTTACACATATAAGCTCAAACACAATATGCCTTTTTAAGCACGTCCAATGGAAATCAGGTATTAACAGTCTAAATTACTATTTGCTTAACTATTAATTACTATGTAATTCGCCGAGGCACCGATAACATAGCCTATGATTTATGGCCAACAATATATTTAAATAACTTGGCAAAGTTAACAAAAGAGATAGCATATAGCATACTCGTTTCAGCTGATTAAACACAGCGTTAACGGTGAGGCTGTGAGTCTTTGTTTCAACTATGCATGAGGCAAATCTTAAGCTATGAAAAATATTCCGCAAACACAGACATGTATTTATCTTGAGTTTTTACTGAAATTCGACTTATAAGCTTATTGCGAAAATAGTTTCATAAAAATGTAAACAGAGCCACAAAAAACGAAGCTAACTAAATGTTAAATACGAAAACAATTCAGCCAGAGTCGTAGATACTTGGCAAACAGTCAAGAATGCGTGCTTTTTTCTGAGATAGACACTCTGGGCCTGGTTAGCAATGTGTTCTAAGCCAGTTGCCAAGCACTCGTATTGCATTGGCCAGTCGCGTACACACCGCAATGTAAATATGCTTATCATGGGTGAGGCTTACGGCGCACAGCTTACGGGCCAAAAGCCCGTTGTAATAGTCAGCTGTCAGCTGCGAGCTGTAAAAAAATAAACAAACAGTTTTTTTTTTTACTATCGCATTTCACTGCTCAGCTTTCGTTGTTGGAGGTTTCGCCTGATCGTAGGTAGTATTTTTCCAGTTAGAGTTTAACACATGTTTTAATTGCGTTTCCAAATTGATTTAAATGCTTTGACACGGTTCTATGGCCATAAAAAACACACACACGCAACGCAAAAATGGCCAAGAAATGAAATATTAATGGCCAGCTTTGATAACTAAGGCATTCCATGCAGCATTCAGTATTCAATTAAGTAAACAGTTGCGACCAATTAATTAAAGCAGCACGCTAAGGCACCTGATCATGCGACGTTCGAGTACTTAATTATAATTCCAAGTAAGACAGATACTCAATAATAAGGTCAAATTGGCTATTTGAGCAAAACGCCTTGAATACGCAGCAATAAATGTTAAAAATCAATTAAAATAAAACACACAAAAAAAATTGTTTAATGCAGCTGTTGCTGCTTCTTCTTCTCCCCCATCTACACCTTAAAAAAAAAGCACCTTAAAATGTGTCCAAATTATGCAAATGTTTTTGGTTTTTTCTCTTTCTTTATTTGTTTACAAAAAGTTGTTTTAAATTTAAAAGAAATATATAAAAAGAAGAAAAAGAAATCCAAAACAAGTTAAATAACCAATTGATAAATATTAATAAGGCCGCAAGAAAATACCACGGGATAAGACAAAAGCAAAAAAAAAACGTATATTTTATATCTGCGCGCTTCACTGCATGCAGATACGCAGATACACAGATACACAGCTACAGGCGAGTCAGTTACAGTTACGGCTAAAAAACACGCGGTTTATATCATTTTTAACGGCAATCGTTGTATGCAAAGCACACTTGTATCTGCTAGATACAAATTGCAATCAGGTGTAAACACAAATGCGCCGACAAAAGGCGACGCGTGTGCGCGTAACTTGAGATAAAATCTTATTGTATACACACTCTAGGTGTGTGTGTGTGAGTATCTATTTGTTTTTTATGGTTGCTTTGCAGTTTATGGTATTTAAGTTTGAAGCAAAGCCAGCTACAAAGTATTGCATGTGACTAATGGCTGAACCGTCTCGAATTTCCTTGAAACTAGAACGTTTTGTATCTTTCAGATACTTATTCGGACAAATGATAATCGTGTAAGCTGCCTAACCCCTATCTAGACAGTAGCACAATCGACCAGATAAGACATGTTGTACATTTAACAATTTAATATTTCTGACACTTACAACTGCGTAATGCCTCGTGTGACTCAATTACCTAATCAATTTCGATGGACTTGTTTAAGGTACATTAATATTGATTTAAAACCAGAAGACCTTGCGCCAAATGAAGAGCTTACAGCGATTTAAAAATGATAGCGTGAAAAGGCAGTCGACAAACCTAAGCCATAATTAATATGTTATAAATCGAGACATCACTGTACATAGCAATTGTATATTGATCAGCCAGAAAGAAACTATAGAGTAACTGTTTAACTGTATAACTGTCACGCATCTAGATACGACAAATGCTATAATAAGTAGAAGTGGAATTATGCTGTGACTGAAGGCTCGCCAATGACAATCTAGATCAGATCAGCACAAAGCACAATTCTGTCTGTAATAATCCCCACATGAATGGCTGGCCGTAAATGTAAAATATGATTTCTAGACTTTCAGTGGGCTGGCTACGTGCTGCCCAGTGCGTTTCGCTCCAATAAGCGAAGCCCAGTCAATTGCTCAGCCAGCCAAAATGGATCTTATGAATAAATAAATATATGTATATATATATAGATGATATATATACAACTCTATATATACGCTCGTTCAGCCATTTGCCCGCACTGCCATTGGCAAAGGGAATTGCAAATAACCTTGTGCCGCTTGCCTTTTACATATCAGCATGCGATATATATCGCATGCGATTCGAAAAGCCATAATTAAAATCCAAAAGTGTTGCCCCAAAAGCCAGCCGAGTCACAACGCGCAATTCAAAAATAAAAAATTGTTAAAAAAGCAAAAAAAAAAAAAAAAACAAGAAAACGCGCGTTTGCGTTTTGCGCACCTGTTTTCAGAGCTAGCTGTCCCCTCTTTAGCCCCGCCCCGCGCCGCCCTTGCTGCTGCAGCGTTCCCTTGTCAGTTGGCCTGTCCGGCCAGTTTTGCGTTTTATGAAACAATTACGAGTTCCAATCGCACACAACAACAACAACAACAACAAATCGAAACCAAACCAAAGTTAAACCGATTCGAGCTGAGTCGCATCGACTAAAGCCTCCAACGGCTGCCAATTCGTATCGAACACCAAAGTGGCCCAAGCAGTTGGCCAACTTGGGCAACTTGGCCACGAACCAGCGGCACGCAGGCAGGCAAGCAGGCAGACGCTCGGGGCCCCATAGACATAGTATTACTGCAACGTTGTTGTGGGGCAAGCCAATGCAATGTGCAAGCGCTGCACAGTGGGCAAACAGCGACAACAAATCGTTGCTCAAATTCCATCATAATCAAACCCATTTGCAATCAGTTTGTAACTTTTTGAAGCGGACTGGCCTGAGCTCTCACTGTAAATTGAAAGAACTTGAATAATAACAAATTTGTATTTGATTTGATTTCTTAATAATTATAGGATAGATAGAAATGAGAAGCTGTTACATGACCTTTGATATATGATATGATATCCCCTTAGATTATTGAAGAACTAGAACTATATTTTTTTTCAATTAAATTTAGTTTAAAGAGATATCTCAATAAGAATACGGTTGAGTGTGGCCTTCCTATTACCTAGATATACCTACCTAGTTTCAATCACTGAAACCTAGAATTTATAAACGTATTATCTACTTTTAATTATTATTTATTCATTTCAAACTGTTCGAGTGGCTTTAATCCGCCGTGTAATCAAATTTCCGTAGACAATCGATTGCGCTGAGATTATAGTCTCTATTCAATTGAAAAGCTATTAAGGAAGAAATTCAGCATGCCATAATCCTTTAAATATTTCTAAGCCGTTTATAGTATTCGAGTTGAGCATCTAGTTTATGGCCACAGTGCCAGTAAATCGGATGCTGTCTGGCTTTTGGCCCGGTTTGCCTACGATTGGAGGAGCTTTGATCGACGATTGCTTCGATTCGATCGCCTTTTTAGCTTTGGCGTAAAATTGCGGAGCATTGTTGCTGCTGCTGCTGCTGCTGTTGCTGTTGTTGCACGCCATTAAGGCAACAACTGCTACACAGACAGCTTTAGCGAAACCTGTAGAATTTACGATTACAACAACAGCAACAACAATATCTGTTGACTGCGTCAATGCTTTTTGCTCGCTGGCGCATTTGCAATTGAAGCGTGGCTCAAAGTGAGCGTCGTGTGTCTCCACCTCGCCGCCTCGCCCAGCTCCACTGCACACCACTCTTGCCACACACACACACAGACACGCACATCGCTGCTCAACGTGTTTTTTATATAACTTTTTGCATAGTTGGTATCTTGTTGTTGTTATTGTTGCCTTTTTATAAAGTTGTTGTTGACGGCTTGGCTTAAAAATGTTGCGGCCGCTGCCGCCACTATTTGTTTACTTCTGCGGTTTTTTTTTTTTTGGTGGGAATATTTAGACTATTGAAGTTGGAATTTTGTTTTCCAGTTTGTATTCATTTATGCAGCAAGACATTTGAATGAATGGAGCTACTGCCATGAGTCATGCTTGAAATTCAATTTCTAATTTGTTGCAAGTTGTTTTAGCTAAGTAGAAGGAACTAAGACGAAGTTAAAATGCAGGTAATTTTAGTTATCTGATTATTTGAATGCAAGTTTAGAGCGAATTTCAATTGATATTTAAATTAGAAATTACAATTTAAAAAAAAAATATATTAGAAAAAAAATTAAATATGCTCTAAGATATTTGTAAATGTATACATATATTTTTAAATTATCGCTTTCAAATATTTACATATTTATTGTTTATTTATTGAATTGTAGCAAATTTATATTTATTGACTTATTCCAATAATATATTAAAAAAAAAAAAAATATTTAATAATTCTGCCAATTTCAGTTTCAATTTCTTAATTAGCTGAATAGGTTTTTTGAACTTTTTGGGCCGACTTTTTATTAGACTTTTTTAATTTTAACAATTCCGTTTTGCTGGTCTGCCTATGAGTCGAGGAAGTGGTTAACAGTTAAAGCTCTTTCTCTCATGACTTGCAGCGTGTTCCGCAATTGTGTTGAGCAATTTGCTGATTATCTCATAATCAGCTTCGCCTCACCTTACACTCAATTTGAGGCGAGTCGGGCTTAATGAAGCTGCAAATCGGTTCGGCAATCAGCTTTTGGTTACATCAGCCCCAAACGAAAACAATAATACCAAAAGCAGCAGCAGCAAGAAAACTCACAAAATAAAAGCAGATACATGAAAAAAAATTTGATTTACAAGAGAAAACTCGATCGCATATCAAATTTGGAATTTGCTACAAAATTTGCGCTTGTTGCTTATCCGATTCAATTTTGGCGCGCAATTCAGTGAAAGTTGAAATGCTTTTTTTGGTTCACTTGGAGCCAGTTCAAATGTTGGTCAATGATCCGTGGGGAAGCGAATACGTTACGCAAGGGACAACAGGTACACAGATTGTAGGAAAACAATAAAGAATATTAAGGGCATTACTCACCGACTCGGACAACAAGTGGCTCCAAGTTTCAGATAAGGGCGAACCTCTCGAAACAGGTTGGGAAATCAGTGTTGCAATTATTTTTGGACCTTAATTCACTTTCGTTATACTTCGACCACAACGATTTGTTTAGCGATAAGGCACTTGGGCATTAACCCTTATGCAAACATATTATACAAATTTCTGTATTATTTATTATTATATTTTTCTTTTTGTTACCCAATTTCCGCGCCCAGTACAAATTATTTCAAATTTCTTATTTCGTGTGAATTGGCGTTTTGTTTTCTTTGTGTATCGTCACACTTTTCACCACTTGCAATTGAATATTTTTTTTTTCTTTTTTATTTTTTGTTTCCTTCTATTTCTATTTTCCAAGCAAAAGCAAACAAAAAACGAATACCAACGATGTGTGTGAGCAGTTCGCAACTGTGTATGCGTACGGTCTTCTTGTCTCACTCTAACCGGTTTTCATTTATGTTTGTGTTTATATTGTTGTGCTGCTGTTGTTTCTTCTGCGCAGGCGCGGCGGCTGCTAAAAGTTGCAATTGCAGCATTGGCCAAACAAATTGATAATTATTTAAACACTGTTTAAATAATAGAATTCATTTGGAAGTTCGTATTCTTCAATATTAAACGTACACATACACATGCACATACACGCACTCATAAACCGAAACGCACAGTGTTGCACAGGTTCAGGAATGCAGGCAAACAGGTGTCGATGTCGCGTTGTTTTGGCTTCTTCCTCTTCTTCTTGGCCTGCTTTGATTTTTTGTTTTTGCTGTTCGCGCTGGTTTTTATATCAGTCGTTTATTAGCATGCGTTAATTTCGTTGTTAGTATTAAAAAAAACTTTCTTATGTTTTGGCGCAGTGTCATTTATTAAAATGTATTTAACACTAATGTTTTGTTAGAAAGCAAATATTGAGCACACGCGCTCCGCACGTCTTTATGGTTTGACTTCTGAAGTGCAACTATTATCGAAAGCAAAAAACGTCCTCGGTCGATTAAGCGATAAGAAATATATCGATGAACTTTAAGCTGATAGAGTGTGACCTTAACACAATAGTTGCCAACTTGTTTGTTCACCAACTAACTATTAAAGATTATGTTTTGTAATAAATTTATATTTTGTATTTTCAACATTGATAATAGTGAAATAAATGTATTGAATAAAAACTTTATCGCTTGTATAACATAATTTTACTGTACACATATATTTAGTTCCGCGGACAAGTTCAACTGAATTCGGTGTATTCTGCAGCCAACTTAACGTGAGCTGAAATTCGCGCGCAGCCAACTTCACTCTGAGTGTGCGCGCCAATTTTTGTATTTAAAAAATAGTTCACGAACACATCTTCGAGCATATTTAATTCATTTGTTTGGACCTATACTGTACTGTATATATATATATATATATATATATATATATTTATATATATATATATATATATATATGGCTTAAAAAAATAATTCATATAATATATGCCTCATATATTTAAAGACCAAAACATTCAAAAGGATGAAAGGATTCGTTTTGATTAGATCTGTTTATTTTATTATACCATTGTGAAAAATGTACAATTCAACAATGAATTTACTCATTATGTTTCACATATTTTATGTTATTTAAAAATTCCTATTAATACGGGCGAAAACGTTCTTCCAGACTTTTAAATATTTGCTTTGGTGTCTCATCGTCATATCCAGGTTCAATTTTATCAGCCTGCACGGTCGCCAAGAGAATGAATTTGGCGTGAGAGTTCTAAACAAAATATATTATAAAATTTATTAATAATGCTTCAGTCTTTAATAAAAACGAATACATACGTCTTTCGGATGATCGTGATTCCATAGATCTGCTGACTCCAAGTAGGCTCGCAAAAGCATACGCCAATGCCAAAAGTTCTCTGGCCCATACAACTTTGGTATGGCCGAGAAGTCCAATAGTACGTGGCCACCACCGAACATTTCAATTTGGAATATGAATTCAATTTTTACCTAGCCCACCAAGTCGACCTAGGCGATAAAGCAAAAGCTTTGCACTCTAAAATTTCTTTATCTAAGCTTAACATATTTAAGTCTTACGGTTCTTTTTGTTTTGTAGTTGGAATGTTTATCGAAGTGTTAAGCGTTTTTCAACAACAACAGTTATAACAATAACAACTATTTTAATAGTTCTCATGCTCATGCTCATGCATGTTGCACAATTAAACCATTAAATTGTTAAAATCAAATCAAAAATTGTCACAGCCAAAACACATACACAATAAAAAAAATGAAAAGCGAAATGAAAATAATCGCTATAAAATTTGTCAGCGCAATTTATTTATTATCCAATGACCGCATATCGAACACACACAACATTTTCTGTCTCTTTTTTCTAGCCATAGGGCGTACGAGTGAGTGTACAAAATTTATTTGTTATTATGGATGGACGGGCGTTTGTTTATTTAATTTTCACATATACACAGAGGCGCACAACCATTATGCATAAGAATTGATGACACTCTATATACACTAAAAAATAAATAAATTATTAGCTACTCATTTAACTTATTTTGTGCAGAGGTAATATATATATATATATAGTAATCAATATATGAATATAAGATAAAATCTATTTATATTATAAGAATTATTATTTATTGAATTTAAAAAAATATATATATAAATTTAAATTAATTTTCTTAAACATTTTTCATAACTACAAATTTTATATTAAAATAAATGTTATATTTGTATTTTGATGTATGTATTAAATCGAAAACAAAAAAATTTAAATTATTCTCATTCATATTATATAGATATCTAAAATATTCATTTAGATTAGGTTTTATAGATAGTCACTTGAAATAAAAATTTAAGAAATTCTGCTTTGAGCCCAAATTTAGCGAACTGCAGCATGAAGAGATATATATATATATTTTTTGTATTATTATTAACTTTTTCTGGAATGTCTCAGCTTTTTAACCTGCTTTGTTAAATTATTAATAAATCATTGCTTATCATATATAAATATCATATCTATTGTTAAATTAACTAATCTACAATATGACATCCTCTCTATCCAGTTAGGTTCACTGTCCACAGACGATGACATATAAAGATTTCAAAATCATTAAATAGGGCTTTAAAAGTGAGTGTTACCACTTCCAGATGCAGTTATGATAAGGGTAAAATAAAATCTAATTAGAAATATTTACTGACAATATATATTTATATATTTTTTGTTGCCCTGTGTTAAATTGTTCAACCAACTACTTAGGGCATTAAAATGTCGCATTGATTTTCATTGCTTTTGTTGTTGTTTTTGTCTATGATTGCTGGTGAAATTGTTTTTGTGCTATGCAGCTCGGAAAATCCCTGAGTTGAGGCTAACTCCAAACTGAGGTCGTTTGGTCAGTAATTTATTTGCTGGATTTACGCTCCGGTCGCCCTATATAGCCAACTGGCATGTCACTTAACCAGGTTAGTTGACTTTGTGAAGGCGATGAATGCATTACTATTGACACCTAGCTTGCTGCTTCTCCAGCTGCTTGGCGACACTGGTGTGCGCTGCTGGAGCTTTGGCTCCTTAGCCGAGCAGAGTGCGCCACAGCCCAGCGATGCAGGCAATCTGGATAATCATACGTGTAAGTTCAAAGTGTCGAGAATATAAAACAGTTGTGACTTGACCTCTTGCAGTACTCGCGCGACAATTGATTGTGGGCACCTTGGTGCCTCCGCTGACCAACATTGTGACTCCGCCCACGAGTAATTGCCGTTGCGTGCCAGCTGGATCCTGTCCAAACCCATTGCCCACGCTCCCGAATGATGGCAGCGGTCAGCTGGATATACGCATTGTCAACAATGGCGGACTGGTGAGTTGGTTGACTAGTGGCAACGTCGAAGGAACTGCAGCATAATCATTGCTCTGCTTTCAGCCCACAGTTGGCACCACGGCGGCTCCCTTGACCTGTAGCTTTGGACTCGTGGCGTGCTGCCAGGCGGGCAACTATCAATGCGGACTGCGTTTTCCACCTCCGGCCGGCTCCGCTCTGGCTAGTACCGGCCAAGCCAGCTTCGGTGCGTATCCTTGGCAGGCAGCGCTACTGACCACGGCGGATGTGTACCTGGGCGGTGGAGCACTAATCACAGCACAGCATGTGCTGACTGCTGCTCACAAGGTCTACAATTTGGCGTAAGTACAACTTGGTGAGATTCTACAGCTTATCATAAATCTCTGTCAGTCTGACATCCTTTAAGGTGCGGCTGGGCGAATGGAATGCGGGCAGTATCAGTGAGCCAATACCGGCGCAAGATGTGCTCGTCTCCAATGTGTATGTGAATCCCGCTTTCAATCCCAATAATCTGCAGAACAATGTGGCCATACTGAAGCTGGCCACGCCCGTCTCCCTGGTCACCCGCTCCACCATTGGCACCGTTTGCCTGCCAACCATCAGCTTCGTCGGCCAGCGCTGCTGGGTGGCTGGCTGGGGCAAGAATGACTTTGGACCGACGGGCGCATACCAGGCGATTATGCGTCAAGTGGATGTGCCTTTAATACCGAATGCCAATTGCCAAACGGCGCTGCAAGCGACACGCCTCGGCCCCTCCTTTGCTCTCAACCCCATCAGCTTCATTTGCGCCGGCGGCGAAGCTGGCAAGGATGCCTGCACTGGCGATGGCGGCTCTCCCCTGGTCTGCAGCAGCAATGGCATCTGGTATGTAGTTGGGCTCGTCGCCTGGGGCATTGGCTGCGGGCAGGCAAACGTACCCGGAGTCTACGTGAACGTGGGTGCCTATTTGCCCTGGATACAATCGACACTTCCACTGTAAGCACTTGCAGCCCGAGGCTCCTCGCTGCGACATCGATTGCTCTCGCTAGTTTGATTAGTAAAGTCCATTCATTAGATGTTAATCAATTATAATAAAATTCTTATTTATCTTCAAATGTTATAGAAAGAGTATTTATAGGCACTTTATTATCCGAATAAATAATAAGATAAGCTCCAAGCGTTTCTAGGCATTCAAACATCACTCAATAAATTTATTAAAAAGTTTAGTTCAACGCTTAACTTTTACCAGCCGCTGCGACTTAACCAAAAAAATATTCGATATCAAAAATAACTAAATATATTAATAAGTATATTGTATTACATAAGGTTCTTAATTGGACCAATTAGTCAATAAATAAAAAAAAACAAGATATACAGAAAACTTTTTCACGTTTTGTGTATTAAGTATTTTTAATTGGCTGATTGAAATCAGAAAATACCTGACCTAAATCGTACCAAATTTAGAATGATGTTTAGCATCTATTTATATTATATTACCCTATAATATATAGATAGATGGGTGGTATGACATATTTAGATGTTACACGGCTACAATTCTATTAACTTTTAGAAATAAAATTAAAAATCAGACAAAAAACATTTTCTCAGAGACTTGCAAAGTGCCATAAATCAAAGTAAATCCATTAAATACAAACATTTGCACGCCTGAGTTAAATGGGGTTTCCATGCATCTAATCGCATTCAATGAGTTAAATTGTTGAGTTAAATTTGTACAAAAGTTTAGAGCTGAGCTCATTTTGAAAGTACTTAAATGTCGCTAATGAGTGCTTACAATATTAATTGTATGAATGTGTTATAACGGTAGTTCGTAATGAGAGAGATCGAGATCGAAAGAGTGGAGGATGGAGAGGAAGAGGAAGACGCAAAAGGAGAGAGACATACACAGTAAATGAATTTCAATTTTAACAACAATAATTGTTATGCAGAAAAAAAAACATGTAATTTGTTATCAAAGTAATTCTTAGTTTATTTGATATCATTATTAATTATTTGATACCAAAATAAAAATATTAATAAGAATAAAATAATAATAAATAAATAATAATTATTATTTATGATAAAAAAAAAATTATAAAATGAATATAAATACTCATATAAATAATAAAAAAATAATAATAAAGTTAAAATTATGCTCATATATGTATATTAAAATAATAATAATGGAACATTTTAGTTGCTTATTGGCCTTATCCATGTCATTCGCATAAATTGGACCCACATTTGGTTGTATTTATAGACGCAGTGGCCACAACAGGTTGCTTTCAGCACTGAGACATGTGTTGCTTTGTTGTTGTCGTTGTCGTGGTCGTTGCTGTTAAGCGTACACAAACACAAATACCAGCACAAGCGAACGCACACACCCGGAAAAACAATGCGATTTTTTACACAAGGGCGCCTCCTTTCACGCCCTGCCAACGATGTCTGAGTCATAAACAAAGAGGACGCTCAACTTTGCTCATTTGCACCCAATGCCCTCGGGTGTACTAACCAAACCCCAGCTTCGGCCCAGTCCCAACGCCCATTACCACTCCTAAGCCCCCAACTGCCAACTGCCAACTACCATCTGCCATCGCCCACCCCCTGTGTGGCAGTCAGTTTCATGCCAAAGATTGTATGAAATCTAAATAAGCTTGCGTTTGCCAATTGCACAAAAATTTTTATTGGACGTATACACATGGCTTATAAGCAGCAAATGTCGTTATTTGCCGGTTAAAACAGTTGGCTTCTGGACTCAGAGAGTGCCCTTAACGCACGTGGACGTTAATGCACAACGGAAACCGGAAATTTTACTTGTCGCATTGGCCACAGCAAAAACTGAGTCATTCGAAAACTGCAAGCGGCAAATGGCAGGAAGCTACAAAACAAAAACAAAAATGAAAACAAAACAGAAACATAAACCGTTATCCAATCAAGTGCAAAGGTGTAGTGTTCTGAACTGCTAAATACCCTATACTTCGATTACTTATAAAAGTAATAGAAGATTTTATATGATTAATAAATTTTTAAATGATTTGTTTGTAATTATTAATAGTTACAAAAAACTTTTCGAAAATCATATGTGAGAAATATAATATTCATATAGTGCATACTTTGTCAAAAATTAATTTCAATTTTCATACTAAGCATGAGTACATATTCATACCCCGATGAACAACAACAAATAAGGGGGCAGTAGGATACATGGTCAACTGATTGCATAATCTTAGTTCAAAATTTAATTATTTACGTGTCTGGCTGCCTGTCTATGCGATGCAGAAATGCGCATCGCCTTAATGTGGAAAAAAAAACTCACTCAAATGTAAAGCGCTCAACGAATGTAAAAACGAAAGCAAATGAGTCCCAAGTCCTTCGGCTCCAAGTCGAGTCATTCGAATGAGTCGTACTTTAGTCCGTCCTCGGCTCTCGTGCGCAACAGACGTCGCTTTCTGCAGGCGGATGTAAATAAATAGTTAATAACATTTCAAATAGCAATAACAAGAGCAATAGCAATAGCAATTTGTATAGCAATACCAATAGCAACAGCAACACCCCAAAGTGTCGGCTAGAAAGTTAGCCAAAATAATAGTCAGCTAAGAATTTACTCAGAAGTATGTGCCACGTGTGAGTGCCAACAAAAAAGCAACTGAAAGTGAATTTGAGCAATGCAAGTGCCGTTGCATTTTTGCAGTGTTGTGTAATCGCCTTTTCGGCCTGAGTTTCGGCATGCGAAATCGATTAATTAGCAATCGACATCGGCGCTTTGATCGTGACCCGTTACTTTAATGGCATTGCGTTAGTCAGCGTGTGTGTCTGTGTGTGTGTGGGTTCCTGTGCGCGTTAGTCTGTTTGCGTGTTCATGTGTGTGTTCAGTGTGACACACTTTGCTGTTGTTGTTATTGTGCTTTTGCTTGTCTTGGCCATTGTTGTTGCTCTTTGTGTGCGCTGCGCCTTATTAAATGTCCTTGATGTCGTCGCTATGTCTGACTGCCACGCCCCCGCGACACTTAAAAAAATACTATATTAAATCAAATCGCTTGTGGTTATTCCAGTGACTACAAACGCACGAAATTATCGTAGACCAAATGAAATAAACGAAATATGGAAAATTCCTTCAAGTACAACTGCGGAACTATGGAAAAATAAGCTAGCATACATTTTGGGTGTTTACGTCATGTTTGTCTACGCTTAAAGGCGTTTGTATGCCAACAACAGCTCTATCTATATACAAATATACGTATTCGTATATTCATATATATATATATATACATATATATATAGACATTATATGTTCAAATCTGTTCCGTATGTGCGCCTGTGTTTCTTGTGCTTGTCTTTGTGTTAGCCTTTGTAGTGGTACTCGTTTAGACCTCAGTACATCACGTCACATGCCACTTGCTTGACAGCGAATTCAAAATTCTGAAGGCAGCCGCTTCATAAATGCATGCCAGCTACTATTTAATATTTATATAGATACAAGCATATTATATCCATGAAACTGTACAAACTGTCTAAGTCGTGTGTAAACTGTTTGCCCAATGCAAATTCAACAAGCTGCACCTTCCATTTCCTCTAATAAGCCAACTCGCTGAGCTGTTTGTACAAATTTACGTAAGTGTTGACATTCATTTTCATTCGTCATTTATATATATATATATATATATATATATATATAAATATATATGTGAATGTGTGCATATATCGATATATACTTTCATAATTAAACCCGATCCAAAACAGCTTGAATTTTACAATGTTAATGTTCATATTCATGCTTAAGATTATTCATTCGATACAGATAAACAAATAAAACACTTACTCCCAACACTTGTGCTTCAAAATTTCATTTACTCGTATTTAAGAATATATTTTAAGTGATTTATATATATGTATGTTGATTACTATTTTGTATTGCACGTTTTATTAATAAGTATTAAATTAATTGAATTACGATACATTTTCAAAATAATTTTTCATTGTTTCTCTAAATATTAATTTATAAATTTCTAGCTTCCCGATGTTAGCCGGATAGTAAAAAAAGAGAAATATATATAAGCAAATATAAATAAATATCACTAAATAGACTCAGCTCTTGTCCTTCATCAAGAATATCCGAAGAACATCTATGCTAGGCTTCCTCTGTCTGCTAATTTATCCACTTTCATTGTATTTTAATTTCTGATCGAATTGAGTCATGACACATTATTGGCCACTCCATATAAATCAATTACACATCAAGAGCATTTAAATCTGTTAAATCTATACCAATCGAATATTATCAACTTAATTGTGCGCACAGAAATTGAATAATTTCAGTTAATTGAATTTGCGCTGGCGTTCGCTTAATTTCTGTAGAGAGTGCTTTTACGCATTCAAAAATGTGTCATCTGCATATCTAGGACACAAAATCGAGTTTAGTTTTCGCATTTTACATTTTGCATTTCAGCTCCCAATGAAGCTGTCACTTTCGATCAAAGTTTTTAGTTTCCTGTCCGCTTCGCATGTCAATGGGCGAATCCACTCAGACTCTGAGGTATGCAAATGGCATTAGGTCGCGCAGCGCTCATCAAGTCTATAAATAAGTGAGAAGGATATGGGCGGACAGTCTGACATTTGAGCAGACGATGACATATTCATGTGCATGGGCCTGTCCTTTTGTGTAAAAATATGTCCCTGCATGCATGTGTAGAAAGAGATAGAGCTTAGATTACTGGTTTCGAGTTTAATGCAAAAACATAATTTGCTTTCTCTAACGCTTCGTCGCGAATGCTAGCCGCCATTTTCCATCCTGCATTCTCTATCTGCCAGCATCCGTCGTCCCGATGCGTGCGGCTGAAAGATACGAGTCACTCGTCAACGCACGCTCGTTATGCCACTCAGAACGGTCTTCCACGGTAGTACCGCAATCAGCTAAGCAAATGCGTCAAGTGCATCCGGGCCATGGAGCTAACAACTTGGCTACCAGACGCTAACATGCATGTCAATTTGCCCGACATCCTGACACTAAACAATAGTATTGTATTAGGCTGCGAGTGTGATGTGGACTTTTCTGATTTTCGCATATAAGAGCTATGATAGGAAGGAGTAAAAGAAGATACAAATTAAATATACATAAAATACACATTTTATAGAACCAATATACTCCCTTCGTTTTTTGAACGAGTATATAATGACATTCTAGTTTATCATAGAGATACATTTAAGAGTCATAGTTTATGCAAGACCTAACCCGATCTATGGCTGTATCAATTCAACTCGTTATTCCAATCAATACCTGGCGTATATATGTGTAAAAGTTTATTGTTTTTGAGGTCAGCCATGCCTCCTGGCGCCTTACGTACATACTCACTTTCAGTGAATAAAGACAAAGCAATCATACAATTGTGGGTTAAGTAAATTCACATGCTCTGAATATTAATGTAAATAATTTGGATATTTCATATTTACAGCAGGGGGAGAATGGCAGTGCACACAGTATACAAAGTATTTTTTAGCTAAAGATTTGCTATGCAGGTGCATCACCTGCTGCTGACTTTTAATCTTATCCGTCTGTCAAATCCGCTTTGTAAACGTGATGTTAAATCTCAGTTTTTGCCATCTGGCAGAACAATAGTTGGCAATGTCAACGTCAGTAGCAGCAAAAGCAGTAGTAGCTTGGCTCCAGCAGCGTCTGCATTGTACATGGGCGTCAATCTGGCCAACAGGATTGCATTCACAGCCCTCGTTCCGTTCACCTGTCCGTCCACCTACAATTTCACCACCTGCCTTTACTCAACTCACAAAGTTGTTGTCCCCATTGCGAATCGAATCATTTGACATGTGGCACGCGTGCCATGGACTTTCACACAAACACACACAGCTGCCAGGTGATTGAGAGGCAGTGGCAAAGGCAGCCATCAGTTCATTCATTCGACCATACATCCGTTCATCCAGCGAATCGTTTCTGTTTGCTTCCGATTTTTGCAATCGTATCTGATGTATGTCTCTCGAATTTCACATCAGATTCTGAGAATTTTGATAATAATAAGGTGTCTCAGCTGTTGACCTCGCTCAATTGGGATTATACGTTAGAGCGACTTCTTATTGACTTGTTATTATTGGCTTGCTAGGTCCCCAACGGTACAAGGAAAAATATTCTATGAATAAAATATGAAAGTTTACAAAAGGTGACATAAATATGATATATATATATGTATATACATTTTTTCATTTGAGTAGCAGGCATTTAGAGCAGCAATTTCTCTCAGTGTACGCATACATATAATTAGGTATTCTTATACATCCAACAACATTGCTTAAGTCGGCCATAAATTTATTTTCGCTAAAGAAATTTCGCTTTAAAAAAAGCATTGCCTACTTTTAGGGCCCACGTGCACGGCGACTCAACATTAAAGCGCGTTGGCATATTGCGCTGAACAATCATTTATGAAAGGCGAGCAATTTATTTGTATGGACATTTTTCGTCCGAAATTTCATGTGGCACAGTTTTGATTTATTGCCCAATCTTGGCGTTTGACAAGAGAACAATAATAATAAGTGAGAAAACCACGGCTGCAATTATGAAATGGTAGCGTAGGCGGCATATTCTTTCTTGCCGAGCAACAAAATATTATATATTTTATATATATTAATATAATATATATATATATATATATATATATATTTACAACAGTAAAAGAATATGTCTGGAGAGTGTGTGATAAAGCACGTTAAATAAAATAAGCAAAAATTTAAAGGCTGTGCAAGTAAATATGGCAAAAGGCTGATAAGATCCAAATTATATTTTATATAATATATGGGGATATGAGCATTTCGTAGGCGTGATGTGAAGAGATGTTTGTGGACAATATTCAGCTGGCAACTTATTTATTTTAAATTTCACGCTCTTGCTTCCAGCGGAATTGACGGATTAAGCTGTATGTTAATGCCCAAGGCCATCAGACAGAAATGCAGATTTTGCTTAAATGTGGCCAACCGAATTCCCATAAGTAGATATCACTTAATTAAAATATATATTTATATGTGTATATATACACATATGTCTGCGCATTGCAGAAGATATTTGTAAACATTCGTATTGTGTTTTCCGCCGAATTATTACTGCCAAGAGAGCAAGCGAAGGTCTCACATTGGTTTACTTTGCATAATGAATTGTGGGCAACGTTCAAATTGCTTTTGCTTGTTTCATGTTTCTGTTATAATAAGCAAAAGCTTTTAAATTGAGCCAAAAAAGAAAGAATATGTCGCCTTTTTGTAAAAACACTCAAGTAATTATACAGCTATAAAACTGTTTGTGACTGACAGTCTTTTAATGTTTTTTAGCTTAATTTGTATAAAATATTAGTTCAACTCAGAATAAATTTAAGGAATGCACACAAACATCTTTAAATAAATCGAATTAAGAACATTTTTCGTGTTTAGAAATTCTTTGAGAACACGTTCCAATGATACCCAACTACGAGTACACTTCTGTGTTCTGCTCCACTCATCCTTTTTGGTCTCTGGCTGCCACTTTCCACTCTTCCTCTCTATTTTCGCTGATTTTCTGAAAATTTATTTGTGTACATATAAATGCTTTTCTGGTTTCGTTTTGCTTTTCTTGCTGCCGCTGTCAGTAGAGTGCTGCCTTAAGCACACTTTTGCAGAAAATTTAACGTTTGTCGATACGAAAAGAAACAAAGAGAGAAAACTCTCAAAAATCTTTAAGTAAATTACGCAGATATTTACCGACCCACGAAAATTCAAAGACTTTTTGCAGCAGCATTTCTTGAAGCCGGTCTCATTAACGTCAGCTTTGGTAAGCTCGTCCACTTGTGCCGCACACAGTCGCTTGCCGCTTGCCGCTTGCCGCTTGCACTGCAGCCGAAACCCCGAGCAGCTGGCATCATCCAGTTGTTTGGCGAGAGTTGAAATTTTTCTTTGTGCCTTTGTGTAAAGGTTTTTAGTTTAGTTTTTGGCCTTTTGTTTGGGTACAAAAAACTTTTGGGCAAGGCTCAATTGAAAGTTGCATTGCCAGATTGCCAGAATCAAGTACTTTGAAATTCAATATAGCTTATAAACAAAATGTAGGAGTATATGCCAAATCCCTATATAGATTCCTACGAATTCTGCTTGAAAAATGAGCGCACGCAAGCAATAAAGCACAAGCCCAAAGACTTGATAAATTGCGTTATTTGAGTCTTAGCAAACACGCGCAAAGCCACATTATATATATATATATATATATAAATATATATATATATTCTGTGGAAGATAAACAAAGGCAGACATTGCTGGAATCGTTATCTTAAGTGCTACAAGTGCTTGGCCAGCTGACTCAAATTGTTTTGTTCTCGACTCAAATTGATTTAGGTTTCTGTTACCAGCTGCTTTAACGCTTCATTGGCCATTGGCCAGAAAGACAGACAAACAGAGAGACGCAGACACAGCCGCTGACCAAACGCACTGAATTATGCAAACAAGCAAACAAACGGAGATCAAATCAGGATTGTACTCGTTGCGCGAGCAGATGGTATCCTGTATGCTCCGATTAATATCGCATGGGACGCCTGCATAAGTTATATTGAATATCTCGACTTAATATAGACAAATAGATACGAGAATAATCACATTGACTGAGAGTAAATACATGTATGCTAATGCTAAGCCCACAAATTAAATCTCACTTTTTAATTCTTAAATACCCCATTTGAAGGCGCTTAAAGGGTATAACAAACAAACCGCAACAAACAAGCCGTTGTTTTATCGGGCATTTCATACGCCCGCGAAAATTGTTTCAATTGACTTGGCGAGTTTGATTTTCAATAATTCATTAATGTTTGCAATTCGAATGAAAATGTGAATTATTAGCCTTTGGCCCATGGCAAAATGCTCGTAAATTAAATAATAGTCATATTGTGCAAAAGTTATATAAGCAGCTAAATATATACATTTTCATTAGGCAAAGTTCAGTTTTAGCGTTTGTTGTTTGCCGTTTAGTTGTTTGCGTTTTCAATTAAGCACTTATTACATATACGAGCCATACAGGGGTATATTTAGCTGCTGACTGGTTAAGTGAGCATTGACGTCATTGCGCGCACCGACACAGACAGACAGACAGATAGCCAGTTGCAGCAAACGCAATTCGGCACGCAATGAGATTGCCGGCTGATTTTCATTTTCATATGATTTCTTGCCCAAAACTACGCAGCCAAAAATAGAAAATGACACAAGCTGTTGGCAATGTAAACGTAGCTGACACTTGGCAATGCTTCTGCAAACGAAACTTTCACACTATTCAAATCGAATCGAGGACTCGAAAACTTTCAGCAACAGCCGCAACGCACCTAATGCCTTTGAGTCTGACATTTGGCAGGAACTTGACTTGTCACATGGCCTCAACAAGTCTGAATTTATGCAAAATTATGCAGTCGAGCATTCTAATTGTTGCTGTCTGCCAGGCTCACAGCTAGCAAATGCAACGTTGATTTGGTTTATGGACGCGCGACATGCAAAGGCCAAAAAAAGGCCACCCAATAGGGCCAAAAAGCCAATTTCAGTGACGTCGTTTATCGCATTTCCTTATAATCGATGGCAAAAGCCAAACTTCTGGCATTTGGTGCACAAAAACGTACCATTGCGTCTACTCTAGCTGTTGCCTTTTGCTTTTATTGGCTGCAGGGCGAAGTTATTGAGTTTTCCTATGTTTGCCTACACAGCGTATACGTGATATTTGCGCAAGTTAAGCAAACTTGTGCTCCAGCTGTTCAAGTAGTCGAGTGCAAGAGAAAAAAAACGTTCGGCTTAAATATATATTTAAGATTATACAAATACCAACGTTTTCAATTAAACTCACGCCGTAAATACAAAAAAATTTATAGAATTCTTCATGTATTCTTTCCCAAGCACTGAACTTGAATAAACTCATACTCAATTTGTATTAAGGCATTGCTGTTTTGACATTCGCATCGACTTTTTGTTTAACAGAGCCATAAATATTAGCTAAGTGGAAAGCCATTTCGCAAATCGCTTCAAGTTGAATGCGCATGAGAACGGCTTAAGCGAATTGTTCAAATTGCTGCGTTAGATAAAATGGAAAACAAATGAGCTTCGGAATTGTTGTTTCCATGCCAACAGACATATATGCAATCAGCTCCTAATACTATGTATATACTCTACCGATAGCGAGCAAAGCATGCGCATACCAGTCGATGCTTGAATATTAATGTGTTGCTCGCTCTATGAAAATGCAATGCCATCTGCTTTAGCACCACACACATACACACACACACAGCCCTTACGGCTTGCATATGAAAGAGTTTCGCTTTAAATAATACAATCCAAACGATTCGACTGCTGTCAACGTGTCGAATGCGCAATTTTGCGCAATAAAAAATTGTTGCTCACTCGCATTTACATGCGTGTATGTGATATACGTATGTGTGTGTGCCTATAGCGTATAATATGATTTATATTTAAGGTCCTAAGTCAACTGAGAAATTGCCTTTGCCAACGATTGGTCGACAACGAAAACGGCTTAAGGCAAATTTTTGAAATTTTTGCTGCATCATTTGGCAGCAAGCTTAAATATTTATATTCAATTTGACATTTAGTGACCTCGGGCACTTAAACGGCGAATGCAGGCCAAATAGGCTAACAAGAACAACAGCAGGAGGCCTAATCCTGCACTGAGCAAAGCAGCAAGACAAAGAAACAGCGGAGCCTGTCTGGCAGCGGGGTCAGCTCCACTGCTTGGGGGCAGTGCTGACAATGCTGTCACAGTGTCGGGCGTCTTTGCCTTGGCATATCTTGGCTATGACAAGTATTTTTTTGAAATTGACCTGCTTAACAGAAGCTTTGACATCATCGCTGGATACAAACAGACAGCAAAACTATGTGCATCGGGTTGAGGTGCATTCCCAAATGATATGTGCACTCAGAACAGTTCGCAAATTTACCTAATGAACAAGAATTCCTTGCCAATCGGACTTCTGCATCAACAGCACTTAAGCTGATTAGAAATGCATGCCAAGCGAGTAGCCTCAACCAAGTGTTATATAAGAAATGAATAGGCCTTTATTTAAGGCAGGTCTTGAATCAAATATAATCCCTTTTAAAGAGTAAACATTAAATATATTTATTAAGTATCGATCACTTGATAGTGCGAGAGCCAAATTCCATTGCTATTCAATTTCAGTTTTTTTTTTTTTTCTTGTCTGTTGTCTGTCAATGTGTCGTCATAAAATTCTTATGGTCACATTCTTTATTAAAATACTTCAGGAAGGGAAGATTATCGAGCGCTCGTCCCTTTGAGTTCGGATGCCATAAAATTGTTCATGCTGAATGCGCATTAAGCAAAACTCTGGCAAACTTTACGACTTTGCTTTTGGCTTTGGCTTTGGCTTTGGCCTTGAGGCTTGAGACTTTGCGTCCTGATTTTGCGGAAGCAGACGGCAAATCGAAAACTAGGCGCCCGTAGTTAAAAAACGCATAAATTCTTATGTAGGGCGCCAGTTAGTTATAAATAATCGACAACAAAAAAAAAAAAGAAATAAGTGCACAAATGATGGCCTTGAATGCGTTTATTTTTGGCAGCTCTAGTATATTTTCATTTCACGTTTCACGTTGCGCATACGACGCGTCGCGCGTCCGACAATTTGGCGCCGGAAATGCCACTGACAACTTCAGTGCCACGCAGCCGGCCAAGAAATGACTTGGTGCACAACTGGGTTGGCTGCAGCAAATCGACAATTACGAAACTCGAATACCCTTCAGATGGCGACGCTTTCTAAGCCTGCAATTTGTTCGCAATTTGCGTCGTCACATTTTATTGCTGCCTCTCTCGAAGCAAGCTCGAGTGCAACCAATGGCCACTTAAATTTAATGGCCACCTTTTGCACCACTCGCACGGCTCTGACACAGTTAACGCCACACGCACACCCAGTCAGGCTTAGACACACCCACGCCAATGAAATTATTGTCTGTTGGCAGCAAATATCTATTCTGTACGTGTGTGTTAGTAAAATAAACTGCCTTCATCTAGTTATTGCCGTTGTTTACTTTACTTCGACCATTGCCATGAAAACACTTTTCACACAAATGCCTGTGTCTGCTTGTCCCTCAACAGGCAGACTATTTATTTAGGCCAAATATAATAGATTTTGCATGTGAAAATTTTATCAAATATCGCATTTGCTGCAAATTTCATAAACTTAATGGCAATGCGCTTAGCATATCTGCTTTAAATAGTTCAAAAGCTTAAACCATTTACAAATATTGCTTTTGGAATATTTGCTTGGCATTTAATATGATTTTGTCTATAAATAAAGTTGAATTTGAGCCTAAGCTATAAGTACATACTAAATAATTTATGCATATAAATATATTCATATACATATATAAATAATTTTATTTAGAACCTTTCCGAAAGCTTAAAAATATTGCTTTTAGAATATTTGCTAGGCATTTAATATAATTTTGTCAATTTTGTCCATAAATTAAGATGAATTTAAGCCTATGTTTTATATATATTATATACTTTAAATATATATAGTATAAAATTATATATAAATGTTGAGCCTTTCGGGTACATCATAAACATGCCGAAAGAACTAGAAAATTAAATATTTTTCTCTTGAATATATAAATATATACATTTAAAAGAAACTCAAGGTTGCTTGTCTCTAAATTAAATATTAGCGAAAGGTGAGCAAAGTTTATGCCCCGCAATTTTGAGAACATTTATCTTGATAAATGAGTCTTAAGGCTTCGCTTTGGATTACCCTTGCAACATCGGCCTGCAACTTACATTGGAATTGACTAAAAATTCTAAAGTTACAGAATTTGGCAGAGGCAAAGCAATGAGTTGTATATTAATATTAATTATGTACGATTTTTTGCCTTCTTTCTATTTTTATTGTTATTAAATATATTTCTTTAGTTTCCAGGTCCATGTAAATAAAATTGCTGAGGCAAATACAATATCGAGAGCAAGTCATATTCGCATAGTACCAAAAATAAATCCATTTCTACACTAAAGATTCCCCGAGGCTGACTTATGCACATAATTAACTGGAAATTGCATGAAATAAGTTTTAATTAACTTGGCAATTTGCAGGCAAGCCAATTTTTTTCGTTGCTTGAGAAACGAGACGGCTAAGAGACTGAATAAATAACGTGGGAGCAACTTAAGAAAGCTTTGGAACTTGGCCTCGGCTGAGTATGCAGCCTGATGTGAGTCGGTGCTAAGATTGAAAGTGCAAGAAAGTGCTGTCGAGGCGTATTAACAAAAGTTTCGCAGCTGTGACGCCCGAAAGTAGGCAATGAATTTTACGCTTTAGAAATGTAAATTTGCATTGCGTCATTTGCAATGCGAGTAGGCAGGGAGGCGCTGCAGGAAGAGAGGCATGGACATGACAAGGGACGCCTGAAATAGTGACTTTGTCTGCCTCGGCCAATTCACGGTGACCCCTTTTAGGAGCAGCAGTGGCGGAGGGTGGCTGGAGTGGCTGGGGCAGCTGGGGCTAGTAAGCAGAACAAAAAAAAATTGTTAGGCCGCCGTTAATTGTCAAGGCAACAACGTTGCCAGGACAACAACAACAACAACAACAATAACAAATGCGCAATCAGCTCGCCTGTCACTTGCATAAGTGTGCATGTCTGTGAGTAGGTGAGTGTGTCTGTGTGAGTGTGCTGTGTCTGTGTGTGTGCAATAAAGTGCCATTTTAATTACATGCATAAAATGCCGCAGTACTTGAAAAAAAATAAGAGAAGTTAAGTCTCCCGGCAATTGTTACATATGTTGTTCAAAATGGAACCAGCTGCAGTTCTCCAGGGGCCTGAAAACCAACCCATTACGTCTCTTTCAGCGCTTAACAAATAGATTGTGATTAATATAAAAGGATTTCACTGACATTTTTAAACTAGTTATTCATGAGTATAAAATATAAATATTTTTTGTAATTTATTTACTTTTGACACGTACATTTTGCTTTGATTATTTTAATGAATATGTATAACTCGAGCCCAATTGATTCCCAGCGCTTATTAAAAAGCAAATTGTGTATTGCATACAAATCATTATACATTTTTAATAATTTGATTAATGCCTTCCTTTGGCCATTGGCAGCTTAAGGCCTAATGATTGTAACTATTAGATAAATCAATATATAATTATAGAGCTCAGCAATCGATTGGCTTTAAGTCTGTTGCTATGCAGATAAGGCAAACAAATATTTATTGAAATTTATTTTATACTCTAAATACCAAGAGATAGAATTTTTATTCGTGAAACAATTTGTTGATCGATTCTTTAACAATCCAACTTTGATAAGAAAATTTGATTATATAAATATATACATATGTGTAAAATATGTATGTACATATATATATATAATATTATACAGAAATTATTTTTTTTAAATTCTCAATGCTCAGAGTCTTATCCTCAAAGTCTTACCACTTTATGAAATGGAGAATTAATAAATCTTTCTATAGAGCAATATACAATAAAAAAGTTAGACAATGTTTATTAAAATCATAGCAAAATATAATATATTTTACCTACTTTTTTTATGGATAATTTCTATTATTAGCTAATGATGAGTTTATACGAGTAGTGATAGTTGAAAAGGCAAAGAACGTGAAAACTCATGTGAGACAATTAGTAAACCCTTCACAACTTGGGCCAAATGAATGCTAATGAATAAATACTCAAATTAATTAAATTTAATTGTAATTATCACAACTGTTGGAATTGTGAAGGACTTTCTGGCAAGACATCTATGGGTTCGTTTCTGCAGAAAAGTAGTTATGCCACTTTCTTATTAGAAGTAAAAACACGTTAAGCTGCGCTCAACTTTGTCAACTGAAACCGGAGCAGGACAAAGTTGTGCAGGACGCTTTTAAGTATCCCAGGCAACTACAAACTTTTCGAAACACACTCAATCACACACCTTAACAGTGGAGCAAATATGCTGGCTCCTGATTGCATTGCTGAGAGTCTGTGACATTGGAGCAACTTCAGAGCAAGCTGGCGGGCGCCCTGGTGCCTCCTGGACTGCTCTGAAAATGAAAATATTGACAATCGAGTTTCGAGTAACATCGACGAACAAAACACAATCAACGGCGACTCAGCCACAGCTGCTGTCCACGACCATGTGTGTTAATTAATTTCATGTCAAGACTCCAATTAGCTTCCGGGGCTGACGCTGATGGTGAAGACAAAGCCACACTCAGTCCATTCACATATCAATTATGCACACAACAGATTTACCTACCATTTTATTTTGTTTCCATTAAAAATTTATCAAACCATTCGAGCGCAGAGCTCTCAGAGATATGTTCCGCCAAGACACTTACCACAGGCTACACTGAGAGTCACGTACACAGCCGCCTAACGGGCCAGGACGATATTAGCCAACTCAACTTGCTTTTAGCTTCTTGTTGCAATAAGAAATAATTTATAACACACTATAAATAATAAAAGCTATTTTACATATTATCCCATGTTACGAATGATGCCAGCTGCAACTAAATGACTAATGTAACAAAATCGTATAACAATTTGACAGATAAACAAGAATTACCAGCAAACGAGCTGACATTATTAATTTTCTTTATATTTCTGTCATTTAAATAAAAATTTAACATTCAGTGTGGAGAGCTTACTGACTGAGAAATACCTTGCGCAGAGCTAGCAACTGCCAATCAAATTAGTCAAACTTTTTACTCGTAATTCAACATTCGTCTAGGTCATTCGTATTATTACAAATTAATTTCAGTTTAGCGAAAAAGGGAGGCGTAATTAAATACATAATCAATATCAACCATAGAGTTAGAGTTTAGATGTTTATATTTCATTCTATCTGTTTGTCTGTCTGTTTTCCTGTCTTTCTATCAGCTCAAATTTGTTTGAGGACATATTCTATATTTACATGTAATTGAGGAGAAATCGTTCATTCCATTTAAATTATCTGTACTTCTTAACAAGATGCTCCCAAAATGTACAAAATTTAATCAATGGGAATTTCATCAGCATTAGCATTAGAAATATATGGATATTATATTGAAAATAAATATTTTTTATCAATATTAACTCCTAGTCCAAACAATTAAAATAAGCTTACGTTTATTTGATCAGAATATCTTTTGGACTTCAAGCCTACCATAAATTAAAATAGCTTCAAATATTTTTAATAATATATGCTTGAAGAACTCGCAAAATAATAAACATTTTTTATTAAGCCCTCAAACGAAATAAAACTTAATGCAAATAAAAAATATATACGAAAACCTCTGGCTATTTGGTTTTTTAGAGCACCGCAAATAGTTTCATTTTGTTTAATGAAAAACGCCAAGGAAACCGCATTTGCGGCATTCCAGCTGCAGACCACCGAATAAAGGAATGCAAATGGCATGCGAAATGCAGAGATATATATAGCTATGATATATGGGTGGAGCTGAACATACCAATCCACTCACTGCACCTGCTGCATAAGCGTATGTGGCTAAGTAGCTGGCGAAAATGAATGCTGTTACCATTTTTTGGTTTTTTTTTTTGGGCCTGGGCAAAATTTGAATTACAACACCGGATGGAGGTAAGCCACCTCCACTTGGCGCAGCCAGTCGGATTTCCGCTGGGCGTTCAGGTTGTGCGGCTGGCATGCAGCCGGGCCACGGGTCCGTCCGGGTCGAGTCAGGCGGTGTCTGAGCGCCATTTGAAATTCCGGGTGTGAGCAGCATAAAATTGAATTAGTTTCGGGTCATTGTGCTTGGAATTGCAAATGCAATTATGCTTCGTATTATTCATATCGTAGACAGCCCATAAAAGCCGAAGGATAATGCAATTTACATGCAATAAAAGGGCATTTCTTATGTTACTCATGAATCACCTTAGAGTCTTTTGGTATGCCTAATATTAGGCTATTAAATATTTTGAAGAAAGACAAACCTCTTTTTATATTACCCTATAAAATCCATTAATATTTTATAACGATAAGCTATAAAAAATATCCAATGTTGAGTTTTGTGCCCTTTTATGATAACACATCTCGAAACACAATATGGAGCTATAATTTGAGTTATATATTTTTGATTCAGTAAGTCAAAGCCTCAAAAATTCTAATTTTCTGTAATTTGAATACAAGTGCTACTTTGTGTTTGATTGATTTATTATAAATACATTTTATTCTCTACTGTTACTATTACCATAATGCAATGCCTTTGCATCCCATTAGAAACTTAGTAAATGTTGCTTTAATTGTTTCATCCTTGCACGCATATTAATTAATATTAGTGTAAATCGGTCTATTCGTAATTAGTTTATTTATCTGTATATTTTGTATTTCGTCTCTCTAATTCTCTCTCTGACTCTCTATCTATCTCAACTTCTTCAAAACTCATGTTGTACATTTGTTTTCTCTACTTCTTTTTATAGAGCTTCAAGCTAAGCCAAAAATAAAATTTGTAAAACGTAGAGAGAAATCATCAGAAAAAAAAAAACAAATAATAAAATAAACATAACAAATACAGTATTGAAAAACAGCAAACATAACTGTAAATTGGTATATACAAACGAGCCCGTTGCAGCAAACAGTAAACAAACAAACAAACAATCAAACAAACAAAGAAACAAACAACAACAAACGCCGCTAGTAGTTTCCTTTTGTGGCACAAGCAAAAATTACATTTTGCATAGTAGACTTTTAGGCGTCGCACTCAATTTAGCTAAAGCAAGAACAGCTACAACAGATACAAGAACAACAAGAACAACAGCAACACCTTCAATAGCATCCATCAGATACATCCAATCAAGCAAGCAAGCCACCACCACAGCCACCGCCACAGCCACAACCACCACCAAACCACCACGAACCACATGAGCTTGAACAAGATCAAAAAGCGCGACAGCTCCGACTTATGACTGATGCGTGCCAAGGGCGCTGGCAACGCTGTCGGCGTCGGCGTCGGCGTTGGCGTCAGCGTTGGCAGCGGCAGTCGCTACAAGGTGACGGCCCGATGTGTGCCAGAAGTGAGCATCACATCGCCGACCAGCGTCAGCCAGCAGCAACAACAACAACAACAACAACAGCATGATGCACCCAACAAACACATAACGCTGCTGCGCAGCCGCTCACAGCCGACGTCTAACAGCATTTTCTCGCCAGGCATAGGCTTGGCAGCAGGCGGCGTCACTCTAGTCGAGGAGGAGGACTTCAGCTTGACAACAGCGGAGCCAGCCAGTGGCAGCGGCGCCAATAAGAACGTGCTGCAGCGTCAGCTGGCCACAACCAGCCAACTAGACGAGCAGCAACAGAAGCAGGAGCAACAGCTGGAGCAGGAGCAGCAACAGCAGGTGCTGGGAGAGATTGAGCCGCCCAACGAGCTGACACCCCTGGTGGAGGAGCGCTGCGCCGCTGCCACTAACGCTGTGGCATCCACACAAAATCCAAGCACATCGACAGCGGCCAACAGGTACAGCCACAACTCGAAGACGACGCGCTCCTGGCCAGTCATCTATCGCAATCCGCATCACTGTGACTACGAGGCGCTCTACGTGCAGCAACAGTCGCCAACGCCGCCGGCACCTCAGTCATCGCAGTCTTTTAAGCAGAACTGTTATTCCAATCAGTTCAAGCAATCGATTGTCTATTCCAGCAGCAATGAGGAGCTGCCGGGTGGACCAGAACTGACGGACATCACGCCCCGACAGACCACATGTTACTACTTTGCGCCCAGTCGGCACAATAGCATTTATGAGCATCCCTCGTCCGTGGTTGGCGGCTCCTTGCAGTTCGACGCGGCCAGCAACGCAGCGACCACAGCAGCAGCAGCTGCCGCCGTGGAGAGCCTGAGAAGGAGCAACAGCATCCTACTCCGACAGAACAGCTGCGCCAAGGTAATACAGCGCAGAGGTAGTGGCAGTGCCGGTGCCGCTGCCGTTGACACATCCACATCGCTGAGCTCGCACATGGACGGCCTGGGCATGGGCAGTGGAACTGGAGCAAGTGCCTGCTGCTCCAGCTGCTGCATGGGACCGCCGCCAGTGCTTTTCCTGTTCGTCACGCTGCTAATGACCACCAGCGCCACGGCAATGCTCTGCGCCGCCATCATGACTGACCACTGGGAGCACGTGACGTGGGATCGCAACAGTCTAGATCGTTACTCGAACCGGTCCGGCCTGCATCTGGAGTGGCTATTGGATGATCAGGTGGCCATGCTCAAGCCCGATAAGAGAGGCAAGTCCGGAAACTCTAAGTTAATACATTTTACTTAAATTATTTATGAACAATTACTTTACAGCCGAACATCGTTTTCGACGCGATTCCGTTTTTCTCGTGCCTATGCACGGCGGCATCTGGACGCTGTGCATCGATCTGCCGATGCCGCAGCTGCAGGAGCTGCGCCGCAATCCGAAATTCCCACGTGGAGCACCGCCGTGCGTCAACTACTTGGCCGGGTCAATGGAGAATGCGCGCGGCGAGGAGCAGCGCAACGATTGGCAGCACAGTGAGTCACAGGTCATCACACTGCAGCCCCATCTGAGTACGTATTGTGGCGCAATCCAGCTCCGAAACCAAATTTCCAAACAGCTCTTTAACTAGACTCACTAGACTCACAAACCCTTTTCCGTTTGGACACATTCTCTAACTAACAGCGTTTGTGTTGTGAGGCAATTTCCGATTTTATTATCAATTCATTCGTTTTGCTCTCGATCTTTTTTTGTTTCTTTTAAATAGTATAAAAACATTATTTTATGTACGCACTTAGCACTAGTTGTGATTGTAATCTTACAGACTTATAGAAAATGGTTGTTGTGAAACATCAAAAACAAATAGCATATTCTTAAATAGGACGAGGCTTGGGATAGGTTAAGCTGGTGTGTGTTGTTACGTATATGTGTGTGAGTTTTAAGTAACTGATGTGTTTGTGTTTGTGTTGGTGTTGGTGTTTGTGTGTTGTTGTGTTATTCTGTTTGTGTGTGTTCGAGTGTGATTCTAACTGGAATGTGCAGTCTTCGAGCGATTTCTAAACAGCGGCACGCTTGGCCGGCGAACAGAGAGCCTCGGCCTCCGAGCTGGGCTCCTCGGGCTTCTTGCGTTTGATCAGATGCGTGATATCTGTCGGTTTGGCCGAACTGCTGCTGATGGCCGACGATGAAGCAGCCGACGCGGCAGCCGATGACGAACTGGACGGTGCTCCATTGGCAGCAACAGCGGCAGCGCCATCGGCCACTGTGGCTGATGTCGATGAGGAAGCAGCTGCATCTCCACCAGCGTTGCTGCTGCTGCTGCTACTCATTGGCTTGATGTAGCTGTCCAAGGCGGCGCGTACCTCAGCAATGGTCTGAAGTTCATAATTATTTTATTTATTTATTTATTAATTCACTTTTCATTGCAACTCACCTGCGCCTGTGTTTCTTCTATCTCCTGAATCTTGACCAGAATCTCCTGTCTAGTCTCTTCCAAGTCGAGCATGTTGCTCTTGTCTCGCTCGGTTGGATTCTCCTTTTTCTTAATTTCGGCGATTTCTTCTTCAATAAGCACGCTGGAATTGCGCAAAGCACCAGCACCCTCCTTGTTCTGCTGCTGCATGAGATGAGTGAGCCCGATCTTGTAATGCAGCTCGGCCAGTGCACGGCGATTTCTGTTTGGCAGCTCTGCATGTATCTTCAGAGCTTTATCTGCAAGTGATATACAAAGACAATCAAAATTTAATCTTTAATTGGATTCTAAATGATCGTAATTACCGTAATCATCACGAGCAGAATCCAGAATACCATTCTCAAATTCAATATTGGCCAGTTCCGTTTGAACGTCAGCCAAGTAAGGCAAGCCGCTAAGGCCCTGTCGCAAGAATATCTTGGCAGCCGCCTCGAGTATCTCCCAAGCCAACTGCAGGCTACCGCTCACACCTTCGCCGTCTTCGTTTTCTTCCTCCGCCTGGTCCACATCCATGGACCCTGTTGCGCCATTGCCGGTGCTTGGTGTCACTTCACCATTGGACGTGCTTGGACGCTCATCTTCGGGGTTAGATGCAGCAGAGTTACTGTTGCTGCTGCTTACTTCGTCCACTCCGGTGGGTGGCTTGGACACATCTGTCTTAGCCTGGTCGGCATCGCCTGTAGAATCGGCCTCGTCGGCAGTACCTTCTTTTATGCTTTCCAGTTTTTTGCCGTTTGAATTACCATTTGCTTTAGCCACCGCCGGCTTATCTCCATTGGCTTCATCCTCTTCACCCTCATCTTCGTCCATATCCTCATCTTCATCATCATCGGCCGCCTCATCGGGCACATCGATCACTTTGTTCTCATCCAACGCCATCGCAATCAAAGCCTTTGCATAGCTGCATGAAAACAAAAAGAATGAATTTTAGTTTTCCTAATCTCGTTGCAATATAATTCAACTACTCACAGTAGCAGTGGCTGTCCGAGCTCATCGGCCAGCTCGCCGTAAACTTCTTCGTATATCTGGCACACCTGACTCAACTCATCGGCCGCCTCGTCGTAGCTCTTCACAAGGAAGTTACGTGATCCCTGACTGAATAGCTCTTTGCCCTTCAAGATTTTTTCGGCACGTATTTGCTCTGGATTTAGAGCCACATCTGACGGCACCGCATCGGGCGTGGTGTCCGCAGCGACCGGCTCATTAGCTGTTTTCTCTGGCGCTGCGTCTGCAACACCAGTTGTGACAATTGCTTCAGCTTCAGCGGACATTTCAGCGATAAATGTAATGGGAAATCTATAAGAATTGATGGAGAGAAGAGCATAAAGTTGTATAAATTGGAGAAACAAAATAATCATCATTAAGCTAGAGTATTTCATTTGCTTTTTATATAGTTTCAATTTGCTTAATGGTTTATAATTACATTAGCTTTAACACATAATAGTTTGGCACTTAATCTTATTTGATTCCACACACAAATACACACAAATCCCTTGTTGCTATAACTAAAATCCAACAACTTTTGTAGAGATTGTGCCCTAGACGTCACTTTCGATGTATGTAGCGAGACCGGAGCAAACCACAATTAAAAACCAACACATTTTATTCGTATTTTTCGCAATTCGTAGCAAAAGCAAACAGTTAGTTTACTGTCCAGCCGCAACTGTCACACACTTACATATGTACATATACTCATTTATCTGGCTCACTGATTCACAGTGATTCACCCGCAGTGGCTTAGAGCGGCTTCGCCTCACCTCACGCTGCCCGCACCTTTCACAAGTCATTAACACAAATCCCCAATGGAGAAGGATTCCAAAACTGTTGCAAATCCTTTTGAGTACATTAAACAGAAACCAAGAGAGCACAGGGCGGGTGTGTCAGTGCGCTAGATACGCTGTACCAATTACTTGTGTCAATATATCAAAAATATACCAACATTTGGGTAAACATGATAGAAATCAATATTTATAATATATTTTTATCTAGATATGGTAAAATTGTGCGACTCTTAAAGCCTTGAGTATAGTAAGACGACTATATAACCGCCAAGTGGTTACATATATGTCTATAAATAAATAATGCCCCTTGTTAGGCCACATACAATGGGCATGAAAGCAGAAAGAGCAACAACTACCAAAAATGGGTACAATAAACGTCCGTGAATCCACCCAGGCAATGACATCAAATGCATGCATATAGCAATTACCAGCAGCTCCTGAGTTTAATGCCAAACCATTGTCGATATCGAGCCGCACACGTGAGTCCCCCGACCCTTGTCCGCGCCGTGCTCTGTTCGTCTTGTACGTGCAAGTGAACAAAAAAAATAGGTTATCCTGTGGTCGGGGTTGGGCTTGGGCTGCTCAGCCACCCCACCCCACCTCCTCCTGCAGGCATTGTAAATCGCAATTGCCACTTTGGTTTTTGGACGAGTTAGTTCAAAACCCTGCCGCGGTGGGCTTTTAATTGGCACAGTTAGTGTAGCGCATGGAGTAATTGGTTTCACTAGTGTTCTGATTGCGAGTGGAAATTAATACGTGCCAGATGGATAAAAGGCTCTGGGGCGACATTGAAAAGCGTACACATGGGGCGATATGAATAAAAAATATAGAAATGGGTAAACATAGAATGAGTTCAATTTTAGCAGGGATAAATACTCTGAATGACTGCTCGCTAAAAATATATTTTGAAATCCTTAGATATTGTCGAACCCATAGTCATCTTAGCATGTCTAATATAATCCTGATCGCCTATCCATAACACATCTGCTTTTGCTTTCGCTTTCGCATAATAATCCCTTCTTTATGTTTCGTCAAACTTTGTAAATAAACTCGCCAAATTGTTTCCCAACTTAAATACTGCAAAATAAAAACGTCAACTAATTAAAATTTGCTTGAATAAAAAACCAGGAATGCAAAACCTGTCCATATCCTGCTCACTGGTCTGTCTCATTATCCTGGGCAGCGCCGCTTTGGTGGGCGCCTTTGGCGTGTGCCAGCGCCAAATTAGCGCCATCCTTATTACGGGCGTTATGTATCTGCTGGCGGGTGAGCTCAACCGGAAATCCGACACCGGATTAGATTAGTGTCCATTTGATAAAAACTAATTTCCTTTATTTTCGCAGCACTATTTGCGCTCTTCACGCTAATGATAATTCACTTTAAGCGGCAACAGGGACGCCCGATGTTGGACAGCGACTACGACGGCACCGTCGATGGCATTGTGGCCCGACCAGGAGGCGTGGCCATTATGGCCAAGCCATTGCTGGGCGCACGTGTGTTTCTGACTTCGTGGAGCCTGGATCTGGGCTGGGGAGGCGTAGTGCTGTGCGCCATTACGTCAGTGCTGTGGATTCTGCTATCGAAGATCATGCGCTACAACCCATTCTCGGCGCTTATGATTTAGCTAAACGCCCTGCCGCTCGGCGGCTATGGCAGCTATGATAGCTACGATGGCTACGATGGCTATTATGGCAGCTACGGCAGCACCAACAGTAGCAGCAGCGGCGCTAGCGCTAGTTTCCTGCTGGCGGGCGCCTCAACGTCGACGCGGCATGTGGAGCATCGGGGCAAGGGAAAATACATACTCTGAATTGCCCCAGCTCCCAAAAAATATAACTCAACCTAACTAAAGAAAACCCCCGATCTTAACTCTCCTGCTTCCACACTGCATGTTTAACGGTTCATTCTTTCGATTAGTTTTGAATGCGCGCCCTTTACTCAGTTGACAGTGTTGGAAAATGTACCAAAAAGCGATAACCGCAACAAAATCAATTGCCTTGTTCTTATATTCTATACGTGTACTTATAAAACGAAACAAGAACCTTATCCTAAACTTATATTGTAAATCAAATTTACGATTATCTATCTATCTGTCGTCGGTCTATACGAATCACTTGCAATTTTTGTATACATTATATTTAAATACTTAGCTAATCTACACCAAGCAACTTTACACACACACACACACACAGTTTACAGGCCCCAACTAAATTTGTTACATAGAATTGAGATGGTTCGGGATTTATTTACAAATTCCCAAACTGGGCTTTTGCTTCTGAAACGCTTATCTTGTAGCAATTGCGCTTGCTTAGCAAATTTCTAACATATTATGAAACTAAAGTTAATGGGCCTATTCAAAATTCTTGGCTATAATTCGTGTGTTTTCAAACTGAATAAACAAATAGATCAAACTAATACAACTATCAAAAGTATATATATACTATTCATAGAGTGCTTTAAGCTATGGTTTACAAAACTTATTCTATTTGTATAAGTGCATCCACTTTGAAAAAAAAAAAAAAAAAACGAAGTGTATTTTTATGCAAACGCTTTGCCTTAAAAAAAATTAAAAGACAAAACCTAATTATATTAATTAAAATTATTTAAAACAAAAATTTAATTTTTATTGTTTCTTTTGGGTCTCTAAAGTTGGAACACATTTGTGATCGATCTATTTATAAAGCTGGCGGCGACACATCTGCCGAATGTTTATCAAATTTTAAGTATTAAACAAAATATCAGGCCAGAAGCGAACGCAGGTTCATTAGCATTGAGCGCGACACTTGCTGCTGTGGCTGCCTGAGCAAATATGTAAATGAACTCGAAAAAATGAATTATATATATATAAAATTAAAAATAAGAAAACAGCGCGCCAAATTCAATAAATGTGCAAATTGCAACGAGGATCTGCACTGGATTTGGGCCAAGGGAACGCATCATGAGCCCAAAATATAAAATGGCTTGAGCTGTTTTATTGGCACGCACTGCAAACAATTAAATACATACATATTTAAACGTGCATGTATGTATGCATGTACTTCTATACATGTGTGCACGGCAAAGAGATCGAGATTACAAAACAACGCAAAAAAGTTCATTCACCTGTGTGAGTGCGTGCGTGTCTGTGTGTGTGTGCGTGTGTTCGTGTTTGTGTCGAGTGTTTTTGTGCGCGCATCGGAACGCGCTAGTGTTCGCATGCATGTGTGTGTGTGTGAGCCCGCCATTCGCCGCCTGCCACTGTCGCACGCTAAAAGACACACACCGGTAACGCTAACGGACTCTTAACAGCACAAAAACTACAAAAACAATTCCAATATTCGCAGACAACAAATTTGATTGCAACAATTCAGAGTGCTTTTGCAAATTAAATTCGCAAATTCGCGTGCTCCGCTATACATGTATGCGTGCCGTTGGGCAAAATCTTGCAGACAGCTAAATAAACAATATTACATTTTACTACCACTTACCTTTGTGTGAAGAATATTTAACAAAAAAACAATTAACAAAATGTTCACACTTTGAAGCACTTAAATTGCGCTTATTTGCAAAAAATTATATGAGTAAGCGGCGCAAAATGCTAAAGAAGACAGACGAATTTCACCGATCTATCGATAAGCTAGCAACGTTTATGGTCACACTATTACTATTCACTTATCGATATCAGATAAGATAATAATGAAAAGTAGACGAAACGCTTAAATTATACTTTTACATTGATTGATCTTAACTAATTGCAATTAAAATGTTAATTCAAATATTATTTGGTCTATCGATATATCAAGCCTGCCACCTCGTTCAACTATCGTCAAAACAGTGTATGCACACTGAATTCCATTGAGCAAGTTAGCAGTCAACCATTTGTTTTGCCGATTACAGGCCTAGTTTAATTGAGAGTGCAGTTACATTTCAGAGTCCAACGAGTAGGGACGTGTATGGTGTCATACGAAATTTATTAAAAACGTTAGTGTTAAGTTTTGAATAAACAAAACGACAAATATACATGATCTCTTCTAAATTCCAATAGTGCAAATTACTAAACCACACAGTGAAACATTAAAAATTCCACCCTCTATTTGTCAAATATTTATACACACCACCAACGCCCCCTACCGCTGGCCGTGCGTGTCTCTGGCGCCAACGTACATATGTAAAAGCATTCAACGTTGCGTCCGATAAGAACAGCAACAGCAACAACTACAACCACAACAACAACAGCAACAATTATTGTAAGTATATTTTCATGCTGTTGCTTTTGTAATGTTGTCCTTAGTGCGTACGTTTCCTATTTCTATTGATTTTTGAACGCTTTCGGTTAACCCTCAACTTTGGCCCTTTGTTTTTGTCGTGTTTTGTTTTGTGTCTTGCTCCACTTTGCGTCGTGTTCTCTTGTGTACGTGTGTGTGTGTGTGTGTGAGATGTCTTTTGTTGTTTTTGTCATTCAACTTGGCCGATGTCTTCTTCATTGTTATTACTGTAGTTCGCTTTTGTTTCCCATGTTGTTTTATTCTCTGCCTCTCTGATTCACCTGCTGTTTGCTTCATGGGCAGCTGCAAAATCTCAGCTGCTTGCGCGACAGCAACAACAACAGCAACAGCAGCAGCAGCAGCAGCATTAAAGGCAAAGCTTTCATTGTTGTTGCAATAACCGGTTTGCGATTTCATTATGAAAAGCGTGCTAACTTTTGTTATTGTCCAACTGCACATGCTGTTAAATTGCGTCTAACCAATTGGAGCTCCAGTGCCAAATTGATGTTAATTGCACTTCATTTTCTACTACAGCTGAAAACATTTCGTTTTTTCCCACCTTTGTGTGGCGCTTTTCTCACTTTTTCCTTTTTTTTTTGACAGGTATCAATTCAATCCATTTTCCAATAAAAACAAAACGTTTATCGTTTATGCTGAAGCTTTTCTCGTTTTTCTTTACTTTTTGTTCCAAAACTTGTGCCGCCCAAATAGATGGGGTTTTTTTTTTTAGCAGCAAAAACAAACTTTTGGCAAATGCGAAATGCAGCAGGCAATTCGTTTTTGCAACCACCGAGACACATGATAGGCGACAGGCAGCCCGCACACGAATAAGGACATGCTGCCTGCACACTCCAAGGATTTATACAAGCACGACATGCGGCGAATCGAATTATAGGTGGGAGGCATGCCCAGTGGCAGACTCTGCTCCCAGAACGCAGAGCTGTCCTCGATTCCTGGGCGCCCGGTTGTGTCAACTGCGGCAACTGTCAAGCGGAAAATAACAGGAAATGAATTGTAAACTAAGTGTCCTCAGTGCTGCCCACAACATGGTTAGTTGTTCTGTGGCCCAAAAGCCAGTTAGACAGTCAGGGGTTACACCAAAGGAAGGCCGTAAGCAAGCCATGTACTAAATATTGTACAGTAGCTGCGACGTACATATTGAGTTGTCTATAAATGCATGTAAAGACAGATAATTTTAGAAGATAAATTTCAACATTTTTAAGGAAAGGAGAATTGTTTCTTATGAGCAACATTTGTAATGCACATGCAATGCTTTTTCTGGATGATTCAGATTATATATTTACTTGAAATGTTGCATCGACTTTAAAGTTAACTTTCTCAAAATAATTATTAGTCATTTTAAAAACATTTTTACATACATGAAGAACGCCTTAATATTTACAATTAACAAACCATATGTTTTTCTTTAATCGAGTTCAAGTTTGCTTAACTGTAAGCTGTAGCTGTTAGTTCTGTTATAACGACACCTATATCATAAATATTTATCTCTAGCTTCTCTTATCGTTAAATTTCCATGTCTTCACGTGAAACTAATCGCCAGCATCTGAAAGTTTTTCAACGTATTTAAAATGCGCAATTTCAGTGGCGCCACGAATCTTGCTGGAATTCAATCACTTTCGCCCGCTCTCGGCCAAGAATGTTGCCGACTCTTTTTTCGAGCTGAACTCTGAGCTAACTACCCCATTTGAAGTTTGGTTTATTTGGGTGGTTCAGTGGCTGCAACACGCCGTCATCTGCCACTGGCGCTGGCCCTGGCTCTGACTCTGACCCAGACGGGGGATGCCGCATAGAGTTATGCCCCGTCTGTCTGACTCCCCAACCACAGCTGGCGCATTCTCATGCCCAACAGCTGTCGCTCCTTATGCTCCTTTGTTGTCTCGATGGCATTTTATGATACGTATAGTGTGGACTGCTACTGGTTGGCTTGCGTTTATTTGCTCTTTACTTAGAAGTTCATTCGAAATGCATTTTAACTTTGTTTTATATACATATACATTTGTGGATATATAGCGTTCCCATTTCTCATAATTTAACGACGACAGTTGCGATATTAAATTTCTGTATTTGCCTTATTTTATTACCACTGAGTGGGAATTCAGTGCGCAAAGAGAGTCATAAGTATATGTAGGTATGTGGTTAGCTGAATATATGTAAAATAATTGTCTAGCTGCCTTTCGCAGCAATTCCTTTGGGCATTTCAGCAAACTAAATTAAAGTTATATGACTAAACATTTCAAATTGAATGCAACAAATATATTTTATCATAGATACATTGAGCGACTTTACGATTCATTTTATATATATTTGTCTATAGCTTACCATTAGGAAAGCTCATTTTGTAACTAATTTTAAATACTCTTTAATTGGCCAATTATATTTTCAATTAAAATATCTTAAGAGTTGTGTGTATAATAACAGATAAACAGGTTTTGGCAGGCAACAATATTATGAGCTTATTTCAGCTCTTAGAATTTTACTCATAACATGTTTCACTATAGCTGGATTCACACGGGTACCCCCATATATTACTTTAATTAAAGTCCGTCAAACGCTCTAAAAAGCCCAATCACAATTAATTTCGTGCAGCTGGGCATATGGTTTGCCATCTTTGCCAGCCAATTTTAGACAGCTCATAAAAGAGGGTTTAGGCGAAGATGAAATACTCTAGCTGACTTAAAAAAAATGCTAGGAAAATTTGCAAAAATATATTTAAATTTCTGTTGAGACTAAATAGAAAACATCGAAAGTCTATGACATTTAGATTATTAACATATTTATTATATTTGAGTTCAATGTTTGCTCTGTGCATGTACTACAAATACTATACAACTTAATTGCAATAACCCTCAGCTCAGGGTAATAAAAAAAAAAAGATTGATATACTTTTTATTACGCGTCTTTTCATCGATTAGGTAAGAGCAACGCACGACTCGAAAGCCGCACAAAGCGCGCCTCGACCAAAATAAACATTTTTGCCAATTTTAAGTTGAATGAACAGCAACAAGAAAACCGCTGCAGAGAGCTCAGAAAAGCAGTTCAATGAATTTGTGTTCATTGTGTGTGAGTGGGTGTGGGGGGAGGGGGGAGGTGGGTCGGAGTTAATCGAGGTTTGTGCAGCTGACCGATACGTCGATTCGCCAATTCTTTGTCTAAGCACGCGCCGTTTCTAATGATTAGTCAGCCAACTGACGCGATGACTAAGCCCGCCAATGAAGCTCGAATTAGAGCTAGAGCTAGACAGTGAACGGGGAAAGGTGAGGCAGTAAGAGAAGAAGGTCAGTTAACCCATGGCAGCGCAGAGAACCTGGCACTGAAATGTCCAAGCCGCCGTCTGTGGGCAGCCATTTGACACCAACGCCAGACAAACAGCGGCGACAACGAGCCACTGAGGAGGTTTCTCAATTGCATTTGCTTTGGCTTTGTTTGTCGCGGTTCTTTGGCCCGGGCCTTGACTTCTTTCCATTTGATACGCTGCCATTAAGTTTTAATTTAATATTTCATCCGGCACCCACTCTGGCGACTTCTTGGTGCGCCAAGGCGGCCACTCATTGGACTTATTAGTATGCCCGGCAAGCCTCTGGCCGAACCCATGCCTAATTTATTCACCCAAAGATTGATATTCCTATATACGACTGAGTCCTACACGGCTCACATTTCCTGCTGCCGCTGTTGCTGCTGCTCGCCCGTCAGGTTTTCATTTAACCACAGGCGGGCAAACAAGCTGAATAGGTGTAAAAATGTCACAAGTTCTGTTCTGTTTGCTGAAGAATGAAAATTTAAAAGAATAGTTCGCTCTAATCTCGTTGCCTTAAAATTACATTCTTTGTATCTAAAAATGTCTAATATAAATAAATACAGAAAAAAATATATTAGCATATATTTTATATATACAATTACATTATTTAATATATTTTTAAAATAATAATAATTATTTATAAATTGAATTAAAATTTATATAATTTGCTTAGTTCTCTACATAACAATTTAATAGTGTACTTCTAAATAAAAATATATTTTAATAATTTTATAAAATATATAAAAATATACTTTTATATTTCTTGTACATTTTTCATAAATTTAAATGTTTTTTTTTTTTATTAATATTAACATTTTGTATTTTAAATACTAAAATATAATTAGTTTAAATATATAAGATACATATTTAATTTATAAAATTTTAAAATGTAATTTTAACCTTAGTAAAATTTTAGCATATTTGTTCAGTATGAACATAGCCTAAACATTGAATTAGTTAATTAAATATACTTGTTGTAATTTAGATCTTCTGTACAAAGAAAAATGTATATAGTTTTACTGATTTTTTAAGTCTTAAAAATAGGTAAAGAAATGTTTACACAAAATCTGAAACTTGATTATCATTTTGCACATTACCTGTTTTATTCATTTAAATTTTTGTATTTGTTTGTTCAAAAAACAAAAGCTGTCATGAGTCAGTCGGACATTTGGGAATAACGAATTCTCCGAAATTTTGATCCGTCAGGAAAGAAGCTCTTCAAGTCGAAATAATATTAATATGTGAGTGTGTGGAGGCAATGAGTTGGCTTAAAATTGTTTTCACATGGTTTTTAGAAATCATGAAAAAAGTTCTTTTCATTGGCAGGTATTACACAAAATAAAATAGGTCTTTCGGCGCCTCATTGATTTTCGTATTGATTTGAGACATCTTTGAAATAATGTTAGCCCCATTTAATCTGACACCACGAACATTTTGACTTCACCCAATGACTCCTTGCCCCATATCTGATTTTCTTTCCCTCTTCTTGAAAGTATTTACTAAACTTAACAAGTACGTTCAAGTTTTTTGGGGCCCCCTGAAGAAATGGGGCCAAGAGGCGCGACCCCAAAAGCACATAACAGAAACATGCAAGCGGAAATGAGCGATAAGAGAAAGCCCAGCACACACAACCCTGAACAGACGCCAAGGGTTGGTGCACCCTTAAAAAAAAATATGTGCGTCATTATTGCATGCGATAGAACAATGGCATCGACGTCTCTGCGGCGTCACATCGCATGCGAAAGTGCACTTTTGACACACAAAGATGCATAGAAAGGCCCCAACAGACACACCACCCCCCTCCCTGCCCCTAAGAGCAACCCTGAATAAAGAACGCCTGAGTATTATGCAACGAGGAAATATTTAGAGGAGCATATATGACTTTTGCTTTATGGATTTATGTCGCACTTTCAGTTTTCATGGATTGCAATTGTAATGCTGTGGCAAGTGTTGAAATAATGGATGCATGTTGCATTTCCATTAATGCAAATTGTTTTCTGTGTGCTGTGTGCTGTGTGTGCTGTAACAGGAAATGCACGCACCACGCTACAAACACTCAAAAGCCAATTAGCTGGCAATTTAAGCAACGCCCGAGACTGGCACCGAAAAAGCAGAAGGAATGGGTATAGCTGGTGGTGCAGCAGATGGAGCTGCTCCCCTGCAGACATGCCAGCGAGTTGAAGGAACTCCATATTGTATGTTTTAGCCTCCCTCTCTTGCTCTACCTCTCTCCCTCTCGCTCTCGCTCTGTGACTGTGTGTGATTTTCATCACATGCAATTTTAATTAGTCCCATTTTAATGGAACCGTAAGCGCTTTTCGGCCCCAGCCGGACTCTACAAATAGCAGCAACAAGGCTCTTTGGAATGGATGACCGCAGGGTTGATTAAGCCTTGTTGCTAAATAATGTAGACTTGGCAACTGATTAAAGATTTAAGCCTTGCTAAGCTGCCTAAATCTGATAAGCCGAGGGGCTTTAATAATAGGCTTTTGTTACATATAGGTGGTCATAGCATAGCAAAAATAAAAAGAACTAAAGACTTTGATATGCTAATTTTAATATACCTCAAGTAGTTATATGGTTCAGTTATGTGCAGCAGAGAATATATGTGTGATTTATATATATATACATATATATACATATATATATATATATATATATATATATATATATATATATATATATATATATATATATATATATATATATATATATATACATACGAAAGAACCGCAAAAAAGATTTAAAATTAATAATAATTTTCCATAGCAGCGGACGCGCTCATTCACAAAAGATATTATTTTACTTATAGTTGATAAATAATAATTATTAATTTATATATGATATATATGTAATCTGTAATATTATGTATGCCACATAAGCTTATATATATTTATATATTCTAGTTTATTGCATATATATAACCATATCACAGCAAACGAGAGCGCATTAAGTATTCATATCACATATGCACGTATATAAATATATATAATAATTAAATACATATATATAAACCAGAAACGTTAAAGCGCATAAATGAATATATATATAATATATATTTATAAGTCGGCTTTGTAGTTGAAATTTCCTAATTTGAAATTATATTATATAAACCACAAATACCTACACATTTCATATTATCTTCTAAGAAAAGATGAGATTAAAGAAAAGTTTCTATATTCAAATGCCATTTTCCGGGTATCTATTTATAAAATTACATAACTTGCTCTAAAAATATGTGTGCCCAGCTTCCAGATATATATATATATATATATATATACAGCTAGACTCAACTGCTAAGCTAAAGTAATATGTGTTATTTTTAGTATTTATTGTAATTCTTATTGGCCTTCAGCTAGCGCTCGACTGTTGTCTGTTGACATAACTCAAAGCTGAAAAATACTGAGAAAAAGAGAAGAAAATTTCACTTTCTTATGCATGTATTTACGACTTTTGTCTAGCAGCAGACAGTTTGGCCAACGATTCGCTTTGAGCCGCAGTTGACTTATGGCAAGACCCCCGAATGAATGCAACTTCCACCTTGAGACATCATAATCTTTCAGCCCGCTGTCGTCGCATTTGTCAGCTTGGTGAAATGCTGCAGCTATTAACTGTCGTGGCACACCTGTCAGCCAGCCAGCCAGCCAGCCAACCCTCCCACCGACCTACCCATCTCGACCCCCGCTCGCCTGGTGTGCTGGCATCTCTGTGAGCTTGTTTGTTTACTCTTCTTCGCTGCGCTGCGCTGCACTAAATCAACAGCTTTTGAATATGCAACAGTAAAAGCAGCACACATAAAAGAATCTGCTGGCTGCCACAAGGCTGTCGTGTCTTTAGAAATGATATATGAGCAGCTGCCACTGGTGGTGGCAACTAGTTGCAGCTCACTTGCGTCTTCTATTTACTCCCGTCTAATTAGTTTCAATTGTAAACAATTACAAAAATCTCTTTACTCTATCAATTATTTATCTACTTAAGCGGAAATGTGTTAAATACATCAGAAGAAAAGCCCAAGCAAACCAAATAAATCTTTCAAGCGTATTTGCGAATCGACGAAGACAAAACATATGGATGATCGCAGCCCACCCAAATGGGTTTGGAATGATCATCTATTTGTGCCATATGCTGCTATAAATACAAATAATCATATGCATATTTATAGCTCATGGTTGTATCTGAAGCATTCTGTAAAGTAAATCTTTCACTTTCAAGGAAATCGCCTTTGCCAGATCTTTCATTTTTATCTCTACCACGTTAAATAATAATATTTACGTATATTTATTTCAACACTTGCGTTAGCCCCTTGCACACTTTTTCCATTTTCACGCCTGATTAGCTGCGAGTGTTGAAAAATTTGATGGTGAGTTGAGTGTGCTCCGCACAGCGTCGAAAGTGTCGATTGATAATGTGGCACACGCCTCGAACTTCTATTATTTTATCGATGGGGGGGCCAGAGAGAGCCACCGACTTTTGATTGGGGCGTGTCAACCAATGCTAGTCGATCACTTTCGATGCCCCTGTTTAGAGCGCTCCATTATTTAGACCCAATGTCACCAAATTTTAGCGAAGCGTGTCTAATTCCTTAGGCTCACAAAGCGTGTGTAGATATATGAATATATTTATATATATCATAATTAAATATTAGGAATTAATTTATATATTAATTATTAACAATTTATGAAGCTTGCTATAATGAATATGTTTGCAAATAAAGAAGAAACTCAACAACTTCCCTGAGCGTACTCAACCCTCAGCCCACTTTATTTTAATTTTTTTTATGTTTGCCTCTCAAGCTATCAATATAAAATATATAACAAAGAACTGCTTTTTATACCCTATTTTTTAAAGAGTTCAACGAAACTTTATCATAGGGGAAAATTGATATCGCATAACTCACGTATTGCCCCATAACTGACTGAGTTTATGATGAAAACAAATACACAAAATAAAATAATTATATGAATCTTGCATTTTTGACTATAAAAATAAAATTTAATAAATATAAAAAAAATAAATAAATAATGCAACAAAAGTAAATAAATAAACTCAACATTTTAGATTTTTGGGTATTAGAATTAGATACATTCATATACAACGTTCAGATTATATCTTTTGTTTGCAAATTTGATTTCGACAATATTTGCTCCGCCATTGATCTTCAGTACACGCTCAGCTCAGGCTGGAGCAAATAAACACGCGCGAGCCAAGGTTTCGCAGCCACCTTGCACGACTGAAGGCAATTGACTTGAACTTTAGCGACAGATCACGCATCAATCATGGCGAAATAGCAGCGGGAAGTGTAATTCAATTAAATTCTCAGGGCTGAGGAACCACAAAATGCAATCGCAGTCCAAAGGCATTGCAGTGGTTAAGTTGAGTTGCGTAGTTCGCTTGCCACGCCCACATACCAAGTGTTTTTTTTTTTTTTTTTTTTGATAAAATCAAATTAACATTTTGCTTGTATCTGTGTGTTTGTCCCCTTTTTTTTGTAAGTGTGCTCGAGCGATGCATTGATGCGCATTCAAGCGCATTGGCAAACGGAATCAATCTGGCTGATTGAAATGTTGCACTTCAGTGCCGCAAACAATTCAATTTGCCAGCGACAAGAGTCTGCGATTAAATGTGCAGTCAAAGAGATTACAACCACAAGCGCTGACCGCACCCACCTCAACACAGACACACAGACATACAGTGAATACCCACAGCATCCGCCCAAATGTCGGCACAATTTGCAATTCATATATTCGCTGTGCTCCATTTGGGTTAGAGCGACACCAGGTGGCATGCCGCGTACTTGCAGCTCCCACGTCAAGCAGAATCATCATCATCATCTTCACTTGACACACAAAAGACGCTTGAGCTTGTGCTCAATGTGAGCTCTTCAAGCATATGTATATATATGTATATATATGTATTTATGTATGCTGCGGTCGATCATTGCGAGTTCTGTTCATTGACTTGCCTTTTATCTGATATTTGACCCATTGTCCATGCTGTGACACGTGCCTAATGGACAGCGAGTGTGTCGTAACCGCGCACTGACTGAATCTGCTGTAAGTGCAACACTTGAATGAATATCTGTACAGATTTGATTGCTTAATCAAATGGAAACGGGCGATCTGTTTCCAGGTGGGCTCATGTCAGACACCTGGACTACGGTTCAAGATTTTGTAACTCTCTTTGCTTGTCCCATATTTGTCTTATTTGTTTACCCGCAACTTTTGAGAATCGCTGTGAGCGGCGCACCCTCGCTTTTTACTCTGGGAACTGGCCAATCAATGAATAATTCATTTGTCATTTCAAGCGATCACTGAAGTGTCATAAAGCAGCAGATCGTTAAAACACTCAGCAACAACAATAACAAACAATTGCATCCATCATCAAGAGCTTTCAGCAATTATTGCTATTGTTGCTGCCTTTTCATTCTGTTTGATGTTGTTTAGTTGTTCAGTTACATAATTCGAATTGTGCGCATCGTTTAAGGAAAATCAGCAAGATAGTCTCGTTCTATTATTACCTACTCAAGATTAAGTAATTTCAGTGCCTAAATTTATGCCCTGTGCTCGAGCTCAGCAAAATGATGGAGGCAGATATATTTTCGTCGAGCAGCCAAGTAAATGGGATTTATGTCCAGCAAAAGAGCCCAGATATGTACAGTGTACAGAGAGTTGGGTATTTCCTAGTCAAGCACTCTCATTGTGGCAGTTCTGCTTAACTGGCCAACAGCGTGCGCAATGCAACTGAATCTCAAGTGAACTTTAAGTTAGGCACCGTAAAAAAAAAAAACAAAAACAAGTCACCGATTCCTAATCCCCAAAGCAACTTTTGAAAAATAATCTCATACAGAGCTTAACTAGGCTCTAAATTACGATTTATATTTCTCTTATTTCTTAATAGATGTAACGAGCTTTGTTATGCTATGCCTTGCTATGATATCATTTTTCAAATAATAATTTAAGATTTATTTCATTTTAGAATATTGTTAATGTTAAGGTTAAAGTTGAACTCTTGAACTACAATAATTTTGATAAGTTGAGACTGAGATCATGTGAGAAGATAACGTTAAGGTTATCCTCTTAAGGGAGTGGGGCAGCAGCTCTAAGGTAAACTACAGCAACATTAAAGAATATGACATTTGTTCTGTCTGCCATTTGGCAAGCGAAGCCGAGTGACGGTTCATTTATCATACGAAGCATCCAGAAGCTGCGTCATTTGAAACGGGTCTCTCCGCCGCTCCGTTCTCTTCGCTTCGTGCATCCGAAATGAGCCCAAGTAGAGAGCCCATTCAGGTTGTGTTTGCCTGTCTGCCTGCCGGCCTACCGGCCTGCCTGCTAAGGGGCGGTGGCATCTGCATTATGCTCACCAGCTGGGCAAGCCTGTCGACGTAGTTGTTTGTGTGGAGGCCCCGCGGCCACTAAATGCACATCCTGCCATTAGCAGGGAGCCAGACCATGGCTCATTTAATTGCATAATTTATTGATAATTAAATAAGAAACTCTTTCTGTCTCTCCAGGCAGCTACTCCCACAACAATTGCCGCCGATGAGGTGAATGCACTCCAACTGGAGGCGGTGAATCCCCCGCACCAGCATCGCATCAATTAAGACACAGATCCAATTAGAGAAAGTTCAGAGGCAAAGCAAACGGCAGCAGCATCTCGTCAAGATGCCATCGCTGCGGCAAAAGGTCACCACGTACTTTCGACAATTGAGTTTTATAGCGGAGCCGCGCGATGGCCGGCGGCGCGTCAATGGCAATGCAGAGGAGGACGACGGCAGCTTCATTACCAAATATCTCGAGGGGTATTTCTGCTCTCTGACCTTTTATGGGGTATATAGTAACGTTTAAGTATCTTACAGTCGCATGGAGCGCGAGTTTATGGCCGGGGGACCGGAGATCTACAATGGCCAGAATCCCACAGATATGCCCGTGCTGAAGCTGGGCAGCTATAACACCGGCCCGGAGACCATCACAGCCGCGTGCACAGGCCCGGACGAAGGCCTGACAGGCATCAAGCGCTCGAAGTTGCATTTAAGTGCCAGCTACGCGGATGACATTGATTTCATCGATACGCAGCAAGAGAACGAAGATGCGTATGGCGTGCGCAAGAGTACGCCACCGGCGCCAGCGATCAGCACAGCTACGCGGCTGAGCAACAAGTTTGCACGGCGCCAGAGCAGTACGGATCAAAACTCGACAGGTGCGGGTACTGCAGGAGGGGCAACTGTCGCCTCCGGCATGCGCTCCCGAAAGAACTCAAAGAGCAGCATTACCGCTGCATCAGCTGGAGCGAGAGAGAGCGCCGGCGGCAAAGCCACCACCATTGTGGTCAGCATGGTCAGCAACAGCAGCCCCGCTCAGGATCAGAACAACAAGAATCTCTTGAATGCCAAGACTGAGGCCTCCACGGCAGTTGGCAACGGCAACGCGGAGCGCGAGCGGCTGCTACGTGAAGCCGTCAGCAATCAGAGCAGCACACCCGCAACCACACCCACCGCCCTCTCAACGCCGGTGGCTGGCGTGCAAAACTGGCAAATGGATTGTGATTTCGCCTACGGAATCTCCGTGTCCCTCTACGAAAACAACATGCTGACCAAAGAGCCCATGGGCAATCCCATTGCCGATTGCTATGGATGCGTTGTGCGTGGCGATGCCGCTGCAATGGCCATGGCCGATGGCGTCAACTGGGGTGAGTCCACAAAACCAAACCATATTACAGCATTCGAAAAGTTCCAACCACCTCCGCTATTTCCCAAGGTGATGGCGCTCGCTTGGCTGCTCGATCCGCCGTGCACGGCTGCTTGGACTATTTGGACCGTGCCGTCTTTGGGCAAGCGCACGAGTGTCGGGCCACCACCACACAGGAGCTGTTTGTAAGTCTGTTGCGCAGCCTGTGGGAAGGACATGGCTGCATACTGGAGGTGGGCGGGGCGCTTTCCACTCTGACAATAGCTGTAGTGCTGCCGCTGGACGGTGCCGACGGCAAGTATGTGGTTTGCGCTTGCAATGTGGGCGACTCCTTGGGCTATGTGTACTCCAAGAAGCATGGTGTGCGCGAACTGACGCAAGCATCCCACGACATTAGCTCCATGCGAGATATGCGTGATGCGCTGGGTGCTCTGGGACCCGCCGATGGCAACAAGCCCGAGCTAAGCAATCTCACTTTCTCCATGAGCTGCATCGAGCGTGGAGACATTGTGTTTCTCACCTCTGACGGCATCAGCGACAACTTTGACCCCGTCGTTGGCAAGTTTGCCGAGGCCTGGACACCTGATGTGAAGCTGCAGCAAATGCAGACGGCAAATCTGGCGCCGAAGCGTCAGAACAAAAGTGCCTCGGCGATCTACGCGCGCTTGCACCCGTCGTCGGCCACGCCGCCCTGTCGAACACGTAAGCCAAAAGCAGGCAGCCCACCAAGCAGTGTGCCCAGCCGGCCCAAATATATGCGCTCCCAGACACTTATCGAAGCACGTCATGGAGTTGGCGCCGGAGCTGGTACGCCAGTTGCACCAGCACCGCCCATCCAGAGGATTCCCAAATCAGTGTTGGGACTGCCCCTGGTCACTGGTCCTCAACGACACGCCCTAACGCTCTACCGCCTGGAAGACTTACTTAGCTACGGCATTAACGGAACGTTCTCACCGTGCGCCTCGGCACGACGACTCTGCCATCTGCTGATCGATTTTGTGAGGATGATCACCTCCGCACGTCGCAAGACACTCGAGCAGCGGGAACTCTTCTACAAGCTGTCCAGTGGCCCGGATGGGGTCAAGCGAGAGGTGCAATTGAACCGCATGCAACACAGAGCAGCCCGCAAGCGAATCGTCGATAGCAGCGCATTTGGTGCGTTGCCTGGCAAACTGGATCATGCCACCGTCTTGGCTTACACCGTGGGTGGTGCGTGTCCCACTGCATCGGATGGCGATGAGGCTGGTAATGATGTTAGCGGCGGCTGTGGTGGTGGCGGCGGGGGCAACGGGAACGTGGCGCCCGTGCTGCAATCCAAGGAGTTCAAAGAGACCAATTTTTAAGCTATGCAAACCCAAACGCGATTTCATCACATATAAATATACATATTCCCATAAATACGTAGTTTTATACACACATACACACACACATCTAAATATTATTTACTTGGTATTCGTGAAGCTTTTATTTAAGTTGTTGATTTGATCTTTCGAGTTTGTCAGCCATAGAATATAGCCATTTCTGAAATGCACAAGCAAAACGACAAATTGCCTCAAATGTTTTAAACTACCAAAACAAAAACAAAAGAAACTTTTACATATATGGAACAATGTAAATCATATTTTTACACCTTCATACCTTAGAATATGCAACACCTGCGTGCAGCAACCTATCGCGACTGTGTCAAGATCGAAATGTAACAATTGAAACAGTTTCCATGCAATGCGCTGCATGCAAGTGTCGTAACGCACAGCTTGAATGCAATAAATGTGGGCTGTGCAGAACGGGCCTCAAGCAATCGAAATTGAATAAACGCAATAAAAAAAACCTAATTAATTGCTTTTCACTACATATAAAACTGTCTAGCTAGTGTATAATTAATTTCTCTTCTGTTGATATAAATATTTAAGTTCTATTTCAGCCTGATTGCACAACAAAGATCAAGTCGTTCAAGGCCGACTTGAAAATCTCAGTGGTTAACTGTCGCTGGTAACTGTTTCAACTGTCGCGCATGCGCAACAGCAGTTTGGCAATGGTTTTCGCACGAACTGGTGACGAATCCTTGACTAATTTGTAGAAATGCTCCACACTGCACAGCGTTTGTGGCTACAATATAGAAAATATAAGAATATAATTAGAATAAATAATAATAATTGTCAACTCACAATAGTCTCGGAGTCCAGTTGCGCCTGTGCCTTATTGGCGAGTAGCCACAGTTTTACTGCTAGCTGACACAGCGGCTCCTTTTCGAGATCTGCATAGCGAACAATACGCATGAACAGCTCCATTGAGAGCTGAGCCTGGGTGCGCTGCTGCTGAGCTGCTCCCAAAGTCTTAAGCTGCTGCAATATGGCTTCCACAACCTGTCCACATAAATTATTAACCTCTGCCAGGAACTTGGGATCGTGTCCATAGAGTGCATCATTTGATACAACTATGAAAAGATTGATTTTGATATTTAGTCCTCTTATGCTTTGTATACTCATTTACCACCATCGATGTGATAGGGAAACCTCTCCAGACTTTGCACATACAGCATGTCGAGAACATGTAAATAGATTATAGCTGGGGCACTACTATTCGTCTTAAAGTTTCTCCTGCCGACAATATCCAGCAGCAGGCGCAGAAAGTATAAGACGCCCTGTTCAGGACTGTCAGGGACTACGATCAGAGTGGCTAGCATATTGCACAGATAGGCGACCAGATAGCGCTCCAAGCAACGTGATTTGCCTTCGAAGTCAACGGTGGAGGCGGGCAGTTCGTCAATCAGCTGCAGCGCAGCTTCAAAACACGCATCCGCTGATGATAAAGAGTTCAATTTGTAATTCAGTATTAAGTTAATAACTTAATGAGCATACCTTGCCCGAGACACAAATGTCGCAGAGCTAATTGGCCACACAGCAGATACAAATCCATTTTCTGCTGAACAGAGGTAATGCTCGGAATGGTGATAAAGCAGTAAGCAATGCAGGCTTTAACGAAACCCAGTGATTTGGCGCCTTGTCGATTAGACGCGTGCATAGTTAGCTTTAGTGCGGCATGCACAAGGGTTACATAAACTGCATCCAAGTTGCCAAAGGTGCCGCGTCCCTCAACATAGAAGCTAAGTTGCTGCTCCAAGTCTTTTCCAAAATGCACTTTATTTATGAAACCATTAATGAGCTGCGATATCTGACGGCGTTCATCCTCCACAGTAAGTGCGCTACAAATATATAATATATGTCATTGAACTGTAGAAATTCATATTGCATTCACCTACTTGACCGAGTCGTTAAGTATCTTGCCAAGATACATAAGTGCATTGGTGACCACCGCATCGCTGGTTCTATCGTCACTATTTTGTCTATAATAGCTCAGTATTGATTTGCACATTTCCACACGCACCGACTCCTTGTGGAACAGATCCAAATAGGGTAAAAAATGCGGCTGTATCAGTAACAATTCAATGCTTCGATAGTTCTGCATTATTCTAGTTAAAATACTCTGCAACTGGCCGTAGTGCTTCTCATACGCTTTGCCCAGGCACATTCGTGAGTTCAGTTCACCAAGCAAACGATTCACTTCGTGGATCTGCAACAAGCGTTTCAATTAGTTATTAAATTTATTTAATAATTTCCTACGTACCGTAAAATATTGTGCTACAAAAGGCGCCCACGTTTCCACACAGTTTATATATTCATTCGGATCCGTGAGTGTGTTAATCGTTTGGAAGGCAGCGTTCAGAAAAGCCAAGCGCTGCTCCTGCAGAGGTGCACAGCTGCTTACGCAACTACCCAGCGGTCGCAATAATTGAGACTTGGATATGCCAGGTGTATCGCAGTTATTGATGAGCTCCAAAAACTCATGAGCATGTGTGGCAACAAATTCGCCCTTCGAGGCGTTTAGTATAGACAAGAGAATAGCGCCGCTATATAAACCAGAAATGAATTATAAGCGGCTATATTAACACAGTTATAGGTAACATACTTGTTCTTCAACTGTTTGCACTCTTTGAGCATTTCCTGTGCGTAAATCTCGCTGTTGTGCACCAAGCACTGCAGCATATAATCAAAGGCCGGCGAATAAAGCTGTAAGTAGGCACCGGCCGTAATTATCTCTGGATGCAAGTTGTAGCGGGCAACGATGCGAAAGATCTAACAAAGTCAATCGAAATAAATGTCAAGGAAAATGGAGAGTATGGCCAACTAACCTGAGGATATATCGTGAACAGATCGGTAAAGTTGTCGCGTATATACATTTTGCTGGATGTGATCGGCACTCCAACACGCACAAGGTAACAGCGCGCATAGCTGGAGACCAAAGGATCTGCAATGCCACGTAGCTGACTTGTGAGGCGCAACAAGACTTGCTCTATTTCTTTCGGCGTGGCAGCCAGCAGCCCGTAGCACTTGAATATGGCCATCTCCAGATAAAGACGCGGCAGCAGCTCACGTATAGAGGCTATTTTATAGAACCAATTTTGGCAGGTGTCACGAGCAGATTCCCGCTCTCTTTGTAGGACAGCAGCCGATGCACCTGGTGCGCCCTCCGCCTTGACGCGCAGACGTTCGTAGACTAGCTTGCCAAAGACGTCCAAGATGTCCGTGATCAGTATATACTGGCTGGGATAGAACTGCAACACACTCGTGTCCGACAGCATCTTTGCACACTGTATGGCTATCTTCAGAGCCTTGACACGCTGATCGCTGTGCCAGGACTGAATGAGCTCCTGCTTAAGCTGATCGAAGCGCAGTATGTACTCCTGTTGAGTGAGGTCCATCATGTGCCGCATGCTACCATCGTCGAAATTATCTAGCTGCTCCAGTCGATACTTGACCTTGTCGGCCACCACTGTCTGCGCTTTGACTATTATGGAAGGACATATATTAGAAATTACATTAAAGTATTCAATATTACTAAGTAATGCATTACAGTTTTCTCCTCCGCCTTCCGTGCTGCTGGTGCACAAAAAACTGGTAGATAGGGATAGCTTTTCATTGGTAGTGAAGCGATTCAGTATGCCCAGACGACGTGTACTCCAATTAAGACTGCTATCTTCCGGCTCGCTTGCATTACCAAGTTTAGACTTTAGCATGATGAATCAGAGATTAGTGCATAAATAAAGGTAAATTTTTGGCAATTCACTTACGAATTCACTGGACATTCGCGTCAGCGGATCATTAAGCTCTTGATCCTGGCGTGCAAATTTCGACAGTGGGTCAGTGCCTTCCAGAGCCAAGGCCAGACTCAGCGGATTATTGTCCGCGACCTAAGCACAAATTAGTTGATTGTTTACAATGGGCGGAGGTTTGTTGTCATCTTACCGCAACGTTGACGGTGTGCTGTTTAAGCGGGTGTTCCTGCGTTGCATGCCTATGTAAATGGTTTTTAACAACTTCATAGCAGCGTGGTGCACAAAACCTATTTGTATATGTATTTTTATTAACAAATAATTATATATTTTGCGTAGAGATTTACCATTCTAAACTTGCCATGTCGTGCTTTGCAACACTGTTAAGTGCGGAGCAACTCTGTTAATTTAATGTTCAATTTTTGACATTCACAGTGAATGACAAGAATATTAAACAAAAGTAGTTGGCAACGCATGTTGAATCCGCGCATCATTTTCCACCATTATTCCATAAAAAAATTGTTTTTCTTAGAAAATCATGGCAAAAGTACCAAGCAAATGGCTAAAAAACACATGTCGAGTGTGCGGCAAATACGCTAGTTTTAAGAAATCATTTAAAATATTCGATAAAGCAAACAAAAAGCTACTTGGCAATATAGAAACAATGACGGGTCTGCGGGTAAGTGCGCTGTGACTCTGCTTGACTAATTATCTTATACTAAATATATTCTGTTATCTTCAGCTGGAAAGTTATCCTAGCTTACCTGAACTGATGTGCGAGTGCTGCAATATTGAACTAACAAGCGCTATCAGATTTCGAGATCGATGCATCAGTGCACAACGAGAATTACTGACAGGCCTCACCCAAGAGCAACAGGAGGCAATACCGGAGAATTACAAAGCACTGATAATGGGAAATGAAACACTAACGGCATTAGAAGTGGAACAAGAAGCCAAAGCCGACTCAGAACCTGAAGTTGACGTTGAGGTTGAGCAGGAAATTGAGCCTGATTACCAGCAGGTGGAGGACGACGAACTGGCCAATCTGTTACCACAAAGTAGTGGCACAATCACAAAAGTCAAATATGAAATTGGCCCGGACATCTCAGATTTGATTGAAGCTGATGAGGATGACAATGACTCGCTGGTGGAGACAACTCAATACGAGTGCCTAATGGCTGATGATGGAAATATTGTAAAAATTGAGAACATGACGGATCAGCTCATCGAGTCCGATCCCACAGAAGTGTATTTGTACGACTCTGACGACGAGGTGGCCGTTCTAGACAACGTACTAGATGATGAATACGAGCATGAAAATGTTGTAAAAAAGTGCAGTTTGCCGCCAAAGCCAAAGATCAAACCTGAAGATCCGCGTAGGAGAGGAGCCGGTGGTGTTTACATTTGCGAGCAGTGTGGCAATCATATAAAGGGTCGCATGGCCTTTGAGTTACATTGCCGTAGGCATCGTGGCGAGAAAGATTTCCAGTGCGAGTAAGGAAACACACATATCTCTATAAGTATGATTTTTAATTAACTTTCTCGCCAGAATTTGTGACAAATGCTTCTGCACCACTTCGGAGCTTAAGCGTCACATGCGTAAGCATACCGGAGAGCGTCCTTTTGCCTGCCAGTACTGTGGGCGGTGCTTCTCCGACTATACAACGCGCGTGAAGCATGAGCGCACTCACACAAATGAGCGGCCCTATGCGTGTGGCACATGTGGAAAGGCTTTCACCACGGGTTACATTCTTAAAAACCATATGTTAACACATTCCGGGCTACGCTCCTATAGGTAACATATAAAAAGTGAGTCAAAACTTGTGATTGGCCTAAAGCATTTGTCCTATTTGCAGGTGCGAGCTGTGCGATAAGTCCTTTATGCTGCCCACTCATCTAAGTACCCATATGCGCACCGGAGTACACAAGCGTACCTTGGAGAAATATCAGATGAAACAACAAATGGAGCACGACCCCGCTATGCAGCTTAAATTGGAAATGGATGAGGAAAGCTTACATATTTAGGACTAAGTAAACAATTATATAATTTAAACTAAACAGCCTCAAATAAGATTGCAACAAACCTATTCTTATTAATATTAGTTAAATTTACAGAATGTAATGTCTACATTTAATAAACATTAAGAATTTAACTGCTAACAAAGCACACTCCGTGGTATCTTGGAGATAAATTATGTACATTTTATTATAATTGTATAAAAAAATAAAATATACATACATATATATTCTAAAACATGAATTTTAATTAATTTCGAAATATATAAATTAAAACTGGTCAACAGCTTAGGAATTTTTACACAACACTAACAGCCACAGTGAAGACAGTGGAAGTGAGTTTCCGCAGTCGTGTGAATGGTATTTACGAAAACAGCTGTAGCTTCAAACGACGCTGTTTACCAAAATATTTGTTGAGCTCAAAGAATATTTCTCACTTCTTTTTATTTTTATTGATACACACAATGCTCAAAAACATGTGTAGAGTGTGTGGCAGATATGCTGCCTATAAAAAGTCGGTAAAAATCTTTGAAAATAAAAATATGCTTTGGAACATCCAAGTCCTAACGGGATTAATTGTAAGTTCAAAATTAATTTTCAATTTTGTTAAAAATCAAATACATTTAAATGATTTTACGACAGTTGGAAAATACTAATTGTTTGCCGGACTTAATATGCATTTGCTGCCAGACGGAATTACGCGAGGCAATCAGATTCAGTGAAAGAGTGATAGCAGCGCAACAACAACTCCTATCTGCATTGACGGAGGAAGAGCTGGAGGATGTGTCCGAGGAGTATAAAGTGGCTGTCATGGAATATTCTAGTAACGGTAGCCCAACATTAATTAATAAAATCAACTCAGAACCGCAATCAGAAACCACGACTATGACTGTAGAGAACCCTGAAGCAGATACAGAGTTGGTAATCAAAATTCAACCAGAGGAAGAGGAAGTAGTCATAGACGAGCATAGTCAACATGAAGATCTTTTGGAATATGACATAAACATTGATGATGAAATTATTAGGCAGGCAGCTGAAGAACAGAATGTCGATCACTTTGAGACAACAGAAGATTTAGCTAATGATCAGCAAAATGAAGTCGTGGTCGAAGCCAACGAAAATTCAATCACCACAGATTATATTCTGCCCGATAAGGACTCGGATGAGGAGTGTGCGGTTTTGGACAGAGTATTGAACGATGAAATCGCCGCCCAAGGTGGGAGCAAGAAGAAGCGAGGGCGTAAACGTCTGGGAAGTCTCATATTCGTTTGTGATGAATGTGGAAATCACATATCTGGGCGCATGGCCTTTGAGCTACATTGTCGACGACATCGCGGTGACAAACAGTTCGAATGCGAGTAAGTCAACGCATCACCATGCAAAAATAGGTAAACATATTTATAGCTCCACAATTATTTCCAGCATTTGCCAGGATCGTTTTTGTACCAGCTCTGAACTAAAGCGTCACATGCGTAGGCACACCGGAGAGCGTCCGTTTGCCTGCCAGTATTGTGGGCGCTGCTTCACGGATTACAGTACCCGGCTGAAACACGAGCGGACACACACAAATGAACGGCCGTATGTGTGCACAAGTTGTGGCAAGGCATTTACTACAGCCTATATTCTTAAGAATCACATGCTAATTCATTCCGGCGAACGTGCTTTCAGGTAAAAGTTCATTGGAAGACAAAATTCATTATTTAATCATCTATTTTGCACTTATAGTTGCGAATTGTGTAATAAAACATTTATACGGCAAACACACCTGGCTACCCATTATCGGTCTAGAGCGCACGAGCGAAACCTGGAGCAACAAAGCCAAAAAATTAAACATAAAAGTTAATAAACATTAAATAATAATAATATTTTAATAATCCAACTAGTTGTATATATATTTTAACAATACGATAAATCACTGCAATAAAAGAAAGTGATCTTAAATTATTCCGAACTTTTATTAATATGGTATTTTTATTATTTAAATCTTTTAGAGGTATTGAGTATATTTGATAATTATCAAAATATGTAAATGGAATTTTTTAAGCAGTTCGAAAATTTCGTATGGCCTGTAAACATAAAATCGTTTTACCACACTGTTTAGAAATGTTTGATAAACTGTGTGAATGGTAAATGTGTATAAACAACAACAGCTGTAATGCTTTTTACATTGTTTACAATAAATAATATTCAACTATTTAGTGTAATTGAATTATGCTTTAATTAAAGCATACAATGCTCAATAACGTTTGTAGAGTCTGTGGCGAAAAAGCCGCCTCACAAAATGCATTAAGAATTTTTGAAAATAAAACTGTTCTTTGGAATATACAGGTTCTCACGGGATTAATCGTACGTAATTTAACAAATATTTTTCAACTTAGTGTGCATTACATTTAATTTACGTAAATGCAGTTGGAAAATGCGAAATGCTTGCCGGAACTTATATGCAATGGCTGTCAATCAGATCTGCGAGAAGCAATCGAATTTTGCGATAAGGTAATTGCTACACAGCAGCAGCTTCTCTTAGCGTTATCTGAGGATGAGCTACTAGAATTATCCGAGGACTATAAGACAACCGTCACGGATCTAGCTGTCAACAGTTGCGAGAAATCAATGAACAGAAACAATGCTGAAAATGAGGAGGAGGCGATTATTGAACTAAACGTGATAGAAGACGCGATAGTTATAGAGGAACACGACAAAGATGAAGATTTATTAGAATACGATATTATCATAGATGATGAGACAGTCGTACAAAAATCTGAGCTAGACGTCACACCGTTGGAAACCATAGAAAATTTCATTGACGAAGATCAAGTTGTAATAGCAAACGAAACCAATGAGAATACAACAACCGTAGATTACATTCGCCCAGAAGAGTGGAATAATGAGTGTATAGTCTCAACCAAGGAGTTAAACGAAGAAATTATAGAGCCACAAAATGCAGTTAAAAGTAAACGAGGTCGAAAGCGTCTCGGAAATCTTATATTCGTTTGTGATGAATGTGGCATTCATATATCCGGACGCATGGCCTTCGACTTGCACTGCCGACGACATCGTGGTGACAAACAGTTCGAATGCGCGTAAGCATACAAAAAAAATGTCATACACATTTAATAATTATCAAATCTGTCTCCAGCGATTGCCAGGATCGTTTTTGTACAAGCTCCGAATTAAAGAGTCACATGCGGAGGCACACTGGGGAACGTCCCTTTCCTTGTTACTATTGTGATCGCTACTTTGCGGATAATAGCACGCGGATTAAGCACATGCGGACACACACCAACGAGCGACCGTATGCGTGTCAGAGCTGTGGAAAAGCCTTTACAACAACCTACATACTGAAAAACCACATGCTCACTCATACTGGCGAACGTGCTTTCAGGTGAGCTTAACTAACACTGGTTGGATGACGTATTAGCTCTATTGTATATCCTCCAATTACAGCTGCGAGCCATGCAACAAAACCTTTAGACGACACACTCATCTCGTCACACATTGCCGATCCAAAGCCCATAAACGTAAACGAGAACGCCAAAGCAAGGAAATTTCAAATACAAGCTAACTTGACCTAAATAGGCATGTCTGTGCCTTGACGGTAACTTCATTAATTATGACGACAGTTAATTATTAATAATATTTATATTTCTATATTCTTTAAATAAATATATTTATACCATGTACTTTCGCTTTTCCGTCTGTTAAATTTAGATATATATTTTCTAGTTTGTAATCAAAATTCAACATTTTTTAATCAATTGTCCTAATATAATTTTAAGTGTGAATCGCAACTTCACTGCTTCAAAGGCACTTCAACAGTAACAAGAGCCAAGCCTTGTGACTCCATATTAGATTGTGGCAAGATGATTTCATTTATAGAGTCCAAGACATTCGAGTTGGCCGCCAGCTGCTGCGACGCACATGACTTTTCCACATTCTGATTGTGTGTATTCGAGCGATAGTGAGTCTTCAGATGCGTTGGCCGTGAAAAAGAGCGTTCACATAGGTCGCATCTGCGAGAAAATAATAATAATAAATAAGAGAATAGATGGAGCGAAATATATTTAATATAAATATACATGCAATTTTTGTTGAATGTCTATCGGTTAATGGACGACACTAATAGGTTTCAAATAGACTTTCAAGTTCATTAACTGAAGATGATTATAAAGTAACTAATAAATGATAAATGAAGAAACATTTTTGTATTTCGCTAATAATACGCAGCTCGTTGCTCCAGCGGCAGTTCATAAAGTTAAGAATAAAGAAAGACAATCTTAATTAACTTTGTTCCACCCTACTTAACTTACATTAGCTTTCTTAAAGTCGGGAAAAACTGTTAAGTTTCAATTGAAGGTAATTTCGTCTGTGTCTGGCTTTACACCGCACAGCTTTAATGCTCCCTTTCTTCTTATGTGTATGTTTGTAGCTACTTATTTCTTTTGAATGGCGAAGAAACCGGTTTGTAAAAACAATACGCACACACACTGGTATGTATGTGTATACCCTCTAAGAGACGAAAAGAGCTTTTTCATTGCTTAGAGGTTGCAGCGGTTTGTTTGACTCGCACGAGTTGCACAGAGCAACAGTTTGAGTTGGGTTTGAGCTGCGGTAGGTGCGTTTTTTCGCTGTTCCAATCAATGCCTAAAAACGGCGTTATATATTAAATATATAATTAAATAAAAGAGGTGTGGAAATATGTGTACTGAGCTGCGCTTGCACAAAGAGATTGCAATAAATGTAGCAAACATACGGATTTCTTTGGCTATATGTCTTAATCGTGGCTTCGAGACTTGTTGATCATGGTATAGAGACAGTCAAGGTTGCATGCTAACTTTGCTAATAATAGTTCACCTCGAAACAAGCGAAATTTGCAAATCTAAAACAATGTGATGTGTGACACTTTTAACTAAATAGTATAGAAATCCAAAAAGGGATAAAAATTCAGGCTTAACTCCTAAAATTTGCTTAATGTGGGCGATACTTGAAGCGCTTAGTCAGGTATAAATATCGATGATATCATTAACAGCTTTGTGAGCAGGTGTAGGTAAGACACCAATATTACAAATGTACGTTGTATATGGTACAACTAATGGCACAGCTCAAACATATTTCTACTCAGTCATTTCTCTTTTGAGATTTATTTTTAGTCGTTTTTTTTTTTTAACACAGATTCTACTCTCAAAATGAAGAGCAATCTGTTGGCAATCTGTGTCCTCACGGCATTAATATGTAGCACAGGCGCTACTCTTAATGAAAAGAAAATCCTTAAGGAAAAGGATATGATGAGGAAAATTGTATTTGACAAAAAGACACCAGATGTTTTCTACTGTCCCATACAAAAGCCCTCTTCGATGAACAAGATAATTGTCACGTAAGTCAAATTGAAATTCTCTCCTCACTCTTCATTTAAAATAAACTTTCAACTCAATCAGAGCTCGGCCTCTGCATAAATTGTGCGAATACGAGGGCAATCCGTTGCCAGCCGAATATAAATCCGACTGCTATTTGGATATTGACGAATCTGACTATGCATGCAAGGAGAAATACAGAATTATGGTAAGCGATTACACAAAGAGATATCTGTCTCATCATCATCTAAAAACTGACCACGATGTTAACTAAATTATGTAAATTAATGAGTGTAGTTTCATCTACAATTTATAAAAACACCTCGAGATGCTTATATTTTAAGCTTGTGTAATTAATTTTATAAGGTAATCTCAGCTTAGTTTGTCAGACATTCGAGGACGGACATTTATAGCATCGAAAACATTTGGGAATAAACCTAAATTCTATAAGTGAATACTCATCCAGAAACCTTTTTTTTCATGCCTCAACAATTCTTAAATTCACAAATGTATTTTTGAAAAATATTTAATATAAGATTGAATCGGTTATCTCCATATTCCCCAAAGTTATTGACCTTGTTGCACCTGTACATTTAATGAACCGAATAAGTTTTAGCGCATAACACTTTCTAATCTTAAGTTTTGTTTAATTACAGAAACGATTCGCCAAAGACGAACCCTAATACAATAATCACAAACAACACAACAAACTTTAACAGCTTATTGTACATTATCATTGCACCATACGCTGACAGCTTTGAGTAACTGGATAACACGGCTAAATATCACAGTTTTATTGCTGTACATGCATACAAACTCAAAACTTACAAATACATAACACATTTACCAAATAGCACAAACCCCAACAACTAAAATTAACGAGGATATATATTTGGAGCATACACATATAGTCCACATTTATATTTGCAGTATTTACAAATATAATTTATAGTTTGGTTCAAATGCGTCGAGAGAAAATAGTTTTCAATTAATCGAATCAATATAATTAAAAAAAAAGAAATTATTTTTCAAATCGACGTTCGAACTTAGCTTTGGTAGATAAGTTTTGATTGGGGTTTTTAAATATATAATATATATTCATTACTACGCGTTATGATCAAACTGGAAAAAGACTTGATAAAAACGTGACATGGTCTACAGGAAATTGATATTTTACCTGGACTTAAAGCCATGCTCATTATTTTTATACAAGTCTTCCTGGTATATATAATAGAAACTTGGTTTGGGGTATCCGGATAGAGATTATATTTGAGTAATTCGCTTTTCAATGTAATGTGTAAGTATATAACCATTGCAATATTTAAAAACAACTAACAACGAATAAACACTATATTTAACTCAATTAATTTATCTACTTCCATTTTAATATACCCTATTCATTAGATGCGTAAATTTCCACCGGGCAGCGAAGAGCCTTTCAACGGTGCCCGACTCAAGCGATTCATGACCTACAACAAAGAGCTCAACTAAGCCCACTGAGTGTATTGAAATTATTTTGGGACCTGATTCTGAGCTGGTTTGAGTATAATCGATCTACTTACACACACAAATTGTAATTGTAAATTAACTGTTTAGATAATAAATATTGGTATTTATTCACTTGCCTGAACAAACGTTCGCCCGTGTGCACCAGATTATGGTTCTTCAGTATATAGGAGTTGGTGAATCCCTTGCCACAGTGTACGCAGACGAATGGCCGCTCGTTGGTGTGGGTGCGCTCGTGACGTAGTCGCCCGCTGTAGTTCACATAGGTTCGATCACAGTAGCGGCATGGAAACTTGCGATCACCAGTGTGCATCACTTGATGACCCTTCAGCTCACCGGCAGAGAGAAATCGTGCAGAGCACTGCCTGGAAACAAGATACATATTAGCATAAAATATATATCATTGATACGATCGTCGCATTTGCAATCTTACTCGCACTGGAAGGGCCTTATTCCCTTGTGTTTACGCAGATGCCTGTCGAACGCTGACTTGCCCGTAACGTTATTACCGCATTGATCACAGAAGAATACCGGTAGCTTTTGCTTAGTGCGCTGCTGTGTTGAAATCGTTGTTTTCATCAGTCGTCGACGACGTTTGGTTTCGATTGAAGGTACATAACATTTATCTTCCTGCGAGGAGACAACCGCAGCGTCATTGCAAGTTTCTGTGTCCAAATGATCAACGGAGTCCTCTTCATTGCTTTCATTTGGCTGCTCAACTTTGATCAGCACTTCAATTGGACTCAACGGCACTTCTCTATCCTCAACCTCGCTCGCACAGCGTACACGAGTGCGTGCACTCCGGCGTACACGGATGGCATTTGCAGCAGTCCGACTGGTTTCTACAGGATCAGATATTCCTTTCGGATGTTGCATCCATCTTTTGTGGCTGTGAAGACAACGTTCACGAAATTCTATGGCAGTCTTCAAATCATTTTGGCATATATTGCATATAAACTCGGGTAAATCTGGCTTATCGTCTAACTGGAAAATTAATATAAAAAATTATATATTTCAAAGTCAGCTAAATTCGTGTTTTTCATAACTTACAAAAACGCCGGTGAGCAATTTTATTTGCCTCAAAAGCAAACGCGAGCTTTTTTCAAACAGATTTCTAGCTTTAGATGCATCAGTATCGATCTCACAAATGCGACAAATATTTTGCAGCATTTTCTGCAGCGCACCACAAGTTAATTGTATTTCAATCAATTGCGAATGTAAACAAAGCAGCTGTCCCATACCCACGAATATCGTCAGCCATTCACCCAGACGCGTCAACAGGTTGTTGTCGTGATACAACACTGGCTCCAAAATAAAACTTTAAATTGTACTCATTCCCACTATTTCATAACAGAAATTATGCACATATGAAATTAGCTTTTCCCTTATTCGTTCGTTTTAATCTTTAAAATCTGCTGTAACCTGTGCAAATTGGTGCTTCTCTACGTTCTGTCTGTGAGCAATCGACCGGTAATGCGTTCTAAGATGAGTTTTACGCTGAAAAGCGCGATCGCAGATATCACATCTGTTTAATCGATTAGTAAAGCAATTGGCGCATAAACTTACAATAGGTTAAATATTTTACCTAAATAGCCGCTCGCCCGTATGCACCAACATATGATTCTTTAGTACATAAGCGTTGGTGAACGCCTTGCCACACTCTGCGCACACGTAGGGCCGATCATTTGTGTGCATCCGCTCGTGTTTCAGTCGTCCCGTGTAGCTCAAGTAGCGGCGATCGCAGTAGCGACATGGAAAGGGCCGCTCTCCCGTGTGTGTAAGACCATGAGCACGAAGCTCAGCGGCAGATAAAAATCGCGCCGAGCACTCTCTATGAAATACAATTGAAAATGCTTATATATGCACATAAATTCATTCAATCGAAATCTTACCCGCAGCCAAACGGACGTTCCCCCGTGTGTTTCCGCATGTGTCGCTCGAAAGAAGCTTTACTATTTACATATGTGCCACACAATTCACAGATATACATAGTGGCTTCTTGTTTAGCTTTCAAAAGTTTTTTACAGCCGTTTGAAGAATGCGTTAAGGGCGGAGGAAGCTCTAATTTCTCATTATTTTCCTTTACTTCGGCTTCTATATTCTCACTGTCATCTGTGTCGATGTCAGTGGTAACCTTCATGATATAGCTCTGATCCAAATGATCTTCTTCTTTGACGAGATTAGAGCGCTCCCAATCGCTATTCATTGGACACTCTTTGAGCAACACTTGAACTGTATGCTGAGGCTCACCCTCCGAATCAGTTTCTCTATACGTGCTGTCTCCAGTATAGGTATGGGTCTTGCAATTTGATGGGCGTGGACTTGGTATTGGGCTCTCCTGTTCACTAAGAGATGATTTATCGCTTTCTGCGACTTGCGGGTTCCATCTTTTTTGGGTCTTAATGCAAAGCCTCCGAAATGACATGGCCCGTTTGAGATCCGACTGACAACAGAAACATATGGACACGGGTGCATTTTGCACTTCCTGTAGCTACATTTTATTAATGATAGTTGCTCAATTTAAATTAAGGGATAACACTTGGCTTACACAACATCCAGTTAGCATTTGAATATGCCGCATTAACTTTCGATTTTTAGCATCAAAAAGATTCAAGTTTTTATTACATGATTTATTTTTTCCGCAGACGCGGCACATTTTCACCAGCATGCTGAGCAAGCACGAGCTTTGACTTTGAATTCGGAACTTAAGGAAATGCATTCTACAACTGTCAGCTGCGCTGGCAATCACACAAAAGCGGTGACATACCCCATTGCTGAGTTGATTTTAAATGTTCCCGCCAAACAGTGTTTATCAGACAATGAGAAGACTAAAAATAAGAAAACACAAATATTTGTTTGTTCCATTAGACAGTGCTCTTGTGGCGGGTCTTAATTTAATTTGAAAAAAATTGCTTTTAGATTTAGAATTATTAGATTTTTAGTAATACTTGAAATTTTATAAGATAAGGATCGGCGCTCGATCAGGCCTGGGAGCTATTGTTGTCCTCGTATGATTTAATTTGGTTATGCTTCAGCTGTAAGTCCTTGTGGAATAGTATCTCATGGCGCAGAGCGTCTGCCCGTTCACGTACGATCTTCAAATCCAAAAGCTCCAAGCGGCGTTTCTCAATTAGTACGCGAAAACGATGGAGTTCTTGTTGTCTTTGGCGTAGAGTTGGCAAGGAGTTGTTGTTCGAGTTGGTTCCACTTGAAGTCGTTTTGCCTCCATTCCCCTTCGACGGTGCCGCACTAGAAGTCGGTGCCGTTTTGGTGCGCCGCTTTGTCTTTGAAGTGTAGCTCTTCGCGCCTGCGTGATTCACAAATGATTCGCTGTCGGCCAGAGTGGCCAAATCAATGGGTGCAGCAATTTTTCTTGATTTTGACGATTTCAACAATGGAATGCGTAGGTCTAAAGAACCAGAGCAGCACGAATCGCTGTCATCGAATATGCACATGCGATTGGCAAACTTTGGCGCAACCTCGCGCACTACAGCAGTCTGATAGGGCGGAAAGAAGCACGTTTCCAATTTGAGGTCTGCATTAACGAACTTAGGCTTGGATGAGTTCGCCAATCTCGATGACATGTGGTCTGCCAGCTTATCCTTGCTGCGTTGGTTCTTAAGGGAATCGTGCGAAGGCTTGTACCGCAACGCCAGGGACGGGGATGACTTATTGCCTAACTTCTTGCTGCGTATCTGATCGTACAAACTATGCCAAATTCCAATAGCACGAGCCCGCTTTGTGTTGGCCAAGTCCTGGACTGACTCGTGGGAAGGCTTGATTCGCATTGCCATTAGGAGCCGAAATTTGCCTTCGGAAGGACCCAAGGCCTGAGGAATGTTTGTTTTCGGCAAGCTAATCTCAGAATTGTTGGTGGACGAATTCTTCGACTCCTGGGTCGATGACATGCTTCTATAGTTAACCACTGAGTCGAAGACTTCCTCCTCGCCTTCGCGCACCTTCCACATTACACGGTGGCTGCCACTCGATTGCGACTGTGATGGCCCACCAACACTCTCCACTAATTCGCATTGCGAGTAAACCTTATAAACCAGAAAAAGAAATAAGATATTTAGAGCTTACCAGATTTTTGTTTTTGATCCATAGCGAAAATTTGCTATAGAACGCAATTATATCAGATGTTGAGCTGAAATGAGAGCCACTGTAAATCTGGAACAAATTTGTATGTCGTGTTTTTTTCTTTTCCTTTTTCCAAAACGATATAAAGTCTTTCCAGAACGAGAGAGTTATAAAAACAGAGCCTACTACTAATCATATATAATATAGACACATTGAATGATATACAGATTTTCTTATTCATTTTCTTTAATTGGTAATTTTCATCGATTGTATATAATTTGTCATAAAATCTGCATTTTTTGGTTTCCTTTGTTATAACTAAATTGTGTTACATTCTTTGGTTGTTCGACTATCGACTTTTAAAAAATGTCGTTTAACATTTCGCATTCCAACAGAAATTATATCTATATATATATATATAAATATTTTACAATTAAAGTTGCAAACTTAGGATTCTTTTATGTTAGGTGTCTTACTAATTTTAGGTGTTTTCTCTTCTAATGGATTCGCACTGCACTAATTGTTATCTGACTAGAAGGGGATTTCGAGAAGGAACCACATAGGAGACTCAACGAACTTGAGAAATGGTTTGACTAGCATTTGGTGTGCGAAGCTTAATGAAATGCAATGAGTCTGAATGGACGTTGTGGGTTAGGCGGGGGAACATCATCATTATGTAAATGTATCTCATCATTATGTTCTATGTTTCAATTCTCAACTACTTTGCTTATACATTGATTTAATGGCTTCTTGAACGGCTTAGATACGCTATATAGTTTAGTCTAGATTTATATAAAGTATTTTTTTAAAGTACACACATTGCCTTTAGACTTTTTCGTGGGCCAGTTTGAATTTTGCAGTATTCATTTTGCTTATTAAGATATTAACTTTTGCTGAATAAACTATTTTGCAGAATTTACATGTTTCTTTTTTTCTATCATTTCAATTATGCAACAACATTATTTTTTGGGGTTTCGCTATTATAGATATACACTAATGTTTTTAAGAGTTCGAGACATTGTTTTTGGCTTTGCGATAGTAATTTTCACCACATCAGTTTAAATTATTGTGGGTGCATAATAATAGGTATATAGTTTTCATGTATACAAAAAATTGTTATACAAATGTGAAAATCATTCAAGTTTTAGCTTTTCGGCTGTCTTGTTGTATTGGTTCCAATTGATGCTTAAATTTTAACAATTATTCTCATATATATAAAACCGTTTCAATTACATTGTATATATATATATATATATATATATATATATATATATATATTTATATACACATATGTCTGCTATCATAAACCTTACTATACACAAGTAGAGATGCATATGTGTATATACTATATGCTACATGTTATATATGTATTTGTATATATGTTGGTTTTGGTTTTGGTTTTGTTTACCATCTCATTTCATCTCAGATCTCATTATTGAATTTATCTGTTTGTATATTGCTATTATCTCTATTATCTTTTTAAGTACATGGCGTACTGTGTAAATGTCTCCTCGCCTTGCTGCTGTTGCTTGTATGTTACTAATCATAAGTTACTGGACGACACAGTGAGAAAACGAAGACTATGGCGTACCATACCTCGGTCAGGTAGAGTGCGATCTGCAGTGTGCAAAGGCAGTATTCCAGACGTAGCCTGTACGTCTGTAGCAGCAGCAGATACGAGACGCCCAGAAAGCATGGAGCTGTCAGAAAGACCGACATGATCGCAGTCCAGCCTGTAGATAAAAGAGACGCGAGAGAGAGAGAGTGCGCATGCAAGAGAAAACAAAACATTAGTCAAATGAAAACAAAATTGATAACAACTATTAATAGAAAATGTGCCAAAAACAAAACGATGCCAATCTGAGCGAGTGCCCCTGACGCCTACCTCGTTCGGCCAGCGTCCCCTTGCGCCCCATTATGAGACGCAGTGTCTCCAGCACTATAAAGCTTATCATCACCGTAGAGTCCTGGGCGAGCGTATGGCCCGTATAGCTCAGATTGATAGCCTTCAGCAGTCCCATGGCCATTTCGCAGCAGGCAAACATGCCAAAGTAGAAGCTATTCAAGTAAATTAACACCTCATAATTCATGCTGGGATTTGGCTTCTTCGGCACCAGCGGCGGCGGTCGCTTTGGTGGCATTTTGACTAACTAACTAGCCTACACCAGTGCCGCCCTATTCCCGGATTCGATTATATTTAATAAATTCACTCTATCACTGGTATCCCGGCTACGATCGCAACGCAACGCAACGCTCGACGTTGCTCACGTTGGGCTCTATATTTTTAGACTGACCATAATAATAATGTGGACCTGCTGTGTTTGCCATTGGCTCAGTCGGTCTAGTGTTTGTTGCTGTTGTGGTTGTCTTTGTCGTTGTTGTTATTCTTGCTGTTGTCGCAGCTCATTTTGTTTTTATTTATTTGAATTATGTGCTGGTCGTTGTCGCCTTTGGATGCTTAAAGTCTGTTGCTTAGTTGCATTTAGCTATATGTTTTGGTCAGAGATACCTAATTAATGACCTGCAATCAGTTTGCAATTAAATATAGAAGAAAAATCTTCAATTTGCAAAGATAACTCAATTTACTCAATAATTATAATATATATATATATATATATATACATATTTTGCAAAACCAATTAAGAAATTGAATTTTAGATATTTTTTTTTTTGAAATTTCTAAAGTTTCATTGCTTTTAGTCATAGTAGAATTTTTTCTTTTATAAGAATAAAAACAATAATATATAATATATATTATTCCATGACAATTATATCATATAGTTAATTTATATTTGAAATCTAATTAATATAAACTATCAACGCTTGTTTATAGTCTCTAGTTTAGACCACACATCACTCTATTACCCAAAGTTTTTATGGTCTAATAATTGGCCCACAATGTGTCTAGCTGGCCTAAACCAAGTAGCAGGCGCTCGATTGGCTTCGTATATGCGAGAGTACAATTACAGCTGAATTAGAATTAGAAGTGTATATTGCACCTATGATGAGCAGCGACAACGATGCCAAGCGGCGCAGCGACGGCTGCACATACAACTAGTCGTCTACTTATGTGGAGAGTGCATATAATTTTAGATCATTAAAAGCGTATAAAAATACGCCAGCAACGAGCGAGTCCGAGTCAAATGCGTCGCGCGACAAAGGCCGGTCAAAAGAATGCGCTCTGAATTCAAATCAAATGCCGCTTTTAATCGAAACGGACGAGTCGCGTCGGGTTATGGTGCTTTACACGTAATAGACCTTATATAAGATATTGTTTTTCATACGAACCTCGTTAATAAAGCGTTTGATCAGCTCCTCTCTGGATCCGAGTGATTTTGGGTATCTTTTGGTATTTTGTGCTGCTGCTGCGGGTAGTAGGAGTAGTTGGACTGACTCAAGGAATACGCCAGCGTATTTGCGTTTGTTCATCTATAATATCCTGTCTTCCGCATAGACCTCGTCGATAAGTGTTGTAGTTCCTTAAAATTTGATGTGTGTGCGTGTGTGTGTGCGTGATTTTCTTTTTTTTTTTTTTTTTTTTTTTTCTTTTTTTTTTTGTTTGTGTGTAAATCTGACTGTGGGGCGGCTTAGCCTACATCAAAATCGCTCAACTTAAATGTAAACTGCCTGACGTAATTATACCAAATGGTGCGTTGTCGTCGTCGTAGTGCTCCATCCCCAGCAGCAGCTGCCAGTCGCATTCGCGGTTCAAGCAATGCTGCCGTTGGCTTGGCCATGGACATCGACGTGGCAACGTTGACCAACTGCTAGGTGTATGTAACGGGTCGACACATTGTACAAATGAATATGCTGGCGTAGACTAGTTCAGCACCTTGTAGGGTGATCATTAAGGCACTCAGAATAATTTCGAGTTTAAGAACATAAGTTTGAAAACAACATAAATAGGTAACAATAGCAAGACTGGGCAGTGTTAATATTACGGATGCGGTTGCTTGCCAGCCTGTAAATGAACAAAAACATAGATCGATTAGCACAATTTTTGAAAAGGTTAATAAATTTAATATTTATTATAAAATCTATATAAATTCGTCGCAGAAGAACCTATTTGCCACAGGCTCAATCTTTTATTGAAGAACGTAAAATTGTCGATTCAAATTACAAAATCTGAAATTGTATAAAGTATTGACCCAAACAATAAGGTCACTGAACTGAAAGCAGAAATGTGGATTCCAAATTTAAATATATAAAATTATATAAAGTGTTAGCCAAAAAACTGAGGTCATTGAGCTGAAAGGCATATTCTTTAATTTGCTTCGCAAGATCAACTAAATATTTTATTGAGAAATAATCCAAAAATAATAAAAGCACTTCAAAGCCAGTACGCAACCCTTTGTTGTTACACACGTATACGTATACGTATCTATAGATACGAACAAAATTACACATACGCCTTGTTGAGTGTGAACACGTTTATAAGCTGTGGGGGTTGAGGCGGTGAGAAAGGAAATAAGACTCAACTCAAGGGGTGAGAATATAAAACAATGATGACGCTTGTCGCGCCAAATAATTTGAGCATGTCATCATAGCAGCCTCATTTAACACCACCCGCCCCAAACAACTAACAGCCTCCAGCACTAGCTTTTGAGTCAACTGTTGAGTTCCCCGCACTGCACAGCTCATTAAGTAAACAAGTAGAAGTATTAAACAAAAACGAGCATTAGCCATGTATTTAAATGTGAGTGGAAGTAAATTTGACTTCTCCCTCCTCCATTGGATTACTCACCACGATCGCTGAGGCTGCTTTTGCGGCCGAAGACAATGCGCAGCGTTTCGATGATGCACAACGAGAGCAGAATCGTTGCCTCACGTGACAGAACGTTTTCGCCATAATTCAGATTGATTGCCTTTAGCACGCCCACGCCCACCTCGAAGGCGGCGTACATGCCAAAATAGAACGAGTTCAAATACATGAGTATCTCATATATGAGGCTGGCATTCATATTTTTGCTGTTGTTGTTGAGGCTGCTGCCGGTTCTATTGTTGTTCTGTTCGTAACGTTGCCGCCGCCGTAGTCGTCGTCGTCGTCGTCGTTGTCGTTGTCGCGGTCACCGTCAACCTAGGGCAAAATGTGCCCTTCGTTGCCCGCTGTCACCGGGGCAGCTTGAAGCAGCAGCAGCAGTCCTGCTGATGTATGAAGAGATGATGTTCGCTTTAAAGTTTTTGTTGTTCTTGTTATAGCTAAGTGACCCAGGCAGCAGCAGCAGCAGCAGGTGGCTCATAGACACACACACATGCTCTCATTCATATGTGTATTATATATATGTATAAATATACAAATATATATGTATGAGCGGATGTGTGCCTGTGTGCGTGGCTTTGGGCGGGGAACTGGAACTGTTTTGCCTTGAGTTGATGGCGCTCCGCTCTGGGTGTATTTTTAATTGTGACTGCCCATATGCATATGTATTTTATCGCCTTATCGTTTTGTTTTTGTTCTTGTTTTTGTTTTTGTTGTTGCTGCTGCTGCTGCTGCTGCTACTGTTGTTGTTATTTGTCGTTGTCATGGGAGTCTCCTTGTTGCTCGGGTAACACAGTAACACAGTGTAATTTTGTGCATATGTGTGTGAGCGCGTTCCACTATTAAATATTTGCTCGGAAATTGTTAAAAGTTAACAACGGCACTTATATAAAAACCAATTTAGTATTTGCTTCTCCGCTCTCACACACACACAACAACAATACCGCGTAACTTTATGAACGCACACAAACTCAATTGACTGCCAAATGACTGGACTGACATGTCACAAACGTACAGCAGTTCTCTTTTTTTGGGAACCTATTTGGGTTTTCACGTAAATAATTTCCAAATTTTAAGCTTTTACGGTGCTGTCGTACTTTGCCTGCACATGTGGAGTATATTTGGATAGTTCATGACTGAGCGAACAAAAGAGTTGTTCACTGAACTAAGTAAATGAGCTTGTTCCTTTCCACATTACAGAAATTCCGTTTGCTCAATAGTTCCAGACTGTCAGACACATAACATTCTGGAAATTGAATTTAAAAATGTAAAAGACTTGGACAGAAATGAATCTAAATAAATATGTTATCGTTAAAAAATTGTTTGAATTATCTCAATATCAAATTAAATATAAGAATACGTTGTCTTTATATATATAAATATATTTTTTTAGAAACCTTTGTCAATAGAAATCAACCAAAAATCACATATTGCAGACTATCACTATCAACTCTTAGGTGAAATCTAGAAAAATAAATTAATGGAGCATTAATTAAATGAATATTTCATCGAAAGCGAAACAAGGATATCAAGAAAACTTTGTAAGTCAAGAAATTTATTTTAATTCAATTCACAATTTAATACTTTACTTATTTTACTATCAGCAGATATTTGAAAATGATTATCGTCATTCAGCAAATGGATTTGGGAAGCTGTTAATCGTGTAGTCCTAGATGTATTTGATGAATTGGCTAATATAAAATAAACATATAAATAAAAATACTTAATCTATACATTTTTTATTTCATATATTGTTTAGTTTTTAATGTGTATATTAGATATACTATTTAAATAAAGAACATACTTTTTAGTCGCGTGATATGTATTATATTTATTATTGAAGCAGTCAAATAATTTGGCGAGTTATTGTGTCTTTTAATCTTTATATCAAACAGTAAGCTTATTCTCACGTTATATTTAAGGCGAACTTAATATGCGATATTCACTTTCTTGCATATCGATACTTTACAGAATATGATATATAGAATATACTCGTTTGGTAATGTTAAACACATTTTATATCAGATTTTATTTTAAATTATAAGCAATATAAGATTTTTCTACGAAAAATACATTTCCTGTAATAGACTACATAAATTTTATTCCATTAGTTACTAAGCTAAATTTACCAAGGTAAGTAACATTAATGCATTCTAACATCTCTTATTTGCCGAAAAAAAGTAAAGTGTATAAGAATAACTAGAAAATCAAAAGCAACTTCGATTCTTGATGCAAAAACATATTTTCTAGGTGTAGGACTATTCGCGACCATCCGGGATTAAATTTTGCAGAAAACCCACATTGAGTTTTTGAAATTGAATTTTGCAAGCTTTGCAGCACGGGTAGTATTGTTCAACACTGGCAGCCTGGGACAGCTGTTTACTCTGTTTTGTCATTTGTTGTTGTATTTTTTGCTACACATAAACATTAAATAAATGAAAATATAAAAATAGTCAAAGAAAACGTTACCTGTTTATTGTTTGTTATTGAGTTTTACCCAGATTCCAAACATATTATGCACTGCAGTCGTCCAAGAACTATCTTCTGTTTTACATTCCCATACACCCAAAATTGATTAAGAAAAAAGAAAGTGCTTGGGCCACAGAGCAAAAACTGAAAGGCCTTGGAACGAAACACAACACAACCTAATTAAATTTCGATCAAAGGACGCGAAAACTATTCGGAAATTGGCAATGAAATTGTGCACTGGCAATGAACTCCAGACTTGAAGGCAGTCATCAGCTCCAGGGGCATTCCAGCCCCATGGCCACTGAACGCAAACAGAGCAGCCCCAAAATGGAAATATCGAAACTTAACCATGAGCTCATCGAGGAGTGTAAGCGTAGCCATGAGGATTCCATCTTGCCGCGCCACATACGCCACGAGCTTGAAAAGTATGTATAGGTGATAACAGATGCTTATAAATTAACCTGTATGCGAGCACTACCAAAACTTAACCGAGTTAGTCGTACGTTTTTTTTTTTTTTTTGTCCATTGATAAGCGACCAATTACTGCATAATCAATAAATTCATTGCTATGGTTTTAGTTTTGTGTAGGACGTGAGACAGACGGACAGTCTTATCAGCCGTCGACAAATAATCCAAAATAAAATCGTAATCGCATTTCCTTAATCCATTGCAGGCATCCACGTGAGTCCCGACGCGAGGTGGTTAGAAAGCAACGCAATGGCTGTGCGCCACTTTTCATTGCCTGCAAACGTGGCGCAGTAGTAATTGCCGAGTATCTCATAACCATTTGCGAGGCGGACATTGAGCAACGTGGACACTATGAGGTGCCCGAAGACAATAGCTTTCACCATGTGACGCCCCTTTGGGCAGCGGTCGTATCCGGCAAACTGTCCATGGTTAAGTATCTGGTACGAATCGGATGTGACATTAATGCCATATCAGATTCGGGCTCCACGCCTGTGCGTAGTGCCTGTTACATGACTCACACGGAGATTGGTATGTTTAATTAAACTATCTAAATATTATAGTTAGTTCATTGCACGCTTTGCTTACATTTTGCAGTTAAGTTTCTGGTGGAAAACGGTGCCGATATCAAGAAGCCAAACATCAATGGCGGCACCTGCCTTATCAATTCGGTGCAGTCCGTGCAGCTTTGCCTGTATCTGGTGCGCAAGGGAGCCGACATTAATGCTCGCGACATACAGGACAAAACGGCGCTACACTATGCCATACAGGAGCATCGGCTAGACACCACCAGAATGCTCATAGAGCAAGGAGCTGATCCATTTGCCAAGAGTCGCTATGGTGACGATGCGCTGCGAACTGCCTGCCTTAAGGGCGCTCATCAGATATTTGATTATCTGAAAAAGGAACTGAACTATTCAGTGGAGCGGATCGCCGAGGCGCACGAATTAATGGGCTCCACATTTCTGGACGAGCACAATGAGTCACGTGTGTGCATCCTTCACTGGCGCATGGCACATCACATACGCGCCGCCTACACGCCTTATATTGAAAAGAAACCAAAGGTACCGCTGCGAAATGCTTATGAGAATGCCGTGGAGTTTGGCACTCTAGAGGAGCTAGATAATATTGCCACGGACATGGACGCGATGCGGACGCAAAGTCTGTTAATTTGCGAGCGTGTGTTGGGCTTAACCCACAAGGACATGTTGTTCCGTTTGACATTCAGAGGCGCTTCGTATGCGGACTCCTTGCAGCTCCAACGTTGTATCGATCTTTGGCGCTTTTTGCTCGAGGTGCGCGTGTCCAATTGGTCCATATTGCATTTCGAGACATGCTTTGCCGCTCAGGCACTTGTGCGTCTAATGCTAGATCTGCACGTACGCAACTCCAACCACATGCGGAGCGATGCTCGAGCGCGTTTCATGCATCAGGATAATTTACTTCCCCGGTTTGAGGATGTCTTAGGCGTATTTCGTACGCTCGCTGAAAGCGCCGTCGAGGTCAAGGAGCTGCTGCAAGTGCGTCCTGTCTTTCGACGCCAGCAGGAGAACTATGACCGAGTCTTGCGCTGCCTAGCCCATCTCATCTATTTGCTGATCAATACCGTCCACTCAGATGCTCAGCATAAGCTAATATTTCAGGCCGTTCACGAAACTGTTGTCGCTGGGAACTTGCGAAGCGCCAGCACTGCCGACACCCTGCTCCACTTGGGTGCTTCACGGCTAAATGTTATTAAAAGCGGCTACATCACAGAAGATAATTTTGCCGATGTGAGTGAGGTGCATGCAGAAAATGTTCTGCCATTAATAACTTTATTATTATTTCGCATGCTTGCAGAAGACTGTGTTCCCCAATGCCGAGGTTATTAAATTGCTCATCGAATGTGGGATTGATGTCAACATAAAAAACGAAGCCAAATCAACGCCACTTCATGTAGCCTGCCAGCCTTACAACTACGACAATGAGGTGAGACCGGCAAGGACCCATTCATACGGTTTTTATTTGTTTAACAATTTAAATTCAATTTCAGATTGTACACCTGCTACTTAAGTGTGGAGCGGACATAGATCAGCCGAATCGAGCGGAGAAGCGGCCCTACGATTCCATAGCATCCAATCCCACCAACACCATACCATTGCTCAACTACATCTCACTGCAGTGCCTATGTGCGACGGTCCTTAGCAAGCATAAAATTCGCTACAAGGATCAGCTGCATAAACAGCTCGAGCAATTTGTGCGTAACCATGAACCGTGAACAGGACACACCGTTGAATGCATGTCTCTGTTAAAATTGTTAGAAAATATGTGTATTTCATTTGGCCATATCGAAATTTTACCAGTGTATCCTCTGTTACTTATTGTCTATCTATTCTATATATATCAAACTATCTCTAGAATTGTTAACTTATTCGGCTAAAAGCAGCTCAAAACTCAATAACGAAACGCGAAAAATGGGAAAACACCAATAGAAAGAAAAGTATGTAACAAAAGCAAAAAGTGTAAGCGATCAACGTGATATTAAATCTGTATAGGAAAAGGAACTAAATCATTAATATTTTAGTAAACTTACAAACAAACTTAACAGAGAGAGAGAGGGAGAGAAATAAAAATAAAAGGCAACAAGAAAATGTTCTGTGCAGCTGTTCAACTAGTTTATAACAATAAACTTTACACGTTATCTAAACTCAGATATATGCCTAAAAAAATATACATAGAAATATATACATATATATACTATATTATATATATATATATATCTACACATATTATATATATACTACATACGATTAGAATAACTAATTTATCACTTGTTAACAAACTGAAATTAAACTCCCAAATGCAATATTGTAAAATGTTAGTGGGCCAAAAGGGACAACTCATCACACTAGTTGGCTTTAATTTATGAAAACTGCTTTAAAAACGTTGCCCATCTATTGCGCACCTAAAAAGAAACCGTTGAGTGGCTGATTGATTGTCACACTCACAGCAAATCATTTTAATAATTATATTTAACTGGTGTTGCAGGCAAGAGCAGCAGCTTAATAAAAAAATAAAAATATTTATATATATACATATATAAGACTATATATACGCATAATTGAAATCGAATCTAATCAATACATGCATAGTTTACAGTTTACAGTCAAACAAATGAATCACCTCCAAATGGCCTATCCTAGACAAACAGATAACGTTCATATATATTAGCTATATTAAGTTATGAACAATCAGGACGAGTTGCTTCTGACTTATGTGAAACTCTGCCTTTATTAACGAGTTTAAATTACAATACTTATGCTTAAATGGGCAGGTATAATGCATGCATACATACATAAATACATATATATCTTATATGTGCAAATTGTGACTGATTGACTTACATTAAAATTAAAATATTAAAAGAGTATCCTTTGAGGCGTCAGAAACTATGAGGAAGGAAAGCAGTCAACGTTTACTGTGCCAACACTAGCAGCAGAGCTGTGAGCGCGGTCAGCCAGGCTGTGCCCAGGGCATGAGCATGGGCATGCGCACCATTGCGCAACTTCGTATAGCTGTCCACAATGTGGATCTTCCAGCCCATGTTGCCGTGCGTGAAGGAGTTATAATAGACGGTGTCGGGCCACGTGATGTTGGGCGTAATCTCGAGCAGCGCCGGCGGCTCATCGCTGCAAACGTTGATCAGGCTGCGATTGAATTTCTTGAAAGTGGCGAAATTGTCATCCAGACGGCGGTCGTACTGGTCCGGATAGCGGGACAAGCAGAGCGGACCAGCAGCCGTGGGCTTGGGTCGGCCACGACGTGTGAACTCTACGCCAGCAAGCACGCGAATTTCGCTCTGCTTGGCATCCGACAGACGATCGTAGCCGCCCTGCGGATCGTCCGTAATGACCAGTGGGTGATAGTGCTCCGGTGAATGTGGATTGTTGCCGCCACGCACTTTAAAAGTGTAGGTCAAGCCACGTTTCAGATACAGTTCCGGTATCATATAGCCATTGATGTACCACGCCAAGCCGCTCGAAACGTGTCCAGTGATGCCCTGATAGCCACGCAGGCCGCCCGACGGGCCCAGATAAGCATTAAAGGTGCGCACGGTGCTGTGGGTTAGAAATAATAAATATATATTACTCAGAAAGGGGAGCCCATTTGCTTACGCATCCGTTATTCGTGTGCGCTCCCAGAGCTGGACTGGAGCTTCCACGCGCTTCGTAAAGCTAAAGCAATCGTTGACCGGCTCCGTGGTGTTGAAGTCAATGGTGATATCACTCTTGGGATAGTGTGTGTGGAACGCCGGCTCATTGTTGGAGTCCAGTTGACCGAAGGCCCAAACCACAAAGTTACTGCGATCCAGAAAGATTTCCTTGTCGCCACTATCGGCTGCAAATAAACAAATTCGTGAATAATTGTTAAAATGCTACGATCTAAGCCACCTACACGACTTCAGTAAGCGCCTGAAGCTGATGGTATTGATGCCATCCTTGCGGGTGTGGGTGTTCAGCTGAAAGCTGTCCAAGCCGCCTACGACATCGTCTCGGCACACGCCCTTGTTCTGTCCCAAGACCTGCACGCATGGAGCGAGCGAAGTGATATTGTAATCCACCGTATAGCCCCTGACACCGTCTATATAGGCCACAACGACATCGGCCCCAATCATTTGGCTGGCTACGTCCGAGCCCGAGATGCCGAAGGACATGTAATCCGTTTCCGCCACCTGACCGGACAGCTGAAATGAGATCTGCGGACCGAACACCTCCCATGACACCTGCAGATCCTTGTGCAGCTGTCGGCAATTTGGAAGCGAGAACGTATAGGGCGTAATCTTCACCAGCGATGGCGGCACATTCAACCCATCCGGAATGAGCACATGACCAAAGTTCTCGTTGTCAGCCACATCGTAAATGCTTATCCAGTCAATGTCAAAGATCGTCTTGTCGCCAGGCAGCTCGAGCACAATGGTTTCCTTGTTGTAGGTGCGTATAGGATCGAGGCTAGAGTGAAAAATCAAATCGTATCGTAAGTATTAAAAGCCAGAGCAGAGCTAACGGATGACTCACTAGCCCCGCTCGTCCGGAATCTTGCTACCCCGACTCGATGGCTGAGCGCCCACACCAGTCCAGAAAAACGTGCGCTTGCCACGCCCATCGTATGTAAAGTCCTTAATCCTGATGGTCTTCGAGTCCAATATCTCAATGGTGCTGCTGCTCACGTTGTGATTGCGCTTCGAGAAGGTGCCGCCCACCTGAGTGCGTGGCGGCTCGAATTCCTCTGGTATATAAACGTCGCCAAAGTTGTTCTGATTGTTCAGATCGTAGACCGCCAGCCACTTGATTTCAGTCATCTTCTTGCGATCGGGCAGCGTCAGAGTGAAATCCTTGTTATGATAGCGATCCAGAATGTTTGTTCTGCGGTCATTCAATATAATTAGTTCGCTGTAACGGCCATTACTTTACATGGCTTACTCACTTGCCGTACTCGTCGGGCACTATGAAGCCCTGTGGACCCGGCCGATTGCTGGCGCCGGACCAAAAGAACGTATCCGCACCATTGCCATCATAATTAAAGCCGACTATCAAAAACGTGTACTCATTGACTGCAAACACTTCTCCGGACACCTGATGATGATACGAATTGAGTTTGCCCAAATATTTGCCACGATATGGACCATCCTCGTCATCGCCCTCAACAGCTGTAAAATATTTAGATTGGGCAAATTATATTAAAATTAAAATAACATTTAATTGAAGACTGTAAAATTAACTGATTAATTGTAAAACCCGAAATATGTCTTGAAGAAAACCCAAAATTTTAAAACGCTGCTGACTAATGCCTCAGTTATTCACTGATTCAATTTACTGCCACTGGGGCAGAGTGGCAAAAACTATTGTCTGTGCGTTTCCAGTTCCGTTAAACCGGCAAGCAGTCCACAACAACAGCAGCAACATGAGCAGTCAGCAGCGCAGAGCCCAGTAGACACACATAGACCAGTTTCGCTAGTTTCTCACGAAAGTGAATTTGTTTTCGCTGCTGTTGTTATTGTTGTATTTCTTAGTTTTTCTTTAACGTAACAGGCCTCAGAGTTTCTCTTTCTTTTCGTTGCATTAGGCATGCACGCACTCACACTCACACTCACACATACTTTCATACATACTTTCATTTACATAGTACTTACATGCAACTGTGTGGATGCCTAAGACTAAAAGCGCCACCAGGGCTAATAATAGCTGTTGTCGCAGTCGACGTCGCAGTGGCAGCGCTGCGAGCTTACGACCAGCGGGTACGACAGCAGGAACTGCAGCGACGACAGCGCAGTCGCAGCAGTGACAAAGAACGCCTTCTTGTCTTGTCAATGTCATTGCGCACGTTTGCGTTGCACTCTCTCTCTTCCTCTATCTTTCTCTCTCTCCCTCTCGCGAACTCTTTTAGCTCTCTCCACGCTCAGAGCTATCCACGTAGATATTTTGCAAATCGTAGCTTTGCTCAGTTTTCTTTTTTTTTTTTGGCTAATTTTCACACTCTAATTATTGAAAAATTAATTAAAGACACGCACTACCATATTGATCAAGTATTTGTTATTAACATAGGCAGGATTTTACATTTTTAACACTTCCGTGACGAATTGTCAGCTTCTATTTGTTATCGCGGATTTTTTTCTTTTTTTTCTTAAGGTCGTTTCGTCATTCGCATGCGCTTTACTTGTGTTGTTATTATTATTGAAATAGTCGAAAACTGGTTTAAGTCGCAGATCCAAAGACAAGCCAGCAGCGCACTGCAAAACGAACCGTCCGTTCAAGCTGCTCAAAGTCGACTGAGTTGAGTTTGAGCTTCTTTTTGACTCCGTCTGCACGCAAAGCTCTCTGAGCATGCCTCTCTCTGATAGGTTGCGCATGCTCTGCATGACAATAAATACAGCACGCTATGCAATGCGTGTAACGGTTTCTATCGTTAGCGCTATATGGAAAATGCGAGGTGAGAAATGAGTGTTTTCATACTGTATGCTCTTATAAGTAAGTTTCAATATAAACAAAAAGTTCTTAAAAGCAGAAGCCGTTACCAGTGTGTCCATACCTTTCTGTAGATTTTTTTATTCGAGGTTAATGTTGACCTGCCTTTCCCTTATTTTATAGTAAAACAACCGTTAAAGAAATCGATTTTTCTTGCTTGCAAAACTAAACTTCGTACGTTTGCTTTTATTTGATTTACCATTTTTTGTAGCAATTCAATAAACCTTTTTTAAAACTAATCAATTGCATTTTTTTGCTTATATTTTGTTTTTTGTTCTTTTTTTTAGCTGCAATCGCTCATGGATTTTAGTTCATTTTATGAATTTTTTTTTTTTTTAAATGTAACTTTCTGTGTATTTATTGCAAAATTTTAATGCGACTTTATTTACAAAAAGGCGTGTTTAGATTTTATGTTTAAAAAATGTCCTTGCCTACATAAATGTGGCCACAAATTGTTGCAAATCATATTTCATTGTTCTTTGTGTGTTTGTGTCTGTGTTAGTGTGTGGTATTTGTCTGAAACAAAATGTACATTAAATGTATTAAAAATAGAATTTGTTGCTTAAGTTTTAAACGAATTTCACACGGTTTTATTACAAACAAATTAATTTCATTCTTATTTTTTTTTTTCTTATTATTTGGGGCTTAATGCTTATTATATATATGTAACTGTTATTCCACCTGCATTCTATTACTGTATAACTAGTTCATTGAAAATACATATTATTATTTAATACATAATTTATTTCATAAGAAGCACATTTTGTTTTTTATTTTTTGTTCCTTTTTGTTATCATTTATGCGTTTACATTCCACTTTTGAACTCGCTTTCAATGCCTGCCATTTAAATTTTATATTTATATTTATATATATATAAATATAAATATATATATTATATTCATCTTTAGTTTAGAAATAACCTAAGAAAGTCGACCGATTGTGCATGGCGGGACGGTGAACTAGTCGAATAAATGGGGGTTTTAACTTTACAAAACAAATACGACTTCGGGTCTATGGAAAGAAAACTCACCAAGACGAATTGTTGGATAATGTGAGCTATATATGTGTGCCGTGTCTGTGTGTGTGTGGGAGTGTTAATAAATGTTGGTCTTGGACGCATGCACGCAGAGTGTAACTAAAAATAGCAATACTTAGCTTATAATGTAGCGTATAAAAATAAATGGGCTTTTAGTTAAGACGTTAAATAATAGAAATTGAGAACACTAATTAAATGTTTAACTTAGGCTGTGGTTTTTAAGCTTTCTCATCCATTCGCTACGTGAGACAGCATATTTATATTTTATTTTATTTTTGTTTCGTTTTACATTTTCTCTTTAACTTTTAATATATTAAATTTAAGTTTTTTTTTTTTTTTTTCGTTTTTTGTTTTTCTTTTAATGAGCATTTATATTTATATTTTGCGTGATTCTCATGAGTGATAACAGAGAAGGGTAAAGTTTGGAGGAAAGGCATGCGCTTGACTTGTTTTTTACTTCTTTATTGAGATTTAGAATTATATTTTAGATTTAGATGTGCTAACTATTTAAGTTATTTTGTTTTTCGTTTTTAACAGCATGGAATGAACTTGATTGAAAACGAAAACAGAAATATACAACAAAATAAAGCGCTTTGCTTAAACGTTTTTGTTCTTTTTTTTTAAGAATTTTCCGATTTTCCTTATAAACTTAACAAGCGAACATAAAACAAATGAACCTGGTTTGCTAATGTATTACAGTATGCAATTTGTGTTTCTTTATTATATTATTATTATTTCCTTTTTATTTGTATGTTATTTATTAGAAATACTTGGGCGCGTAAATATGTATACATATAAAAAATCTTGGGGGCACTACGTTGGATAATTCGATTGTTTCTTTGATTACGCTACAATGAAAACTAAATATCTGCTTCACACTTTATCATTTTTGTTTATGTTATCTATGTATAAAAATTTTTATTTTTCTTGTATCACTAAGGAAAATGTTACAAAGCTTTTGCTATGGCATTTATGTGTGTATGAGTTTGTGAGTGTAAATGATCGTGTATGTGTGTGTGTGGGATCCTGATTAAACGTTAAACAAACAATTTATAGTAAATTTGACAGCGCTTTTGAAACAAATCAATCGAGTTAACATTTAAATGAAGCGACTGTTGCCACTGTTGCCAAGGCTGTGCCGAGGCCCTAGTAGGCGTGGGTGTGTACAATGCTTGCGAAATAAGTTTTAGCTAAAATTTATCCTGAAATATGAACAGATTATTTGTCGCGGCTACTGCGATAATATTCTCCTCGGGATGCCAGGCGGTGTGTAAAATTTTCTTATTAAAGTCCAGGCAATCGACGCTGATTTCATCCTTCTTTCGTTTGCCGCCAGTGCAAACTTTGCGTGGTTTTAGCACCGTCTTGGGCTTTATAATGTCCCTGGATGCCTCCAATGTAACATCCTTTTTCGAGTTGCGATCAAAGACGCGGAAAAAGTTATTGTAACTGCCGGTCATTATGGAGCTATCCTTGCCATTCCAACAGCATTCAAACTTGTCAAAGATGCAGTCATTCTCATAAAGAGAGCACAGCTTAGCCCGAAGATATTCGTGTACCTATAATGATTACAAATTTATAGATTATAAATTACTTGGAGGGAGAAATATATTACTTACCGGATAGGTCTCAATTGGCTTTGTTTCCATATGCAAGTCCCACACCTTGATGCTTAAATAGTCTCTGGAGATCATGTAGCGGCCTGAATTGCTTAGCTTGACATCACTTATGGAGCTTATTATCTCACTGAAGAAACTGCGATTCGTTGGATTTTCGGGCTCCTCGAATTGTTTACTATGGCGATCGCAAAGCGCCGCCGATCTCATATCACATAATCGTATTGTGCCCTTGGAGCTGGAGTAGACAAACACATTGCATTCGGTCGGATGAAATTCCGCTGCGGTAATCACTTCCGTTAGCTCCTCCATGTTGGTTGGCTTGATGTCAACAATATTGTAACTCTGATTGACCACCTCCAGATGCCAGAGGTTAATGCGTAAATCGTCGGCCGATAGGAAAGTCTCTTGATCAGAATTAACGCTAATTGAATTGATGTGATAGGTGTGTGCATTGGCAAAGGTGCGACGTGGCGAGGCTTCAACCATAAGCGGTACTTGCTTCACAGAAGGAACTCGTAAGGCGGTAACATTTTGTGGATCTCTTATCAGACCGTTCTCCTCTTTTGTGTTGTAGCCCTCGAATGACTTATCGCGCTCACTGACCTTCCACAATTTCACCGTTTTATCATTGGTGGAAAGGAGAAAGTGCACGGGATTCTTTTGATGCAGCCATCGTATCTTATTGATTTTCTCTTCGATTTCCAGCGATTTAAGATAATCAAATTCTGGCTCGTGCGATTGGAATGTCGAATAGACATTATATTCCCCACGCCGCGGATTAGCTGTTTTCGAGGCGGGATCACGCTGCAAGCCAAAATATATTATTAACCATTAATTAACAATGATTGATTTTGTATTTACCTGAAATATGACGACACGACCGCCTTTATCGCCCGTGGCCAGCAGTTCGCCATCGTGATTGAATTCCACGCAGGATATGATATCCGCATCGGTGACATCATCGTCTAAGGCGCCCTTGATCTGTGAGAAGCACCAGGACGCCTCTCCATTACCTGTCGACCAAAAACAAAAAAGGTATATTCAAAAATTAAAGAGCAATATTCAGTTTCACCGGCTCCCATCACATCAAATTACATCAGATTGCACTACTCAAAGGACCAAATAAGTGCTTGTTACATTTGATTTTCCCTCTCGCCCAGACACAATCAATAGCTTCAGCTGCCAGAGGACAACGATGACGTCTGCTGCGTATGTCCCGTTTGCTTGCCTAACTCCCAGCCAAGCGTAGCCTGCCTGCCCTGCCTGCCCTGCCTGCCAAGTTGCCTGCTCAAATATTTACTAATGACGCCATTTCCAGCCACTGTCCGCATTCAACTTTCGGCTTTAAATTGCTTTAAGCATTGCTGCTGCTGCTGCTGCTGCTGCTGCCTCTGTTTTTGTTGCTGGGCCCTAAGTATGGATATATGGGACTTATTCATGCACCCATCGATCTCTCTCTCTCTCTCTCTCTTTCTATCTATTGCTCCTTTTTTGTAAGCCACTTTTTGCGCTTGCTGCACGTCGGTTGTGTAAACGTTGTGCAAAAGGTTTTCATTTCGCAAATGTTTTTGGCTCTTGTCCTTCTTTTTATATACATTTCCTCGTCCTGTGTCTGTTGTCTGCATTGTTTACAATTTCAATGCATGGCAACATCGAATATCAATTTCACATATTGCATGTACATGGAAATGAAAATTGGAAAAACTTTGTGCTCTCGCTAAGGAGCATATTTCATATAATTATGGGCAATATAGCATTATATATAGTATAATACAAAACTTTTTTTTAATGAACTTTTTTTAATTAAAATAACTAATAGTTCCCAATGCAACAGATCTGTGTATTATCAATCTCGCATAATTATACTACAGGGTATATTGAAGTCGTACATGACTTGCTGCTACCCTTTCGGCTGGCCTGTCCTGGCCAGTGATTGTCTGTTGTTGAGCATGTGCTGTCTGTCTATCTAGCTTGCTAGCTCACATTCTGTGCCTATTACGCGATTGTTCAAAGAGCCACAGGCGACGTCATAATATGATTGACGAGCCCGAACTGCGCTCCAATGACAATAATAGGATCAGTCAGTCACACAGTCACAGTCAGTCAGCCAGTTAGGCGGTCAGGCAATTAAACGGCCGACTGTTTATTTTTAGCCCAAATGAATATGATAAACTTTTACATTCATAGCGATTGCGTTGCCAAAACGAACAAACATCCACGCCCAACCACCAAAGCCCACGCCCAAACCACTCAACCACTCAACCACTCAACCACCCAACGACCCAGTCACACAGTTTGGCAGTCATTGAACTCATTTCTTTGTGATTGGTTTGAAAGGAAAGTGCTTAAGATATATTCTAGCAAAAATAGAATGTGCACAATATATATTGTTCGCATATCTGTGAGACAGCCGCAACAAACAACAACTAAAATAAGGCAGCCCGAAACACGCCCAAACTGGCATCGCAGTGTTTTCCGGGTCAAGGTAACTGAAACTGAGCAATTCCCAGTTCTAAACAATAACACACACGAGCAAAATAAACTAAAACTTATTAACTAAGAATCAACCCAAATTTGAATTCGAATTGGAATCGCCAAACATAGCTCTAAAATCTAGTCTGATACTAAATCATGTTGGCTTGTGTAATTTTTCACATTTAAAATATGTCACATAAATTAACAAAAATGTATAAATTAATTAAACTATTTCAAATTAAGGGATGCGCTCCATATTATGTAAAAAACCTGGATCTACTGACGTTGCTAACAATTTTTGACCTCAAAAAAATTGTTTATCAGTTATTTGACTAGATAAAGTTAAGACTTTATTTGAATTGGTTAGACAACATGATATTTTTTTGTTGGGCAATATGAGCATACAATTGCGACATACATACAGTGTAGCGTCGATAGTCAAGACACTTCTCTTTTCATGATTACTTAGACTATATATTACTAATCGTTCACTTTTTGAATGCACACAAGCTGCGCCTAATTCGATTTCGATTCAATCTAATGGTATAATTACGCCTAAATACGTAAATAATTTGAAACAGATTTTTGGGCTTTACTCGTAGCGAATATATATCACATATATATACAAATTTAATAGATATAGCATCTAAATGTTACTTAAATATTGACTAAGTCATTTAACGCAACCACGCCATGTGGCGACAACCACATCGAACCACCCGAGCTCTGGAACAAACGACCTCGGAGCAAGCGATTTTGCCTGATTGACTGCTTCTGTCTCGCTAGATATAATAAAGTGAAGATGGGTTGGAAGGAAATGGAATGGCAAATAAAATTGTATGTGTGTGCGTGTGTGTGTGTGTGTGTCTATGCATTCAGTTGTAGGTGGGCACGAAATCCATTTGACGATAAGCCAAGTCGCTCGAACTTCTTAAGATGACGAGCGATTACTTTGTAACTTGCTGACTGCGCAATTAAACACATTAGCGACAAAGTGCCATTAGAACAACTATTTTAAGAAAACTCAACAATGATCTAATAATGAGAAATAAATTCAATTATTTATAATTAATATCGATTCAGTTCTCAGATAATGCAAGCAAATAAGTGAAGGTGAATTTGTATGTGTATGTGTATGTGTATCTGTATCTGTATACGGTAAGTACATACACTATGCTAATTGTATGCGAATTTAATACATTTGTGAACTAAAGAAAATGTTGGACTAAATTTACACAGATTATATGACTAAGCATGTAAGAAATACACAGATAGCTAGAGAAATGTTTCTCATGGCGACACATACATACAAATTTAGTGTAATAACAAAAACGAACCACGAGCCAATGTAAATATATACATATATAGATATATGTGTATATTGCTATACATACATATCTACATACCTATCTGTTGACCGTGCCTACAAAGTCTGTGTTTGCGCAATTGCTTATGATTTAATTAAAGTGTTTGGGTTCTTAAATAATGCAAATGCAAATGCAATTGAACAGCGTGTTGGCTGATAGAAAAGGGTTCCACAGGTATAATTACCTAAAAGTGATAGCAAATTACTAAGATTGTATTAGAAGCAAATTGAACTGAGCTGCTTACTGATCAAATATCACACATACATTCTAACTGAAGACACATACATATATATATATATATGTATATATATATGTGTGCGCTTACAGCTGGTTTAGTGTTGTATTGGGGTCTAATAATTAAAACCCGCGCACGAAGTCGACGTAATTTTCATTTCTCATTCAATTGCTAAGATCAATGCTAAATGATAGACAGAGTTACTTATGTACATATAAACTGGAGCGGCGGCTATTTCATTATTATTATTTTTTTTTTTTTGTTTATTTCATGTTCAAATTGTTTAAACGTTTAGTTTAAAAAAATCTAATGCAAAAATCAACTCAAATCAAATCACAACACATGTGAGATTAACACGCACACACACAGGCGCTTAGCAAGAGAGAAATATTTGCATGTATGTGTGTGTGTGTGTGTGAAAGTACCGCGAAGCAGAAGCAGAATTAAAGCAACTTACCGGCCATGACAGTTGAACAGCTTTCGTTGAACGGCGCGCGCAAGTTAGCAGGAGGTAGCACTCAGAAGCAACAACAACACAACCGAACGACCACACAACAAAAGCAACAAAATATTAAGGCCAAGGAGTTGCGTTTTGCGCTCTTTCTCTCTCTCCCTCTCTTGCTAACTCACTTTTTCACACTGATTACGCTCTCTGTGCTCTAGTGTTTTCAATGTACATGTGTTGAGAAGCGTGCTTTTATCGTTGCTGCGGATTTTTTTTGTTGTTTTTGCGAAGGAGTGTTGAGCGCGATTTCTTTTGTCGAAGGAGTTGAGCTTGGCATACAAAAGAGAAACGACGAACACAACCGAAAGCAAAAGCAAAAGACAAAACCAAAGTGCTTAACTTTTCGTAGCTTTTGTTTCTTCTCTTTTGTTGTTGTTGCTAGGTTTATATATATGCACGCTTATGTATGTTTATGGTATTTTTTTTTTTTTGTTTTTCCTGTAGCCGCTGAGCACAACTTAAGCACGTATACGTATTACTGGTGACGACAGTGACGCCGACGACATGTGGGGAAGAAACTGCAAAGTAGGGGAGTATTTTTTTGTACATACGCCGACAGCAACATAGCAATTACAGCGACGACGAAGACGACGACGAGAAGCGGTAACAGTGGCAGCAGCAGTAACTGCGAATGTGTGTGTTCTCGTGCAGCCGGTGGTTGTGCCAAAAGTTATCTCGAAATTACTTTACACTATTCTAGACAATTCGCGGGAGCAGAGTGCAGAGGGATCCAAATGATAAACGAGGCATTGTAAAACGATATTAACGCGCCCGCATATTTGCTAAACAATGCGATTAATATTATTTATTTGTGGCACAAAACAAACATCAACAACAAATCGCCGTGTCGACGTCTTCGCTTCACGTTTGCCTAACGCCTTATGCCTTGCGCTTTGTTTTATCGCAATTTCTTTGCACGTACATATGTATGTGTGCATATCTAGCAATCTAACCTTCAAAGTGTATATTCCTTGTTTAACACTAAATCTTATAGCACGAATTGCATATTCATATTTATTTTGACATTTGGTTGCAGCTTGCAGGCTTGTAGAACCGTTGCTTTGTTATAAAAGCGCGCTGACAGTGGCAACGGCGTCGCTGGCGACGACGCACAATCAATATTCGATTAAAATGCGCCTAGTACTTAATTTTATTTATTTTCATATATTTGTTTTGCCTAAACACCGCACAGGCTAACGCGTCACGACAGAGTTTATCATCTTAGTATTATTCTCGCGGTTGAACTCGCATGACAAATACGGCAAATGAAATATGAAAAAAAAAAAAAACCGAGATTCTAATGCTGCTTTGTTCAACTGCTTCTTCTTCCACTTTTTGCCGCCTCTTTTGATGCACTGCTTCGTCGCCGCCGTCGTCGTTGCGTTGCGTCGTCTTTTTTTTTTTTGCAAATGCGGCAGCGGCGGCCAAAATTTACGCACTATTAAACTATGTACATCATCGCAATAATACAATTTCAATGCGGCAATAACACTTCAACAAGCCTTTAACAATTTTAACTTAATTTATGACTAATTTGTTATGAAAATTTCAACGTAAAATGGAAGTACAAAATGTATTGCAAATTTCGCACTTTACAACAGCAGTTTCAAGCCACTAAAACTGCCGCATTAGAACGGCGTTGCGCAGTTGGCCCAGTGTTGGTTAGTATGTATTTTCAGTGCTATAAAATACGAAAAGCTACAGCTGTCTGGGTTGTCGCCTCAAACCGTAGAATGGCGCGCTATATTTTTGAATCTTCGGATTAACAAAAAAACTCACTCTGTGGCTTTTTCGCTCCATTTATATTGATGGCCGTGTTAAGCATATTCCCAATTTTAGTTATGCTCGACTGCCGCATAAATGTACGTGGTGGTATAGGCGGCGGCTGCGGATCAGGTGGCTCCAGCACCGGACTCTGTCGTCCCCAACGTCCCATTTAGATATATATTTTTTTTTTCTATCTGTTACAGTTTGTCAGCTGTAAATAAAAAACAAAATGATTGAATCTATTAACATTTATTTTAAAGCACGCTCGCTTACACACACACATAGACAGACCTATTGTATAATGGATATTTGCTTAAAACTTGGTTACTTTAGGCCTTAGCACATGAGCGAATTTCGTGTTTTTCAATTTGTCAAGCAATTAGCACCTGTCCCCTTCCCACTCTCTTCCCGCTGTAATATTTCTATCCCTCTTTCACACATTGCATATCTCTATCCGACTACTTGCACTCATCACTTAAATGTCGCACCGACTAGATTTATTTTTTTTCCTTACCAGATTTTTGCGCACAAATTAATTGTGCAAATGAGCCTGTCGTTTGTTTACATTAGACATTACGTTTACGTATGTTTACGATAGCTGTGCAAATTTAAAAAGCATAAAAAACAAAAACACCTACTAAATCAAAAGTTGGTACGCTTAGAGGTGTGTCTGGCGTCTATTTAGCGTTAAAAGTTCATACTTTGAATACGTTTTTCACACTCAAAAAATTACCAAGAAAAGAATTAATTTAATTAAATATGCATTTTATAAAATGTCAAATTTAAGTACACAATGTATGTATTTATGCAAAATTTAAAATATGCATTGACATTTCAATTAACAATTACATTTTGTCATTTGTTCATATATATCACACATTTATTTTGTAAAGAAAACATTTTTCAGAGTGGAAAATTTATTTCGCATCAGCAAATATGAATATTGTATTAAAGTATTAGTATGGGGATGCATTACGTGACCTTTGCATACATATGTATGTACATACATACATATAGCTTTATGTAAAGTATTTTGTATTTACATACACACTGAAGGATCTTCTTCTTATCCCATGTAAGAACTTTTTTATCGATCACGTGCTCGTATTTCTCAATTTCTATGTGAATGGCTAAATAAGAAAATAAAAAAAAGAATTCTTTGCGTTACTTTCCCATTTCAGTTTGTTTCTTTTTTTTACAATTGAACAAAAATTTGCTATTCATTAATATAGAAGCGTTCCGAAATTTGTATGTACATATCTAGAAACTCAACCAAAAAAATTATGTATTTAATATTACATTTACGGTGCCAATTGTACATAACTTCAATGTAGTTCTATTTTTATGTCGACAATTGCATGCGTGCAACAAGTTGTTCTAAGGCATGCGCCCTAAGATGAACTACATACGAATTCGAGAAAGAAACGGACAAAACACAAACAAATAACCACAACAACATGTTATTCTAATCCAATTAATGGGTCAAATGGCTTGGTGGGAAACGTGAGCAAGTCCATGGCCGAAGCACTAAACAGAAATGTGGAAATTTGCCTTTCTTACAATAGTGCCCAAGGAACACGCCGAAATTAGAAAAATGAATTGGGGAAATGTCATTGAAGTACTAAATTAAACATGCATTGCGATAAATAAGAACAAAACAAATACGAAATACCAAAACAACAAAAATTAAATTTCTGATATAAAACTACAAACGTTAGGTTTCTTTTCTATTTGGCTTAGTCACACATACAATAAAGCCAAATAAATACCGGCCAATTTTTAAGAAATAGCAAATTATGCTGTCATTGTTTTCTATTTTTACTCGCTTGCCTCTTCCTTTTTCTATGCGCCTCTACACTTGCACAGTTGCATGATGTTACAGTGTTTGTGGTTGCTTTATTTTATTCAAATTCTCTTTCTTTTTACTCTATCACAGCTGCATAAGCTTATAAATAAGCTTCGTAAATTTCCTTATATATGGAAAAGTTCTATAACATCTATAACGGATAAAATTACATTAAAAATATACAAATTCCACAAAAAAAAAAAAAAAAAATATTATTTACATAAAAATTGTTTATGCTAAGCAAATTCAAATAACATAATAAATATCTTAAGTAAGAGTACTCCACGCTTCGTATATTTTGAATTCTGAAATTTGGTTAGAGTGCAAAAGACAAGACATAGCATGATCAGAGCAAACGCAACGGAAGAAAATTGGGAAGAACAAATTAATAAAAACGAAAATTATTTTATCATGTGTATTTATGTATATGTATGTGTACATATTTATATATTGCAAACATTGAAGGTATCGCGCTCCTTCCCCTCTTTTCTTTTGTTTATTTTTAAAAGAATGTGAAGGAAATGCTACGATTTCGTTCACACACAATCGCACACATTTACATAAGTACACATGCGTACACACACACACACACGACAGTGACGAGCGGGTAGCCTCTAAAAATAAATTGGACGACAATTTGAAAGTCCAGCCGCACGTGCAGCACGAGACAAACACCTGCCCTATCCTGGCCAGCTTTATTTTTGGCTGCTACCTAAAACAAATTCATTAAATTTCATTTTTAAGCTATTTTCAATTTTAGACTTTAGAGTTTGGCCCAAGTTATATTTGAACGCTTTCATCAGGATGTATGACACATTTGTTATGGGCATTATTAGAGATAAAGGTGAGATGTATTGACTACGGCAATTCCATATCTATCTATTGATAATAAATAGATATCGATCGGGCAATATTTTTTTTTTCTGGTGCTATCATTCAGCTTGTCTAATTAATGCACTAAACAAATGAATGCCGCAACTAATTAAGCGTACGGGCTTTATGACAGCTCTTAAGCTAAACAAATTACAGAAGAGCCAGTTGAGCGATAAAGCGCGTGTTTTTTCACGCAATTTGAATGAATTTGTTGTAATTGATGCAAACAGTTTAAGCAAATATATATATTTGTTGGCATAAAACTAAGCTAGTGACAAAATAGCTGCCATTAATTGTTGTTATACAATGAATTTACTTTTGAATTTATATGGCAAATACAACTGTTATTGCTGTTGTTTTTGTTTTTGGTGAAACAATGTTGTTAACCTCAAAAGCCGCCAAGAACGTCAACAACTAAAACTTGGATCGCACGTAGCGTCTAGCAAGGAAATAGATAAGGGGAAAGGGGGGATCTTAGGCTCTAAAACGGTATGGTGTTACCTTTGTTATGGCTATATGATATCATTATGTACTCACACACACACACACATACGCTAAATGCATGAAGTTACTTAGGAACTCATTACAGATCCGCATATATACATATGTATGTATATACATATATTATTTGTTATTAGTAGGTTTGACGCAGACTAATGCAACTTTGCCAAGTATCGTTAAGTTATTATTATTTTTTTTTTGTTGTATATTCATTAATATTGAAACAGGTGTATTGCCTAAAATGAAGAAAATTAACACAACAAGTTTTGCATTAGTCAAATATTAAAGCAGAACATTTGTCGAGCGTTAGTTAAAAAGCTAATCATAAAAAGTTATTTTCATTTTTAAAATATACATTTTGTTTAATATATTTTTTGGATTAGTTTTATATTTCTTTTATTTAAGTCATAGGCTACCTGAACTAACTGCTAAATGATGCGTTTCAGTACACTCTATTTTACCGCTTATTTCCTCTTATCAATTCTTCATCTCTTTGTATTAATGTGTATGTTTTTTTAAATTTTGTTTTGCATAATGTTTTAATGACTGTTTTGTTTTGATATTTTCCCAAATGAATAGAATATAACACTTAACGGTATTAATGCGTCCGTTACCAACACAGTCTTTTTGTTTATGAGCACTTGCACTTTCGAATTGAAATTGAACTTGAAAAGGAGTGACAAACGCATCTGACACATACGTACATATGCTTGACAAAGGCACTGAAACTGATTTAAATTTTTATTCAACTTGAACGTAACGCAAAGCAAATCAAAAACCGCAAAGCAAAACAGTCAACGCGACGTCGTTAAAATTAGCACTGAACTCGCATGCGCCGCCCAACGAATGTGCGGCCTATGATTTCCACATAGCATGTACAGTGGTGCAGAGCCTTAACTAAACTTATGAAACGAAAAAAATATTCGTATTTTTGTTAGGCACTCTGCAAAATATGAAATTTAAAAATTTGTAGGTTAGTTTATTCTCTGTAAAATTTATTGTCGTCCCCAAGTGAATACTATCAACCTAATTTAGTATTTTTAGTTTCAAGGGAAAGAAGGCTGTATATTAAAAATTTCGCGAAAGTAATAATAATTCTTAAATTTTTTTAATAAGAATACTTTATTGAAAAGTTTTGTGTTCAATATTAAATTTGAATGTGCTCCACTGTAAACAAACGCACGCTCACGCGCTCTATTTCTGTGTCTCATTCTCTGCAGCAGCACTTGGCACCTGCTATTGCAGTGTGTGTGCGTATATGTTTGTGTACGTGAAAGAGCAGAGAGCCCCTCTCTCAATGTGCATGTGCTTTTGCGGCCGTGAGGTTTTTGGTGCTCTTTCTTTATGAAGATTTTTTTTTTGTAAAATGTAAACAAAGCGTTGTGTGAGTAACTGATGTTATTATTATTATTATACCCTAAAATCAATTAAGTATAATAGATTTGTTCACATGCAAGTAACATGCATGTGGATCAAAAGCAAATATAATGCTTCAAATTGGAAATTAAAGATGAATGTTTTTCAGTTGTTAACTATTAGGTCACCGATTACTTTTTCCAAGTTGATTACTTTTTTACGCATTTTGAAGCTGGTTGTGCCAGCCATATATAGGAATAGGTATTAGTATATATTCTTTATTTAGAATGACTCCCCAGGGTATTTTCCATTCGGCTATCGCCGTCAAGAGTTGTTATTATTGGAGCTACGTCGCCATCTCGGCATTCTTCTGATAAACGTTAATTTTCATATTGATGTTAAGCGTTTGTGTGACTTGTTTATTCTTGTGTCGGTTATTAAGCGATAAAAAAATATGAGATTAGAAGGTCTTGCTACACAACATTTTTACCACAAGTCTCTGAAAGCTTTCGTTAATAAATTGATATCCTTATTTAGTATATTGTATTTGAATCGCAAGTGATTCCTGTGAGTGGTCCAATCTTCGATGCCATGATGGAAAACCACCTCCAATACCAACAGCTGCTCATAAAGCACATGCCATTCGACTCCAATGGTGGCGGCACATGTTTCTAGCAGCCAACGAAACGAGCAGGGGAAGATCGATCGAAGCTTCTGTTTACTAGGGTCTGTGACCTTTGAAATATAACCATGCAGTAGCCAACAATCAAAATTAGATATTTTCAATAGAATCTCATTTGGCTGCTCTTGCTCTCCTGTTACTTCTTCTACATTTCTAATCTGTTTCTCTGGCGTAGGCTGAGCAGTTGGTGCAGGATCTTCGGCTAATGACTCTATATGACGACGCGGCATCTCCAGAGGAACACGTAATGGCTCCATGTTCTGCTCATCGAACGCTTGAATGGAAGCCAAACTATTTAGAGACACATCTTCATTGTTGATATTTAGTATATAAGTGGGAGTTTCGTGTATTTGCCAAAATGGATTATCTTGCTCCAATGCCTGACGACGCAAGGCTCGTTCTTTCTTTATATTTTGATATTGTCGACCGTAAGTTGAAACAGGTTGTCGGAATGTGAAACTAGGTCGCTTTTCCTGTCGTCGCAGATTTTCGATCCAGGTCTGTGTATTTACGTCGCAATTGGCGCGCCATTCCTTGTGACGGTTCGGTTGACGGATCAACATTTGAAATATGCCTATTTCCTCGTAGTTCTCCTGGCACGCCAACTCCTCTACGCGCAGCGTTTTCTCTCGCACAGCCAGGTGCTGAACCAAGTCTGTTATTTCATATTTAAAGGGCTCAATTTGGCGCTCTGTATGATCTTCATTCATGAAGTCTGGAATCTTTACACTCATCAGATTCTTCTGTGCCTGGCTGGCATGCAAGAGAATTCTCTTGAAATAGCTATGCGCCGGTGTTAGACTGGGCTGAAACTCGATATGATCCTTTGTGCTACTCTCGCTGCTAGACTCACCAAATTTATTTTTCAGCAATTCCTCGAAAACAAGACAAATATTCTCGCGTATGCGCTGCATTGCTGGCGTTATATTCATTTCGTTGTAGTTATATTCATGCTCCTTCTGTTTCCTCTCCTTATTCAAAAAGTCGTCAATCTTGCGTCCGTTTTCTGTAGCCATTCCAAACCGCTCTGCGAAGCTTGCGCTATAATTTGCTACTATAACTTTGCGCAACTCTAAAAATTGCATCCATTCAGTATAGACAAAGAGCGGCTTTACTGTCTGCGCCTGCTCAGAACTTTGCTGCAAGAGCTCTTTATTAATGAGTATGGCAGATTCGGATATAGCACGCTCTTTGACATCATCTAGACCAAACAATAGCTTCATGACATAAATTATGTAGGCCATGACTCGAGCCTCATATCGAGGATAGACGTGTATTCCAAAATTCGGGTCAAAGGTTGGTGGCAGTACATCCATTAAGCTGACAACGTAGCTGGCTATTACTGGCGGTAAGTTCAGTTCAAGAACATAGCGCTTGGCAAGTGCCTCCAGATTCGGTGTTTGGAAACCATTTAGATTTATAAAACGGGACATATTTGCAATGTGAGCGCGCAAGAACTGAAACAAAATAATAACCATTAGTTATGACTCTTAAAGTATCTATTTGGCAGTTACCTTATAGCTACACTTATCCCTTTGGTGACCCAACTCCAGTTGCTTTATCAGTGTCTTCCCGTGCATGGCAACATTCTCAGGCAGATAACTTAGCATATAGCGACTGGTAAGGTGTTCCTCTTGAATAAACCTGATTAGATCGGTTAGCTGGATATCGTCCTCAATTTGGTTAAGCGCGATAGCCAGCACTATATACAATTTTGATATATTCAATGAATAAATATTGCGATCAAAACTGCATAGAGTATGAGCTTTGGGACGCAGGCCGTGGCATTGCATGCTGCCTGAACTGTCTACGCTATGCTTATCCAGATGTTTGAGTGGCATTTTCTTTTTCAACGATTTGCGGGCATTCGTTGACCATTGTAGCTGTAAATTTTGGTTAGTTAGTAACGTGGACTCCGAACGGCCTTTTTTCTTCCCCTGGCAGCCCGACTCATCCAATTTGCGCTAAAAATAAAAAAATAAAATGAGAGCATTCGGTGTCAGCGCAGTGTAGATAGCCAGGTGATTGATTAGCTTGGGTAATTGCTTAAGTCGTTTACTTATGCTGAGACCCCTCTATATATAGTCAGCTTAGCCAGGTGAATATCAGTTCAGCATTTTGGCTTGAAGCATCACGATTTCAATTTCTTAAAAATGTCTCTGCGTTTTGCTCTGATCTGTCTAGCACTTTTTATGTTGGCATGCACACCACTGCCCGCATCAGGAGCACCCCTTGAGGGTAAGTTTTAGTGCTAAAGTTATTATTTGATACAACTTCCTTTTTTTTACACAGGTGAATTAGTGGAAAGTGGTACATTGCCTGAAAGTGGACTAGCTTTACCCACTTCCACACCTTCCTCCGATCCAGCAAAGCCTAAGCAACGCACATTCTTCCTATTGTTACCTCTTCTGCTTCCCAATCAATTCTACTAACGAATAACTGTCACAGAATCTTTACAGTCAAGATAAAATTAGAAATAAAGTGATAACTTGTAGCATGAAAATACCTTAGTTTTTCTCCATTCACGCCAGTTCGCGCGGTCATCTCCATTTTCATTTTGTGATTGCTTACCCTGGCGTTCACGCTTGCGCTTTATCTTCTTGTAATTATAAATAATGCGGGCGTCTCTGAAAGGCAACATACTTTATAAGTGAAGTAAACAACGGACCAGCGGCTTCTTTTTTACCTTGCTAAAGCACGGACATTTAATTTTGGCAGGCCCATTTCATTGTTCTTGCTGAAGGCAACCTCCATGTTTCTCATGTATGCGGCCCATACTTGGAGAGTCATTAGCTTAAGCTCTGGCTTGGCGCCCATCTGGAGCAGTTCCTCCAAAAAGCCACGCAACACATAATTATAAAACTCCCACGATGTTATATCAGTTTCTTCTTCCTTGACTTTTGGTTTCTTTATTGTGCGATGTTTTGTGACATCATTGAATGTATCTTCGGCGCTGATCTCTACAGCGCGTAGCTGTTCCTTTTTGGTACCGCATTCAATGCAGTAGTAGTAGCCTTCGCGTTCCTGGAAAGTGCGCTCGCCACAAACATCGCACTCCATATTATTAATTTCCACTACTTCTGAATCGTCCATTTTTAATGACAAATTATTAATTATAAGAAATATTAACTTCAAAGTCGCACGTGTATCAGCGACGGAGTCTTAAGAAATAAATAATTTGGCATCTGTAATTACAGATGCATTTTATAATTTATCGATAAGAAACGATACTTTTAGCGCGACACTTTAAATAGATCTGTTGCACTTAACAGCCAAAGACTTAATAATTTGCTGAATTAGCTTAGCCCTTAATTTACAACAAAATGCAATTATAAATCATGCGGTATTTGGTAGCTAAACATGTTACGAAAGTAAATAATTAAAATGCAATTTAATGGAAAGTAAGTTGTAATCAACATGGCATTATCCAACACTGTTTTAACAAACTAATAGCGCCTTTTGACCTATCCCAACGTTTTAAATGTGCTGAATCAGTATTTTTGCGAATAGTTTATTTAATCCGATTGCGCGTTTTATATAAGATAAATGCAATGTTCTTGTACACTTAGTCGCTTAATGGATAACTATATTTAGCTAGCTGCCTACCAGTACTGACCAGTATTAAAATGCTTTGCCTTCCGCCCGCTAGGCGCGAAACCAAAAGCTATTAATTTTGTAGGCGCCGAAAGCTTACGACTGCAATGACCAGTCGCACACAGACAGTTGATCAGTGCAAGTGCAGCCCCGCAAACGGCAGCAGCAGCAGATATGGGCTCACATGAAGACAGTATCGATGCCGATCTGCCAGATTTCAATGTATTGTTGACAAATGAGGAGGATTTCATATTGGATAAGGAGCAACTACAGGTACAAGAGCTAAGCGAATGGCTCGACGCTAATCCGTACATAAATGGCTGTAAGGCCTATGACAATTTGCATTTCTTTTTGCGCACCTGCAAATTCGATGTTGAGCGCGCCAAAAAAAAACTTAAAACATTTTACCAAATGCGCGCCGATCGTACCGAATGGTTTGACAACTGCGATCCCATGTTGCCCGAAATACAGGAACTACTCTCGTTGGGGGTGTTTTTGCCCGTCGATGGGGTAGACGATCAGCAGCGAAAGGTTGTTATTATACGGACAGCAGCACATGATCCTAAACGCCACACACAGAACAATGTGTTTAAGGTACATACGATGATAATGTATATGCAATATTTATATGCAATAGTTTCTAACCTTTGCCCTTTGCCCTTTGATAGACTAGTAAAATGATATTGGATTTGCTCTTAAAGTTTGAGCCAGATAACTGTGCACGTGGCATCGTGGCCATAATGGATATGCAGGGTGTTCAATTGGGTCATGCACTGCAGCTGAATCCTAAGCTCATTAAGCGTTCCGTTGAGAGTTGGACGGCATATCCATGTCAGCCCAAGCTCTTGGAGTTCACAAATTCCCCGCGTCACGTTAACCTATTTTTGAACACCTTTCGGTGAGTGCAATCGAAAGCTTATATAATTTTGTACATGAAAATATGAATATGAAAATGTCCATTTTAGCGTATTCATGACGTCAAAGATACGATCCCGCGTCGTAGTGCGTCGCGAAGGAACAACGGTGAAGTGCAAGCAGCTGCCAACGGACTTGGGTGGCCAAGGGCCCAGTTACAGAGAGCTGGCTATGAAATGGAAGCAATTGCTCGAACAGAACGCTGACTTCTATGTGGAGCAAGACAAATACAAAAGTCTAGTCAAGCGATAAGCGTCTGATTAGCCAAATACGATTAGAATTTCAACCAAACATATAAAATTATTTATACATAGTATAACTCGTATGTGCATATTTATTTCAGCATGTGGATTATCAATGCTAATCCGATAATGTGTATAAATGGCGTCGCGCTTTATTTTCGGGTTTGCTCAGTTTTTAAGCAATGCTCATTTCACATTACAGTATTTATTTATATTTCATTAACTTTGTCATTATCAATATAATTATCGTTCGTTTTGTTGGAAGGCGTTCATCTTTCTCTTATCGTTCACATTTAGGTTGTAATTAATTAATCATCAGTTCGATATAAATATTGAATAAATAAAGTAAGCTTAACGGTATGTTTTTCTTTCTTTATATTTTCAGTTTCTTTATTAGTATAAAATAGTATATCAAAAATGTTTATCAAGTCTATAATTATTATCATTTATTGGGGCTATCGAGTGTCGTCTCACTTTGCTAGGGGCTCGTAATGCAATCGATTTCTCACCTTTTGATGGATATATAAAATAAATACGTACGTACACAGAAACACACACACACACACACACACACACACATACACACAAAAGACAGTAAACAAATGAATTAAGCACAGTTTGTGAACAGAATGTTGTTTATAAGCAGGATTTGTTTGTTAGTGTATCAATGCGTGCTGTTTGTTATTTTGCTTGCTTCTTCAAATGTACATACATATATAAATATAAATATGCTTTATATATCTCTTAAAAGTACGTGTCACATATAAAAATATATATAGTATATGTTGCTCATCATATCGTTAGCAAACAGCACACTATCAGGGATAGTTTTAGTGGGACCACATCAAGCACTGAACAAAACTTAAGAGCTATAAACGAGAAAAGGAAAGGCGGTAACTAACTAAAGCGTATCTATGTATATATATATATATATATATATATATATATATATATATCTATAACGACAATGTGCAATTGAAAGTAAAGCGCAGTAGCGCCCGCCCATCACAAGTCCAATTGCAATCTATTGTCGTTATTGGTGGCATTGTCCACCGATTGCAGTGATTCCTATATTTGCCGTTCATCCTTTGCCGTGAGCTTATCGATGAGCTCTTGCAGTGGTGCCAGTTCGCGTCGCTCAATCAGGTTGAATTCTTGGACAAAGAATATGAAATGCTTAAAGGACGTATTCAAATGGGCCTCCTCGCCCAGCCTCACCACCTCGGAGAAATGCTGATGATAGATATGCGCATAGACGCGGAACAGTCGCTTTAGTATGGTTTTAGCAGAGGCAAGAAAGTTCTTTGGAAATGGTACACCAATTTTAGATGGAAACAATGTTTCATCGTCCAATTGATCCTGCACCCAGGTCATTAGATAATCAATATACTTAGGTGCACTGCACTTGATAGGTTTCTTTACAGTCAAACCATCCGCCCAGTGGTATTCGTATTTCGGACCAGCCGACATTATGCCACAGCTTTCCTCTGTGCAAAATTCCGTAATCGTGCCATAGAGCATATTAATTTGATTGAAGAAATCCACGGCTATTATAAAAGATAAGGGAAAGAATTAGTTATGCTCAGATTGATTACCTCTACACTACTCACTGTTGACGGCCACCCATTCGTTGAGATCCTCACCATCAGGCAGAGCGACTGCATTGCGTAAATTTCCTGATCCAAGTGTGGCAGCTGCATGCTTCATGAGATCATATTGATGCGTGCCCTCTGGTATGTTCTTTTTTGGTTTAAACGTTTTACTTGAACGTGAACCGCTACAGGCGACAAAAAAAAAACAAATGTTTTGTATTGGCATGCCACAACAAACAACCCCAGGCGACTTACAAACGGTGGAGCCACTGACTCACACCCACAATATTGGTTGAACAAAGCACGAAAGGGTAGTGTTCTTTGTTTCAGTTGCAAGTGCAACAGTGTTTCCAGTTCGCACGACATGCATACTTGAGTACATATAAAATACACATTATACGTACATATGCTCATATGTAATTCAGTTACTACTTGCTACACATATACAAAAATATATATATATATATATATATATACTTACAACAAAAATTCCATTGCCATGCAGTTATTGTTGCCGTTCACTTGCCACGAAGGTAAACTGGTCGACAACCTCTTTAGCAGTATAGTTATTTCTTGTAAGTTCACCGTCTTGGACGATTTTGAATACAAAACATATATATAAAACTGTTTTTAATTATAATTATTTCCAATCCAAGAAATTGTTGGCAGGGCAAAGTGTAGGGCTGGCAATAAACACCGACCACATCGATAATTCGAACTCGATAGCCGATATACTTGTTATGCACTCGCGATTAATTTTATAACAGCAGAGCTCAAGCTGCCATATATTGGGAAATGCTTATGCTTCAGATGTGTACACACTTAAAAATTAAGGCGTGGGCACACTGATCTTTCTGTTTAGCACGTGGAAAAACAACGCATTGTGATTTTCTGCTAAATATTAAAATATTGTATTATTTGACGGCATATTATCGCCTTAAATATGGTAATTATCTATAACACATATTTATTACACACTTTCCGTTGAATATATATAAATATATATGAAAAATGATTCGCATACATAAATTTAACCTAAGTATAAGAGCAAGCAGGAAAGAGCCCAAGACAACGTGGAAAAAATCGGCTAATGAAATTATAGTTTGTCTAAATTTTATGTCTTAATATGTATTTCCTTACATTTACAGTCGAATCTGTACGTGCTTTACGAGCATGCGGCAGGTTTTGCGCTATTCTCTGTTAAGGAGTTTGAGGAGGTTTCCATGTTCCTACCGCAAATCGAGTCCTCCGTCACGGATTTTTCGAAGTTCAACTCGATTGTAAAGCTGGCGGGATTTGCGCCGTTTAAGACGGCCATTGCTGCTCTTGAGAACATAAATGCCATTTCTGAAGGCATTGTTCCGGAGGATTTACTGCATTTCCTTGATGACTTCTTTGCCAAGCTAAAGAAAAAGAAGTGCACCCTGGGCATTGCGGATGCCAAATTGGGTGCAGCCATCACAGAATCCATCGGCGTTGCGTGCAGTCATTTTGGTGTCGTACCCGAGATACTGCGAGGTATCCGCTTCCACTTTGCCAAGTTGATCAAAGGTAAGTTAACTTTGAATTTTATGGAATCCTCAATATCTAAGCATATTATTTTTTCTTTGGCAGGCTTTACTGACAAGTCAGCTGGAGTGGCACAATTGGGTCTGGGACACAGTTATTCGCGTGCCAAGGTCAAGTTCAATGTTAATCGTTCAGACAATATGATTATTCAGTCGATCGCGCTGCTGGATCAGCTGGACAAGGATGTAAACACGTTTTCAATGCGTATACGCGAATGGTACTCCTACCACTTCCCAGAACTGGTCAAAATTGTCCCAGACAACTATATGTTTGCCAAGGCCGCTAAATTTATTAAGGATCGCAAAGATCTGACCCAAGATAAGCTTGATGATCTGGAGCAAATTGTTATGGACTCAGCCAAGGCTCAAGCTATAATTGATGCCGGAAAAATGTCCATGGGCATGGATATATCCATTGTCGATTTGATAAACATTGAGCTCTTTGCCGAGCGTGTCGTCAAGCTCTCTGAATACCGCAAAAAGCTTTCCACATATTTGCACAACAAGATGAACATGGTTGCACCAAATCTTCAGTCGCTCATAGGCGATCAGGTGGGCGCTCGCCTTATTTCACATGCCGGTAGCCTGACAAATTTGGCCAAGTACCCCGCGTCGACAGTACAAATCCTGGGCGCTGAGAAGGCACTTTTCCGTGCACTTAAGACCCGCTCAAATACGCCCAAATATGGTTTGATCTATCATTCGTCGTTTATTGGACGTGCTGGCCTCAAGAATAAGGGTCGCATTTCGCGTTTCCTGGCCAACAAATGTTCGATTGCCTCCCGCATCGATTGCTTCTTGGAGCAGCCGACCAGCGTGTTTGGCGAGACGCTGAAGCAGCAAGTGGAAGATCGTCTGAAATTCTACGAGTCGGGTGATGTGCCGCGCAAGAACATTGAGGTCATGAAGGAGGCCATGGAGGCAGCTGGCCAAGAAATCGCTGAAACTCCACAGTCCGAGAAGAAGAAGAACAAGAAGAAGAAACGCCAGGCAGAAGCTGACACCAATGGCACCATCAGTAATGGCAATGGTGTAGCTGCAGCCGCAGAGGAAGCCAACGAGGAGGCTGCGGATGAGCCCAAGAGGAAGAAAAAGAAGAAGAACAAGAACAAGCAGGCCGTGGAGGCGTAAATACATATGTGCACACATACGGTATTCCACACATTGCTTAGTTTTTTCTTAGTCCTAAGTTCAAAATCAATTATTTTACTTACAATTTTCTTCTGTATGACGGTACTTTAATAAACAATTCAATTTTAGACAGATTCACGTATTTTTTGATTTCATTCTTTATTTTCACACATTTGTTTTATATACATACACATAACTGTTTAATTATTGCTAGTTTTTTCTTTTAATATTATTAATATATATATATATATATATATATATATATATTTTTTTTTTTTTGTAACAATTTCAATGATAATCCAACCGTCCGACTGTTGTGCTAAATATCGATTTAGTACAACCATTAATTATGTTTTATTGCATTTATGACGAACATTTAAACACACGAAAGTATTTAAATTCCGAATGGTGACAACAGGACGGATATGGAATTTACTTTTTCGGTTTTGGGTAGGGACTTAGGGAAATACAAGGGGAAACGAATGCAAGCTCAGGCTGCATGATCGATCATCAATAATAATAAAAAATATATTTTGGATTAGAATTGGTTTTAACAAACGATTTTGCAACAGATAAACAGAATTTTCACATTTTAATACAAGAGGGGGGGATAGCAGAAGTGTGTGGGTGTGTGTGTGTTTGTGTGTGTGATGTGTTAGTGTCTCTTTGTGTGTGTGCGTGTGGAACGTCATTAAGCTAATAAATATCATTGGAATAAATCAAACGCTGAGGAATTATTATTGCTGTTGTGATGTTGCTGCGGTTGCCGCTGCTGCTGCTGCTGCTGCTGCTGCTGGAACGCACCGAAGTTGGCAAATGCTGCTGGCTGTGGCTGTGCCTGCACATGTGGAATGTTTTGTTGCGGCGCCCCAAACATGTTGGGACTGGTCAGTGGTGAGGGCGAGAGCCCAGCGTATCCGACGCCAGTTTGCACATTGAGCGGCGCCTGCGTTCGTGCTGGACTCTGCGTTTTCAGCGTATTCATCGACGGAGCCGGCGCACTCGACTTGCCCGATTTGCTAATCAACAGATTATCCAGATCGATGTTCAAATTGCCAGCCTTCAGGTTGCCCGACCAGGTGGCGCCCACATTTGTCGGCTGAGTGCTGATCGACGTTGTGGCCCCATTTGTGTTGATATTGTTGTTGTTATTATTGTTGGATATTGACATCGGCTGCAACAGATTGTTGCCGGCGACAGCAGCAATTGGCGGCAGCATGTTATCTGCAAAGAGCGTACAAAAGCAGGAGAATTAATTGAGGAATAATTTGCAAAACATAATCTAAGGCATAAGAAATATAGAAAAGCATTAGAATAAGAGTGTGCGTGTGTGTGTGTGTGTGTGACTGTGTGTGTGCGTCTAATAGTGAAAGAAATTATGTGATGAGTGTAAAGCATTTGCTGTAAACAGGCGCAGCTAAGTGCAGTTTGCATAAACAATTGTTTCTTAACAATTGTTGTTGTATTTGTTATTTGTTATTTGTTTACCTAGTGTGTCCGCGGCTGTGGCACAATGCCGGGTATATTGAGAAAAGCTTTTCATTATTTATACATATATGTATATATATATTTTACACATTTGAGTCGATCACAAAAATATATAATTTATAAATCATATCCAAATTGTGCGTTTGCAAAAAGGGAAAAAGGAATAGAAATAAAATAGAAACATTTGTTCAAATCAAATCCATATAAAACTGCCAACTAGCTATATATATATGATATATATATATATATATATATATATATATATATTTATATATGTACACAAGGATTCTTCATGCATATAGCATAAAGTACATGGATTACAAAAAGTATTGCGATTTCTTGTTTGCTTTATTTTCCAATTGATCAATATACTTATTATGCGATACAGTTATTAATTAATTAAACCCATAGATTAATAATTAAGCCCATTTGGAATATCCTCAATTAATTCCTTAAAGCTGTAGACTATATTAAATTAGGACATATTGAAACAATCTTAAGGGTCCATCAAGCCCAAATCATACAATTAATATAAACTAAGCGCCCTGCTCTGAGACCGCTGTATCGTATAGCTTGTAGCATGTGCTCAGGATCTGTTGGGCGAGCTCGCGGCACTCGTCGGACGATTCACCGCCTACCAGTGGCGAGCGCAAAAACTCTTCCAGCCAACGCCTGAGCTCGTTGAGAGATTCAGCGAAGTGGGCAATCAGCAGGTGGGCGGGCGTCGTAACCAGAGCGATGCCCAGTAGCTGCAGTGTGCCCGCACGCACTCGTGCTTCACCACTGAAGCGCACAAAGGCGCACAGATCGAAGACCTCGCGCGTCATCGCCGGCAGCAGCGGGCAGTTCTGGGCGCACAGGAGCAGCACGGCCAGAGTGTGCAGCATGTTGACCAGCAGCTGGGTATCGATGTCATGCGAAATGTTATCATATTTTACGTAAAGCATTTGTCGCGTGCGCTGGCCGCGCACCAGGCTGAAGAAGAAATTGCCGGCAACGGCATGGAAGGGATTGCTCTTGGCTTGGCTGCCCTGCGTTTCTCTCTTGCTTAGATAACGCTTTGTCTTGGCCCGCAATCGTTCACGTATGATGCGCTGGGCAGCAGCCAGGCGCGCCTGGGCAGCTTCTTTGTCAGAGTGCAGCTGGAATTTGCGCGGCTGCTTCGACACAGGCGGCACAATATCCAGTATCTGTTCGCCGTCTGGCGGCTGATGCTCGTCCCCAGCTAGCTCCTTGGCCGCTGCAGCCAACACCTGTAATATGAGAATGCGCACGTTGGCCGCGTACTGAGAGTTGTCCGTGTGGAACATGCGACAGAGCTGCTCGGCACAGTCACCTGGCTTAGCTACACAAATGGCCACGCAGCAACGGAACTGGGTGCGCTCAAAGTCCTCGAAATAGTACTGCATCTCCAGGACAATGAACAGTTCCATCAGCTCCAGAGCCAGCTTGACGTCCTGCTGTGCCAGCTGGCTGCGTATCAGCTGCTCGGCAGTGGCCAATGCTCCTTCAAAGACTTGGTAATTTTCAACTTTGGTGCGCAGCAGGTGCAGCAGGTCGAGCACGAATTTGGGCCGTTGTTCCAGGCTGCTGGGAATGTCATTGGACATATCATATGGCTTCAAATCATCCTCATCCTCATCGTCATCGTCCGCATCCAGCGGCAGCGTTGGTGTCTCATCATCATCAGAATCCAGGTCAAGTTGCATTTTAACAATATTTTTGACGCGCTGCACAGCTGGCACTTGTGGCTGCTGCTCCGCATCTTCCATAAACTGAGCCATGTGCCGCTCGAGACGCTGCAGCAGCTCTCGACTGGGTTTCATATCCAGCTGCGCCCTACTGGGATACTTAAAGTTCGCCAACATTTCGAGCTCCTCGATCAGATGCCAATGTGATGTTCCCTCCAGTGCGGTGTAATCGAACTTCAGACGATCCTCATCGGAGGCGGAGGCCTGTGCGCTTGTCATGTAGTTAAACAGCAATTCGACGGTCTTCATGCCCAGATATCGCTGGAGCTTGTCGGGCGACTGCAGATGGTAACTCAAGCCGTCGTGCAGCTGACGCTTTTGCTCGTGCTCCATGTTGGCATTGCATTTGCCAGCGAGTACCAAGAGCTTGCATATGGCCACGTGCTCCTGGCTGCTCAGCTTTTGTAGGGTGAGCCGTTTGGACCACACGCCCAGCAGCTGGTTAAAGAGCACCTGGAGCTGTGTGGCAGCCGTCACTGCGAGATAACCCACTAGAGTGCAAAGTGGTCCATTCTCAGTGGGCGGCCGCTGCAGAGGCAGCTTCTGCAGCAAACAATGCTGCCAATGTTGCGTCGCCATTGCGCCCGATCCCAACAGCACGTAAAGATTAAGCTGAGCACTGAGAGCACACTGTGCCAATTTAAAGCACGCCGATGGCTCCAGGTTATATAAAATTTGTTGCAACACACGACGCGACTTTGGGGCTACCGCAAGATCTTCGAGCACTCGCAGGAGCTTATCCAGTGTTGCAGCATCATAAAAGTTGCTAAGCACGCGCGACAGCAGCCAACTGAAAGGACTTAGATCGAAATAACCGGCTTGATCCTCGCACTGCAGCACAAAGTAGACAGCTCTGAGCCATTGCTGCAGTAGCAGGCGTCCATAGGCGATGGTTGCAAATGTCGCCGGCAGCTGTTGATGCAGCTTGTTGGCCACGAGGCCGGGCAGACCAATCAGCATTTGTATGAACTGCATAATCCGGGCATCGTGCTCGTCCACCAGTCGTTCGGGCAACACTTTTATGGTGCGTGCAAATCGTTGCATTAACGCTCCACGCTGACGGGTTAGATGCAACAAGCAAATGGACAGCAAGCACTGATCCTCCACGAGGGCGGCGAGCATGGCGGCGGCACTGTTTGGCACTCGTTCCAGCTGCTGCTGTAGCGCTTCAAATGCAGCTTCCGCATAGTCGATGCTGTAATCCAATTTAAACATATTTAAAACATCCACATCGGCTGCGGGCTGGGGCCAGTCCCGCGTGAACAGTCGCCCAAGTTGCGCGAGCAAAGCTGCATATTCGTTGCCTGCCAGTTGGGCCCAATCAACAACGCAGCAATCGAGTCCCACAAGCTGCTCGGGCGTTGTGTATCCGGGCAGGTCACCAGCGTTGTGCAACTGACGCAATGTGGCAGCCACAAAGCTGACATCTGCGGCGCACTGCACGCAGGGTAAATCGCGTAAACTCTCAATGGCCTTTGCTAGGGCCAGGCGTATTGAATCCGATGGCGGGGGCAGCGACGTCTTAGCGACGTGCTGAATTTCAGAAGCTGCATTGAAGCGGAAAGGAAGAAAAAGAGAACGAGTGCATCCGATTGGAATATGTTGACCGTTATGTGTGGTAGCTAGCTTAGCAACAAGAGTTACAGAGATCAAGGAGAGAGAGTGAGTGAGAGATAGAGAGAGAGAGAGTGGACTTTCATACACAAATCGCGCCATCATGCAAAACGCCCAATAAATACGATCTATGCTAGAATATAACCTAGTTCATATCCTAATATCTAGTTATTAAGAGTACCTTAATATATATATAAACTCACCCATTGGCATGCTTTGGTGGATCGATAAGTCGCCCAATCCGGCCAGCAGATCAGTGGCTGTTGTAGTTGTTGCTGCTGGCGTTGCGGCGTTGAACAGATCAAAGGCATCATTAGCTGGCGTCGCCGTTGTCAACAGGTTGCCATCCAGTGCGGATGTGGATGACACAGTCGCCGTGCTGGAGCTCTGGAATGCATCGAAGTCCGCGAATTCATCATTGTTCGCCGCCGGCAAAATGCCCGTCGATGGCGGCAGTGAGCCACTGCCAAAAGCGGTCGCAAAATCACCAAATTCTTGCGTGGGAGCAGCATCAGCAGCACGCGGATTAAAGTCATCGTCGTCATCAACAATAACAGCTGCGCTATTGAGTGTCTTCTCGACTTGTGGTGGCTGCTGTACTGGGTTCGATGAACAGGTCTTGAAAAGATCATCTAGCAAATCATTATTGTTGCTCGGCGTATTGCTCTTGTTGTTGTTGTTGTTGTTGCTGGGTGAAGCGGCGCCCATTAGATCAATGCTATTTGTGGTGGGCGTGTCGCGGTGCGTGGGCGAATGAATGCCGGCCGCGTTCGGCGTCTTGCCAAAGTTAGCTGCAGCACCCAAATTGATTTTCTTTTGCGGCGGCGGCTGCTTTGACGTGCCAACGGATGTCGGCTGCTTGGACACTGGCGAGCTCACCGCTTTTGAGCGTATATTCATGTTGAGGCTTGACGGCTTGCTCTCAACAGCCACCTCGGCGGGACTAGCGCGATCATTGTACCGATAGTTGCGTCTGCAAAAGAATGAAATAAAAATGATTAACAAATTTAGATACTTAAGCGAGCTAATGCCATCACTTACCTGGGACTTGGTGAATCACTGTCGGAGCCCTCGCGCTCTCCATCATATTGAGTATCCTCATCCTCGTATCGATCCGCAGAGTTCTTATCGGAATCTATGGCATTTCAATAATTAATATTGTTTATTATAATATTTATTTATTTGAAATTACTTACACCAATTGTCACCGCGATTGCTACGCCAGTCCCCGTCATTGTATCCTCCGCTACCGCCGCCGCCACCACCACCACTGTAGCCGCTGTAGCCACTGCTGCGGGAGCCCATGGCATCACTGCTCATGCCAATATACTTGTCCTTATTCTTTTTGGCTTTTTTGCGCTCCTCGCGCAAACGATCATCGTCCTGAATAAAGTCTATAAGCTCTCGTACCTTATGCCTAACATTAATACCCTGATCCTTGCCGCCTTCATCCGTGAACGTATAATTCTCCAGTGAACGCAATTCGTAGATGTGCTCCCGTGACGACGTTACCACGCGCTCCGAACCATTGCGTACCAAATAATTTAACAGCAACAAGCTCTACAAATTTTGTGGTCATCATTAGTAAAGGAAATTTCACAAATATTTGTTTTTATGGTTTACCTTATACGTTCGCCTCCAATTGGTTTTATTGTCCTGCAGCATGCGTTTCCAAAGCATCGACATGACTTCCGGGAAGGTCTCATAGGAGAATGTAGCATGCGCCAGCTCCTGCATGAGTGGACCTGTAGGACCCCAAGGATCATCGTTGGTCGCCTCGCGCACTTTACCCTCGATTTCTGTGTAGTTCATAACGACATTGGTGCTGCATGAAACCAAATAATTATAATTATAATTAAAATATTAATTAACCAAGGAGTGCCAGCAGTAAAACCATTAAAAATATTTAAAAAAAAAAAAAACTTTGAAGTAAAAGACGTGACAACAAAGCAAACAAATCCTGCATATAACTGGCTAAGTACATGCAGGTATAATCTTGAATTTGTTTGAGCCCTGCGTGAGATGGCCGTTATATTGCGCGAACGTCTCTCTTTTGCCTGACAAATTGAAGTTAATAAAAATAAAAATTGGTCATTCAATTTCATCTCGGGCTGATTAAAAGTTATGGTCTATCAACCAGTGACATAATTGTTTATGGACTACTAAACATGATAAAACAAAAAGTGTGATACGTCACAACTGAGACTTATCAGTGGGCGATAAGCGATAAGCGTTTAGCTTACTTGGAGAATGCTCCAAGGGATTTTCAACTACCGTATTTGCATTTTACCAACACAAATTGGGGCCGCCTATCGAAGCAACGGAAATGGTCTCCACATTCGTGGAGAAAATTGAAAGCTGAGCACGCACAGAACACTCAAGTGACATCGATAGTAAATTATGATAAAAGGTAGTAATTAATAATAAGCGCTCGTAATTGGAATTGAAGTTGAAATTTCACTGGAAAGTCGAGTGGAAGCACGAATGTGAGCACAGCTGGAATGCATATCTTATTTTGGGGGCACAACGTTAAGCAAACAAAATGTTTTCTTGATAAAATATGTATGTATAATATACACACACTTATGTGTGTATGTGTGTGTAATTATAATAATATCCAAATGCATACATTAGTACATATACATATGTATGTGAATTGGTATTACTGTGAAATGGCTCGAACGTACAATCAAATCTCGACAAAACGAACAACCTTGAATACAACAAAAGCGGCCAACGACAAACAAAGCCCAGCGCTAATCGCTCCTCCATAAACGAGGAGAATAAGCAAAACTATATCACTTTTGGCACGACTGCATTTGTAGCACCTGTATATTGAAAGAGACAGGTACTGAGGAGGGGTGGGGGTGAGTTGTTGTTGGCGCAGGGCGTGGGAGTGCTGGAGACCTCAACTTTTTATACTGTTTTTTTTTGTGTGATTATTTCTTATTATACTCCTTTTTTGTGCATAGTAAATAAGTTGGGAAACTTACACTCTGTCCGCCAACTCGCGCACTTTCCACATGCTGATAAATTTATCAACCATTTTAACTTAATTCTCTGCTTTGGAATTTTTCACACAAACTTGCAAAGTTGTTGGCAGACAAAACTTTTTTTTTTACTTAGGTTGTATTTATATATATATATATTACGTATGCATATATATTGTTGCACTAAGATCGCGTATTGACGAATTGCATGTAGTTATACACGTTTTACTATAAGCCAAATAATAAGTATAAATTTAAACGAAAATGCAAAGTAAAATCACTGCACTCTGCAGGCAGAATTTTGGTGAGCTGTCTCCCGTCAGTGTTGCTAATACTTTATGGGACAGTGCTGCTAATGTGAATAGGTGTCAGTGGTGTAAGTTTCTTATTAAATATCGATACAAAACAATCGTATTAAGTATCGAAATATTGTCAATAAGAATATTGTACAACACTAGACTGGGCTGCCGTTGCCGTCATCTGTGGTGCTGCAGAACTTTGGAAAGAGGAAAGTTTAAATAATAGCTTAAACTAAATTAATAATGAATCATAACAATAATATTTAGCAATTTTCTTTAAAAACACCACATGGTATCAACGTAATGTTTCGTAACGGACCTTGTATTTTATGAAAAAAATGTAAACAAAAAGGTTATGTAAACTTCATTGGTCTTACAGAGTGAAGATTAGCCGCCAGCACTCCACGGATACACAAACATCATAAGTGAAAATGTTGGGACTACAGCGATTTGCCGGCAGCATTGTCGTACAGCTATATCGAGGGGCGACATACAGCAGTAATGCACGTGCGGTGAACACGGCACTTGCAACGGCGGCCAGTAATGGTCAAGGAGTGGGATCAGGAGCACCTGAAGAGCCGGAAGCGCGTCCGACGCCTACAGATGCAGTTGCGAAGAAGCCAAAGATTACGGGTGTGTAAATAAATAGTTATCTAATGAGTTTAATTTAACAATTTAGTTATTTGAAGGCCACATGGTTGCTGCAGCATTTGAATCGTTGAGAAATGAAAATGAGTCGAGTGGAAAGTCAACAACGAACAAACCAAGCTCTACGCCATCCGTTAATAATATAGATGAACGCATCTTCAATGCTAAAACTGTAAACGGACTGTTGGCCATAACCGAAAACAACACCGCATTTTCACGTAAACATGCTTTGAAGATTGTATCAATACTAGCCGAATGGAGCACCGTCAATCGCGTGAAAATATCTGAATTTGAGAACGATACTAGATTTTTGCGCGTCTGTCGAATGCTTGGCCGCACCGTGCCAAAGAATGACAGCACTGGCCAAGGTGGCAACAACAACAATAACTCAAAACGCATTTCAGGCTTTCGCACCGACGACCTCAACACAGTTCTTGGTGTGGCCGGAGACGATGAAGCTGCCAAGCTAATAGCTAGTATAAGTCTTCCGCAAATGGTTAAAGTGATGAGCACCCTGGCACAGCGCAAACGCCGTAGCACTCCCTTGCTTCGCTCGCTGGCATTCAACATTAGCAGCTCCTCAGATCCATTAGATTTGAAGCAAGCTGCCGATGTGCTGTATGCCATGTCCACTCTAAACTTTCAGGACCCAGTGCTCGGTGCAAAGGTATGCGCTGATGTGCAGACTGCTCTTCCAAAGAATAGTGATAGGTCGGCTGTTGTGGGCTCCGTACTCACCAGCCTGGGCATAATGCGGTATCGAGATCTGGGTAAGAGCTGGAAGCCTGTTCATTTTCTAATCACTTATAGAAATTAATTTATTCATATTGCAGACATTTTGGAAGCACTCACCCAGTGGCTGCTGAAGAACAGTGAAATCTGTCGACCTCAGGATCTGAGCGCTTATTTCCTCACGTCGGCGTTGCTTAACTTTAAGAGTGCAAACTTGGAGGATGTGCGTAAGAAGCTGGCGACATCAATTGTCCGTGAGGATTTCACAAAACAATTGGATTGGCTAAACTATGTCTGGTCACTGACACTGCTGGGTATTGTGGAACACAGTCAGTTAGCGTCGGTGCTGAGGTTGGCTTACTAAATCTTTGCTTAAAACTAACTAAATTAATTAGCTTCGAATTTCAGCACGGAATTCCTGGCTAAATTGGAAAGCAATAAGGCCAACTTAATGCCAACGTCCAAGATGAGGCTATTGAATCTAAATAGTTACGCGCAACTGTGCCTGAGCGACTACAAGGGACCATTGCTACCAGCCGATTCTGTAGTCTACGATGTGCCTATGGCGCATACGAAGTCCAAACAGATTCTCGTCAACGGAATGCTAGATGCATTAAAGAGTCTGTTGCCTGCGGTAAATCATATGCAAAGCGCGGTCGATAGCAAAATGGGCTTCTTGATTGGTAAGCGAGTGTAAATAGCTTAGAATAATATTATTAGTAATATCTAAATTTTAGATGCGGTCTGTCAATTTGATGCTAAACGTAATCCACTTCCTTTGGACAATCAAAGCTCTGAGGCTATTAAGTAATTAATACTATGTGAGACTTAATTATGAGCCTAATTTCATTTATCATACTTTTAGAATCGCCCTAATGGTAGTTGATTTCCATGACATATGCCATGGAACGCATCGTAGTGCCAGCGGCATAACGAATCTAGCGTTCGATCTGCTGGAGAAGAGTGGCTATCAAATCATACCTGTGCCCCACAGCGAATTCAGCACTAGTGACAAATTACTGAAGCGCGTTCAGTATTTGGAGGCAAAGTTTAAGGCCATTGTTAGTAAATAATTTCAGTTATAGAGTTGACCCAATTTATCAAAATTTGAATTGTTTGATTATTGTAATTTTATAAAAAAAAAAATAATCAATTAACTGCATAAGAGAAAATATACAATTGCCGTAAGTAGACTTGTTATTGTAATGTGCCCCGATAAAACTTTTAATTTGATAAAGTATTTAACTCGTTTTTTTTTTTCTCGGTTGTGTTCTTAAGTCATTCTTTTTCCAATTTGCTGCTGCGCTGCTTATTCATGCCGACCTTCCACCATAAGCCTGTCTCCTGGAACTCTGTGGCGACTGCGGCCAGCGTGTGGAATAGATTGCATGCCAGCATATGGCTGTTGCCCACATGCAATATGAACTTGGGATCGTAGACCTTTTCCATGTCCTCGATTTTGTAATGATCGCGAGTTTCACGCTCTGTCAGGCAAATGCAGTTCCAAGGCGACCAATCGTCGCTCTTATTCCAGCGCGGCAAACTAACGAAATGTGTGTCAAATGGGTAGAGATCAACCTTATATGAGGATAATGCTTACCGCAATTCATTTAGATTCTCCGATTTGCTCAGCGCCGAGTGACCATGCCAGATTTTGTCGATCAAATGACGCACATCGTCCTGCTGTATGACAAAGGCAAAGGACGAGGCGCATTTGCGCTTGCGCTCGTCGCGCTGAATGCACCGCAGAATCGACTGATAAACATTATTCTCTGTGGCCACCAACTAAAGGGAATGCGCATTAGTGATGCAGTCAAGCAGATAGGCCGGAGCTTACCTTGAGGTAATAGCAATGCTTGCAAGTATCCACGTGACTCTGGCGTGTACGGATTGCGAACTCTGCGTAAGGCTTGACCTTCTTACAGACAATGCACATGCGCGAGGGCACCTCTGCGAGCGAGTTATATTACTATAAATCAGATCTAAGTTAATGAATACTCACTGTTCGGTATGCCGTTCTTCTGGAATTTGATCAGTTCAAAGAATAAAATGTTCTGGCGCTTGCGAAGAATTTCCACATCGCACGACTTGGTGTAGATCAGTAAGTTCCTTTCTCGATCAAACAGATCGAAGAGCTAATGATAAAGCAATTATTAAAGTTGTTGCACTCGCAGCTTGATGCTGCAGCTTTACCTCAGCGAAGCTCGGGAAGCAAGACTCTTCCACAACCAACTGCATGACGCGCCCCAATAGCTCCAGGCGTTGCTCCTTGTTATCCGTCTTGCGCAGATCCTTATAGATTTCGGTTAGGAAGCGCACGCGTTGCGTGCGCAACAAGTCCAAATGGATCTTAGTATCGTTGTAGCCAATCCATTCGAGCGGCTTGCCCATTTTCTTGAGCAGCTGATCATTGCGAAAATCCTCCATGGCCATGTAAACGAGACGACGCTGCCGCTCCACGCCGTTGAGCAAACTGATCTCTTTGTCCAGCAGAATGTTGACCTCGGATATCCGAGCAGGTCCCTCATAGTTGGCCGCAATGCGCTTGAGCTCGGCCCGTTTCCAGCGCGAGATTTCCGCAAAGAGCAGATCGAAGTCGTCTGTGGTGCGTGGAAACTGTTTAATTTTTTCATGGCGCTCCACTCGCTGCTCCACGCACTTTTCGTAGCGCTCATCCTCTTCCAGGCGATTTTTAATCAGTCGCCTGTCGATGACACTGTTAAAAAGAACTTCCATTGAGTTCAACCACATACCTGTAGTCCTCGGCACGGCGATGTATGTATTTCCAAAGTATCCAGCGTCGCCAGTTGCGCTGTATTAATAGAATCTTCTTGAGCTTATTCTCGGCGCGCTCCTTTTGGGCATATGTCTGATATTTGCCGGGAATAATTTCGAAATCTGCGGCCGTCGACACGTAGCGAATGTTGTTGTCATCCAGAAAGCATTGCACCGACTGCTCATGCGCTGTATTCTATGATAAATAATGTCAGTCAACTTAGTCCAGCGTTATAGTCTATAAGAGATTGGCCGGCAGCTTACCAAATTCTTTTCCTTGTGCTCCCAGGTCTGGGTGTCGCGCGTGCGATATCGCTTATATTTCCATTTATCAAAGTACGGCCCGGTTTGTGTGAAGGCATCTAGAAATTGTTTGCCCGTCACCGTATCCTGGTAACCGCAGAGGAAGGGCTTCTCAATCGCCGCATTCTCGATCTCGACCACAATATTCTTTGGCTGACCATCCAGCGTATCCTCGCCGGGTATGTGCACAGTCAAGTAGTCGGGCAGCCGATATTTTCTATGTGAATCAGATCATTATGTAAATAATCTCTGTGGTTACTTAATCCACGCTTCGCTACTCACTCGTAGTAAACGCGCAGACTCAACTTGGGCGGGTCGCCGCAATCGTCTTTGGGTGGGACCAGCTCCAGGTCAAACATGTGTATGCCAAACTCATCCGAAATTGTGGAATGTATGGGCACAGTGTTGCAGATGAGCCTGCCCTCCTGCTTGATGAGCAGCAGCTGCGGATCCACCTCAAATCGACGCGCTACGTCTTGCTTGACCTCGCTGATGGTCATGCAATTGGGATAGACCTGGGCAATGAAGTTGTCCGGCGATATGCAAAACTTAACGGTAACATTTTGGATGTCCACGATGATGGCCGAATGCTCCGACTCGGTGCTGCGTGGCATATAATCTGGGCCACACAGCGTGCGCACCCTGGGACGCTGTGGCGGTGGCACATTAAGCTGCATATTGCAGACTGTCGTCTGCAAGAACTCCTTCTCGCTCATTTGGAATATCTTCAAGTTGACTAGATTATATATATATATATATATTTGATGTGAATTGACTTTGAGGATCTCGAACTAAATCCAGAAAACGGCCGGCCAACTGCCTGCCTCTGCCTGTCTGCCTGCTGTGTTTCGGTGAGTTTGTGTGGGGCCCTTCAATGTTAGGTCAGGTTGTTAGGGGTATGGGAATTGATTTGTTCAATAAATCAGTTGCTTGGCACCCTGTTGTGGCAACGTGCCACATTTTCCCGCTAAGCAAACGATTTTTTACTGTTTATTATTTAATTGAACATTGAGTTTTCTCACGCATTTTGTTGCCCTTGTTGAATTTTATGAACACGTGCTTTTTCCACAGGTCTTGGCTGGAGTGAAAGCTTCGCAAAAGTATTTCAAATTGGCCTTATTTAATTTTTTGGCCAAACTCCATTTGTACACACATATGCATCTTTAGTTATTAACAATAAAACGAATCTGGAAGTTGTTATCATTTCATTATTTATTGCCCAACGCTCGACCGAATGCTCTGTGACTGCCGACAGTAATTAGTTTTACTAAATGCTTTTTAAGCTGTGGCTGGCTTCGATCTCAGCATACCCGTATGCATACATACGTATACATATCTAGACGTTTGCATGTGTACGTATGCTGGCAGGCATTCCACAGGTGCCCATGATTGGCTATGAAATAATGATGTCTATTAAGGGTCATTTGTAACTGGTTTATACAGAGTAGATACAATTATGTTGTGTATCGAATATATATATATATATTATATATTTCAGATAGTAGCTTGGTAATAGATTTGATATTCAAGTAATTAGTGTAGAGCGCATAAAGCTTTCTTATTTTATAATTAGACCAATAAAAATTTCTTTAATTTAATTTATATATCTTCTAATGGCATCAAAGTTCGTTTCAATTATATTCCATTCTTTATTATATTATAGTTTTATTTTTGAATATATTTTATTTACATTTTCTTTATCCCTTTATATTTTAAAATCTATCTACAATATTTTATCTTCGATCTTCAATATCATATTTTCGATTTTCTGCCTTTCAAATGCTTTCTTCCATTTTCCACTCTTTATTTTCAATTTTAATTACTTAATCTTTTATTTTCTATCTGTTAACATCCATATTCATATATATATATATATTTGATCTTTTATTTCTTATATTTTTTTTGTATTTTATATTTATTTAATTTTTTTATTTTATTTTCTATTTTTCAAATTCTCACATTTATTATTCTTCTGTCTAATATTCTATACATTCATCTATTCATATCCTTATTTACTACATCTGTATTATGCTTGCGCCAATTGACTAATATTTCCTTAAATACCAATACTTCATTAATTATCTGTTCGCGTCTCTGCAGCTTCCTTCGTAAACTGTTTTGTTTCTGTCAAAGTTAGCTTAAAGTTGTATGTCAAATCGGTTTAAATTTATTGATCATCAAACTGAGACTTCATCCATTCATTAATTATTACATGATTGAGTAAGAAAAACTCAAAGGGAAATCCATCTATAGAGCTAATAGTTATTGACATTGATAGATTGCAAATAAAAAACAAAACTACTCCATCTATAATATAATAATTATTTATAGTAAGAATTGTAAATTCCAAGTGCTTGATAGCTCAGTTAGATCTAGGCTGCTGATAAGCTGATATGATAAATCAAATCTAGAATTCGAGTCTGACATGCCGTTGTTAAGTTGTCGCTCAGTGAAGGTTAGGGTATCTTGAGGCATGGCAAAAAGACTTCAGAGGGAAATGCCGAAACAGCTCATTGAAATATGATATTTTATATACGATATTTTGCATAAAATGCCAAAAATCTTTAATCAAAACAAGTTGCGCTTCAATTGATTTAATAAATAATGTTTTTATTGTAGTAGAATTTGGACTTAAGATTAAGGGGCGTCAGTGCGGATTTGTGACCGGCACGCGCCACCTGCAGTCGGAAGGGACGTCCATTGAAATAGTAGTCCTTGCGATGCTGGACGCGCAGCAACTTGCTCTGCGTAGTGGACGTCGGCACGGGAGTTGCTGTTGCTGCTGGCTTGGGCGACGTTGTTGTGGTCGTGCTGGTCGAGCTGGTGGAGCTGGGCGTCTCGTCCAGAATGGGCCTTATCTTCATGGGCTGATAGTCGTAGCCAACACCGGGTATATAGCGATACGGCAGCGGTGGAATGGGTATGAAATAGATTTTCGAGTCCTTCTTGGTCTTCTTCGTTTTGCTGCCGTTCTTGTTGTATTTGCGCAGATTGAGCGGGCGCGAGGTCACCAAATAGTCCATGTAGAGGTTGTCCAATGCGGGAGATTGCACCAAGAGTTTGTTGCCCAGGCGCGACGGCGGGCCGCTGGTCGTGCCAGCAACGTCTCTGCCGCGCATGCTGTAAGTGTAGGTGCCGGCTAAGCTGGGCGTGGCCAAGGCGAGCAGCGCCAACAGGGAAGACAGAGAACGCATTCTGGCCAAAAGAGAAAGAGGGAAGTGGAGATCATTAAGCATTTATATATGTATATGTGTCAAGGCAAATGTAGAAATGTGTCCACAAGCTGCGGATCAGCCGCCCACGCCCTGCACTCGAATGGCAATTGTTTTGGGCCATGATTGATGGGCTAATGGCTACCAAAATATGAATAATAGCGTTAAGTCGAGCAATGGCAAGCGTTTGATTGTTACTTATTTTTGGCTTTTGTTTTTTTTTTTACTTTTTTTTTTTGTATTTTTCTTTTCTTAATTTTGCAAGTCACAAATGCCGAATAATTCGAATAATAAATAAATCGGCTGTGCGCATCAAAGCATGAAATGTTTTTGCTGAAAATGCCCGCCACTTTATTGTGAAGTTTCTCACGTTCCAGACGCAAAGCGAAGAAACAAAACAGATTTCGAGACTCTCGATTTGATTTACTTAAATGAAAGCATTTAATGCACGCTAATCAAAGCGCGGACGGCGACGGCGACGGTGGCGTCAACGTCGCTGTCGACGCCCGCTGAGCAATTACGCTAATGAGCATGGCGAGCGCCATCTGGCGGCGCATTTCAACGCCTGAGTGATTAATGAGTAAGTAAAAAATAAATTGATCAATAAATAAAACAAAAAAAAAAAAAGAAAGAGAATAAAATAAAAAAATAGTCAAATAAAATCAGCGGCAATTGGCGCAGACTAAACGGCATCAATTTAGCATCGAGACAAGCGCGATAATGCCAACATGTTTGGGGCGGAAAGGTTGCGCCCCCAAACTGCCTGATTATGCAAATTAAAGCAGCAAGAGTATCATAAATAAGCTCGATTTAATATTATCTATCATTTATCTATTTTCTATTGACTTTAGATCTTGTTTCTACAGAATTTCGCCGTTGGCGACTCCAACCAACCTCAATTGACCTTGCAGCTCCAGCCCAAGCAGAACTTGGAAATTTGATAGATTGCAGAAAGTTTGCCAATAATTAGCTGGTCACCCGAACTGCGGCAGCACATGAAATATGATCGAAAAAGAAAAGAAAATAGCAAAACGCCCTTTCGACTTTCTTCGAAGATTGTGGCAGGCTGTGGGTGTGTTTCAGCATTCTATCAATGTAATTTGATATCAAAAATTATCGCTCATCAGAGATAGCACGAGAGATGACAAAAGATTAATTGTAGCTCGACAAGAGTTTCTAAAATTGTAGTTTTCCTAAAGATTAATCAGCATTTGTCTGCCACTGTCACTTAGCTGCTTAATGATGTGTCCACTGGACATTCTAAATTCGAAATTCTATTCGACATATTTTTTTTTATTATCATACTTTAACCTGTCAAGGTCGTCTTTGTTTCATGCCTATCACAAATGTGAATGAGCCCGGCTAATTAAGTCACAGTCCGCGAATACAGGGGGAAATCGAAAGACTTAGGCAACGAACGGGCCAGCTAAGCCGCATTTATGCATAAACTGCTCAATTAATAAGTTTCTCGGCAGCTGTCAACTGCACAAGCAACTGTTTTGCTTATGCAAATGGACAAATCATTTTATGGACATTTATTCAAATTGCACTCACTTAAAAAGTCGCGTCGTTGATTGCAGCAGCAGCAGCAGCAGCAGCAGCAGCAGCAGCAGAAGCTGTTTGTAATATTTATTCAATTTATTTGCCAACTTGATGGGCCGTCAATGATTATCGAGTGTCCTTGCGTTGTTGTGAAATTTCAGATATGTGCATAAATTATATGGCAAGAAAATGTATTTATTATAAATTTATTCGATATTGACTTTTGCTTCTGGAAGCTGTAATTTGTTCCTCAAGTATGTTACGATCACGATCTTAGTTAGGCACACGTTGCTCAACTGCTCCTGGCACTATGTCTCCGATTCCCGATTCAGTATCAGTTACTTGGCGCGCAGCGTTAGTTTTCGACGTTGTGAACGGCTCGAAGAGCGGCAAATAAATGAGATCTGCGGACTATGTGTAATTTGTTTTTTTTTTTTCTTCTTAAAACCAAAATCACTTTGCTGCCGCAGTCGGCGTCGGCTGACGTCGTCGTCGTCGTCGTCGCCGTCGTCGTCGTTGAGCTGCGACGTCATCAACTTGACTTGGTGAGCCGACGGAGCTCAACTCGTATCGATGTGTGTGAGGTCCGACACGATCTTGATGATGAGCCAGCCGAACGAAGTGCATCAATTTGCTAGTTTATTGTTTGCCCGCTTACTGTTACAGTTTGCCATTGCACTTTGCGGGTTTTGCCTTACTTTGCTGCGCTTCTCTTTGCGTTGCCTTGGTTTGCGTTGGCCAACAGGCCCGAACTGGCGAATTGATCCATTGGAAAGTGTCAGAGTGAGGAAACTCTATATCATCAGCCGGCCACTCATGTACTTAGCTTTTGATTAAATTACCAACTGTCAACTGCAACTGCAACAGGTATGGCTATCTCGGTATCTCGACTGGATGCTTTTGTCTTTCCCATTTGTGCACAAATTAGTTACAAATGAACCTACGACAACAAAGGCTGCTGGGTAACCCGAAGCTATTGTGCAAATCAGGTTGTTATTGACAGGCCACCGCATGCCGCGCAGCTGAAGCTGGACCTGTGCGTGTGCTGCTTAAAGGGTTTTTCGCTCTCGCTCTCTCGCTCTCGCTCTATCTGTCTGTCTCTTTCTCTCATATTTTTGCATACAGCAATTGGCGCCAGAGGCGTTACCCAAGCTCATTTTAAATGCCATTGCGTGTTGCGTTGACGTTTCTACCTCTCGACGTCTCGTCTGTCCATCTGTGCTATTGACCTCGGCGAGCACTGTGGAAGTTGACTTTCAAACTCTGACCCAGTCTGCGGTGGGAAGTCGCCTATGATTAGCAAAATTGATGGCCAACTTCCATTTCTTTGGGTGTCGCAAGAGGTCCAAGTCGCCAACTAGTTTTATGGCCGCTAATTAAAATGATAAAAGCAACAAAGTGGCCTTATGTAAACCCCATTTGCCACATGTACCAAGCACTTTCTCATCTTTCACCAGCTGGAGCGCGCACTAATTGGCCAACTTTTCTAAAAGCAGAAATTACATGTGTCTGGATATGGTGTCTGAGCGCCTATCTAATTGAAGTGCAACCCTTTTTTTTTGGGTTTTGTTTTATTTTTATTTTATTTGAGCTTTGTCTTGGCTGTGTACAAACAAATGACATAACCGCAAATATATCATTTGCCATTTGTTTACCTAGGCCAGAGCAGGCTCCCGGTCACAGTGGAATGGCAATCAAAACACCTTTAAATATTAATTAGCCGTGCCGGCAGCATCGACAGCATCGACAGCTTCCCCTTCTCGGCAATTACGCGCAGCAAATGTCTACAGAAGTGTGTGTTGAAGTGCGTAAACTCTCACATAGCAGCAACAGCAACAGCAGCGGCAGCAACGGCTCGAACGAATTTGTATACCGATGGCTCGATGGCTGCAGAGTGTAATCTAACTAACTGCACGCAGGTTAGTACAAGTACAAGTTCTGTCTGGAGCTGGCATAATTGTTAGCGATTAGACAACACAAATCACGAACGAGAGATAGAGTAGATCTCGTATCTGATTCGTGTGAGCTAAGCTGGGAATGGTTAGGAGTAATATGTTTAATGCTGACGGAAGCAATATAGATAGATAGTCAGCAGAAGCACGAGACAATGACAATGACGTTGGCAAAGGCGATGGCAACTACCAAGACGAACTAATCAAGAAGCTTCAGCTTATAAAATGACAGACGGACGGACGGACGGACGGACGGATAGACGAAGCTGTCTTGGGCACTTGCGTGTTTGATGTAGTGCATTAAGAAATGCTTTTCAAACAACTGTTTCACTCTGACAGTCTAGAACATTGGCCATTTATGTGGCTAACGTTTTCATTAGCATTAGTCAGAGTACAAGCTGATGGATGGAACACCCACCCAAGGCTAGGGCTAAGGCCATTTATACGTCACTCTTGAAATGTGTTCATAAATATGTATGTGCGTGTGTGCTGGTGTGTGTGTGTGCGTGTGTGTGTGTACCTAATTATAAGTAGTTTCACATTTTATTGCCGATAAATTGGCAAGTTCGTTAAACCCATTCCGCCGGCAAGCGATTAAGCTGAATCAGCTGAATCAGCCAGCCTAACTGGCCTTTGTCTCTTGGCTTGATTTTGATTTTGAGGCGCTTGGCATGTGGCCACCGCCATTTAATTGCCACCCGGCTTTCGCGCCGTGCACTCGGAATGAAGTTGTCATCGCTGTTGGCGTCTTATGCAATGCCAAAAATCTCGTTCCATCTGTTTTTGTGTGCATTTTTCTGAGTAATTTCTTGCACAAGATTGGGGTCAGCGCTGGATGGCAATTGCTTGACTTTCGTTGAAAGTTAAATATTTGCAGAGCAGACGAAAGGAAATGCAACGAAAGGAAAATAAGCATCGTTTCATCTACAATGTTTCTCCATGGATTGCCAGCTCTTATATGGGAAGGTATATGCTCAGATCATTTACTCAATGTAGAGATTAAACATCTTTCAAATCTTTCGCAGAATAATTATAACAAATTCTAATTATAAATTAAATATAAATTATAATAAGAAAATTTAATATAAGCTGAATTTGACTTTTCTAGAAGCACATAATTTATACACTAATTTTACAGGGTATGCCGACGTCAAGCATCCAATGCCTGTCAACAGCCATATTTATTTATGTTATTATTATTATTACTTTGTTGTTTTTTGTAATTTTTTTTTTGTGAAAGTGCCTAGTGACCACAAGCAAAAAGGTTAAACTGGGCGCCGAAGCGTGCCCTGCACTGGGCTTTGATCGCACTTAAAACTGGGCTGCTGCATATTGAGTTAAGTGGGGGCTGTGGAGCTGGCGACGTGCTGACTCAAGCCAGACAATTATTTGATTGTGAAAGATTAATTGAATCCGGGATTTCATTGCAAACATATTGATCTTTGTCTTTGTGCATGTTTTGGTAGCTGCTCTCACACCACCCACACCCACATCGGTTGGGTTTTACGATTTGCGGACTATATCTCGATTGCTTCATATCCGCACTATAAACACAAAACTTTCCAATTTTCTGACAATTGGAGCAAACGATTGATAGTTAAGTTTTATGGCCTTTGCTGATTTATAATTGCACAAGATTTCCACACGTCGCCCGGTGTCGGATGCCGGGTGCCGGGTGGAGGCGGAGGTAGAAAATGTTGCCACAAAACTTCTACGGCTTTTCACAATTAACGAACGAGAAATATGCTTTAAAGCTCGAAAGTCAGTTGGCGAAAATAAATAATGGCAAACATATTATACATTTTTTACTATATTTATATACGATTTTGCGATCGCGGCAATTGTTTTAAATGGATTAATTAGTCGCCGCAAATGAATGTTAAAGAAATCATTCAAAATGAATTTAATTGCTCCAGCGCCTTTTACAACTCCAAACCGCAAACGCAATGATCATTATTTCAATTGTCTTTTAATGTTGTGATTGTATATTAGAAATTGCCTCTTCTGCTTCGCCTAATTTTTCGTCGGCTTAAATACCTGCGCCTACGTCTACCAAATTCTTACCAATTATTGTGGATTCCAGCTTCTGCTCGCTGACGCGGTGACCTTGAAGCAAGCGACAGTTTCTCGGATCAAAGTCAATAAACTTAGACGATTCTAGCGAATACACTTACTAGGCAGCTTCCCATATCCACATCTTGTTGACACTTAACTTGTTATCAATGTATCTTTTCCCATTTCGTTTATATAACTACCCGGGACTGGTCATTAAACGTAGCCTGTGGCGCAGAGGAGTGGCCATAAAAACTTTAGATTCAATTGAAATAAGATAAACATCTCGCCTTGTGAAGCGATTTAAAACTATGTAGAAGCTGTTGGTCTAGGAATTGAAATTTTATTTAAGCATTTTGTTTAACTATTATAAGATAAGCAAAGGCGTTGTTACTATATATAGTATGTGGCCAATTTTAAAAATAGCGTTTAAGTGAAAAAAGAAAGTATAACAAAACATTATACCCTGAAATTTCCATTTTCAATGGATTCAGGGTATAAAAAGTATTTCGACGAGGATGGGATTCGAACCCACGCGTGCAGAGCACATTGGATTAGCAGTCCAACGCCTTAACCACTCGGCCACCTCGTCACGTGTCGTGGGTAGTTCTAACATTTTACAAATCATAGTTGGTCGGAGCGAAATGATTTATATCTGAAGCAGTGTAATTGTATGCCAAGCAGTTTGATATAAAGAATAGCAGTGAAAGCAGAACACCCTTATTTAGGCACATAATTATATTCTTTTCTTCTTTATAAATAAGCAATTATATGAAGGATATAAGCAAAATTTGCTTATATTATTTATATGTGAAATCAATTATTACTATGACAATAGATATTATAGACGTGATTATCACTAAGAAATATAATTACATTTATTGCACTGCTTGCTTTTTAGTCAAGCTGTGCATCAAGTTCACAACTGATTGCGAAGGTCGCATATGACGAGGTGGCCGAGAGGTTAAGGCGTTGGACTGCTAATCCAATGTGCTCTGCACGCGTGGGTTCGAATCCCATCCTCGTCGAGATCGTATTTTTTTGTGTGTTAAAAATGTTAATAAATGAATTATTTAAAATTATTAAATATCAAACTTGATTATTTGATTATACAACAAATTAATTTAAAGTGCATAAAATTAAAAGAGCTAAGGGCAAGACAAGCAAAAAACGAATGCGACGAGGATGGGATTCGAACCCACGCGTGCAGAGCACATTGGATTAGCAGTCCAACGCCTTAACCACTCGGCCACCTCGTCTTGTTGGCTGCCGGCGGTCCAATGCGTGTTCTGAACTCTCCAAGGCCCGATTCTCTTTCACCAATAAACGAACATTAATTATGTCAATGAAAATGCCGTGAGAATTACAAAAACAATACACATATTTGTTTGTCTACGCGGCTAAGTGACTGCCCATGGAAAAAAATCACCTATTTGCGGTTAAAGAAAGTAGCCAAGTGGTGGCGCGTGTTTTGTGGTTTCTGGAGTGCAGTCCAAGTGCTTTAATTATTCGGCAATAGAGCTGAACATAGCTCGCATACACTACGCGAACGGTGTATATTAGTTGTGCAATCAGCATAGTTACTTAATAGTAATAGTATGCGTAACTGATAAGTGTTAAATCTCATGAGGAGAATCTTGTTGACGCTTATCAGTAAAAAGAGGTGTTCTAAGACAACATAGACCCATACATCATCATGATAGGAATTGCGACTATTTTCGTTTGTGCTTATTCGATAGAGTATGTGAAGGAAAGAGGTTACATCTGTGCATTTGTTTCATCGAATCAATTTGTTTGCTTAAGCACTATAGAATGGGGAGCTTAAAAGGGTTATTCTCGGATATACTATAGATGCGGTCGTGCCGCTGGCTGACCCAGTTGTTTATATATAAGTTTTTTTTGTTTGTCGAAAATAAAATAAAAGGAAAACAAACAAATCAAAAGTCGTTTACTTTAAATGAGCTGCGAATGCGATGGCTAGCTGATGATGATGATGATGATGATGATTGAAGATGAAAAGTAACTGGCCCAGGTATGCGTATGTCCAGTTGTCAACAGTTGCCATCGTCGTCGTCGTTGTTGTCTTGGTGGTGTTAATGAACCCTATCGCCTGATAGCTGATAGTTGTTTACGTTTGCCTTTATGTACGTTCCAATTGCCGGCATTTACACCTAGTGCGACACATCGGCTTCGTTAGGAAAGTGTGCCCAAGTTTGATGATGCGCAGGCACGCGTGTTTATATTTAGCTGCTGCTGCTGGAGCCTACAAAAAGCCCGCTGTCGGGTGATAGTCACGTGCACAAGGACATTCCAAGGCTAATTACGTTGGCGCGGCGTCGCGCGGGCTTGGCTCTAACATGGCTTGGCTTGGCTTGGCCTGGCTTGGCTCGGCTCGGCTCGGCTCGGCTCGGCTCTATTATAGCACCACCCGTTCATTATTGTTGTTGTTATTATAGCCACTATGCACACAACTATCTCTCTCTCTCTCTCTCCCACACACACTCACTATCTCTCTCTTGCTGCCAGGTTGTCGCTATTTTGCTAGTGGCAGCAGCATCACAATCTGCGGCATCCAAGTACAAACGTGTAGCATAGGTATCTCTGGCTATATCTGCATCTTTGCATCTGCGTGGTTGTCTCCAGTTGCAGTTACAGTCGCCAGCAGTCGCCGCTTAATTAGCTATGTAATTTATTATGGCCCTAATCTGTAGGAGAGCAACTACAGTCACAGTCACAGCCACAGCGGGAACGGCAACGGCAGCGGCGCCGGCGCCAACGCCAACGCCGCTGGCATTGACAAATAAACAAATTATTTATATTAGATTATTAATATTAAGCACTGCACTGCACTGCACTGCCCAGTTGGGCAAAAGTCAGGGAGCGCCAATCTATGTTTATCGGCCTGTCTATAAAATCAACATAATTATATGACGCCAACTCTCTCCTCTCGCCTCTCTCCTCTCTTATCTTTCCCTCTGCTATGACAGGCAGCGGCTTGGCCTAGGGCAAGGGCTTAATATGCAGCTCTATGACTGGCATTAACCGAGAATTATGCAGACTATAAAGATGCACACTATCTCTCTGCGGATGTCGGCTGAGTCTTACATGTGTTCGTACATTGAGGTAATCGCACAATTATGCCCAATTATGCAACAGTTGTTCGTGACTGGGGCATTGCTGCAGTTACAGATGCTCAGGTGCTTAAGCTTGGCGCTAAGCAGATTGCTTTCTCGATATCGTTGACTAATGAGCCTTCTATTGCAACCTCCCCTCCTTCCGGCCTCTCTGGGCCGGCATCAGTGTCATAAAAATTAAAATACATAATCGCGGGCGTTAGTTACAAGGCATGCAGACATACGATCTCGTAATTAACATTTCTCAGATCTTGTTTTTTTTTTTTTTTTTCATTATTTTAAATTTCTTCTTTTGCAATTGCATGTGTGCAGCTGAGACGGGGGCCATTGACACTTGTGTGTGCTTACAATTATATTTATGTACATATGCTAACGTTTGGGCTGGCTGCAATTAGCCGATTTATCACCTGGGAGCGACCCCAGAGCCCCAGAGCTCACAAAACAGATGGAATCTGCAATAGCGACAGCAGCAACAACAGCGGCAACAGCTTTTGCCCTGCTTCTGTCTGTTGAGTCCAACACTCGCCTCTTGGCCAGTTCTGCGCCTGCGCAGCGACGACGTCGACTGCGTCGTCTTAGCCAATATAAAGCACAGCTTCTAAGCGCGCTCAGACTTATTGCCAGCTCAACCCGTCTGTGGTGCAGTTCATCCGTTCTTGTGCGCAGCTCGACAGGATCCCAAATCCTGTTCATAAATCGGAAAGGTTTTCTTATTTGGACAAGTGCAAGTACGCGGTGTCCAAATATTGTGAATTGTGAGGCAAAAAAAAAGGTGTTGCTAAATTGTGAATGGAAATGTTTTCTAAATCAGCTTATAAATAGTTCTTGGAATCAAATTTGATTTGAAAAATGTTTAAATGAGAGCTAAAAAATTGGTTGAATATTTGTTATTAAAATAAAATTTTTTTATAGTGATATTTAGTTCATTTAATATTTATAAGAATTTAATAAAGAATTTAAGCCATTGCTTTTTAGATGGCTTGTGACTTGGAGCTGTGGATATTATATGTACGATTGTATGAATACACAATCTCGCTAACTTATCCTATTAATTATATTGTAAAAGATATCGAATATCTATTGGATATTGTAAGAATCTCTGCAGAATCATAGACATAGGACTTATTATATAGTCTTAATCTTAATAGATTACATCAGATGAATGATGGCTATACGATTTTCTACATTCAATGCAATATATTCAGTATAATAGAAAAATGACTTCTTGATCTATAGTCTAAAGATGATATTGATGAACTCAGATTAGATGAAATGAATCCAGATTATCAAATTTTCCACATTCGATTTAATATTCTTCGCTTTTACAGTTCGCGCCATCGCCATGTCAACTCAGTTGGATTATCTGCGTCTGTTGCTGGCATTGCTGTTGATCTGCCTTACGCAGGGTGCCAATCTGTCGCAGCTGGTCAAGAAACAGACGCAAGCGAAGCAGCCGCAGTTGCCGCAAGCAGCGCAGCAGCAGCAGGCAGCAAGTCACATTGCTGCCGCTGGGCAGCAGTATGCGCATGAGCCGGAGCTGCCAGCTGAGCAGCAGCAGGATATCAAGGGCGAAGAGGAGGATGATCCATATCAAATGCTGCACGAGTTCAAGCCGGATTCGCGTTTGCCAGCCTCAGCAACGAACTACGCTTGGAATCCATATACAGCAGCCGCCACCGCCGCGAATCCTTTTGAGAACATGGTACCGCCGGCACCGGCACCGGCACCGTCACCGGCTATGCCCATGCCCAAGATGCTGCCATTTATTGGGTATGCGCAGCCGCTGCTAATACCCTTTCCGCTGTACATAGCCCCCGACATGTTCTATCCCACATATCCGGGCGCCGGCAATGAACTGGAAGATGTGGTCATGTCTCGTGCAGCCGGCGATCGTCGTCCGCCCGCTGCTCATGCATCTCGCAACTCGCCCATTTACTATGTGCGCCTGCCACCCACGCCGTACATGTTTGTGCCCACCAACCTGGCACCCGCGCCATTTGCCAACAGCTTCTCGCCCCTGCTCACCTATCAGCCCATGCCCACGTTCTCCACCTTTGGCTCGGTCTTCAATTTGCCCGTCAACTTTCTGGCCAACGGCAAGCCCTCCGGCATCTATCAGATGAATGGCGCTGGCAGCGATCTGGCATCATATACACCTGGCTATGGCAGCAGCTTCAATGTGCGCCCGCCCACGCCCTCCAATCCGTATAGACCAGCTCCGGCCGCCAGCTACGGCCATGCGGGCCAGCAGCAAAGCTTCGGGCTGGCCTCCCTGCCAGCACCGCAGCACGACTCCAAGCTGACATCCTTGAAGCGTCCCTTTCTGTTCAATGGCCGCCCCGAGGACATCTACATATTGCCCAACAATCTGAACTCTTTATACAACTACAACGAGCAGAACTACTACTGACCATGGGTGGGTGGGCAGCAACAAAAAGTATTACTAAATCCATTTCCAACTAATTAACAATAAAATTGCATACAAAAAGTTTTATTTGTGCGTTCTTCAAACTTAGTTTGACAAATGATAGCTTATCATCTAGGTTGGTCATCAAAAATATCTTATCTCTTGACACCCTCGAATGGCTTTACATCTGTTATCATCAATAAAGAAATATCTTAAATTAAAAGACAACTTGATAAACTTTGTATTTAACAAGAAAAATAAAATAAAATAATATAAAGGCGAAAATTGTCGGATAAATAGTTAATATTACATAATATTGTCTTAGGGTTAATTTTCTTCTTAAAAATTAAAAAATATTAATCACCGATGGCAGCGACTTTCTTCTTCATTTTCTCAATATATTGGCTGTCGCCCAAATATTTGCTATCCCCAACGAGCTGCCCGGACTTAATATTGAACTCGTATACAATTGGCACACTATTGGGAATGTTGACCTTTTCGATTTGCTGCTCAGACAGACCTAAAAGCGAAAAACGTAAGGATTAAGATTTCTTGAAGAATAATTTCATTGATGTAGCGCACCTTCAATATGCTTGATCAGAGCTCGGGCAACGGTGCCATGGACAACGAGCAAAATACGTGTGCCCATTTGGATTTCGTTTTTGATCTCTAGCCAAATGGGACGGACACGATCCACGCACATGCGCATGGATTCGGTGAGTGGAAATTCACTGGGTGGCACGTCCTGTAAATTTGGATTGTTGGCAATCTGATAGTAATAGACATTGGAGACATCGATCGGTGGGGGCAAGCCGTCGTAGTTGCGTCGCCAGCACTGCACCTGCTCCTCGCCATACTGATTGGCCAGTGCGCGCTTATTGATTCCGGTCAAGTTGCCATAATGCCGCTCGTTCAGCCGCCAATCGGCGACAACCGGCAGAAAGGAGCAGCGCATTTCGTTTAGTATCACGTCGACAGTTGTCCGCGATCGACACAGCTTCGAGCAGTAAACCTTGTCGAAAACCATGTTGGCTTCACTCAACTTGACGGCGGCCAAGCTGCGTGCGTCTTCAAGGCCTAAAACGAAAATCGATGATAAATGAATGAAGCTTACAGGTAGAAATAGAATTTTTGTTTGTTCAGAACAAAAATTATAAAAGACATTAAGATTAAGTCGAAGCAGAAAATAAAATATTTTTATATAAAAATCATAATATTTATACGTAAAATAATAAAATAAAATACTTTATTCTTTTCCTATATATATTTTTTTTGTTATTATAAATCAGTTGAAATTATTAAATTTAAAGACGGAAGCAACAAACATCGGGAAAAAAAAAAACAGAATTAGCAATCACTTTTAAAACTTTCGAGAATCTTTATTTTTTTTTTTTTTTTTTTTTCATTAGTGATATACAATAAAGTTGCAAAAATCAAAAGTCTACAGCAAAATTTAATATAAATACAATGAAAATGTAATTCAATAAGTTTCTGACTTGAAAGCATACGATATTCTATAAAACAATCGATTATATTCAATCAGTACTGAAATACAATACAGTGCGTCGTTCCGATGCGAACTTTAATATAATTGAAACCAACAAAGGTATGCATACACGTAGCTCAACGTCATTACGTTACGTAGCCTATGACAAAAGTGCCATCCCCTATAATATGAGCTTAACGTAGGTGCCGTTATCACGTTAGTAAGCTTACCGCCGTCACTGAGTGGCGCATCGTGCCAGCCACAGAACAGATTCTTCAGATTGAACTCACTCTCGCCATGGCGCACCAGCACAAGTTGATTCGTTCTTACCATCAGGTTGCTGCTGAAACGATAAACAGGTATATGCCTAATTAGTTAGCTGAATTAGCACTAGCGCCAAGCACTGTTTAACTAATAAAATTCAACAAAAAAAAAAAAGAATGTGTTATATGGATCACTCGATATACCGTTTACAGCTCATCCAAAAAATATAAAAACTCCTCTACGAATTCACTTTTTGTTTAGCCGTCTTTGTAGTCGATACAGACTGTTTCTAATGAATTGCTTAGCAACTTTTTGTTGAGCCACGCGGCTTGAGTTGATATTTTTTTGAAACGCGCATACCGCACATTCTTTTGGCTAACATATCCGAAATAAATTCAGAAACAGAAAATAATAATAATAAATACAAAAAAGAAATAAACAGTCCGCGCTCACTGCGAAAACTCAAGCAAGACAAAACGAATTATAATTTGTTTTTGGGTGAACGCTGCTGGCGGCGGCGGCCAGACAGAGAGACAGACATGGGTAGCGCACGCTTTGGCTACGCTTTGGCTACGCTTTGTTCTGTTTTCGTTGTCTGTGTTTTGCTCGTCTCATTCGCCGTTTTCGAGGTATCAAATTTTTGTTTGTTATTTCGCACTTCCTACTGTTACTGTTGTTGCGGTTCCTATTGCCGTCGCAGTCATTGGCATTGCATGCGCCTACAGATTGTCATAGTTTGACTAAATATTTTATTTTTGTTTTTCTGTTGGATCTACGCTTTATTCTTGAACCGCTCACTGAAAATAGCGCGCCAAAGCGTCGTTCGTCTATGCCGTCGCGTGATTGACTCGCCTCGGCTCGCCACACACAATTCGGCTCTACAAGCTATTCACCCCGCTCTCTCTTTTTCGCTCTTACACATTTTACTTACGGCTGTGACGTTGTAGCAGTTCACAAATCTCGCGCATTTCGGTGGTTTTGTTTTTGGTTTTATTTCGCGAATGTTTATGTGGGTTTCGATAACAAATTTTTCACTTTTAGCGTAGCTTTTAGTTTTTTTTTTTTTTTTCTTAATATCAATTATAAATTTGGTACGTTACATTTTTTTCATGACTTCCACATCACTGCATGTCTTCTCTCTCAATGTCTCGCAGTCTCTGTCGCTCTCTATCAGCCACTATATTTATCTGCTTATCCGTTTGCTACACTTTGTTTAGATACTGCGACTTCTGCCTGCAACTACGTTTGTTTTCCTATTGGCCACAGTAGAGTACTGCGCAAAATTCTTATTGGTAAAATATAAGTTGCTCAGTCGCCGTCGGCGTCGACGTTGCTAACGACTGTGACTCAAAGGCTGATGCTGAGCCGGTTGTTGTTGCTTATTTGTTCCACAACACGTTCTGTTCGAGCGAAAAATCAATAAAAAGACGCTCAACACAAGATTTTAAAAACTTTAAACAATTTCCATAACATTTTTAAATTATTTTGTAATATTGTATCGTTAACATATAGAATTAAGAGCCAATGTGACATAAAAAAGTTTGGATATGTGCTAAAAGAAAATATTCCAAGTTGAACACCAAAAATGAGAAGTATTTTTAATATTTTTAAATACACTTAAAACAAGAACACTTACTGCAAAAATTGTATCTTTCAGATTATCTTAGATATTTTTTTTTTCTACGAAATTACTTTTCCACTGAGAACCCAAATCCCATTTGAAAAAGCTTTTATATTATATATACGTGAACATATATTATCTAAATACAATTTGTTGTACAAGTATAAAAAGAGAGAAAGAGAAATATTTGAGAGATATCGTACATATTGAATAAATCGCATTCAAGAAAGAAAAGTTTTATCGGCCACAAATTGGCTCGACTTTGATCTTGATCTTGATCTTTGAGCTGCTACATTACACCCTTGGCAATCATCCAATAAATGCATTCATTTCGAAAGCTTTTCACTATCTGCAGCAGAGGAATTCAAAGATAATACTATTTCACTATTTAAGAGTTCTAAATCGATATTTTAAATATATGTGTTTGGTCTTTGAATTTATACAATAAGTAAGTGTATTTCGTATAAAGTTAAATAAATGTGAATATATCTCTGAAGATAAAGATCGTTTGAAATTATTTCATTATTATTAAATTTTTTTTGAAAGGATAAGATTGATAAATTCCCCAATATTTTTATTTGTATTCTGTTATACTTTTCTTTGTGTTTACTTATTATTATATAGATCTATGATTTTTATGCCATTGAGAGCGAAGTCTGATCAATCTTTTTTATAGCAGACTATTTTTTCTATAAATGTAAAGTCTTTAATTAACTCAAACTTTATATGCGTGTAACATTTTTAATATATTTCCGATACCAATTGGAATTAAAGCTCAGTTACAGCTTACTAACTCTTATTTTGTTATTCTAATTTGCTGCAATAAAAGCTTGAAGGAAAAATTACAAAATAACAAGAGTAGCCGTAATAAACGCCAATTAATTTAGCCACATATTTTCAATTTTATTTTTACACACCCATTAAAAAGGGAGAATCCTAAGACAACTGTAACTAAACCCTGATTCCATTTAAAATGGCAAAAATAAGTGTAATGGTTTTGATAAATGTATGTAAAAGGCATAAGAAGGCCTGCCATATCTCATTAAGTGTATATATTCTTTATCAGGATGACAAGCTGAATCCGTCCGTCCGTCCGTCCGTGTATATGTATGATCGCGTCGATCTCAGAACCTTTAAGAGCTAGAACTTTGATTTTTTTTTTAATTTGTTTCGAGTTTGTTTTAGAAAGTCGATTACTATTCTTGCATATTTGTTATCGCCTTAACACCATATAAAAAAACAGTTTAGATTTTTTTGTTATCTTAAGAGCTAGATTCTTCAAATTTGTATTTTTTTCAAATGTATATTTTTAATAATTTTTATTTTTGCATGTCATTGTTGTAATCTGAGTCTGTTTTTATAGTGAATTTCGGTGGCGAACGCTGAAGTTGGCCAAGAATCTATTCTGGAAGCTGTGCAGCTGCCAAAAATGCGCAGCTTAAAGCCTTAAATGTTATGTGGGCGTTCATAACTGTCGGTTTGTCAACTTATTTTGGCATTATATGCTGGCGCTGTCTCTGAGCAGCAGAAGTCGAGCATAAAATTGAAACTTTCAAGTCATCCACCCCCCAGGGCCGATGGCACTTCCCAAAAGATCTCGACTCTGACGAAGGGCTGTCGGAGACCACGAATCCATATAAAGGCCCAAGCGAACCATGAGCGCGGCTCAGTCGGCAGAGCAACGTGCGTGAGCTTCTTTGTCGCGGGTCGGCAGCGGATGTAAAACGATTGCATTCATCAGTTGATTTACACTTGGCTAAGAAGTCGATGTACATCATTTTGCATAATTGCCAATTTAATTGCACAGAATGTATTTTCCGGCAATTGGCGATCTCTATCAGCGGCTGCTGTTGCTGCTGCCCTTCTCAGCGAGTAGGTATCATGGTTAAATTGAGAGCGCTGTCCACAAATCAATCATGTGTGTCCATAGAATATCTGCGATTGTTATTTGTATTGTGCAAATGTATAATAAGTGCTCCCCAGACATGCATCCATACAGCAGCACACACACACTCACACACACATCGTGCGCATGTGTGCGTAATGGGTTTTACGATCTGTAACGGTACATGCACCTTACGCACAGGGCCAATTTATGAGCCATCTCTAATCTGATACTCATAAAACTGTCAAATCGAGGGGGAGTGGAGCACCTAATGGATAGTAAACAAAGCAGTGGCATGTAAATAATAACAATAATTAAAATTGCATGCACAAATGCTTTACGAATAGCAAATAACCATGGAAGATGTCACAGCGCCGTTATTGTTTACAGAGCGATTACATAAAGATTTCGCAAATATCTTAGCCTTTTGCCCGACTTCCCCACAAAAATTGGACAATTATTGTACACAATTGGCCCTGCGCGTTGGGAATTGAGTCAGAGCAGTTAGCCGCTGTGATTGAATACCTCGGGGTTTGCCCAGCGAAGCTGTAGTGACAGTAGTGACTGGTGACAGTTATAGATAAACTGTGAAGATAATCATTGGTGTGCAACTGGGACTTGAACTCAATTCTCAGTCAATTATATTACTGATAATAAATGAATATTCCCAAAGAAGTCAGAAATGATCAAGCAGAACTATTGCGTTCCGTTTCTTAAAAGGATATACATTTATCTATCATATAGATCAACTACTCACGATTCACACTTATTACCAATTAGATTTGTTGTCGGATGTTCCGGAGTTCACCTACGACGACCCTTCAAATTGGAGATTCAGCTATCCACAATGCGGGGGCAGCGATCAGTCGCCCATTGCATTGGATTCATTCAGTGTAATACCCGTTACCCTGCAGCCTTTGCAGTTTTATCACTATGAGGAGCCCTTCGATGAGCTGCTGACTGTGAGCAATAATGGACACACAGGCATGTAAGCTAGACAACAAAAATGTTTGCCATATTAATCTGGGATCTGTTTCATATGCCATGTAGTGGAGTTCGGAGTGCCGCCAACTGTGCAGGCGGAACGTCCCTTTATCACCGGTGGACTGATGAGAGACTTCTATGAGGCACGGAGTGTTCATTTTCACTGGGGCTCGCCGACCCAAAAGGGCTCTGAGCATGTGATAAACGGACGGCGCTACGATCTAGAAATGCATATCGTGCATCGTAATACACGGTATCCTAGCGATGTTGAGGCCCGAAAGCATTCCGACGGCATAGCCGTGCTCGCTGTGCTCTTCAAGGTGAAGCAGGCAATCACAACTCTTGGAATTAAGCAACCAAATGGTATAAAATTGTATTTTTGCTTGCAGCTGTCTTATCTGTATGAGACGAAACTCAGTGATATTTTTCGCGCGTTGCCGTACCTGGGCAACTTCAATAGCAGCCACACCTCGCCGGCTGTCTTTACGCTCGGATCGCTGCTTGGCAACCTGAATCGACAGAATTTTTATGCCTACACGGGCTCACTGACCACGCCCCCCTGTTCGCCGGCTGTGCTGTGGCACGTCTTTTCCGACATCTTGCCCATTTTCCATTGGGATCTGCCGAAGTTTTGGCAACTTAAAAATCGCCGGGGACAACCGCTGCTGAAAACATTTCGACCCTTGCAGCCATTTAAATCGCGTCAAGTGTTTAGGCATCGAGCTCCCGATGAATTTATCTGGCTTTATTAACTTAACTAGCTAAAAATCTATCTGTGTAACGAATTTATTGCCAAGAAAAAAATTTTCAAGATAAATTTAAATTTTATGCTCCACCAAATGTCCACGTAAGTAATTAGTCAATTGTTACTTGCGGCCACCTCTGTAACGTGACAAGAATGCGGCAAAAAAGCCTAATTCTATGGCCAAAACTGAGGAGCGCATCATGAATGGAGGCAGCTTCAGGACGGGGCGAGGCAGCTTTGTCACGCTGGCGCTCGCATGCATCGACTGTGCGGCGACCGACAACTGCTTCTGCGGGAACATCGAGGTGCGCTGCAAGTCGATCTGTGGCCGAAAATTAATGGTGTGATACTCCTGATCGCGTACATCGAAGGGAGGACGCGGTATGCGAACGCGTGGATTCAGTGGCGGATGGAATGGCTTGACGGCAACCTTTCTATTGTTCCTCTCCTGTTCGGTAATTTTGCTTTGGGAAGGCTTGGCTTTGCTTTCACTATCTATGTCATATGGATCGATGCCGTCATAGTCGACGGGTCGCTCATTATTCTTGATTGGGCCCTTATGGCCCTTTGTCATGATTTTTGCTAACCTCTTACTGATTTTAGTGATTTTCGACTCTAATCGCTTGGGGCTAATGGGTAGCGCCTTTTCTCTTTGCTGCGTTTTCTTATCATTTTTATTCGATGGATTGGACTGGCGTGAAGGCGGCTCTGCGTGTCGTTGCGATCCTTTGGTTGCATCAGACGAAATCCTCTCTTGACGCCATTCGGCTCTGGCCATTTCATTTGTCTCCCGCGGTGTCAATTTACTATTGTTGCCTTGTCTTGGATAGCCCAACTCTGTTGGCCGATTAGCACTCGATGGATTCGGTTGGCGCTGAGAGGTGCTTGCCGGCAATGGAAATTGCATTTTATTGGCCTTATCCAGTGAAGCATCCTCTGGTGTGATTTCATCGAACTGCGAACGCGCGTCTTCGAGCGGCAGCACTTCAGAACGATTTTGATATTTATTTTTCAGCTGACGTTCTAGATTCTTGGCTTCTGTTAACTTTTTTGCTTTTACTTGGCGTCTGGCAATGAAATCAACCAGATGACGATATTTGGAGCCATCCGAATCTTGATGGCTGCTCGTTTCTGCTATCCTCTTTAGCCGATTGAGAGGTTTGTCAAATTTCTCACTATCCAACAGCCAGTCCCATTCTGAGCTATGCTTGGCAGTTTGGCCGTGAGCCTTTGCCGTATCGTTAGTCTCTCCAAGTTTCATATGTGGCATATTCTCGACATTGCTTCCACCGACTCGAATATCCGCGGGCTCGATGTCCAATGGACGCCTCTTTTCGTTTTTCAGCGTAGAATCAGCTCTCTCTGGAATACCACCATAAGTCATTCTTTGCTTGCTGCGCTCCTTTTCTAAGGTGTTCGTGTCGAACGAAAGTGTTTGCCTTTGACATTTCGCTACGTCCTTACATCTATTATTTATCTGTTGACCGTCTGGCAGCGTCTCGTTTTCTTTATTTTTAAACCACATATTCTCTGTATATATTGGATCTTCGACTAGCTTAGCCCGATCTAATTTGGAATCGCTCTGTCTTATCTGCAAATACTGACCATATTTCTCAACGTTGTCCACGTCTGTAGCCTCATTTTCATCTAGAAGATCCATCGCTTGTTTTATATTTTGTGGCTGTGCTTTCTTCTCCGATGCTGAGGCTCGTTCCAAGATACGATCTTTGGGTTCTTTGTTCTTCTGAGGCACTTCCTGTCGGGGATTTTCATCCGCGCGATTGTCTTTCCTCGATCGCTCTCTGCTTTCAATCTCGTTTGGTATCTCGGTATCGAGAATAGTATTCTCCACTTCCGCTTTTAAGTTCTGAATAAATTTAGCGTCCTTTGAATCCGGTTGCCAAGCACGCTTATCGCCGTCATAGTTGAACTCGACCATTCTAGTATTTTTATCCAATGTCTTGCCATCAAGTCGTCCTTGGTTTGAGTTTGGCAAGCCGTCGGCAGTCATAGCAACAGTTTTTTGCAAGTCTTGCCTCGATACATCGTCGCCAATGTCTCTGAGGACAGGAGTTTGAACTTGCTCATCCAATGCGTCGACCTGTTTTAGGTCTTCGACTGAAAAACGCGAAGGCAACGACTGCAGACGATTCTCATTCTCATTGAAGAATTGCACTTCTTGACTATTCTCCATTTTATGGTAAACTATGGGATCGATCACATTAGTATTGTTGACATTTGCAAGATTTGGTGACATTTTCTTATGGGAGCCGGGCATCAACAGGGAATCTTCAATAACATCTGTTTTGCGCATCTTATCATTGCTATTTGACTTTGAATCTCTGGTATTAATTTTGAATGCGATTGGCTTCAGTAAAAGCGACTTGGGCAGTTCTTCTTGGAACTCTAACTTGCCCTTATTTAACGATAGTTGTTCCCATTTCTCCTTCATCTCCAGCTCAGCTTTGCTTGATGGTGAGGACTTATCTCCCTCGCTTGGAGCCTTTTTTGATCGTATACTTATCTTATAATCGTATTTATAGCCCTTAGAATTAGCATTTTCTTTGTCTGTGTTTACTCTCGTATAATCTTCTGCAAATTTATCATTTTTACTTTGAGCTTCCGCGTGGTTTTGCTTATCCAGATATTCTCTCATGAGTTGATTTTGAAGAGTGGACTTCTTTAGGGACTTCAGTTCTAGCTCTTCCTTTGTCTTGCGCATCATTTTTGAAAATTTGTCCCGTTGTTTGTCTTCAGACAGATGCATTTCCTCTCTATTCAACGCTTCGGTTTTCTTATTTGCCGATTTTGTTGTTCGCCCGTCAGGGTTCTCATTAAATTGTTTATCGGACGATCCTGATCTAGACATGTTTTTCGACTGCGTTGCGCTGTCGTCGAGGTCATTTTTATTTCCCTTGACCCGCACCTTCAACGCTTCATATTTATTAATTTTAGGTCGCGCTTGATGTTGGGTTGTAGTAGTTGGCCTTATTTTATTATCGGAGACCATATTACCTTCTGACATTACGACCGGCGTGGTTTGCGAGTCCATTCCAAAGTCAGATGCACTGTATTGTGAGCCGATGAGTTGGATGTCCTTGTTTGGTATTGCCGTTTCTTTTATCTGAAGGCAAATTTCTGGATCATCCTTTATTGATCCCATTTCAAAAGAAAATTCCATTGTTCCACTGTCGGATTTGGACTCAGAAATTTCAGTTACAGCATTAGAGTTACGAACAGCCTTTTTTTCCTCTGTAGAAATGTTTTGGTCATTAAAATATTCGAAGTAAGGTTTCCAGAACCCATTGTCGCCCGAGGTGTTGAGAACGAGTTCGTCATTTATACTTTCAAGGCTTTGGCTGCTACCTGCTGGTGCAGTACTGAAATCGGGAACTGTGTCAGCTACATTCTCAAGAATACTATCTGTATTGGAAGTAAACACTGGAAACTCATCTTTCTGCAAATTGGTGATGGAGTAATTGCTAAAAGAGAATGGGATTGATAAATCAGGTTTGATAGTTTGCATTTTGTACAAGGTAACCAACCTCAAGTCGGGATGGTTGCGGAGGGTTTCAACAATTTCATGCGGTGGAACCTCCCTCTGGCAAATTCGATGTATGGTCGAAAACAATGGGTATCTGTAATAAACAAATATTGATTAGCTAATGTGTGGCTACGTTTATTAAACACTCACGTTTCGTGCAAATTCGATTTATCCAAATACGAAAATACCTCTTCTGCAATAATGGGCCCCAGCAACTTGCGTCCGCTTATCAAATTCGCTTCAATTTCTGGTATTGTTTTTCTTGAAGTAACCAGGTTTTTGGCAAAGGTAACATTCTTATCACCTAAATAATCGAGAAGTGTTAATGAGAGATAAACTATGTAGGTTCTCTTCTGCACGCATAACAGACAACTGGCACTCACCATACGAGGAAGCCACGGAATTCGCTAGACCACAGCTTTCGATGAGTGTCGAAACCTTTGTTGTTGGATTGAAATTCTTGATGAAACGCATCATTTCTTTCAAGCCCAGATGAAGACAGGCGACGCGAGCATTGTCACCCAACCGCAAGCCATCAATGAAGCCGGCACTTAGCGCAACCAAGTCCTTCAAGGTATTGCACAATTCAACTCCATCAACATCGTCAATGGCAAAAACCATACAGTTGTCGGTCTGGATCAAATTGGTTAACTCGATTGCATGCTCTTCGTTGTTGCAGCCAATAGTGATCTCGCAGAGTTTACCCTGAGCCATTTCCATAGCACTGTTGGCATTCATCATTGAGTAGCACGGTATACCCAACTGTTTGGAAATGGCATGCGAATAAAGATCAATTTCACCATCTTTAATGTGCTCGAGTCCCTTTATAAGCGAAATTGCATAGGCTCCCGGTTTCACATTGTCCGCTAATATATTACAATATGCTTTTAAAAAGCTATGCGGCGTGGCGAAGATCAATATGTCGGCTTCATGGGCAGCTTCGATCAGGTCATTGACTGCAACCTGAATGCCGAAATATAAGTGAGTCATAAACAATAAACTGAAAAGTGGACATTACCAAATTCTGGGGTAGCTTTATACCAGGCAAATATTTAATATTTTCATGTCTCTCATTCATGACCTCTGCAAGGTAATTGTTTCTCACGACCTCATCGTACACGTATATGTTAACTCTGGGATCGAAGCCATAATTGGCTACATTTTTGCACACAGCAGTTGCAATTGCTGATCCCCTGAAACACACGTACAGATGACTTTGCTCAAAGAAAAATATGTAAATCGTGGACCTACCAGGCTTCCGATCCAATGATGCATACTTTTGGATTTTTCGTCATAGTCAATACTTTAAAATTTAATACCGAATGGAGGCCACAAGCATCAATAGTAAATTTTAACAATTTCCAAACAAATTTAGAAGGTCCAAGAAATTTTAATTTTGTACAAATTTTTATAAATTCCAAGATGTTACTCTGTGAAAAATGTCCAGATATACTAAATTTGTTTCCAAATCGAAAATGCTGACATAGAATTCAGTGACAGCTTCTTCAACTATACGCTTGAAATTCGTAAACGATCTCTGATGACGGTTCCAGTGTCGATTCATTTGCCAGTCGCACGTTCTTTGCGATTTGTTTTTTTTCCTTCTCCTTTTCCTGTTGCGCTTCCTGCTGGGAAATCGCACGCAGCTCAAATTCTGTTATGATTTGCGAAATGCGACTTTTGGCCTCGGCTGCCAATTTGGGAGGCAAGCTCTTAATGCTGATACATGCGCTTTCGAAAAACAAATCATAACTGTCTAGTTGTTGTATATGCAGATTTTTGTGATTTAAAGCGATCGTAGATGATTCTTTTTGCTCATGCGACTGAGATTGTTTTGCTGCCAAGTCTTGTAGATAGTCGTTTAACAATGCGCGATCTTGCACAATGCTCTGCAATAATTGCTCGCGGTTGAGCAGTGGCTTAGATTTCATGCTATGGCGCCTGAAAGCCATGATGCAATAGTGCCAGTTTATTATAATTATTCTGGGCTGAAAATAATAGCATAATAATATTTTAAAGTGTATGTGCTTATGACTAAGGGCTTACCTAAAGTCTTCAAGGATTATGAACATTTGTAAACAATTCGCCGACAGCAGCTAATAGTGATGTGCAATGCCAATAACTACATATCGATAGGCGTGCGATGAATCGAATTTTTTATTTAATACAAATATTGAATACTCCACTTATACCCACTTAAATCTATTTACAATTTTTGTACAAATTAATTCTAGTCCTCTAATCATTTCTTTGCATCTTAAGCCCGGCTTTCTATTTCATGTCATGGATCTAAAGCAGCCAGCAATGCGTTGGTCTCCGTTGGCATCCGGGCTTATTAGATGACCATTTTTTGCCATTGGTGTCATGGGTATCTCTATACCTACGGCATCTCCGTGCTCATCATTGTCTTTCAAGGCGCGCAGCTCAAGCTCACAAATAAGCTGCGATACCCTCATCTTTGCTTCTGCAACAAGTTTCGGAGAAAGCGCCTTAACACTGGAGCTAACACTTTCGAAGAACAGATCCACATGATTTTTCTCTCGTAGGGGAGGTGGCGGTAATTGAACTCCAATCAACTCACGAAATGATTCCATAAGCTCGTTCTTGTCCTGTTGGATTTGCATCAACAGTTTTAATCCTTCTTTATTAGACGTAGAGTTGCCGCTACGACTGGGCACCGATTTAATAATAGGCGGTTCCGCTTTTGCGCTGTTTGCTGTCATAAGAGTCCCTTGCGAGCTTGCAATCTGGGTAATTTGTAGCTGTTCCTGTGCGGATTCCTCAATTACCTCGAAGTTATGCGTGCTGCCGTTGAAAATAACTTTTAATGCTGCCTGAGCTGAGGGGAAATATTCCTACCTTTCTTCGATGACCCCATCATCGGTAATTGCTGCGACAGGCGCCGCCTCTAAAAGAGCACTTTCCCGAACGATGCTCACGGGCTCCTGTTTCACCTCCTTAAGTGAGCGTTTTCGTTGGTGATAGTATTTACTACGCTCTTGACGTATGCTTAACTCCTTTCGCACAGCACCTTCGCCTTTGGTCACCAGTGACTCCGCATTTCGTTTGTGCTTCGTTGTACGTTCATGTCTCACCAAGTGACAACGATTGCAATCCAGATGACATTGGCAAGCGCGGCAGAAAGGCTTGTTGGGATCATCGGCGGAGCGCCTAAGCCATGGATCGAAGAGGCTAAGCCATTTGTCGCAAAACTTTTGGCTATATTTCAGTTTCCCACATCCAGTTTTAACTTTATCTTTTATTTTTATTTTTGTATCTTTCCTAAATATAATTTAATGCTTAAATTTCAGAACTCAACTTTCTTATCAGCGCTTACCAGTCAGAATCGGAATTGTTTTCGGAGAAACTCATCTTATTTACGATTTGCTCCTTTATTTAGTGTTTTGTTTTTTGTTTATTTATTCACGAATACCATCGATATATTTGTCGTTTAACATTTTTCATCGATTGTCAGTTGCTTTCGTTATGTTATCGATTCAATATAATCTGCACTATTTCAATAAAACGCCTCTCGTGAATCTGAGTTGAATATAAAATGGACCGAATAATGTCTATAGATATACTAAATGAAAGGAATATAGTGTTCATTGCCTAAAGGGCTAGGCTTTACTAAAACGATTGTCTTGTAATATTTAAGTTAAATAGTATAATATTTTATAAATACGATTTTAGTATAATAAATGATTATAAAAATACATAAAATACATTTTGAATTATCATCCAAATTCAAAGAGCGCTTATAGTCCGCCTTGGCGACTTTTTTGGATTTTTCTATTTTTGTAAATGCTGTTTGCAGTATTCCCAAATAAACAAAGACCCAGTCACATGCACATTTAAGGAACGCACCACCCCAAACTGTGGTATTTCCACAGCAAAATCCAGCAATGCTATTAGATCCACAGGGATTCCATGCTTCTCATGACTATAGGAAAAATAATTAATTATTAATGTTTAGAGAATATTTGAGGCTTATAAAATAAATTTACCCCAATAGCAAAATACATTTTTCAGGAAATTTAAAGCCTGTGAAATTAACGCTATGTGCTGTTTGCTCGGCACCAACAATTTTATATCCCTCGGATTGTTTTTCAATCAAATAGCTAGCAAGTGAAGCGGGCTTTACTTCAGCAATATTAAGCGTCTTCTCTGCGGTCATGCTAAAAATCAAGTCATTTTCATAAGCAGTCGATTTGATAAATTGAATTCTTACCTCAAATTAGTAAAATCACTTTTGAGGGCAAACGATTTGGAGCCCAGTACCAAGGTCTTAACCCCAAAAACCTCACATGTGCGCGCTAAGCCGCCAAGATTTGGTAACTTATCTACGAGGGACGCAACTACTATCAGCTCGCGCTCATTCAACTTGTCTGAACTTTGGGTCAAGTCATTGTCATTATAAATATCGTTAATAGGATTCATTTTCCGCTGAACGTTCAAATTTTCCACCTCGACGCGAGCTTCTGGGATTGTAGTTATTGGATTCCTTCTTGCTTTTAAGGCAGCTCGCGCTACTTCTATTTTGACTTTAAGCTCAGAATCAACGATCAAGGGTTTTATATACTCATCAAATGGCGTATTTGTCATATACAAGATAATATCAGCATGTAAGTATATCGAACATATTTCGGGTAATAAGAGGCGAGTTTCATTGCTCAACTCTTGTAACTTTGTTCCCAACGTCATCTCAATGCTAGCTTTTATTGCGCTAATTGTAGGCCATTCCATACTAAAAGTATTCAATAGATTAATTGCATATATGAATTATATATTTGTAATAGTTACCTATTTTTCTCGCACTTTACAGCAATCTTATGGAGCACGAGTTGGGCGAAAAGTCGTGTTTGATAGTGGGCTCCCATTGTGTGTGGTAACAGCATGTTTACAATCCTATGTAATTGGATGCTCTCAAGAGCTTTCCAATTCAGACAACAATATATATGAGCAATGGAAATGAGTGATACTTGTTGACTTGGCTTAAGTGTTCCCAATGAATACATTTTTTCCATCAACTCATTGATATCAGGAAGCAGCTGAGCTACAAGGCACTCATACATATAGCTGATGTTCAGCTGATCATTAAGCGACAGCACAGCATTCCACATTTCTTCGGACCATACAATTCCGTCCTTCAATATCAAAAGTGCTCTAGCAATGCGTATTTTGGTTCTATGCTCTTTGCAATTTTCATAGTAACGAGGTTTCTTCACGTTTAACTCCTTGTTGATGGCTTGCAATACACTACAGTAGTAAATGCCCTTTACTACAGCCGTCTTTGGCATTTGCTTTAGAAAATATATATATCTCGTTCGCAAATCTACATCTTCGAATGGAGAGTCATCAAGGCTGTCGATATATGCTAACTCAATGCTGTGTGTATATATGAAAACAAATATAATTAACTTATTTAATTTACTATTAAGTGCATTTACCGCTCATCTCCAGTGCTGATCGCGCCATTGAGGATACTTTCTACAATCAGGGAATCGGGTATTGAATTGGTTAATATGTACGAACATATGAGACCATTGCGATTATTGATTATGTCTCTCACAAGCTTCGTATTTTCATCATCGCTCAGAAACCTTTTCGCATATTTTACAATGCTCGCAGTCCTGTGATAGAAGATATTTATTAATTGTAAAGCAAATTATGGCAATATTAGGATGTTTCTTTTAGCTTACACTTCGTCACAGTTTGAATGTTTATTCGACAAGTTGACCACAGTGGAAAGTACTTTTGTTTCGTCTTCGATTCTTGTGTCGCTAAGTTCTAATAATTGTGCTAAATGAACCAACGTTGCTTTTGTACCACTTTCCAACAGATCACACGGCTCGAAGCCAAGCTCTTTCAATTGGGTCCAGGTTTCGAGATTAGCTCGGACAAAGCAATCAACGCAGTGCTCCAACACAAACGATTTCTCATCCTTTGTTTGACAGTTCAGCTGCCGCAACATATGTTGTTGCATTTCTCCAAGATTAGCGGCCCTCTCAAACATTTCAGTATCGACATTGTATTGAGTTCTATAAAAATGCAAACAGATCTGCTGTTGCTCGGGCTCTATGTCATTTAAACTGAAAATGGGAAGTAGGCGCCACCAACCGTGTTGCGAGGTTGGCAATTCACGTAATTGTTTTATAAGTTCGTCTATCAATATCGATTTGCCGCCATTCTTAAAAATGATTTCGCCGCAACGCTTGCTAAAACGGGATATATTTTCACCAAAGTTCTCGCAATCTTGTATCTTCGCCTTCAATCGTATGTAGTCATAAAATTGATCGGTCACATTGAATAGCGTCTCAATAAAGATCATATAATCGGCCAGTTTCAAGCCGCTTATAGTGGTCTACAATAAACGATTAAATATATTAATACATATATATACTTAGATTGAAATGGTCACCAATTTACCTCCAAGAGATGTAAGACAAGTTCGTTTGCTCTTTGCCGCAACGATGCATTGGTTAATGCACGTACTCGTGAGCTGAGCTGCAGGAGAACTTTTTTGTTAGTGAGGGGAGCTTTCACCGGTTTCATTTTGCTCAGCCAAAAATGCAGTGGAACGGAGTGCCATGACACTGTGACCATTGCTTCCAGGAACTCCTGTGCCTCGGGCTCGTCTGACATGAATGCCTCCATGTCTATTTCTGGCAAAAAGTAACTTTCGACATTGTACAGCTGTGTTCTATTTGTGGCTGCAAGGAATTCGGCCAGTAGCTTGTAACGGCATAACTTAGGAAAGTCAAAATGTTTAAAAATAAATTCCAATGTCCAGCGTAGAACCAATATGTTTTTATCCTGTAATAAACGGGCATATAAGATGCGCAACCAGATCAACCAATCAGCATGCTGATTGCTCTCCGCGATACGGGGCAGCAAGGTATTCAAAGTGGGCAGCACTAAATGTGATTGGTGCTCTTCCAGGGTCTCCATTATGACGATATAGGAGGACCACATCTGCTCATCGCATTTGAGAGTGTCGAGCACACGAGTGCTCCGTCCAGCAGTGCTAGCAGTTGATTCCTCTTGCACTAAACTCAGAAGCTTCCTCATAAGAAAGTACGCTGACCTGCGTTGCTCCCGAGCTTCCGACTGCAGCAGACCTTGTATGACTGTGTATAGGTCTGATGAACAGACAAACTCTTCGCCCATTTCACGCAGCAAATCATCAAAGAGCTGCACAAGGATTTGCGCAGCATGCGGCTGACGCTCGTTGCTTAGGCTTAGAGACCATAGCTGGCGTAATAGGAATTTGCCATCAATGCGAGGGAACTTGCGTGCATGAATTTGAACACAGATGAGCAAATTAGCGACCAACTGGCGGTGTAGGCCATTTGGAAGTCCGTCATCAGCACCCTCGGCGATGACAACCGAAATTAATTTGTGAAATACTTTCGAGCCAAATTTCACATTCCACCTGTTGTTGCTCTGCAACAGGTTGTAGATGCACTGAAGTACGCGCTTGAGGGCTACTTCATTATGCTTATGCAGATCAATTAAATCGTATAGCAACTCATCCAGCTCGGCGATCTCACCCAATAAGTTTTGGTTTTGAATATATGTTTCGACAGCCTGCACAACCGCGTTAGTTCCAGTTGCACTTGTAGCTCTTCTTGAAGGCAACGCCATTTTGAATACACTGCAACTCGTAATTCTGCAATATTTTTATTAGTCACCGCACTATTGTTGCTATTTCACAAGTCCACTTTTAATTTGTTTACCAATCGATATACTTACAGCAGTCGATAGTAAGCTATTATCGTGTAATATCATTCGATTACTTTAAGCAGTCTGGCAGCACTATAATAACGTTGATTTATTTTTTAAATGGTTACTAAACACATAAATAAAGAGATGAAAGATGGAAGATGCACAAATCAATTTTTTATTTGGCGTTAAAATATGCAAAACAATAAAAATTTCATTTATGCCAGTGCAGCTTAGCGTTACAAAGTTTTATTTGCCTTACGAATTTGTTTTGTTCTCAACATTTACTTGCGGGCTTTGACTTGCTTAACATTATTGGACTTAGTCAATTCTTAGACAGATTCACATTTCTTTTTATTTGCCTTTTCTTTCAACGTTTTTTACTCGTTTCCATTTGCTCTGTCAGTTTGTTTTCGTCACAACTTTTTTTAATCTCTTTCTTTTTTGGCTGAATGGGACTTTTTTTTTTAGATTTGGAATTGGACTTCGATACATTCTTTTTTGTGTACAAGAGACGAAATGATATCTTTTCTGCTTTTAAGGCATTTACAATCATTATTGTCATTGGGGTCTCTGGATTTACGAGATTCATTTTGGCCATATTCCCTAAGCCAAAGGTAAGAATCGTCTCAAAGTCCTCGCAACCATGGGCCATTATCTCTAACACGATAGGGTATATGCCGCGGTAAATAGTCGACTGTCGTGCTACCTTTTGCTGACCGGTGAGAAAAACAATCGGACATCTGGGTCGAAATTGACTAATTAAATTAGCTACAGCCGGAGATGGGCTCGCTACAACAATTGCATTCGCTTGACCCAAGGAGGCGATCTCACTGATGCCGGCAATAATCGCCGAAATGTTTTCAGATGATGATTTCATATAGCTCTTCACTTCGTTTTGCAACCGCTCATACCATAGAGCATTTTCCACCTTTGCGCAAATTCTCGCCATGCATTTGACACACTCCACCGGGTATTTGCCCTTGGCCGTTTCGCCGGAGAGCATTACACAGTCGGCGCCATCAAATATAGCATTAGCGACATCAGAGGCTTCGGCACGCGTTGGTCGTGGTTTGTTCGTCATTGACTCCAACATTTGAGTGGCACATATGACAGGCTTTCCAACCTTGTTGCATTTGGCAACTATAGATTTTTGTGCTAGTACAACTTCCTCGGTTAAGATCTCGATACCGAGATCACCGCGCGCCACCATGATTCCATCCGAAGCTTTAATGATGTCATCTATATTCTGCATGCCCTGTTGATTCTCAATTTTGGATATGATTTTTATGTGCTTTCCCTTTGGTCCCAGAATATCACGGATTTCTGTGATGGCTTGAGCATTGCGTATAAACGATGCAAAGATCATGTCCACATCGTGCTCAACGCCAAATTGTAAGTCCTGCTTATCCTTTTCCGAAACAGATGGCAAATCGACAGGAATACCCGGAAGATTCACACCTTTGTGAGAACCTATTTTTCCACCGTTGACAATCTCGCACGTAACTTCTGAGCCAGAGGACTCCTTAACGCGCAACGAGATCTGTCCATCATCGATAAATATTAAGTTCCCTTTCTTGACAATCTTTGGCAACTGTTTATAGTCTACATAGACAGCATCTTTGCCGCCTTTGGTCATCATATCCTCATTGGTGGATAGCTTAATTTGCTCACCTTGCTTGAGTTCAACTTCAGCAGTATCGCTGCCCGATATCTGACCCGTACGTATTTCTGGCCCCTTAGTATCCAAAGCAATGGCCACTGGCTTGTAGGCGCCAACCTTTTTTGCATAGCAATCAATGGCCTGCCTGGCCGCTTGTATTGTATTACAATGATATTCGTATGAGCCGTGCGAGAAATTTAATCGGACAACTCGCATCCCGGCTTCGATAAGCTTTACCAAAATGTGTGCCTTATTGGAAGCAGGTCCAATAGTGCAAATGATTCCGCTTAACGCATAATTTAAGGCGGGCGAATTGAATCGCAACCGACTCTGATAGTCAATTTGCGATGAGAACGGTCCTCGATCCAGAACCACCTTAGGTTTTTTTTCCTACAAATCCAAAGGACAGTTTATCATAGCTCTTATAGTTAAGCAATAGAACAGCCGCTTACATGGTCTAACTTGGCATTGGTCGAATACTTGGTAGAATTTAGTTGTAACCGTGGCAGCAAGGTCTGCAGGGGCGCAGACGTTGGCGTTATGCACCGCGTAATGAATATCATCAATGTGCGAAACTCTTACAGTTTGTATCAATATTTTGGAATTTAATTTTGAAAAACTTTATTTGATTTTGAGAAAATAGTCGCCTATATAAATAATATGTCTAGCAATGCCAACGGCAAATCCAAAACCAAATCGATTTCATACACATATCCTAGAAATATTTTGCATATCTATATATGCATATATCGACCGCTAAAACAATAAAGTTAAGCACAACTAATCAATATCATTTAACGAGAGACAATAAAACTTAGAGTATACATAAATAATACTTGGGGGTTAATGACATCATCGATTTTATTTCAATCAATTCATTTGTCGCCTTTTTTTTATATTCTGAACTATTTGTACTTGATAATCGTTCTTGGACTGAGGTAGATTTCTTATATACTTGAAATCGGGGTAAATTGATGTATACATAGTTTTTTTTTATTAATCCTTGTTACTATAAAGAACTCTATGTTTAACAATGATAAATAATATTTGTATGTTTGTATTTGTGTTTATGTGTAGAAGAGTGGCTCCAAGGAGTCATTCTGTGGCGCTTTGACAGCAGATAGATGTATCCAATTTGGTTATCCAATAATCCGTATATATTTTTGAGAATTTTTAATAAATTAACTTGGTTAATAACAGTAATTGATGCACGCGCACAGCGCTTAAAACGCAGACGCAGTGCTGCTATCGATCTCTCTAGGTGCAAAAACCAGGCTTATTCGACCGTGCTGCAAAATAGATGAAGGATAAGTTAAGACTGGGTTGGTATTGGGTTTCTTGTCAGCATTTTACGTACACAATACGAATGGTGTTGGTGAAGCCAGAGCCCTGCTTCCAGCCAGTGACAATGACCACAGAGTCGCCGGCTTTGATAAAGCCGTTCTTCTTGCCCACCTGCAGACCGAACTGGACACGCACATCAACATCCTTTAGCCAGTCATCGAGGGCGGGCTCTGCTAAATTGAGTGTACGTTAGATTTGATAATCTGAGCTATTGAACGCAACACCTACCCTTATAGATAAGTGGCACCAGGCCACGGTATAGATGAGCCTGGCGAGCAGTTTGGGCGAAACGCGTGACGGCAATGATGGGGCAACGTGGGCGATACTTGCTCACCAGGAATGCGGACTTTCCGCTGGTGGTTATTACGACAATGGCGGCTGCCTTGGCCTTGTTGGCTGCCTCGACAGCGGCAATGGCCGCCGCATGCGCAGCATTCAGAGTGGTTGCGGATGCTCCGCGTACCAAATCAGCAAATAGATTCTGATGCCACAGAGCAGCCTCGGCCTCCTTGCATGTCTTGGCCATGGTCAGTACACACTCCAGAGGGTATTCGCCCTTGGCGGTCTCGCCAGACAACATGACACAATCGGCGCCATCGAGCACAGCATTGGCCACGTCGGAGATTTCGGCACGAGTGGGGCGTGGCTTCTTTACCATGGACTCCAACATCTGAGTGGCGCAGATAACGGGCTTGCCGGCCTTGTTGCAGCGGGCGATCATCGCCTTTTGGGCCAGGAACACCTTCTCGGCGGGTATTTCAATACCGAGATCACCACGAGCAACCATGATACCGTCACCGGCCTCAATAATCTCATCCAGATTGTGCATGCCCTGCTGGTTCTCAATCTTGGAGATGATCTTGATGTTCTTACCCTTCTCGCCGAGGACTTTGCGGATTTCAGTTAGTGCGGCAGCATTACGAATGAATGATGCAAAGATCATGTCCACATCCTGCTCTACGCCGAACTGCAAGTCAGACTTGTCCTTCTCGGAAACAGCTGGCAAGTCGACAGGTACGCCGGGCAGATTGACACCCTTGCGGGAGCCAAGAGCACCGCCGTTCTCAACCTCGCAAGTCACAGTGTCCTTGGAAACCTCGCGCACCACCAGCGAGATGAGTCCATCGTCGACAAAGACACGATTGCCCGGTTTGACGACGTTAACAATGTTCACGTAATCCACATAGACCACCTCGAGAGATCCCTTTTCGAGGAAATCCTTGTTGGTGGTGAGCTTGATGGTCTCGCCCTTCTTCAGCTCAATTTCAGCAGTGCCACTGCCGCCGATCAGACCAGTACGAATCTCAGGACCCTTGGTATCGAGGGCAATAGCAACTGGATGCTCGTATCCCAGCTTGGCCGAATAGTTCTTAACAGCCTGACGCACATTGGCCACAGTCTCAGCGTGGTATTCGTGCGAGCCATGAGAAAAGTTCATGCGTGCCACATTCATGCCAGTGGCGATCATCTTCTCCAGCATCTCGACGCTGCGCGATGCGGGTCCGATGGTGCACACAATGCCGGACAGACGCACATGGGGTACAGGTGAGTCGAACTGCAGGCGGCACATATGCTCCAATTGGCTTTCAGCTCCGGCAGCCATGTTTTGTGGTACTTCGTTTGGCTACAATAACAATAAAGCAGACAGCAATAAATATAATTTCCAATAAGCAAAATAATTATCGCCGCCAATGAGGTGGATAATCAACTTCTGCTGACTTCGTTGGTTTATGGTTCGTTATATCGATATTTGCCTACCGACACGCGATGAGCGAGACAGGAGGAGAGTGAGAGAGACAGAAAGACAGACAGAGGGAGAGGGGCTTTTTACGCATGGGAGAGCGCCTGCAAATGAGTGTGGGCATAGAGGTGCGAGAGCCGCAATATGAGAGTCTGACAGACGGAAGAGATTTTATGCATCGGCAACGGTCCGGCACTGCATCTGCGAAGGTCAAAACTTTTGCATTTGCAGCAAGAAAAAAACAAATTAAAACAGTTGCATAATGATGTAGCCACAATCTAAGCGAATAACTGATAGAATTTCGCCTCAAGCTGATTGGCATATCTATAAATTTATATATATATATATACATAAATATATTTATATAAAAAATTCTGTACTCGATTGGGTCTTCTTACCTTTAGCTGCGGTACCTCGTCATAAATTGTTACGTTAACCATTTTGTTGCCTACTAGATTGACAGTGTATAAGCCACGACAATTATATTTAGAGTGTTGCCCAACACGGATACGGATGATACGCACAAAACAGAAACTAACGATGCGCTGAATGGCAAAAATGTTTGCGTTTAAGACCTAAGCGCACCAGGGTTTTTCACACAATGGCATAAAACGTTCGACTGGCCGAGTCTGGGTGGAAAATTTTGGCAAAAGCATTTAGAATGTCGGTAATGCACAATGAGCGCAAAACCACGAGACTCTGGTGAAAATGCCAAACGAATGCTTCTCCCTAACTGAGAGAGCGTGGCGCCGCCAGTGGTGCAAACAGGCGAACGGCAACAGGCCACCCCTAAATAGCCTCCCAAGCACAGTTACGAGAGGCATTTTACAAAAGTTTATCTCTTAAAGCAAAAAGCTTGATATTCAGCTGTCACACTGGCACTGTCGGGGACACGAGGCTGGACGCTTAGTCAGCTGGCCGTAGTGAGTTCAATAATACATGCGATCGCTGAGAGTGTAAACAAAAAACTGATCGTCAGCTGTTCGATGCCGAAAATACACACTCATGCACACACCTAAATGTATAAAAAATAAAAGCTAGCAAATGTCCAATTATCAGCTGTCGAATACAGAAAAAACGCTGCTACCACCGTTTTTGCAGCTGACCTTGAATTTAATCAAATAATATAATCTCCATTCCGTATAGAACGCATGCTCCTAATCATTCTATCTCACTCCCACTTGCCACATGATGCGATTGCGTGGAACGTATCGGCTGCGGGGGTGCTTAACGCGTGACACGCACAGAGTCTAGCAGAGCTTTTGCTCAACGAATCCAAAACAACAACAGCGTCAACATATTATACGTTGGAAAAAGTTCTCTTTAAGTGAAAGTGCGCTGGGGCTTTTTATCAATTTTCAAAAGGCTATTCGACTCTGCCCTTGAACCTGTTAGCGAAGGACATTGGCACAATAAATGAAGTTACAAACATATAAAATGTGCTCTCTTAAAAGTCAACGAGCAATCAAATTAAACAAATTGAAATGAATTAAGGCCGGCAAATTATAATCAGCATTTAATTACTCATCGCCGTGGGATTTTGTATTTTTGAAACATACATACATACATTTATGTATAAATACAAACAAATGTTCATCGTATATGTTTGCTGTGAGTATAAATATGTAGAGGCGATAAAGGTATTCAATTTAAGGCTTAAAAAAAAAATAATTGACACTTGGTGATTATTATTGCATTTTCCAATGGCGTGTTTGCTCTCTATGTTTGCAAGAGAGATGTGCGAGTTTCCGTGTGCCTTTGTATGGAATGACTTCTATTTCACCTTTACATATTTTTTACCCGCGCATTGGCCGGTCGCACAAATGAGCGCGACAGTGTGTGTGCGTTTATTGCTACGTCAGTGAATGTATGGATCAGTTATTTTTCATTATGCATCATCAACGAAACTATTTTTTGACAAAACTAATCTTTTAGAGTTACAATGGCATCACTGTTCTTATTTACATTTTTATTTACATGCGTAAATATGGATACTTATAAAAAATTAGCGAATATATATTTATATAAAAGTAATATATCTAAATTCTTACCTTGTGTGAGTATTAAAACAACGTTAAGGTAAAGATGTATTTTTCTCTCCTGTTTCGGAATTCGATTACTTTAAATGCACAGGCTTTAAATACACCGTATCTAAATGACGAGTTGCGAGTTGGGGGCGATCTGTTTTGCGACTAAGAACTTTTTTTCGATATGCCGCTATAGAAAGTTTAGAAAATTAATATCGAAAGGCACGCAATAATCGATACTTATATCAAGTACGATATGTACTTCCGTTAAAACAATCGATATCTTCAAAAAGTGAACTACATGATTGCCACCTAGAAGCATTTATTAAATTTATATATATTTATAACTATTCACATTATATTGTATTTTAAATAACATTTGATTTTATTTTGAATTTTAGTGTACGTTTGAAAAGTTCTATGAAATTTTATGAAGTGCATCGAGCAAGTTAATATATTTCAATAATACAAAAATGATAGCAACAAACAAAAATAAAAAACCTTCAATAAGGCAAACGTTTGTATAACAAGGTTGGTTCAATTTTACTTCAATTTTGCTGGATAACGCCGAATTTCCTCGTTGGTTACAGTGACTACGTTGCTTAATTCAAAAAGCTTGACATCGTACGTTTTGTCCGCTTTAATATTCATTATTTAACTTTTACTTTTCATTTATTTAACTTTTCATTTTTTATTTACTTACACCGGCTTGTATGGCTGTGAGTCCTCGAACACAGACAATGTATTACCCATTTCGGTGAACTAACTTAAATACATACTATCAAGCGCGGCAATAATTTCCCGGAAAACAATTGAAAGGTCCACAACGACAACTTTTATGTCTTCTTCTGTCATATTAATGATAATGCGATGCGTTTCGGAGAGCTGTAAGCATTTTAACAAGTCATCAAAAACAGTTACGAATATATTTCATTTACTTACTGGATCTAATAAAGCAAGTCTGTCAATATCTATTTCATTTGTTTCTATATTATTGGCATTTTTAGGTATAAGAGCTGCTGCATTTTCAATTTTGTTAGCTTCTGGATTTATAGATGGAATGGCAGTTGTTGTAATCTGTTGTCCTGTGCACCGGGCTTGTCAGGTATTGTCGTATTCTTAGGTGAAATTTTACCAATACCAAGCATATTTGAAACGAATTTGGCGATTTGTGCATTCATTGATTCCTGTGTATCCATGTGAAACAGATCTATTTACGTATTGTTGCCATAACAAAATAGGTTATTCTGGAATTTCGAAAGGAAACCTATAAGCTCGTGGGACATTGGACCGTTCGGAATGCCTTTTAGTTGAACTTCTATGATGCTGCAGGGCAGGTGCATGATTTCCTTAATTATCTTTCGAATTTCAGAGGTACCTCTTGGCTTTAAAATCCTAAATCTAAATATTGAAGACGCACACATATTCCAGGACGTTCTTTAACACGATGGAATCGCTCGTTATATTTGGCCAGAGCATATGAATAAAATTTTGGTTTTAACAGTTTATTCATCTTCATGCCCAATAAATGAATTTTTTCACGTTCACGCTGGCGTCCCGCACAAAGCAAAGATTCGACGATCGAAAGCCTGTAATATAAACAATACTTCCACTTTGAGGCAAAGCTACTTGAGGCGGAGGGCTAATTATTTTGTTGTTTGTTTTCTGTGGAGTATTGTTATTTGAGCTGTTGCTGTTGCCTGTTTCGCCTGTGTTATTGGCCTTAGCGTATTCGTTTAGTATTTTTGCATCAGCTATTTTATTCTTTTTTGTGATTTCCTCAGCTTTTGTTTCGCGAATCTTGATAGCTGTGTCGTCTATATCGTTGCACACTTGTTGAGTTGATGGCCGCGGCAATTCTAGCATGCCAAAAGCGGAACATTCTAAGGGATGCACCAAGGCGGGCTGGTTGCCGGCCTTATCACCTTAATATTGTCCATTTTATTTGTATTATAAGCCAGGCAACATCCGCTGATTGCTGACTTCAACAGATTAAGATTTTCCGCTTTATTTTATCTCACTGAGCGGACTGGTTTCGTACCAGGCTTTTTTTTTATAAGATGACAAATGTCAGAATAAGCAAACATCGATACATGGTAAATTATTAACTATCGATGTATACAATATTAGTTATACTCATCGATATAATTCATATGTTATTTGAATTGAAGGCTGAATATGATTTAAATTTATTTTTTTTAAATAGCCATGAAAATTTTGTTTTTCAATAATATATGGCAATATCATAGACTAAATTGTAATGTTCAATAATGGCCAATTTCCCTCTTGTAAAACTAAGCATGTTAGTTTTAAAACAAATTAGTAAGCCAGTCGTAAAAACTATTAGAGATTCCGCCAAAACCAATGAACCATTGCGTAAATATTTAGTCAACCCAACTGCACAAAGTAAGAAGCTTGTTATACAATAGCTTATCACTTACGATGACGTTTAATATGCAATCTATAGCCTACCATTGGATCGGAGTAAGAGCGAAAATGCGTATGCTCGGCATGAATCAACCGAAATATATACCACCTTTAAATAACGCACTGGCTATTCAAACCGGAAGCGAGCTTCTGGGTGAGCTGTTCATATTTTTAATTGCTGTCAGCTTGTTGATAATGGAATTTTCTCGGTATGTGTATATATTTTAGTTCTGGTCATTATAAAAACCCTTGTAACTTCATAAAGACAAGCTCGCAATGACGCGTTGAAACACCTGGAACATCAGCAAGAGAAGATAAAGTTGAAAAATGAATTGGAACTCTTGCATGATCGGGTTGTGAATCAGACGCACGAAATAATAAATCTTAAGTCAAAGCTCATGGAATTTGTTAGTCTTCATGAAAATTAAAAAATTCAGGTTTTTTATTAAATCATTTTTCGGCCTTCTGTCAAATAATATGGTTTTGTAGTTTTTATGGAATTTTACAAATTTTGGTTATCGAAATGCTTATAAATACATATCCTATCGGAAAAATAGCAGTACTTGGGCTTAAGCAAATTGTCAACCCATTAAGCCGAGTTTTAAATACGTTTGCCCACAATAATCCAATATTTAAAAAGTATATTTGTGCGCCGGCTGGTCAAATAATACATTGGATCGAGGCAAGATCAAAAATGCGCATGCTAAGACTTCCTCAACCAAGACGAATTCCTAAGCTGTCGGAAAATATGGCTGTAAGCTTGGGAGCACATCTTATAAGTGAAGTTTTTACAGTAGGATTCGGAGTTCTAATGATATACTTAGAGGTTTCACGAAAAGCAAAAAAGGACCAATTAAAGCATGACAATCACAAACTGAAACGGGAAAAGCTGAAAATAGAAATAGAAACATTGAATAATCTGCTCGATTGGCAAGAAAAAGAATTAATTATGATACGTGAGCAGTTAGAGAAATACGAAAGAGAAACCTTTTAAGTTCTAAGACTTTATTTTTAAAAAATTGTATTTAATTATTCAAAGCTTAAAGCTGTTTTTCATATTATTTTAATCGATTAATACTTATCGTGTATCGTCTCACGTTAACTAGCAACAGCAGCTGTTTTGCCTTATTGCCAGCCCTGGCTTATCTTTAGTTTTCCGTGCCGAGATTTTGTAATATAAGCCAACATAAGAAATGGTTATTGGAGTATTTCCAGCCGCCAAACTTGGCGTGTTGGCAATTAAACAAATTAGCAAGCCCATTGCAAATGTATTAAAATCCAATGCAAAATCAAGTCCATTCTTCAGGAAATACATATGCATGCCACCGGCACAATGTAAGACCAAAATTTCTTACGACATTTAGATTAAAGTGATTATTGCCGTTCAATTATCATTGGCTCACAGTTTACAATTGGGTTGAGGTAAAGACTAAGATGTGGGCACTCAATCTTGGACGACCAGTCACGGTGCCACCATTAACTGAGGCCATGGCCATTGAGCTGGGCGCCAATTTGCTCGGAGAGTTTATTATCTTTGCCATTGGCGCTGGATTGCTGATATTTGAGTATTCGCGGCAAACGATGAAAGAGAACAAAAAAAATGAGGCTTTCCAATTGGAAAAAATGCAGCTGACGAACACACTGACCGAAATGAACTTTCGTCTGGAGCGTCAGGATGCACAAATACGTGAAATGACTCGCGTTCTGGCGGATCTAGGTGCCTATATATGCATATTGCTATACTACAAAGTTGTTATGTTATGTTGTTTTTTTTAGATTCACGAAGCATCTTCAGGTGGCACAAAGAGCCGCTGCAGGAGTATGTCCCGTTCGACCCAAGTACGCCAGATCAGAGCGCCAGCGCACGATATCCTAAGACATATGTTGGTTCTTATGATCCGGAGGGCGGCATGACATTCCGTGCGCTCAATTATCTACAAACACAAATATTTATCGATGGCCGCGATCGTAAGGGCAAGCAGGCACTGCAACACTTTGATGAGGTGGCTGAAATACTAGAACGATCACTTGGCGAGACGGTGAACAATGCTGCGTTACCAGTGAAATCATTGCAATGACCAAATCTGAATAGAGATCAGGACTTGGCACTACTTATGTACGCCCTGACCGTGATGGAGCAATAGTTCGCATACTTAATGCTGCACCAAATGGATACACTGCTTGATATGAACAAATTTATGTGTTAAATCTACATATATATACACATATATTGATAGGTTAAAAGTCGAGTGTATATTGTAATTGTATTTATTAATTTTTATTGTTACTGAAGAACAAACTATGAGAGATGTTTAACAAGTGTGTATGACTTTCTAACCGTGATATACGAACGTCTGTAGCTGGCGCATCTCCTCGTCTGTGGACGTCAAATCACCAAGATAATTGTAGAACGTTGTGCAAATATTGTAAAGACTGCGACGAACTGCATAGCGCAAGTGATTGAAGTTTTTATTGTTTGTGCGAAAGTTGGGCATGCCGTTGCCCAATCTGTCTAAATCACATTTGAGACGATGGAGCGCCTTGATGATCGTCGGTAAATCATCCTGCACGACGCCATAACTATCCTCGATAATGGAGGCGACGCATATGTGAGCCAGCGCCTGCGTTAACCAGATCACGGGCAGTGCATTCTCTAGGAGAAATTCCGTTCTAGCACTTTCCGGTTCAGAGAAAAAGTAGACGATGCCTGGAATCCGGTATAGCAGTTCCTGCAACGACTTCTCTAATTTTGTCGATGTGCGCTCACACCAATTGGGGACATGGCGTATTTTATCCGTGCCTTTTGCATCCCAATCCCTGCTGAGGACATCCGCTTGTGGCTGTTTAACAACAGGTCGAATGCCATGCAATTGATTATACTGTCGAAGGAGCAGCTTCTCTGCTAGCAGTGCACTGTTGGTATCGCTGTAAATAGGCTGATCCAAGGGTATCTGTCGAATCGAATCGTTAAGGTCGTCGGTAAAGCTGGCCACAATGCCGACACATTGGTCGCAGAGCGCGCGCCAGTTAGCTGGACGATTACCCGGCTCAGTAAGCTGATATATTTCCGTGCGTACAGACGAACTGCTGCGTTGAGCTTCTCGAAATAGAAAATTAGCAGCCAGACACTGAACGACATACACATTGACAACTCCCAGAGCGGCCACAATGCTGACCTCCTGCTCACTGGGCTCGCCAGCACGACTGCGCCTCACGATCATTGGCAAACGCTCCGACAGCATTGTTGTATAAAAGCATCGCATTAGATGCATATTGCTAACTATCTGAGCGCCCAGTAACCAGGCGTAGAATAATAATCGTCCGTTGCTGAGCACATCGAAAATTCCAAGTAACCTATCGTCGTTGTTCACGTGGAGTAGAGCACTTATCCGATACCTTAAAAACGAGCCGCATAGTCGAAATATAATCGTGTAGTATATCGTAGGCATTACGGAACTGATTGGTGCCTTTAGCAGCGTAGTATAGAGCAGCTCACGTAATTTCTCGGTGCGCGACTGTTCGGCGAAGTCGAAATCAATGGAGACTTCTTCGCGGATGTACTCGCTGGCAAAATAATAGCAGCCAGAGCAAAGACCCATGCCGAGCAGAAAGATGTGATACGAGTTCAAACACTCTTGTCCATACGACTTGTGGAGAAAATGACTATAAAGGAAATTTTTTAGTATAATAGTTTATAAATGAATTAAGTACAACATACCGATAGTCTGAATGTAGATAACCTGTGTACAGCCATGCAGTTAGGTATCCCACAACTGCGTGAGCGAGCAAAAACAAGAGCTTTCGCGGACCATTGTGCAGCAGCCACCGATAGCGCGTGGGGCAATAGCGACGCTCTGCAAGATGTTGATGGGAGAGCGCCATTCCATAGAACACAATGGCACCTAATAGCGGTATGCAGGCGAACCAAGTGTAAAAGCTGCATACCAATCGTAACGAGCCCATTATCCAATCCAGTGGATGCAACAATTGAAAATTCACTAACAGCAAAAATACGGTGAGCAACAAAAATTGTACGCCCACGCTGAGGGATACGGCGCGCACGCAGCGGCCAAATAACAGCAGTTTGCAGGTTGTTATAGCCGCGCTGGACATTGTTGCGGTCTTTTAACAATATCACTTTGTTTGCTTAAGATAATTTAATTCACGCAAATCGAAGATATGAACTGACAAAAGCTATTAATGCAGAATACGCCGGTTCCGCGCGCTTTGTTGTTACTTGAGCGTTGCTATGCTTAAATGATCGATATCGAAATCGATTTACTTACGATAAGATTTAATTAGCCAACTGAAATTAAAAAATTCAAATTCCTTTTTTTATTTAAAAAGAAATAATTATTTTGTGCCCTATAGTGAGCAACATTTCTTTAGTGTAGTATCTTCAAATAGGCATATCGTTCAAAATGTTGAGATGTAACTTATACTTTTAAAAATGCAAATCGCGTAGCTTGCGTAACGTAAGCGCAAAATGAGCAACGTAACAAAGTCATATCGATAGTATCAACAGGGATAGTTACGATACATGTCAGGAAAATGAAAATGATCGATGAACGTAGATATATTGATGACTTCCCATCACTAGTTTATACTAGTGAATGGAATTTTGGGCAGTCGAAAAATTCCAAAAACAAATGCGCGCACACGCAAAGTGAAATAATTAGTATAATTTCGATTCGTAAGTGGCTGTGAAAATTAAAGCATATAGTTTAATATTAGAGCATTTAGTTTTTCTTGATGAAATAAAAAAAAAAAAAAACAAATTGAAAAAAAAAATCCATAGTTATTGAGTAAAATATTTCGTGTGCGCGTACGAGAGTCGAGTGTCGAATCGTCGTTCGCTCGGATGTCAATGTTGCGTGAATAAAGCCAACGAATGAAATCGTTGTAATTAATTCCCATTTAATTGCTGTTTGTGCATAATAAAGTTAAATCAACGTTTAGTCAAAATAATCTTAAAATGCTCTAAGCTACCGCTAAATATATTGAAACAATCTAATTAATATATACTCGTAGGTGTGTGTGTGTGTTTGTGTTAGTAAGTGCAGCAGCTGCCAAAAAAAGCGCATGTGAAATGCAGATAAGCATTTGAGGTCACTCGACGTATTACAATTTTGTGTACGCGCGCGCGTATAAGTATGTGTGTACTCTTGTTTCCCCTGGCTATATTCTTATTATGATCATTAGAGCAGAACCGGAGGGCAGGTGGTGTCCACACATGAGCAGACAGACAGACTGACTTACGCATTAATTATATACACACATGTAAATTTACATACAGATGCATAGCATAGCTATGCAGGAATTTGTGTGTGTACATGAATATACGTATGTGTGTAGACGCACACACATGCATGTATGCTATTAAAAAGTGACAACACAACAACAAGAGTCGCGTCTGGCAAATTGTTCTGCTTTACGCGCATAATAAGTATTTAGGCAGAACAAATTTTTTCATAAAACAAAACGTTTCGTTGGGCTGAGTTGAACGTCGTTCACTGTGCTCTCGCTCCCGATACTCCGGCAGCTATCTTTCCCGCCTGCTTACTCTTTAGCCATTGTCGTTGTCTTTGTTATTGTTGTTGTTGTGTTTGTCTACTGGCGACTGCGACTGCGACGTTGGCGGCTGCTTCATGCTCCATTCACCTACTTTTACGCGTTGCGCGCTCTTTGCTCTCTGTTTCTGTTTCTGGCAGCGAGCGACGTTCGTTTTCTGAATTCCAAATGAAGTCATGAGCAGCAGATTGTATGAAAATCAACAGCCACAACAACACAACGAAGTCAGCAGCTAAGCAACAATACAAAAGTCGTTGTCGCGTTATTACAACAAGAAAAGCTATAAAAAAAAGTGAAATTAAGTGCTTAAAAACGCGAAACAGCAACAACAACAACATCAGCAGCAGCAAAATGACATGGTCGCGTCTCGTTTACACAATAACTCAAATTAATTGAATATGTTGGCAAATGAGCAAAACGAAAATTACGTTAAAAGGTGAGTAGCAATATCCGAAGATAGCATAAAAACACAGGCTTGACAAATTGTGCACTTGTGTTGGTCGACACTATATTATGTGTGTGTTTGTGTGTGTGCGGTTTTATACATTTTCACCATTAATGGTCAATTCACGTATACGCAACGTAGTTCGAAATGCACACATACACACACACTCGAATATGTCCAGGCGCCAGATACGTTACAATCATAGTTTTATGTGAATAAAACCAAGATAATTTCAAAAATAAATTACATTTTAATGGGCATTGGCATTGGCATTGGGTCTTGTATATTTTCATATATAGGCAGCTCTGCTTGTCTTTCTACGTAATCGCGTTAAAGGAAGACTAAATGCGAATAGTAAGATATGACAAATAAAGCTCGATAACTTTTAGTAATGCATCGCAAATTATCGATAATTAGCCATGATTAGCTATTAGTTAAATTTCTCCGCTCCAAGTTGGCAATAATATTTAAAATTTTGCAATTATTTCAATAATTTGCTTTATACTTATTAAAGTCTTAATAAAAAGATCTGGATAAAATATTTTCTAGTTGATCAAACTTTAAATTTTGTTCTGAATCAGCCGTTATAAATTCTGAAAATGTCTATGAATGTGTGAATGTAGATATAATTATGTATATAGATGAACATATATGCATATGTGAATGATTTTGTACCTATGTATATATCTGTGCTTCCACATGAAACTCTAATACATAAGCATTGATATTCATTTGCAGCCCACAAATCAAGCGCTTTTAAACGGCTGCTGTTATTAACATGGCAGCCGCATCCGCTGGCCAACAGCTGCAACAGCAACAGCAGCAGCAACAGCAGCACAAATTGAACATTGTTGGCAATGCGGAATCGGTTGCTGGCGTGCTGCAGGTCAATGAGTTGCAACAGCATCAGCAGCAGCAGCTCAATATGTACAAGCAACAGCAACAGCAACAACAGCAACAGCATCAGCAGCAAATGTTGCAGCAACAGCAGCAGCAATTCTATCAGCAGCAGACAAAATTTGTATCGCGGGTCGTTACAAATGCCGCATTGCAGCAACAGCAACAACAACATCAGCAACATCAGCAGCAACAGCAGCAGCAGCAAATATTACCAGCTGGCTTGGTAAATGGTAGCGCCAACATGATGCAAGCCACAAATGTTGCCGGGCAGCAACAGCAACAACAATTGCGCCACAGTCAGCATATATTTGTGTGTCCCGCTATTGGCTCGCCGATGCAACAGCAGCAGCAGCAACATCAACAACCAGCTAAGCAGCGTGCAGCGCAAATAAAGTTGCCTGTTAAGCCAGCAGCAGCCGCATCAGCAACTGTTGCTGCCACGCACTGTATGCCAGCAACAATTGCATCGCGTCAAATGAGTCAGAACAATCAACATCAACAGCAACAACAACAGCAACACCAGCAGCAGCAGCTCTATGTAAAGAATGTGGCCAAATCCAACAATGCTAACAATAATGCAAACAACAACAACAGCAGCAGCAACAATAACAACAACAGCAGCAGTAGCAACAGCAACAACAGTGCAAATTTGCCTCCTGGCTGGCGTCGACTAACCAACAACAATGAAGTGGCCTACATCAGGTGAGTCGCTGTCTCCTGGCTCTGTTTCTATATCTTAGCTTCTATCTCCATCTCCGCTCAGTAGCCGTCTACGTCTACGTCTCCGTCTCCGTCTCCGTCTCTGTCTGTGCCTCTTACATGACATTTACAACGAAACCCAGCTAAAAGTCAATCTGTGTATTGTCTGGTAGTGCATATTCGAAGCCATAAAAATGTTTTCTTGCCAAACAGGAAATGCTTGTTAAAGGGGTAGCTCAGCGGATGGGCAGCTCGAGTGGGTGGGCTGTACGAGAATCGGTTGCTGTTGCTTCCATTTGGCAGCAGTCACGTTAAACTACAAATGTTTTGTCAGATTCATTCACATTTGTATTCCCAGTCCAATGTTAACAACAAAATGCAACAGGATAGAAAGAGTCTATCAACAGCAAGCCGATGATTATTTTTATGTCGCTGGCTCTAAGGCGAAAGGTTTCTTGGGATACAGTGGAAATAAAACTTAAGTAAGCTACTATGCAGCTCACTTGTACTATAGAGAGGACTAATATGGTTTCCAATCATGACTTTCGCATGGTGTTCAATTACAGTAAAAAAAGACAGTTTAAAAATCGATTCATAACGGCTTACACTTATCGAAGATATGTCAAAGTATGACGTGATCAAAAAGTATTTAAGCAAATTGCATGTTTGCTCAGCCCTTGTAGGTATTAGATTGTTATATTAAGCTTAATTGGAATGTGTACAGGGTATTCTAAAGTCGAGTGCCTGGTATTATTGACCTGTTCGCCTCTCTGCCTTATGTACACAGACAGCGAGTATTTACCTGAGCATTATCTGCGAGTTATCATCAAGCCGACATAATTACAAACACAAATACAATATTTACACAAATATGTCGAAAACAAGCCACCGTCTGTATGTGCCCCATTGCCCAAGTACTTTTAATTGTTCTGCTGCCGTTGCCTCTGACGCAGTCGCTGCTTCTGCTTCTGCTTCTGCTTCTGCTCCTGCCTCTGCTGCCCAGGCGTCGTCTGACTGGGTACCAGTGAGCTCTAGCTGTTTACAGGGTTTGCCGGGCAGAAGTAGATAAGTGGACAAACGCCGGAAGAGGGGCACGAGGGGAGTGCGGGTACTCAGCGTGTCTTTGGCGCTGTGCAAATAGTTTACGACTTTGTGGCTGGCTGCCTCCCTGACGTTGTTGTCATCAGAGTTGGATAATCGTTGATTCCATAAGTGCCTAGAGTCGAGTCGGCTTGACTGGCTGCCCTGCCTTTGCCTCCGGCATTGCCTCCTGCGTTCAATCACAGGAAATGCTGACGAAAAACGATGCTGACATTCTTCGAAATGAAAAGATGATACACAATATTGACTATATAGATTGTATATATGTCCATATATTTATATCGAATTGGGACAGCTTTAATCAATAGTGATAAAAGAGAGTTTGAGAGTGCTATGCTTGTGGTCCGCATTAATATATAATTCGGTTTTGTGTGCTGCTAGCCATTTGCGACACTTTAGTCGGACTGGTCAAGCTAGGTTGCATGTCCCATGTTTATTCACAACTGAAGCAGCAGCTGCAACTGCCATGTTGCGTGTTGCGTGTTGTTGCTGCTGTTTATTCAGAACTTTTATATTTGCCCCTTTCGCAAATTCTTTTTGAGCTTTCGTCCATTTGGACAGCGTAGATAAGCAACGTTAGCTGGGACCCAGCTGGGGTTGGGCTAATGGCAAAATGAATACCATCTTTGTGCTCAGCTGTCCCCCACACACGGCTGCCAAGGCTATTTTCTCGGAAAGAATGTTGTGCCTGCAATGAGAAAGCGGCGATTGTGCTCAAGGATGGAAGCATATAGAGCAGAGTATTATTGCTAAATCAATAATTGTTGCGCAAGCCTTTTCAAGTCGTTGACTGCGCGCCGTGACGTCACACACACAAACACACACACACACACACGGAATTGTGACACATGCACATTTCCAGGTCAAAGCGATGGCCCGCCTACTGTGCCACACACATAAATCATAAATTAGATGCGGCAGCTGGAATGGAGGCGACCCGAGCGCCCCGCAAGGCCGCCAGCAATTCAACTGACTGCAAAAACAAAAAAAGAATGCGGAATAGTTTGGCAAAGCCAGACAGCCAGACAGTGAGAGAGTCTGACATTTTTTCAATTTTCTTCACAGGCGACAGGCTCTGATCCAGGCCCTGTCGCAGACACAGCCAGAGTCACAGCGCAGTTTCACCCGCTGCCATCAGGTCTGTCCATCCCATCATAGGCTGCAACGTGCAGCGCGTAGGTTGCATCAGCTGTCGTCGACGTCCGTGTCTTTACCGCCTGCAGTTTTTTGTCTGCGACGACCTGCGCTGTTGCTGCAGATTTTGCGTTGATTTTTGGCCAACGCCTACCACACAAATTTGTCGCTAAACGTTTCGTGGGAACAAATTAATTTTCTATACACTAAACTGAATATTGAAAACTCTTATCAAAGTCAATTATAAACGACAAAATATATTTAGTGCCCTGTAATTAGCTTCATAGTTCTACGAGGCCTTGGCATTATGTTAAGTTATGCTAATTGCTATGCATAGCTGTCTGTTAATAACAGCGCGTCCTCTGTTATGCACATTCTTTAGCCTCCTTAAGCCAGCGCACAGTGAAATTAATCAAAAGAATTTGATTAGTTAAAAGGCGTCCCCTGGGGATTTTAGAGTCGACTGCTTACATTTAACGTTGCAATAAGAAGTCTCCGTGCCCCTGCCGCCATCGGCGGGCAATTCTTTGGTATTTGTGTCAGAATATTTTAGAGCTTTGGTCCGTTTGCCTTTTGGCCCTTGATGGCGTTGCCTTTTGCTTGCTGGCGTCGCTCGGGTTTATTAATTTAGTAATAGGCCCATTCAGCGCATGCCCCTCGACTGTTGTGTCTTTGCAGCTGTGCCTCGCAATGGCTTGGTTCACCGCCTGGCTGGCTGGCTGGCTGGCTGGCTGGCTGGCCGACTGGCTGACTGGCTGGTTGGCTCGAGGGTGCACTTCAAGGTCACAGAGGCGTACAACTTTTCCACCTACTCGAGTCGAGCTGCGTTCGAGCGTGTTGTTTTTGGCGCATTCAGGCGGCCACTTTGGCCACTTGACGCTCTTTGTGTACGTAATTTATTAAATTATTTTAACTCGTTAGCTCAACGCCTTTTTATGTGAACTCAGCTTCGGTGCTTGAAGCGCCCAATCCCTCGCGTTATTAGCGCGTTTTATATAAATAAATAATATAATGAGCTTAACTCCATGTTTGAAAGGACTATCGCATTGCATTCTGGTCGTAATTGTGGGCCCTTAAGCTAACCGCGGTCGACGCCAACGGCCAACAAATTGAGCTATAAGCATTGGCGTTGATGATTCCCTCTCTCCCTCTCCCTCTCTCTCTCTCTCTCTCTCGTCGCTCGTCGCACATTCTGCCAATTGACTTGCCATCGATGCTCGCAACTAGTTAAAAATAATTAATAAAACAAACCAGTTTCAGCTTTCAATTGCCAGAAAGCCCTTTTTGTATACCCTGAAAATAATACAACGAGGTCTTGTGGGAATGTTTGTGGCCATTCATGGAAGAGAATAGTATCCTATACATAATATATATAAATATATATGAACTCCTCCTCCTTGGCTAGACTTTAGCTTTATAGTTTAGTTTTATAGTTTCTCTTGTGCTACTCGTATTATAATAATAATGGATAATTTTGGCTGGGGAGCATAGAGTTTAAATACTAATATAATATTTCGGGTTGTTTTAGGCCTACTTCTCAATTAGGATAAATATAGGATAACTTCTAGTCAGGCACTATTTTTTCTTTCCCTGCGAGGCTCATTGATGAGAACGAATGCGACGCTGACCGTGGACTGCGCTCAGGCCCTGTACCAGTCCCAGTGTCAGTCGGGACCCTGATCCAACTCATCCTGTGGTGCCGCTGCCGGGCTTCGTCAATTGACAATTCTCGCATACTCGTTTAACCCGCAATACGCTTGTTGCCGCTGTTGCCGCTCAATTATGTAGATTGTCGTCTCTGTTGCTGCTGCTGTTGCTGCCGTCCTTTAGTTTCGTTCCGTTTAGTGCCCCTGCCGCTTTCACACTTGATATGCATTATTCAGATTTCCCACACGAGATGAAGAGCGAGCACCAGGTTCTACCCCTTCCACTCGTTTGTTGCGCAGCTTGTCCTATTCAACATTTCTGGCTGAGAAGCCTCGCTGCTGAGCCCCGGGGCTCAAGTGAGACGCGCCTTGCCTCATCGCCGTCGTCGTCGCCGTCATCCTCATCATTGGCAGCGCCCTTGATTCCATCAACATGCTCACACTTTATAATTAATAAGCAGCAAGCGTTGATTTTTTTTTCAACTTTTTCCTTTGTTTTTTTTTTTATACATTTTTTTTTAATTTTTTGTTTTTGCCATGTTTTTTAACCCCAATAATTTTTATGCGCAACATATATGCACATATGTATACACATACTCATATATATATATACATGAGTCGAGAACAACTTTTCAACATTTGCGGTCATGCGTGGCCCTTGCAAGGGGCTCGACAAAGTTGAGAACCAAAAAAAAGTAAATAATAAAAAATAAAACTTGATTCACTGGATTTCGTTTTTGTTTTTTTTTTTTTTTGCGCTGCGCATATTTTAATGTTCAAAATTAAATCTTCACTCTTTTATAAATTTCATTGTTGTAAAAATGAAATGAGCGCAAAACGGATTACTTATGTGGTATTCGGTTGGGGTAGAACCTCGAGATACCCTAAAACCCAGTTGGAAATTGTTGCAAAGCGAGTTGAACTAGATTCCAGAGATAGCATGACAAAAGATCATCATATTCACGGCGAACCAGCTGGAAAAACTAGAAGATTATGAAATTCGAGTGGCGTATTACAATAATTGAGAGCTTGCTTGAAATATATATAGAATCTATCTTTGAAAATGATGTAAATTAAGTTACATTTAAATATATTAAATGTATGTCAATTTACGCTAATGATTCACATTAATTATAAATTCAATGCAATTAAAAACAATTTCATATTATTTTTAAATAATTGCTTTTAATTGTTCAGTTACAAATAATCTGAATACTGAATGTCGTAAATAAAGCCTAAGTAATGTCTTTAAACTGTTTTAACAGTCCAACCCCAAGTTAACATTGAATTGATTTGTATGCCCACTTCTGTAGTGAAGCCGGATCATCAAATCACGCGACTCAACTCTACGAGGGCCTCTGGCTAAGCCGCTCAGAGCCCAACGATAAGCTCACGTGGAGAGCGGAGAGCTGTGTGTAAATACGTAAAAACCAGTTTGAATTATGCGCTGAGTGGCGCGCACTTATTTGACATGCGATCAAAACGAGCAGCGAGCAATTCTGATTGGTATTAATTTATGTGTGTGCACACGTACACATAGGCTCATGTATCCCTGTGTGTATGTGTATGTACGTGTGTGTGTGTGTGTGTGTGTGTGTGTATGCGAACGTTGCCAACTGTCGTTTAACATTGTTATGTTAATGCGAAGCGGCGCGTCACTTGCCCATTATGTTAATGAGCTGTTAGTTAAACAGCCGCGTGTTGCTCGCACAGCCTTTGCACTATGTAAGCTGTTGGGCTGTTAACATAGTTGGGGTTAATTACTTGGCAGACTTGGGACAGTTGGGGGCACACTTTAGCTATTGCTGACGAGCTTTTAATTGATATTTGCATACAACAAATTGTTCTATTAACTAATAAATAATTTATAGCATTAATTACAACGACAGCGGGGATTCATTACATATGCATTACCATTTATCTCTTGAATTCATTTGTCTATTGCAGTCCAACGGGCAAAACGCTGCGCACACAGTTCCAAATCAAGGATTATTTGCTAACACAGGGTACCTGCAAGTGCGGCCTGCCGTGTCCGCTACGGCCGGAATACTTTTTCGATTTCAATGCTCAGGTAAGTTAGCTGCAAATCCAACGAGTTTGTCTCATAATTGTCTGTAAATAGCTGCCTGGGCTAGCTGGCAGTCAAAGCCAAAAGCCAATAGCTAAAAGCTTGAGCTAAACCTAATTGAATGCGCATTGAGCTAACTAGCAATGGGGGCTGACAAGCGTCTGGGCACAGTGGGGTGTGGCAGGGGTAGAGACAGAAAACGGCATTCAAGCGACTTTCACTAAGCGTTGCAGCCATGTAACTGCCGCCTGGCAACAAACACACACACACACACACACACACACACACATACATACACACAAAGGCACGGACACTGAGATACATATACCCCACCGCCTGGGCAACAGATGAACGCAAAATATTTGTTAAACCAGTTTGACAACAAATCGGCTGTGTCGACGTCGACGTCGACGTTGACGTTGACGTTGACGTCGACTGCATAATCACTTAGCCAATGTTGACTGCTCCAAGCAGCCGACCATCTGCCGTAGTCGCAGACGCTGCTCCAAATTGACAAGCATTTTCATCTTTATATGTTTTCATATTGAGAATCGCAGTGAAATCGCCAGCAATAAGATTCATTTCCAATTGGAGCAGCGCAATTGCAACGGTAAATCACAGTGCTCGCTAGCGCTCAGCTGCGGCTTTTACAATTTCTTTGTCTTCATCTTCGGCTGGCTGTGGCTCTTGCTCTTGCTCTTGCTCTTATTGACTTTTCGCTTCGCTTGCACACGGTCCCGTTCTTCGCTTTTACAGCGCTACGCCTCGGCTGAGGTCATTAATTTAAGTTTATGGTTTTCTCTTTGGTTTTTGCGTGAAGTCGGCGCCAACGCCCGTCCGTCTGTCCAATCGGCCGCACACAATCAATGTCCTTTTCAACGCCCACACACACGCACACATACACATGCATAAATATATAATACTAACTCAACCTCTTGGCAGCTCTTACCGAATCCCTCTCTTCGTCTTGCTGCTGCCTGCTTTGTGGTTTTCGTCAATCGATATTTCGGTGCAATGTACTTATAACTTATCCCCACTAACTTGGCTCCGCTTGTGTGTGCGTTGCAGGCTGCGCTGCAGCTGCTCAGCTACTCAGCTACTCAGCTGGCTGCGTGCATATTATCAAAAGGCAGCCGCAATTTGTTTACTAAACACTTTATTGTGCCACCGTATAAGCCCTCTTGCGAGCTCTCGCTCTCGCTCCCGCTTCCCCGGGCTGACCACAAGTCGTTGACTGTCTTCGCTCCAGCTGCAGATTTCTCTCACACTCTCTTTTTTTCGATTCCCTTTGTGTTTCTCCCTTTGATTCTCTCGTCTTCTCTCGCTCTCTCTCTCTCTCTCTCTCTCTCTCTTTCTGTTTCTCTGTTGGCTCGTCTGTCTATCTGCACATCGTTATGGCAAAATGGCAACTGTGCTTTTATTTTTGGGTTTTGTTTTTTTTTGTCTACGCTCGTCGACGTCTCTCGGCACATTCAACTCGATTGTCTGCCCGCTTGTTCCCTTCCGCCAGCCTATCCCTGTTGGCGCTGGGGCTTCGTGTTTTGGCAATGATTGATGTGCATCCATAATGAAGTCTACGCTCGTTTATTGGTTTGTTTGCTTTTTGTTTTGATTATTGCCATTTTGCTGTCGCTTAAGTTGTCTTTGTGTTTCTTGCAACGAGGTGTGGTAGGTTAGGGATTGCCGTTTTTTCTTCTTTTTCATTATTTTTTTTTTGCTTGTTGGGTGAAAGTCGCTACTCAGGTGTCAGAGCGATGCGGCGCATTAGACATGCCCCATAACAACCCATATCTTGCACTGTTTGTGCTGCAAATTATGATGTGTGCGGTGTGTAGCAGTTGTCCAGGTGTCTATAGATTTGCATGTGCTAGCGATGGAGCCCGGACAGCCAGTTGGAAAGTGCTTAAGCCAATATTAGCTTAGCGTTGCCTGCCAATTGCGACTCACAAGCAAAGCAAAGCGAACGCAAAGTCAAGACTTAGAGTTGAGCTCAGCTGGCACCTAAACTAAGCAAATATAGTTAATTTATCGATTTATCTGAATTGGTATAAACGAGAAATGCTCAGAGTGAGAAAATTGAATGTACAAAAGTAAAAATAAATTCATTTTTTGCACTCACAATTGCCGCAGACCTAAAAATAACGACAGTACGAGTAGCGTGCATGAGTGTGGGCATGACCTTATCCTATATACGATAAATATATATAACAATGGCCCTGTGCTCATTATGTATTTGCTATTGTTTATATATCTCTAAACAAATACCTATGACCTTAGGTATTGCTGTATAGAAATAGGACACAAACACACACACACACAAGTACTCACATATATAAAAAGTGTGTGTATTGCTTATATTTCAATGATTTCTATTTGTGTATAAATGATTGCCGTTCAACATATCGTATGCGTAATGCTCGTGGCGTATACTTAATCTTGGCATATCTGATCAGCAAATCAGACGCATTAACTTTATTGCCCTTCCAAGGCGCTTTGCTGATATGAGTGCTATGTCTGTATATCACACACACACACACACACAGACACACACACACACACACGTGAATATGGATCAACTGCAATTGACGCTAATTAAACAATTATTTGCAATTGAAATTTGCAATCGAATCACAAAACGCACACGAAAAACGGCAAACGCAGCGCCATTGCGATAAGTGCGAAGCAATTGAAATTGATTTTCTTCCCAGCTGACTTTGAGTGTGTATAGATAGATAAATGTATAGGCATGCAGTGAGATATATATACATATACTATATATATATATAGATAGACTTGCAGTATTTCACTGGGTTCTATTTTGAGCACATTGAACGCAATTTGTGTAACGCAAGTTGAGCAAACAAATAAAACTTTGGCCCCGTCCTCAGTTTATTATAGCTGTAAGTCTGTCACAGGGTGCGTTTGTTGGACGCAAGCTCACTACAAGCAAACAACAACAACAACAACAACAACAACAAACAGCAACAACTGGAATAACGAGCAAACAAACTTGAGAAGGTCAACGCCGAACGTCGACGGCAGCTCAAAATTTACAACTCTTAATAAAAGTAAAAATGAAACCCAAAAATTAAAACGCAATGACAGCTGATTGTTGTTTTTATTGTTGCTGTTTACAACACACACACACACACGGACTACAAGAGTCAAAATGATGTTATTTGTATAGGCCAGCGCCCAAGTTTGTTTTCCATCTGTGCTTAACTGGTTGAAGGCGAGCTGGCCTGGCCCACAGCAGCGTGATCAGCGGTTGGAGCAGCGCAGGGCCTGCGATGTCAGGGCCAAGCTGACAGCACTTGTCCGGGCCAGGGTCGACCCGAAACCGAAAGTGAACTGCAGTCAATCTCGCAGTGAATCGTTTCAGTCATTTAAACCGGCCGCAATCCCTCGCTCGCTCGCTCGCTTTTTACCTCACAATGCTCAACCGAGCACGTCCAGAAAGTGACGCTGTCGTTGTCCCTGCTGCTGTTGCTGCTGCTGGTGCACTTTTCGGCCAATTTGCATTTATAAACATTTGCTGAGCGGGCAGCAGGCGAGGAGCTGCCGAGAAGCGAGCCGTGCAGCAACGGGTTGACGCAAAACGCAGCAGACAATTTAGCATATTCATGGAACAACAACTAAAACAATTAGCGCTGGGCCAGCGACGGCAGGTGGGCCGAGCCGTTGTGTCAGTTCGCTATCTATGCCCGGCATTAAGTGCACGAAAGGGTGGGTTGCTTGGTCAGACGAGCCGAGCATAAAGTTGTCGTGAATACTTTTTGGTATTTAATTAAGATATAGAGTTTCACGTTAACCGATTAAGATTTGATCATAAGGAAATTCACTTGGGATAGCTCTGTAAATTGGAATGCTTGACTCAACTTACTTATTAATTCAATTCAATGTCAACTTCGAATCTATCTTCTCTCTTGGCTAAGCGATGTTTAATTTACAGGGTATCATTGTGTTTGGCACTTTAAAACATGTTTTTTGCCATGTTTCTTTTGTGCAATTTGCACGTCACTCGAGTTGCAAGCAGGAAGAGCAATTGCCGCGCAAATTTCCACTTCACTTTTGGGCCAAATTGAATTTTTGGCTGAGTTTCGAGTTGGGATCCTTTTCGCCTCTTATTCTTTTTTGTTTTTTGTTTTTCTGTTTTTGCGGTTCAGCTTGGTTTGCTTTGGGTCGTTTGCCACGGTTGGCGCATCGCTCTTTTCTTGCCAGTCATTTAGGCGAGCTCTTATAGAAACTTCATTAGTCCAAATTAAATGTTGTACGCGCCATGAGCAGACAGCGTGGCATTACGAAGGGAATGAAGAACAAAAAGAAGTCGAACTCGAACTTGCCACGGCTGCTGCAGTGCCTCACAGCGTTGAGTCCCAACTAGCTGCTGTTTTAAATTTAAATGGTGTTTGAGCTCTTAAAGAGCAGTGCGTAGAAGGTCGAAGGCAATGAATGCTTCGGTAAAGAAAGCAGATAAGAGCAGCTCTGCTTCAGGGAATTTTGCATTTCTGCATTTTCCGGTGAACGCAAAAGGTTGCTGCTTTGATTGGAAAATGTCGGGAATTTGCCAGCTAACTGCGCACAAAAATGCTGCGTGCCTGCTACGTGCTATATCTTGCCACATCCAAGTGGTTCGTCACTCCTGCTGCTGTTGCGGCTACTGCTGCTTGGTATCCATTAGGCGACCCATTGCATGTGAGCTGAGCGATTTCCGCTGCGGGTTACGTCATGCATGGCATGGCATGGCGTGGCGTGGTTGTGTCCAGTGGGGCACCGGAATCTTGCCGCACAGCAATGTCCTGCAGGACAACGCAGCGCGACGCAACGACGTGACTGAGCGATTACTCACATCCGGCAGCGGCGCAGGTTCCTGTCGCGAGTGCGCCTCGATTGCCCCGCAAGGGTTAGAGCCCAAGCGTCAGCTGCAGCCAAAGAAAACCCAAAAGGAGGAGCCGCTTTCTAGGGGGTGGCGACGACTGAGGTGTTGGTCTGCATGCGACCAACCCAGCCCAGGCCAGCCGGCCAGGATTAAAGCTGTCGGCCGTCTGGCGTCGCTCGCTCGCCGGTCATTATGATGTTAATGAAATCCAACACCGGCCATGCACCTGTGCACAAGCTTCACACCTGCCCAACTGCTGCTGTCGCTGGCGTTGCTGTCGTTGCTGCTGGTATTGCTGGTGTTGCTGCCACCGCACCACTCATGTGGCACTCATGTGGCTGTCGGCCACCTCATCACTGCCGCTCCTGTTCCCGCTCCCGCTCCCCCTTGCCCGCTGTCTGCGCATTTTGCTTTAATTTCGTCGCAATTATGCATGCAAAAGTGCAATGTTTTGTTGGTATTTTCGCTCGTTGGTTTTATTTTGTTTTTTTTTTTCGCTTTTCATTTTTTATTTTTGCCTTTGCGTGCTTCACATAGGCGTGTCCCATGTCTGCACTCTGCAACTCGCGCCCCTCCTAATTTCTGTCAAAAACAAGGCTGGTTAATATGTCAAATATGCAAAAATGTATTTCGAACATGCCATCTGTAAATACATAACGTTTTATGTATGCGAAACGTTAACAAGGCTGTGCATAAGGATAATGAGAAATGCATGTATCTATACCCTGTACAGGATATGCTGCCAAGAATAGACGAGATGCAAAAATGTTGAACCAAAATTTATATTAGCTATATGTTATATATTTTATATATATGTATTCCATACATATTTATATTATATTTCATATATTTATATTATATTTCATATATTCTATATATATTTATTGCATATATGTTTTTTTATATATACAAAAATATTGATTTGTTTTGTAAATATCAAATATTTTTGGCATTCTCTTGAGTTTCCCATTTATTTTCTCTTTCAATTCAGCACAATAAATATGAAATTTGATTGTCAGACAGCAACTCGTTGGGTTGTTTACCAAATGCTTTTGTTGCTGTTGCTGTTGCTGTTGATGCTGCATGTTTGTCTGTTGCTAACTAATTATTTTTCCATTAAATGCCAATTAAATTTGCCTGTGTACTGTGTGTTGTTATGCCAACGAGTATTCTGTGTATTGCAGTTCGTTTATCCGATTATTAACAGGCAGGCAGCCTAGCCACGCCCCCACAAAAATGAGCAAAATGCACAAAATATGGTAAAAATGTTAGCAGACTCCAAGGTTTGACTGCTCGTTTCTGGGGTTTTTATTCGAAATTTGCAATGTGGTTAGGAGACGCACAAAGCAGACAGAGAGAGAGAGAGAGAGAGCGAGAGAGAGAGAGAGCTGCCTGAAGTGCTAAAATTCAATTAATTAGCCTTTTACTAAGTGGTCACAACAAATGCAAGCTCAAAAGCCAATTGGGAGCAAAGTCAACAACGACATCAGCCAGAGAGAAATCTTTGGGGCTAGAGAATTAACGTTGATGATCAGCAAGTCTTTGGGTGTGGCCAATGAATGGATTCTATTGGAAAAACGTATTGAATATAGAAATTGCGGTTGTTGTGAGAAAAGCTGTTGAGTCATTGCCGCCTAGCCGCTTGACAGTTCGTCCAACTTGGTTCTGAGACTCTTCCAAAGAGTCGCTGTTAACAACATTTGGTAATGCAGTCGCAATTGACTTTTAAGGCGCAGAGCTGATTGCTTTTCGAGCAGTGCATCGTTGTTGTTGCTGTTTTTAGCCAAGTTGGGTCTGTGGAATTTTCACTTGGATTGGTTTGCGCAAATTGTTGACCAAATTGGTCGAGCGACTCGTTTGCAGCGCTTAAGCGGCCAATGAAGCAATTGCCGTCCGCTGATTGAAATGGCACAAAAGGCGCGCCTCGATACCCAAAAAAGGTTCGTCGTCATGCTGCGAGGCGTGCAAATCGATGCCCCCAAATGACGGATTTGCATAAATTCCTAGCCAACTCCAAGCAACAAGCACCTGCCGTCGGCAGAGGCATGGGCAGACCAGAGCAGAGCAGAGCAGAGAGGCGTTGCTCAGGCGCCATCAAATCTTTTGATGTGCTTATTAAGCGCAATTTGCCGCATCTGATTGGATTACAGGTGCTCGATTCGAGTTGTATCGGATATCTATTGAAGAAAATGCTAATTGAATGCTCAAATACATACATAAGTGTGTGTGTGTGTGTGTGTGAGAGTGAGTTGCTTTGTCTTTTGTGCAATTTAGGTGCTGAAGGTTACCAAAGCAAAATAAACAAAAACAAGCAAACAACATTTAATGTTGCTTGACTTGCAAATACGCTGTGGCTGCTCTGTAAATATTGCTAATAGAAAACCAATAAATATGACTTAAATACAGAAACAATCAGAGGTATCTATAGCTCAGCTGGAATTAGTAGAATTCTTAGATGAAACTTGACTTGAGCTGATAGATGAGGGCATTATATGCAGCTAGAAAGCATTCTCTGCCTGTTTCTTGTGTCTATAGAAATCGAAACAGAAATGTTGGCCATGGCTGAAGTATGCTTAGGCGTAGCACAGACTACCACTTGATTCTTAATAACAGGGTATTAAAGGCGCCGCTTAGAACCTCAAACTGCGTTAGGGCGTTTGTTGAGTTTATTTTTTATTTTGCCAATGCCACTCACGTTTTATATGTAAATGAATAGCAACAATCATGTGTCTATGTGCGTGTGTGTGTGTGTGTGTGTGTGATTAAATTTCGATTTGAAATTGACAGAAACAAACGTAAATGCGTCGTTGACGGCGCCGCAATCCATTATCGTCGAGCTGTTGAATTCTAATTGCTAATGTGACAATTTGTTGCATTATGTTAATTGCAGGTGCCCAACATGCCATTAAAGGTGTCACCAGGTAGCGGCCAGGAGACGAGTCTGCCCCTCTGCTCGCACCGGCGGCACTTGCTCGATTCAGAGCAGTTGCACAATCCGCAGCCGGCCAAGGATTTAATGATGGCGACAACAATGTCGATGGCGAAAGCGACACCAGCTGCTGCTGCCATGGTCACTGATGCGTTTACAGCGTTGATGGCAACAACAACAACAACAACAACAACAGCAGCAGCAGCCACTGCGTCAACAACAACGACGACGACGACGACAATGACAACGGCAACAACAACATCAACATCAGCCACAGCCACAACGGCAGCAACTGCAACATTAGAATTGGCCAACAGAGGTGAGTGACAGCTGATAGCCAAACTAATTTGTCGACAAACTTTATTTAAAGACAAGCAAAGACAATATGGGACTGAGCATAAGGGTTGTCGCAGTTCGCAGAGTATGAAAAACTAAATTTATTTTATTTTATGTTGCAATTGAAGAAGTACTATAAATCAGCTTATATATATATACATATTTTTTTTTTAAGTATATATATATGCGTCTGTATTTTATAGCTCTTTACTCTGCACTCACAACAATCTAGTGAAAGCTTTTGTAGCATTACGAACTGTCTCATGGAGTTCTGCAGAGTCCATCAATCGTATTAAGCTGATTACTTTATGCGCAATTCATTTGGAGATCTCTTAAAGTATTATAAATATTTTATATGCCGCAGCTTGCCAACTTTGTACTTTTAGCGCCATGGCAACCCTGACAACTGTGGCGTCGCAAATAACTGCCAACGCGCTGCTGCCAGGTCCTTTGCTGCGCTCTAAAGTATGCTAAAGGAAAGGAATTGTGAAGGCTGCAGTTTTTCTCCATTTTTTTGCTCAATCACAAACACAATGACAGACTCAAGGGAAAACTAGGGACGGCGTGGCTAGTGGGGAGTGGGGGACAGTTGAAAATAGTGTAGATACGTGCTCAAAGTGCTGGCGAGAACGAGAAAAGTAAAGCAAAACAACGCGCAAGGCAGCCCAATGGGAGCCAAAAGCACACGGTGCAAACAAACAATGTTACATACATATGTATATGTATGAGTATACATACACACACACACAGACACACATACATACACACACTCGGATGCAATTGCAGTGGACTTGGGCTGCTGGCAAGTGGGAACTGCTGCCTAGACAATGATAAAGTGAAAATGCACACACAGGAGAAAGGAAAAGAGAGGCACAAAGACAGAGACAGAGTGAGAGTGTGTGAGAGAGAGGGCAAATATAATATGGTAAAAAGCAGGGTGACACGCACACATGCTAAAAGCTAGAATGTAAAAAAAAAAAGAAATGGGTTCAACAAGCTTTAAGCCCACATGCGTTGGGGTCGTGGGCGTGGCAGCAGGAAGTGCATTTGCAGCTGCCCTCTCACGCCTTGCATTTGCTTGCCTCATGTTTTCCGCCTGTTGTTTGTTTGCTTGTCTCTTTGCCCCTCTCTCTCGTCCTGTCGCTCTCTGTATGTGTTTTGATTTCGTCCTTTGTATGGGTCAGTCAAAGGACCTGAACATGTTTGCGCTGTCAAAAGCCGTTCAGGAATGTCGCCTCATCCACTAAATACCTCTGGGGCTTCAGCATGGATCCGAGCGTTCACATAAACAAATATTATGTTTATTAAATAGCCCCAACTGTTTAACATTTCCACTTCAGAGCGCTGCCAGCAGCGAGTCGTTGCGCCAGGCCTACAATAAAGAGCAAACTTTTCAGCCAACCAATGCCAACTGCATGAGTTTTGGCCCACAAACTGCCTACGGAAAGTGGCTGCCCAACTTTATCCAACAGCATTTTATTATTCAAATTTGTTTGAAAAGTTTATAGTGTTGTATTGCAGCTGCTTTGCGAGTGGAAGTGGAAGTGTTGGACAACTAAACTAAAAAAGTTTTGGATTTTTCAAAAATTTCATTAGCCAATTAAGTGATGATGAAGAAAAAGTTTGCAATTAGTTTCAGTTAAAGGCAATGTCTAGAAGTTGGTTAACAAAATATTAAATTTGATGGCCCAAAAGTATTCGCAGTGTATGCCAAATTCGTTATGATAAACGATCTGTGGATCCATTCGGTTTGTTGCCTGACATTTCGCATAGCTCTTGGGCGTCTGGCTTTCAATTCAAGTCTTTTGTGGCATTTGGATTTCAATTTGAGATACGAAAAGTATTTGTTGATTTCCCAGAGACCAAAGCCAAGCCAAGCCAAGACAGAGACAGATACAAAGCGGGAGAGAGTGACGGAGAGATAATAAAAGGGTTTCAAGCGCATTCGAGGTCACCTTTAAGCGTGCGTCCCTTTCCCTGTGGCTCTGACACTTGCCGTTTGCTCCTGCTGGTGGCTGACCATCCATGGGGGCTGGTGGTGGCACGCTGTGGGGGTTACGCTGTTCGGCGGCTGGGCACAACAGTTGGCAAACATTGTTAAAACTTTCAAATGAAAAGGTTAATTGAAACAAAAGGGACTTGACGGTAAAGTTTAGCCATGCGCGTCCATTGCGATCCGCCTATCAGCCGCGCCCACTCAAAAAGCTGCGCAACGCGACAACTGAACGGGTGGAGAGTAGCTGGTGGAGCTGCCACAGTTGGTCTCTCGTTGGGCCAGTTGCTGCCCCAATCAGTGGGGCATTAAAAATGCTGTGCCAAGCAAAAGTTTGTTGCGTTTTAGAAATGTTCGCGATTGTGGCTTAAATAATAAGTGTTTGCATGCGAGTGTGAGTAAATGTGCGTAAGTGTGTGTGTGTGTGTGTGTGTGTGGGTGCCTTTTACACTGCGAGCAACTTACATAGCGTAAATAATTCAGCTTTGAGTTATATATTTAATATTTAATATTGAAGCTATGAAAACATAAAGGAAAACGAATTTGTTTTCGTTTTCTGCATTTAAAACTTTGTGAATCTAACTTTGTTTAAATAAAGTTTTATTGCCAAAGAAAAAATAATTTATAATAGAAAGAAAAAATAAAAAGAATAAATTAATTTTTTTTGACACATGAAAAGATTCGGGTTCAGTTTAAGCTGGGCCTAGAATAAGAGCAGCTTTGGAACTAAAGTTTGGTTTTTTAAATTAAACTATGAACTAATTTTATTTCACGAATCAAAGTTTAATCGCACCCAAGGCACGAGCACAGGAGAACCAGCAAATGGAGCACGATCGCAGGCAGAGCCACTCCCACAGCCCGAGTGCCACCTGCTGTTCTTTAGAGTGTTAATCGCCTTATTAGGCGATTATATTAAAACTTTCATTTCATTATATTAATATATATATTATGTATATATATGTTATATATATCTATATCTATGTATACACCTCATATTAGATAATTAAATCCTTCATCACAAACTAACGCTTGATTCGTTCGACTCTTTCTGAGTGAGATTAATTTTAATCTCTTCTAATCTTGAAGACGTATCGCACAGCATTCACTTCATATACTTCTCCTTAGCCAACCTCGATATATTATAAATTCACTTTAAGCACACATAAAAAGTTAAGACCCAAAAGTAAGCTTTATAGATCTGCTAACGTATTCCATTTTATGGCAAGAAATTATCTAAAAGTTTCTTTTAGTTTTAAGCCTTAAAAAAAACAATTGAGTTTTCGTTAGAGCTGGTCCGCTTTATAATGCATTTTAATTAAGTTGAGTATTATCTGAGCGCTGAACCTTGCTACGTTCAGTGCTCCCAGTCTCCAGATCCTTTGCAGCTGCCCTTGCTTTTCGGTTTGCTGTGCACGTTCTCGTGCTTTGATTTTATTGTGTTTCGCTTTCGCAGCCATTTGGCATTTGTTGTTCTTATTGTCTGCTTGTGTCAAGTGGCAACTGGCAAGTGGCAAGCGACGACCTTTGCGGAACGCCCTCAGCTTTGCTGTTGCCGGGGACACGTTGCGGGCACTTTAAGGACGACACACTTTGCATAACCAACGAAACATTTACTGACTTTTCCCTTGAATTTCTCTTTGCCGCATTTCAGACGCTGATTGCCACAAATATGGCAACAACAACAACAACTATAAGCTGGCGAACAGGACATCGTTTGCAGCAACAGTTCCAGGCACAGTCACAGCCACAGCCACACCCATACCCACAAACGCGGCCGTCATCCAAACTAGTCAAACAATGGGCGTGGACAGCGCGCCAAAGCGAACAGGCTCTGCTCCTGTTGCTGCTCCTGGTTCACTGCCACCTGCAGAGCCGGCTGCAGTGGCAGCGCATGTGATAAAGCCCGCGGCAGCGGCTTCTACGCCTGCTTCTCTTCCCGCAGCACAACAGCAGCCCAACTTTAAGGATGATCCCGCGGGCTATCTGCAGCAGCAGACGGCGTTGCTGCACAACACGCTGAGCGTCGGCCTGGAGGCTAAGCCAATCACGGTAAATGCCGCGGGCACGGCCACGGCTCGCGCTCTGCCCCAGGAGCCCATTGTCCACAGCTCCCAACATCATCATCATCATAATCATCATCAACAGCAGCAGCAGCAGCAGCAGCGTCGCGGCATTCGTCGCCTCTCCTTGCTTACCGGCGGCAAGTGGGAGATAGAGTCAAGTGCAGCCACTGGAGGCGCGCCTCGCTCGCTGCATGTCGACACGGCAGCAGCATTTGCACGCCCACAGAAGCCCCAAATCACCAACATTACGGTGGTGCCGGCACCCCACGAGTCGCCCGTGTCCAGCAGCGGAGCCGAGGCAGAAAAGCGCCCGGAGCAAGTGGGCGCCATCTCAACGAGCCATGAGAGCCCGCGACACAGTCTCTCCCCGCCCACAGACTCACAGACAGCAGACTCGGCCAAGAGCACGCCCAGCGCCTCACCCAAGCCGCAGCCAGCGCAAATTCAACTGCAGATGCGACAGGCCCAGGTGCAAGGTCAGGCAACAGCAGCGGCCCAGCCCACAGCGCAGTTGCGTCTGCTGCGACAACAGTGCCAGCCGACCATGGTCGGTTCGGCTCAAAGGCAATCGGTGGCCAATAATGGAGCGGCTACGCTCACTCGCAGCATCGTGACAACCACGGCGGGCATGAGTCGACCGGGCACCACACTGAGCAGCGCCAGCTCTGCTGTGGCGCAGCTGCAATCCATGGCGAACAACAGTGGCGGCAACCAGCTGATCATGACCTCCTCTGGCCAACTGTTGGTCATACCCAACGCTAGCAAGCAGCAGGCAGCCGCTGCCCAGGCTCAGCGGCCGGCGCAGACAGCACAGCTGCATGCCCAGCCAGGCGGTGGCTACATAGTCAGCCAGCCATCTCCCATACTTAATGCTGGCGGGGCTAAGCTGCTGCATCATCAGATTATCAGTTCGCAGGCCAGCCAAATTGGGCAGATCAGTCCAGCGGGCACGGCGGCAGCGCCGCAGACAGTGCTGCTCAACACCTTGCCCAATGGCGGCTACATCGTCCACCACCAACAGCAGCAGCAGCAGCAACAGCAACAGCAACATCAACCACAACAACAGTCGCTGCACCAGGAACAGCAACATCAGCAGCAGCTGCTGAGCATGCCACAGCCGGCTGCGCCCATTATGACGTCGCCCGAGGCGAAGCGACGGCCACGTAAGCGCAAGAGCTCCGTGTGCAGCACGCCGCCACCGCCCTTGGTCTGTGGGGTAAACGGCTCGCCGGCAAAGACGCATTCGCCCCAGATCTCGCCCAGCATACCCAGCCAGGCGCCAGCACTGCTGCAGCAAGCGGCGAATGCCGCTGCAGTTGCGGCGCCTGCTCCTCCGCCACAGTTCTCGCAGCAATTCCAGCTGAGTCCAGGTATTCAGGGCATTGTGGTCAACAAGCCAGCGACGGCTGCGCCTCAGCCGCAGCAGCTGTTGCTCCAGAATGGCCAGATACTGCAGCAAGTGAATCTCATTGGGCAGCAGCTACTTATGCCAGCCGGCCTGGTCATGGGCCCAGACGCAACCCTGCTGCAGATACAAAATATGCCCACGACGAGCCTCTTGACGCACCAGGGTCAGGTGATGCTGCGCACGCCCTCGCCCCAAAACAAGCCCTCCTTCATATCGCCCAGCGCCGGTGGCCAGCAGTACATTGTGGGCGCCAACGGACAGCTGAGTCCCATTGGCCAGATCTATTCGACACCCATGGGCCTGGTCATGCCTGCAGCTCAGCAGAGCGGCGCATCCTTTGTGCAGGCCAGCCCCACGGCCACCATACAGATTCAGCAGCAGCAGCAGCCACAGCCACAGCCACAACAGCAGCAGCAGCAGCAGCAGATCAGTTTGCAGCCGCCACAGGCGACCAGCTATGTCTCGGAGGCACACACTAATCGCCAAGTGACCGCCGCCAGTCCACCGGATACCACAACGTGCAGCCCGCGCAGCCCTGAGCGACCGCCCAGTCATCGCAGCAGCGGCAGCGGCGACATGGTCAGTCATCCGAGCTGTGAATCCAGCTTACGTCACATTCATTTCGATTAATTAATTCTATTTTGCAGGTGCAGTGCGTCTCTAGCTCGGAGCCGGATGCTGCTATTTCACCACAAAGCGCTGAGAGTCGTCAGTCGCCCTCGTCTACGGATTGCGAGCGGAGTAAATACTTTACATAGAACCCTACCCTCGCTCAGTCACTGATCTAAACTCTTTACAGCCATCTGCAGCAGCAACTTATTTAGCCAGCCCAACAGCATCTATAAGCCAACGGAGCCGAAGATACGACGAATTCACATCACATCGCAGCAGGCGTCGACGGAGAGTAGCCATGCTGTGGGCCTAATGGGTCAAGGTATGCGATTGACTAGCACCACATCCCTGTCCATCTCATCGTCATCGTCGGCCACATTGTCGACACCATCAATAACCACGGCGGCATCGGGTCGCCAGGTCATGCACCACCACCATCACCAACACCAACACCACCACCATCAGCAACAGCCCCCAACCACTAATAGTCATCAAAGCGTCTATGTCCATAATCACAAAGTAGTTAGCGTTGACTACCAGGGTAAGGCTATGCCAGTGTCCTAATGCACAACAGCTACCACTTACTGCATCCATTCACTAACTACTGACCCACCACCCACCCAACCAACCAACCAAACCACCACCACTTACACACCTGTTGCATGCCACGCACTTGTCGCACTCGCACCCCTCGAATTCCTATGCACTTCGCTTTGGTTTTGTGTAATTTCTGCTTTGTCTACCTGCGTCCGGTATCTGGTGTCGGGTATTGAGTCTCGGCCACATTAACCAAGCCGCTGCTTGCTCCAAATCTCTATATGTAGAGTCGCCCACGACCACACAGCTGGCGCCCATTTCGGATGCCCCAGCGCTCAGTGAAGCTGCACCACTCAAAGCCAACTGCCGCACGCCCACGAAACGAGCACGTCGACTCCAGCGCACATTTGCCAGAAATTCGCCAAATGGTGTGGCTCTGTTGCCGCCGCGCACCTTTGCCATTGGTGAGCTGATTTGGGGGCCGGCGCGTGGACATCCCGCCTGGCCCGGCAAGATAGTCAAGATGCCCGACGGTGTCTGTACGCCATCGCAGCAGTTCGATCACGTGTGGGTGCAGTGGTTTGGCGGCGGCGGCCGTTCCACCTCCGAGCTAATACCGGTCAACTTGTTGCAGAGCCTTTCCGAGGGCTTGGATGCGCACCACAAGGCGCAAAAGGATACTAGAAAGTGAGCATCACTAGGCGAATTGGGTGGATGATAGAAACAGATAGAGAGACAGAGAGGGGGAGAGAGAGGTCCAAGTGTCGTACAGAATCCGATGCCGACTCCGAATTGAACTCAACTTATAGTTAGATCTCTGCACTATGAGGAAGAAGTTTACTTAGTTCGATTCTCTAGAGGAATATACAGATTCGCAGTTAAATAATTTGTGTGCCCAAATTATAAACATTTTATGATTTCATTTGTCATATTCATTAAATATATAAAGTTTCTTTTGCAGTGATGGCTCGACTCAAGAAATATTAAAATTGAATATAAAATTAAATATATTTTAAAGTTGAGCCAGCAACGCAATATGTTAATAATCTTATATATTAAGTATTTGAATTTTGTTTTAGTATTTAGCTATTTCGTTGCAATAGTTTTTCTTGTAGCATTTAAATTTTGAGTATTATCCGTATCCGTATTCGTATTCGTATTTGTTATCCAGTGTAGCAACGATTGGCATATGATTGCAATTTGAAATTAGTTTTGATTTTAGTTTGTACATTTTCATTTTAATTTTGCTAATTAATATTCTTGTTTCTTTTTTTTTAATTATGCGCTGAAAACAAAAACAAAATCAATCTCAACGTGTGTGTATGCGTATGCATATGTGTGTGTATAACCCTATGTGTGCAACAACAACAACAACAACATCATCATCATCATCATCATCATGATCATCACTATGAACTCAAACACCCCCAACCGAAAACATTTCCAAACAAAATCCACACACACACGCTCGCTCGCACACGCACACACACACACACATACACACACCACAACCAAAAACCATGTACCAACCCACCAACCAACCCACAAAGGAGCCGCAAACTGAACTCGCAACTCGAGCGGGCAATACAAGAAGCAATGACTGAGTTGGATAACATTTCAGCCTCGGCAACCGCAGCAGCCACGCCAGCATCCGCAGTAATTGGCCACCAGCTGCAACAGCCACAGCAGCCGCAACAGCAACATCCCACGTCAACGAACAACGTGAGCAACGGCATGGTGCGAGGCAAGCGCACAGGCATGCCAAGTGGACAGACGAGTGTTACGGGTGCCAGCGTGACGCTGACCGCTAGCACGGCGGCCACACTGAGCGGCCTCTTCAGTCAGCAGCGTGCCAAGCCCATACGGATAGCGCCCGCTCCACCAACGGGCGTGCCGGCAGCAGCAACGGGAGCAGTTGCGACGGCGGCGGCAGCCGAGATCTTGAAGCTGGCCAAATGACCAACGCTGTCGGCGTTGCCGTCGACAGTAACCACAGCAAACTATACGCTCGTCATTGGCCATAAGTAGAAGCAGATATATAAAAAAAAATATATATATATTTATATATACATGTGTGTAGTTAGATGTCAGCCCCAAACTGTCTATAATTTTCTATCGAATTACGACTCTGCTTAGTTGCGCCTGTGCGGCGTTGCCACATCTTTGAAATAGACAATAAAACAATATAAAATGTTAACGGAAACGAAGTTACAAAGCGGAAGAAGGAAATTTAGAAAAGGAGAGAGCGAGAGAGATAGTGAGAATGGTTGAACAATAAGCAAAGAATAGTTTTTGGTTGCTTTCGCAAAACTCAGTTGTTTTTTTTTTTTAAATGTGTATATATTAATATATAGATGGATCAGATGAACATACCTATTATTGTCATTATATTGAACAGATTGTAAATGTTTAGGTACATATTTATTTATTGCGTATAGACCATAGTCTGCATAGGTTTTTTGTTTTCGTTGCAATCTTTAGACTTAACTATTATTTTTATATACGTAGCTAGCCTAAGCCGAATTATAGCCCCTAAGTTCTAAATCAGCCAATTAATGCACATTTCGATGTGTTTATTGTTCTTTCATTTTGGAGTAATTCAACAAATTATTGCAGATGAAACATTGTAATCAAAAACGTATAACTGATACTATTTCTAACCTCGAGATACTTATTGAATGGGAAATATCAAACGAAATATTTATGTTGAAGTAAACAAACAAACAACTCGAAACACTCAGCTAGCAGGTTAGAGATCAAAAAGCAAACAAAAAAAAAAAAAAGGAAAAGAGAATTATATTTATAAATTGTTATTATTTATTTAGTTGAAACTAATTGTAAAATTCTAGAAAACAAACATGAAAAACAAATTGACATTTAAACACGTAGCGAAAATCCACTAAAATGAACAACAAATAAATGCTAAAATATTCCCGAAAATATTGAATAAAACACTGCAATTATTAATTTTATGGGGGAACATTTAAGTTAAGTTGGGGGAGTTTAGCTTTGAGAACACATTTCATTTGGTTTATTTAACAGAAATGTAAGTTCAAGTTAGTTCAAGCTCTCTATATGCACTGCAGTTAACATTGCACGGTGCAAAAGAATGCGATAACCATTAATATTTATATCGATATATATATCAATTACAGTGCGGAAGTCAACTTACATTTCTGCGAGTAAAAATGTTATCAGCTTGCTCATATTTCTGTACGCCTGGTAATTCAGCTGAGTTTCAATGAAAAATCCCCATCGCGAGTCTCGAGATTTTTTTTAGTAGCAATTTAAATTTGCCTTATCATGCGAGTCATCATATTTTACAGTTTATCCAATCCAAGCAGAAGAATATCCCCAAAAGTATAAATACAAATTCAAGTAAAATATTTTTTAAAATTTATTCACTTTAAATAACTTGACAATAATAGTTTTATTTTTTTGTTTGTAGATCTAATATGCGGGTTGATCGGGTTAATTAATTGCAAATAATGTAATTTAAAATTAATATTTATGTAATATTAAACTAATTCACAATCATTTGAATTAAGTATGTAAAGTATATGTAACTATATACTTTTTGCATTTTGCCACTTTCTAGTGTTTTCATCTTTCTTCATATAAATATATATATAAATGTATTTGTGTGTGTGTGTGTAGGTGTAGATATTGTGATTTCTGATAGAAAATTAACTGAACAGCGTCGATCCTACACATTAAACATAACCTAGGATAAAATGACTCTGGCTGCTAAGAAATGAATAACATTTTGAACCCTCCGGGGCGAAGTGTCATTACAAATAGATCTTTACATATGGTATTGGCATACACATATAGATATATATATATATATAAGTGGGGTTAGCTATGGGTATATGTGTATGTATAATGGCTGGCATTTGCTTACAACTCACGCACTCGAAAAATAATAGATTAATTACATATTAGAAGCAAGTCCATGGCAATTGACAGCTTGCACATGGATCTGCATTTCAACTAGCGCTTCATCGATTGATTTCTTATATAGTACATTTACAATTGTAGTTTAGTTTTCTTTAAGCAATGCAGTCGTGTTGGGGGAGGTCTCTTTTTCCTATCTCAAGTTAAGAGTGTGCACATTGCTGTGTGCATTTACATTTAGGTATTTGGGTTTGGCGGCGTCAGTATTGGGCTAGGAGGACGCACTATCAATATATTATGCACGATTTGGTTATCATTACAAAACAAAACACGATTGGCGGCTGGGATGAGACAATGCGCAGGATCAAATCGAGCAGAGCGTGCAGCACGCACACAATATTTACTTAACAATTGGGTTATTTTTTTTGTGTAGAAATTGCCATCTATACAAGTCAAGTTACAAAATTTCTAAATAAGACTTTAGAACTTAAATTAGGGTTTGCCATTAGTATATTAATATAATTGTAATTGTTATTGTTGTTGTTGTTGTTGCTGCCGTTGTTTGTCTGCTGCTCAATCATGTGTTGCATTACGTTGATCGAAGACTCTTCTCACTGTATGCGTACGCATGTTTGTAGTTGTGTATGTTGAATAACGTTGATGTCGTCGACGCTGTTGTCAACAATAACCAAATCGCTGTAATTCTCATCTGGACAAACTGTGAGAGCGCTCGCGGCTGCTGCTGCCGGACGAGAGTGGCTGCTTGCTGATGCCCATTTCGCCGATACGCTGATGCGGTGGTAACCTATCAAAGAACGGATGGCGCAGAGCCTCACCTGTAAAATTTGTGAATTAGATCGGAAATTTCAAATTGCGTATCTTTAATAAATTTACCTAACGTGATGCGCGACGAGGGCTCGTATTCCAGCATCTTCTTAATCAAGTTGAACAGCTCGCAATGGTCCTCGGTGTCGCTCAGTTGACAGAAGAACAGGGGCTTGCAATGATCGCGCACATATCGTCCTGCGCTGGACTTCTCATCCCAATCTAACTTACCATGATAGAAGTACTTTGTTTTGGTTTTGCTGTAAAGAGTGTGATTGCTAAACGTTAAACGATTTCGATGAAGAGTACTGCGCCTTGGGTAAGAAAAGCATGAGCTGCATTGTATTACCGTGCCATGCGATATGGAATTTGTCCAAGGATGCGCTCCATCATGGCCAGATGCTCGCGGTTTTCATGCGTCTGGAATAGCGTAATACCCAAATATAGCTCAAACAGAATGCAACTGAAACAGAATACAAGAATATTAGAAACAAGTTTAAGCAGTAATCAAAATATAGCTAAAGACACTCACCCGATAGACCAAACATCGCAAGGCTGTGACCAGCCAAGCTCCAATATAACCTCCGGCGCACGATAGTGGCGCGTCGAGACTATTGTGCTATGATGCTCATGATCAAACGTGGCCGATCCAAAATCAATTAGACGCACATCTGTGTTCTTCACGCGACGCACTTCCCGATTCTGTCGAGCAGAGGAAGCAAAGCATGAAATACAATATAATAATACATCATTTATAATTAGGGTATGAAATACATACAACTTTATGATTATAATGGGTCGTGTAGTCCGAATCGACAAACAGTATATTCTCCGGCTTGAGATCTGTGTGCGTTAAACGATTGTCGTGCAGAAACTTAACAGAGTAGCATAATTGATAGGCCATGTGACGCACTTGGTCCAGAGAATACGGCTCATAGTTGTTCTCGCGCTGCAATCGAAACAGAATATGTTACGTTATGTTAACTGACGAGGCTCTCGAAATACAAACCAAAAAATCGAAAACACTAAGACCCAGCATTTCAAAAACTATGCACATGTGTCCGTGATAATCAAACCAGTCAACCATTTTTACGCACAGGCTGTAATGGGGATAAACGAATAAATATATATTTTATTTATAAATGAATATGTTAACTTACTGTTCGCCATGCGGATCTTTTTGTGCTATCTTCTCCAAGGCATTGATCTCCAGTTTGGCTGCCTCACGGTATTTTTCAACATTCTTGATGATCTTCAAGGCCATGCAAAAATCACTGCGAATCAAATTTATTTACGTACAATTATATTATAATTTGCATTTGTATAAATAGATCGTATTTGCGGCATTTCGGCATGTACTTACCGTTCCATGTCTTTGACCTTGACCACACGTCCGAAAGTGCCCTCGCCCAGTGTGGCCATGATCTTATCTGAAATGTGGCAAAAGGCAAAGTATTAAACCAAATGTTAACAAATCACTTATAGCGACTATAATTGTTAATTATTTACGCTAAAATCTAAACCTGTAACTGGGCATCTTTCGGATATAAGCAAAAATACCACAAAATATGCTCGAGCTGCTGCTTTAAACAATTTGTGTATGGCAAAGTTTTCAGTTTCAATATTATTTCATTAATTATGCGCCGAAGTTGAGGAAATTTACAAATCTATACACGTGTGTGTGTGTGTGTGTGTGTTTCTGTGTGAGTGTTTCTGTGTGAGTGTGTGCGTGAGAGACTTCAATTTAATTATGTCCGTAAAAAGTAAAAAATTTTGTATAGTTTAAATTCAGTTGAACTTGAAAAGTTTTTTTTTTCTCTGTTTCTTTCTTTTGGAAAATCATTAATTTTGTTTCTTTTCTTTTTTTTTTTTTTTTGCTGTCGAAAATTGTGTGAAAATTTTTGCTTTTAATTTTGGTTGCATTTAATTTTGCTGTTGTGTCTTGGGCACGCGATCTGTTGCGACGCGACGATTTTGTCGAAAGATAATTAAGTAATAATAAAGAAAACTTGGATAGTTGAAAACTGTACGAGCTACGAGTAGAAGAATTGTGCGGCAGTTGGCAGTTTTTGCTCATTGTCTTTGAAATGAAAATAATTGGAAAGTTTGTGGTAAACTCTAAACGTAAACATATGGAAAAATTAAAAACGAAAAAATTGTCACGAACATCTGTGATGGAGAATGTCTCCGTTGTGGTATATTAAGTGACCATCAGCATCATCTTGAATGACGGGCTTTGCTGTCTGTTATTGGAGAGGGCGACGAGTGGTTGGTGGTGTTGGTGGTGGTGTTGTTGTTGTTGTTGGTGCGATTTCAAGATGCATTGATCCGTTGATTCAGAAGGGGCAAAACGACGACGAGGACCCAGACGATGAGGACGACGACGACGACGAATATTAAGCGAGTTTGTTTGAGCGTATTCGGTAGTGGGTTGAGAGACGTTGTTGTAGCAGGCAGGGGGCGTGGTTGTTGTTGTTGTTGACGTCGTCGCAGTGGATGCCAGTTATATAGACGAATACATAAGGTGCGTGTGTGGTTAGAGTATGTAATTTGAAATAGAGAGAAAAAGAAACAAAAAAAGAAAGAGAAAAAAGAAAAAAAAGAGACACATTGCGTTTGTGGACCGCCAGCATCATCCAGATATCCAGTCAAACAGAGGATGTACATCAAATCAATTTCGAATCCAGCCAGATGATCCCGATTCCGATCCCACGTTGGCACCACAGCACAAATCCAGATATCCAAATTTACATCATTTCACCAATTCACAAATAATCCGCAGAGTACAGACAATCCATAAACCAACCATTTACATCAATTCATCATCATCATCATCATCAAGTTGTTTGTACATCAACCCATCATCATCATCATCATTGTGATTTTCATCATCATATTCAGAAAAAACACGAGAAAAATACGTTTCGTTTGTTCGATAAGAAAATTAGTTCGGACAAATTTTTTTTTTGTTTTGAGAGATTTTTATGTTTTACAAAATGGTTAATTTTTTCTTTTTTTTTTTTTTTATGTGTGTAAATATAAAACATATACAACAAATATTTAACATTTTTGTATATATATACACATTTATATGCATGTATACACATATGTAAATATGGGGCAGTAAAAATATTAATGAAAAGAGAAAAAAAAATAGAACGAACCATAAAACGCATGGGCAAAAACAAATTGCATTCGCTTACGGCTATAAATTGTTGTTGTCTTTTCAAATATTTAGCTAAATGATTTACTATTTCTTTTAAAATATTTTTAGATATAAATATATTTAAATCTTTTGTGTGTGGTAAAAGAAAAATTAAGCTTTTAAATTATTATTTGAAATGTAGAATTTTGATCAAGTTTTCTTACATGCACAGAGAGAGAGAGAGGTAGAGGCAGAGAGAGAGAGAGAATGCGAACGCTCAACAAACGGCTGTTAGTTAACATGGCGCGCGCTGTTAGTTAGCAGTACTGTAAAGTGTGCAGTGAGTTGCGGGTGGCGTCTGGGCGGGCGGTTGGCAGAAAGCTCAAGCTGCATAGAAAAATGCATCGTGAGTGGCTTACAAAGGTCGAGAGTGTCTTTGGAATGCGTGACCTATGGAACAGCGCCGACGACGTAGCGCTCTTTGACAGCAGATACTGATCGTGCTGATGCAGATAGTGCGACGAGGCCGACGACGACGACGTCTGCTGGTAGGGATCCAGTTGCGGTCGCTGGTACAGCGAACTGCCCAACGCATTCGAACGCCGCCCACTGATGCCGTAGCCCTCATGCAGATAGCTCGAGCCGCTGCTGGGCTTGTAGCGCTCGAAGTCGTTCAGCACAGCCGCTGTGCGGGAGCTGGCGCCCTGATAGCGCTGCTGGTGCTGCTGCTGGCGACGGGTGTCCGCTGCTGCGAGGCGGGCGCCAATGCCGCCGAACGCCAGCGCACCGGAACTGGATGAGTGCAGGATATTGCTGGGCCTATATTTGGATAGGTCGTTGTCGTTGTTGTTGTTGTTGTTGCGATCTGAGTGGAGCAGAAAACGACTTTTGTTGTTGGCGCTGCTGCTGCTGCTGCTGCTGCCACTGCCGCTGGCTGTCGCTGCCGTGTCGTGCAGAGAGAGGTTAGAGAGAGCTGAGGGGATGGTGTTGGTGTTGGAGGTAGTGGATGAGTTCGTGTTGTTGATGTTGTTATTACTGATCGTTGTTGAGGATGGAGCTGTGGCACCATTGACAGAGTTCGTGGGTGTTCTGGCCTTGTCTGTGGTGCTTTTCGTGTCAGTGTTGGTTAGTTGGACACCAGTTGAACGGTCGGTCTCGCTAACGTCCTCATCAGAGCTACTCTCTGACGAGCAGGAGCTGCTTGAATCGCTATCATCGTTAGTTACTTTTTTGCTGCGCGACTTTTTCTTGGGCGCTTCCTCCGCTGCGGCCGCACAAGCGGCTGCTCCTGCTGCTGCTGCCGCCGCTGCTTCCTTGGCCGCCTGTTTTTCCATTGCCTCGACTTGTGCCACAGCGGCAGCTGCTTGGGCTGCCTCAGTCTTCTTAGCCTCCACGGCTTCATCCTCCATGCGCTTGACACGCTCTTTAAGCTCACGTCGTCTGCGCATGCGCTCCTCAAACTTCTTGGCCTCCAGGAACTGATTGTCTTCGCGTAAGAGCAACAAAATGGCCGCATTATCTTCCGAGGATCGATCATCGGCTAGAATCTCACGATCCTCGGCTGTTAGCTCTGGCTGTGGTGCCGGCTCTCGGCGGCGATTGGCAAATCGGCTGCGAGTGTTCGCAGCATAATCGTCGGCATGACTGCTGTCGGGCAGATTGGATGCCGGCAATTCGTTCCTCGGCCCATAAGCGCGTGACAGGCGACCCGAGGTGAGCGCAGTGTCCTCCTCGCCACCTCGCCGACCATATCGACCTGTCGAGTAGCCAGTGGCACCGCCAGCACGGAGTGCCTCATGATAGTCGTGCGGCTGATAGCGACTGTGGCCATAGTCCAACGGATAGTTCTCGTCCAGCAGCCGATTGCCGCTGGTTAGGTAGCCACTGTCACTGGAGTCGGCCATGTAGCGCTGCCGTTGAGGGCGTGTTCTGTAGGGTGTACGCTCCTTGCGATCGGCGGCATTGAAGGAGCTGGATGACAGCTTCCCTTTGGCCAGCTGATGTGAGGTAGCACTACGCAACAGTCCACTGGAATAGCCACCATAGTCGTCCGGCTCCAGTGTCTTGTCGCGATCCTCCTCGTGACGGCGTCGCCCAGCCGCAGTGCGCTCCAAAATTTCCGAATATTTATTCTCCAGCCGTGAGACGGCTGACAATGTGGGCGTCTTGTCTTTGTCCAAGTGCAGATCGCGACGCTGTGCGTCCCAAGAAGAGAAACCAGTCAAATTGGGGAGGAGTTCATAATGTATAAGGAAAGTGCTTTTAAGCAGCGCTCGTGTGAAGCCAATGGAAACGACAGCGCGTTCACGCTCTGTCTGAGCTAGACGCAGATAGAGAGACCTAGACCTAGCACTCGCTATATACGCAGACCCATCTAAGTGGCCTTTTCGGCAATGGCTAATAACAGTGTTTGGGCCACTTAATTTCACGTCATTTCACTCGCATTTAAAGCGTCTATCCAGCAGCTTTCTCTAACGCACCGAGCGAAGACGGACAGACAGGCGGGGCGGCAGTGGGGCGTCTAAATTATTTAGAACGCCTAGCGAAAAACTAAACAAAATATCCACGGCACGCCGACCTTCAGAGTTTATATATATATATATATATATATATATATATATATATATATATATATATACATATATTTATACCCAAATGCCAGAATCGTGAAATTGTGAATAGCTTTTTATACATTTAATGCCAGCCAGAGAGCTGAGAGCCGAAAGAGACACCAAAGGCGACAGACAGACAGACAGGAGCGGGGCGGGGCGGGGCGAGGAGCCAGAGAGGCATGGACATTTGCTTGGAATCGAAAATAAACGCACACGGCAAGTAGGAAGATATAGAGAAGCGCTCGTAGCTATAAAACCGTTCGTGTGGGCACACTAAATATACATGTTCATCTATACATATGTGCATATATCTGAGAGCACAATCAGCGCAGATACATATTAGCTATATACACCTGCTACATATAATATACGCGTTAATATATGTTAAATTATTATGTGGCAATTGGGTTGGGTTGGCCAGTGCAATCTTCGAGGATGCAATCTCCTCATACCGCCAACGTGCCCTGCTCGAGCTCTGACAGAATTGGGACAGCGACTTGACTTTGCTGTGACTCACGATGACAGGTGAAAATGGGCCAACTAGGTTGCAAGTGTTTTCCAAATATGAAAGAACTAAAGAGAAAAGAAAGCGCCTCAAAATGCTCTGGCAGTGAGTCATGGGTTGAATTTGGCTCTGATCAAATAACACTCTACGCCCTCTCCATTGGCATTCACACCGCACGCTCTTATCATACTAACATCGTCCAGGTCACGCCTCAGGCCGGTGCCCAGTCCTCGTATCGTGCTCGGCTTATAGTTATAGCTACTGCCCACGGGACTCAGATGGTTGCGCAGTCGGTCCATCGCATTGGCGGTCGTTGAGCTCTTCTGATAGCGACCCATGAGCACGTTGCTGTTGCTGCCGCTGGTGGAGCTAATTGGGTGGTAGCCGAGGCCCCCGCCGGCATAGTAACGTCTGTGACGGTCACTCATGGCGTTCTGTTCCCGTTCTTGGTCCCGTTCCCTATCCCTGTCACGATCTTTGTCCCGCTCCCGATCCCGCTCCCGTTCGCGTTCACGTTCCGCTTCCGGGCGTCTACGACCGCTCGCAGATTTCTCCGAGCTTCGGCGACGTTTCTGTTTTGTCAAATTGCCCTTGTCTTTGTTTTTGTTGTTCCTATTATTGCTGTTGTTGTTATTGTTATTGAGGTTTTCATTCGTTGGGGTCTTAGAGCCACTGCGTCTGTTTTCGTTGCTTTCCTTACTGTTGCTGCTGTTGTTGTTGTTTTTGTTGCTGTTGTTATTGCTGCTGCATTTGGTGTTATCCTCGGGTATGGCCGCTGCACTATAAAAGCCCAAAACAAAACAAGAATTTCTAATGACGCACTTAAAGCTCTCCCTCTTTCTTTCTTTTTCAATTTGGTGTCGATTTTGTGTTGTATATTTTTGGTATTTTGGTATTTTCCACGCGCCTGAATCGCGACGAACGCGCGTTGCCACGACACGGACCAAATAATAACTGAGAAAAGCTGAAAATTCGATCGAAATTCATGCGACGGACGCACTGTGGATGTATAGGAAAAATATGGGGAAAATACACCGCGCGTCTACCAAAAAAATATTGAGGAATCGTTTTTATTTTTGTGAAAAAGTGTGAAAATATTGCGCACTTGCCCAGCGACCGGAGCAGCTGTGCGAGCCAAAAACAAAGAGAATGCAAGAGAGACAGAGAGAAATAGTAGGAGTGAGAGTGAGGGAGTGAGCGTACGGGGTGTGTACGAGTGGGCGGCTAGATGAATTAATCTGTTGCCTGCTGCTACAGAAGATGCATTTAATTACGGCTGAACTGATCGCAGAGCTTTAACATTTCCGTCTTTTTGCGAAACAAGGAAACGATCGAAAGTCTTGCGATGCAAATGCTTGGAGAAAAAGCCTTGAACTCGCATCAACAGAAAGAAAAAAAGTAAATGATTAAAGCTGCGACGACAAAACAATTACGTTTCATGTGTATTCCGAATGCGCGTAATAAAAATAAATAATTGAAAAGTAAATGCATTTAAAGCACACACAGACCGCAAAGAGCTTGAGAGAGAGAGTGCGACAGACACTTACAGCGGCGTCGATCTCTCTCAGGCAAGAAAAGAACAAGAGTAGGAAGAACTGCAGAGAGCTGCCAGACAGGCGAACCATTCAGTCATTTAATCAACCAGCGAGAGAGGCAGACGCAATGGCGAACTTGAAAGCTCAGTGACTGAAAGCTCTACGAATATACAGGCGCATATCGAAAATTGAAACTTTTGAATTAAAACTTTTAATAAGCTAGCAATTAATCAAAAATATGCAAAGATAAGTACATACTGTGCGTATATACTTGAGGTTTATGAGGTTTATATGCAGTATAGATGTCATTGGGCTAGTTGAACGGCCTAGAAACCATTCGTATGTATTTCATATTGTTATATGTCTGATTATTCTGATTATTCTTATGTAAATGATTGCACTTCAAGTGAGTCTCTTATAGCACAAACTTTACGATCAACTCTCATTCATTTGCTTTCTCTGTGTTGCCTACTATTGTCAGACTGGACATCTCCAGAATGTAATTCAATCAAATTCTTGACAATATTCACACTTCAGCACACAAACAAGGGAGGGAGGGAGTTGAACGCGATTTACAACGCACTCGACACGATGTTTACATAATTTGCCTCCTAAAGCTAAAGAATAGAACGCGTCGCGAAACGAAGCAGCGCGCTGCTGCGCTGCAACTAACGGCAATGGGGCAAATTACATACTTAAATTAAAAGAAGAAAAGATCAACCAAAAATAACAAACAAAAAGAAATCAAATGAAAATAAAATAAATGATGAGAGCTGCGACGCGTCTGGCAACATTTTGACCGAGTTTTTGTTGTTTGACAAAAAAAAAAATAACCGCAAAATTAAAAATAATTTATACGTATGTGTGAGTGTGTGTGTGTAGTTCTTTTGCTTCATTTCTTTTGCATCGATTACCGATTGCGCTGCTGCTGCAGCTGTTGTTGTTGTTGCTGTTGTTTGTTATCAGGTCGTTCGCTCGGATTGCGTCGAAAGCGCTGCAGCAAACTGTTGCAGCTTTCAGAGAGCAGCTGCGTTACGCTCGCCGCCGTTGCGCTGCGCATGTAGCGTCGCTGTTGACGCGGCTGCGCTGCTACTGCTGCCGCCGCTGCTGGTGCTGCCTCAGCTGGCGTCGCCGCCTCCATATCAGCTGTTTTCTTGCTACTGCTGTTTGCGGCATTCACAGCATTTGGCAAAATCTTTTCGCTTTTTTCCCGATGGAAACGACTTAAAAATGTAGCCATTTTTTCTCACGCGCGTGGGCTTTTCCTACTCTTCTTCTTATTAGCTCTGACGAAAGTCCGATAATATTAATAATTTGCGTGGATATCCATGTGAGTGTGAGGGGGCACAACTGATTGGAAATCGCGGGCTGGCAAGTTTTAATTCTTAATCTGACTCGAACTATTTCGTGATTTGTACTAAAAATTCCCGATCTCTGTTGTCTATTCTCGTGCTATGGCTAGATATGTCTTTGGCATTTACTCGGCGGGGCGAGCATTTGCATTGTACTGTATGCATATAAGTTAAGTATAGTATAATAGAATATACGTATTTACAATATAAAGAGCGTATTTTCATGTGTTGTTAGAATAATTGAAATTGTACGATATTTGGCAGCTATTCGACAGAAATAGACACACAACAGAAGCAGCGACAATCTCAAGAGCGATTCCGATGATTCCAAATTGAATTTCCACTTTCGAATTTCGATTTATTTATGTCTATTGCAAATTGATGTCCTGATTTACATGCACTTTCAGCCATTCGAGTTTTGCGCGATTTCTCGACTCTTATTTATTAATTTTGCTCAAGCAGCGCGTCTGTGCGTTTTCAAGAAGAAATAGCAAAAAAACAATCCGAAATCAGCGCAACATTTACGAAAGCGCACGCCACAAATACTAATTATAAAATTTGAAAAATATCGCTACGACGACAGCGCCAAAGTAGCTGCCGAGTGTGTGCTCAGGGCGGAACATAGAACACGCTCCGTTTCGATCTCTGAACCGGGCGATCGCGCTTGTGGCCACTGCGGGAGAGCTGCTGCTGCTGCTGCCGCTGCCGCTGCTACTGCTGTTACCTTCTCTGCCGCTGTGGCTGCACAGCCGCTAGTTTCTATTATTGTTTGGCTAGGTAGCAAAATAATGAAAAACAAAAAGTCTAACCACAAGCAGACGCTAAAGCAAACGTCAATTGGCTTAAAACCGCATGAGAATACTCTATGCCAAAACTTGAGAATAATATATAGAACGAAGGTCTAAAGCCAAAATGTAAAAGCAAAAAACATTTGCTTACTACAACTATTAAGTTCATGAATTAAAGGAAATATACGAGTGTTTTAATTACAGTAAAATATTTATAGACTATTTTTGTGAAAAAAAAAAAAAACATTTTTTTAAAAATTCAAATTACTTAAAAATCTGTCTTTGAGATATCGTGTAATCACTTTTATTATACGGGCAGACCACGTTTTAACTTCTCACAAATATCTAAATCTTGTTAGTCTGTCACATATTACAGATGCAGGTCGCTGTCAAATGTGTGTTACTTTCTAGCTAATATAACTGATTAATATTTTATACATGTCTTTTCGCCCATTAGGAGCACAAACTAAAAGAGAAATTGTTCATTTTAGCTAAGCGTAAGGGTAATCAGTCTTCGTGGCGACGCCACAGTTCAGAGAGGAGGAGAAGACAGCTGAAAGTCTGCTATGAGCATGTTTTCATGTCCGCCTCATTGTTGGTGGCTGTTACATACTTTAGAGGCAGGCATTTATGTGGCTGGTCGATTCGTGTGAGTTCCGTTTCATGCCCCGCATTACATATTTAAATTATAAATAGAGGTTTGGCAATATTTAAACAAACTGCGAACTTTCGATTATTATGCTTTTGTTTTCCCTTTTGGAAATTTAAAAGAGAATCAATTTGAAATATTTCTTTAGTTTTTTTCTTTTTTTTTTTTTTTTTTTTTGCACTAAATAAACAACATAAATTAAGTGTATTGCTATTTTTAGCGAACCACAAAATTGACATTGAATTTCGGTTTGGTTTCGAAGATTCTATTTTTCTTTCTGTTGATTGTGCAACGCGCTGTCGCCCGTTCGAGGCAAGTGCATGAAGAGTCTGATGCGAAAGGCCGCAAGAGAGCATCTGCGACAAGGCGATCAACGAGTGGGCGCTGCGGGTGTGGGGGCGGCGGCAAAGTTTTGCACAGGAAGTGCGCGTCACAATCGACAAATTGTGCACTTGGCCCTCCTCCGCCACACACGGACCCAGCAGAAGAGCGCGTAGAAGCAATCGAAGAGCAAGCGGTTGGCCTCTTTGGAGCAATGATGAGTCAGTTCTCTATTTTGGGAGCCTGAGCGCTGCCACGCCGAGGAGCGTTTGTTTGTTATGCTGTGTTAGTTGTGGGTAGCAAGAGGCAAGAGGCAAGAGGACACATGTGTGCAACATTTAACAGTAACAAAAACAAGGCACAAACAAAACAATAACAAAAGTAATAGTTGGGCGACGAATCTACCTCGATGAAATGCTGGCCCAGAACGGACTTGGACATTTCATTTTGTTGCTGATGTTGTTGTTGCTGCTGCTGCTGCTGTTGTTGTTGTTGTTGTTGTTTTGTATGGCTAAATATGACCGAATTGCTTTGTTGTATTGGCTGTTGCTGTAGCTGATGGTGCGGTTGCTGCGCTGCCTGTGGTTGCATGCCCGCCGATGCAGCCGCCAGCGGTGCATAAAACAATTGCGTATTTGTGTTTGGATCGTATTGAAGCGCCGCACCGCCAGCACCGACGCCAGACGTGGCGGCAACGGAAGCGTTCACAAACTGCGTATGCGGATGTGGTTGAGGCTGGGGCTGCGCCTGGTACTTGACCGGGTGCATCAGTTGGCTCTGACTGGGTTTGAGATACGCATACGGATCGAAGGTTTGCAGTGGTTTACGCTCGTGTGGTTGTTGTTGCTGCTGCTGCTGTTGTTGTTGTTGTTGCTGCTTGGGCAGATTGTAATAGTTGCGACTCATCATGCCGTAGCCATAACTTTGAGGCTGCATCATGCCGGGTCGCTGCGCAGCACTGAACGACGCCGAGTGGGTCAGCGGCGCAGCGCCTGCCCGCGGATAAACGGGCTTCGCATTATTAATCAGCGCCTGATAGCTGTTGCCATACATCTGCGGCGCCATGCCCAGAGGCGTCTGCTGCTGCTGCGCTGGAGGCTGTCCAAATTTGTTCTCCTTGTTGGTGTTCTTTTGCATAAACATGGCCAGGCCGGAGCTGGACTTGGGCGTCTGTTTGGCCACATGCGAGGAGGAATACGACTGCTGCAGCTTGTGGGGCTGATGTTGTTGCTGTTGCTGGAAGGGATCGCTGCTGCCGTTCATGACTGAACAGGCGAACGAGTTCCAGTTCAAAAATGGACGCTTTTGTTGTGGATAATGTTGTTGCTGCTGCTGTTGTTGTTGCTGCTGCTGTTGTGGCTGCTGCTGCTGTTGTAGCAGACGCTGATAGCCCATCGGCAGCTGCGACGTAGAGTTGGATTTGCCTATGGGATAGGCCATCCTCTGCTGTTGCTGCTGCTGCTGCATTAGCGGCTTCTGCGGATCGTACAGCTGAACTGGCACGGGTATTTGCGATTCACTGGCAATTTTGCTGGCGTTGTTGCTGCTGCCGCTGCTGCTTTCCTCTTTGTGTTCAGCTGTCAGCGATTGTGACATAATTGCATTGTTGTTATTGCTCTTTAGCTTTAGCATGTCATTCAGACATTTCTCTAGCTTGTTGTCGACGTCTTTTTGACGCTTTGTCGTTGCCGATGACGCTGCTGTGGCTGTGGCTGCTGCTGCTGTTGGCGCTGCAGCAACTGATGTTGCTGCTGTTGTTGGCTGATCTAAGTTGGCATTGTGCTCGACTGTTGAGGGTATGTGAAACGATGAGGTGAACTTCGAGAGCTGCGGCAGATGCGTGGTGCAGCAATTGGTCACCGTGAAGCTGCTGCTGCTGACAGTGCTGTTGCTCTTCTCCGACTTACGCTCCAGCGACGCGCTCGTCTCATTCGATCCCTCTGCAATAGGCGTGGCAAGCGAGGTTGCAGCGCCTATCGCTGCTTGTTTGGCCGGCTCTGTGGGTCGGCGAAACAGCGCAGCGGCACAGCGTGGCGATGGCACACAAGAGCTACTGGAGCTTTTGAGCACGCCAGCACTTGGCTTCTGCTGTTGCTGCTTGACTGTGGGCGGCTCCTTGCGCGACTGCGTCGTCCCAGTTGCTGCCCCGACTGAGGCTGCAGCTGCGGCTGCGACTGTGGCTGCTGGTGTGCTCAGCAATATCGCCGAGTTGGATGTGCTGCGACTGAGCGATGGCAGATGCTTCATGTAGCAGGGTATGTGCGTGCGACTGGAGCTGCGCAGCAGCGGAGCTGGCGGCGCAATGCCGGAAACATGCGTCATGGAGACACTCTTGTTGAGCTGCTGAGCAGCTGGCAGCGGCTGATGTGGCTGCTTGATGGGCACGCGACTGGTGAAAGGCGTAGTCGTCGTCGTCGTCGTCGCCGTTGTCGACGACGCAGTCGCTGCTGACGTGGGCGACTGCTCGTTGCATACAATGAGCTTGTAGAGATCGTCTTTGGTCACGGCCTGTCTGACCTTGAGATCCAAGTGCGACAACGAGGCGTTCTTCTGTAGGCGATGGCTATGTGGCTGCTGCTGCTGCTGTTGTTGGACGGGCTGCTGCTTTTGCAGCTCCTTTTGCGCCGCCTCAGCGACCGTTGGATCAAATATGGCCAGCTTCTTGGCCGTCTTCGCATCCACCTTAAAGGGCTGACCAGCATCGCCCAGCTGTGCCCCGCAAATCTTTTCATAGTTCCAAAACGTGCGTTTCGGCGTCTGACGCTTCTGCGAACTACAAAGATTTTCGCTCCAGAAATCGTTCATCAGTTGTTTGTTGAGCGACAGATTCGAGTCGGTCTGCAGTCCGTTCTTTGGACCTGCTTGAGGACGTTGGGGCCCGTAGCTAGGCGCGCCCACGGGCATGTTCGAGCTGGATATGCTGCGCTGCAGCTTGGGCTGTTCGCTGGCATTGGACTGAGCGAAGATCGATGGATAGGCTAAACGAGGCGTCCGGTTGGAGGTCAGATTGTTGGCGAAATTTATCGAGGAGGATTTTGATAGCCCACTGGGCACAAGCGGCGACGCCGTTTTGGCCGCCACAGATTGATGCGAGTTGGATTTGGTAAGTGGTTGCTGTTGCTGCTGGCGCTTGAGACGATCATAGAGGTCTTCACACTCCTGGAACTCCTTGTGCAGCTTGCGATCCAGCTCGCTGTAGTCGGGCAGACTCTTTAAATATTTGTTCATCATTTCGATCTCGGCATCATAAAAGTTTGCATCTTGCTTGGCGCTGTTTGTAGCAGCAGCTGACTTCTCCTCGAGCTGTTGCTGCTGCTGCAGCAGCTTGTCCAGATCGATCTCGGCTGGAACCTTGCCTTGACCGGTGCTCGCCTTTTGCTTGGGCGCACGACACGGCACCGGCGGCGGTGGCGGCGACGATGATGGCGAGCTGCAGGATGACAGCGATATACTTGATGCCGGGCTGCTGGCTATGGTGGCCATAGGACGTGATGGTGTTGTGATGACACCTGTGGCCGCATTGTACGCCATAGTATGATGCTTGCGTGGCAGCGGAGGCGTCGATTTCGGACTGGCCGGCAGCAGCGGTCGATTCTTGCGCATGCCCAGCGGCGATGAGATGGGCGAGCGCACCGCACACTTGGTCTCTGGGAAGCTGGACGACAGAACCGACGCGAACTGCGGCGAAACGACCTGAAAGAACTGTTGTCCGCTCGCGGGCGGCGGCGTTGGTTTTTGCATGATGCACGGCGACGACGATGACGATACGAATGCCTCTTCACTTGGTTTCAGTGCGTTGTTGCTGGCGCATGCAGCACCGACAATTGGAGGCTGTGCCTCCAACTGGGCAGGTTTAACGGCAGCGGCTTTGCCAGCATCTTGACTCATTTAAATAAACGCTCGCGAACTACAGACAGAGAGGGAGTTTATTGATCGGAACTAGCTTCAAGATAGAACCTTCAACCAGCTACAGCGTGTGTGAGTGTGCGCAAGGTATTTGACAATCGATAAATCTATCGAGAGCAGCAGCAATTATCGAGGCAAATTCAAACACATTTCATACAGAGAGTGAGAAAGAGAGAGAGTGAATGAGAGGTGGGGAAGAAGGGGCTAGCAAGAAAAAGACAGACAGCCACTAACACTAGACGAAGAACGGGACAAGACCAGACCACCAGACAGACAGAACCAACCTGCAGATACTGCTCCGGTATCTTACTGTTCTTCGGCACAATTATCTTTTTGATTATTATAATCTTATCGCCCTCGATTTTCGTTATGGTCACAGGCACACCAGGCTGTGGGCGTTGCGGCTTGGGATTTATCACCGGTCGGTTGACAGTGCGCACCACCTGCGGCCCCGTTAGAATGCCGCCCGGCGATGGCTTCACTGCTGGCGTGACTGGCTTGGGTTTTGGCTTCGGCGCTGGCTTGTATTCCTTGTTATCGCTGCGCACAATCGAGAGATGATACAGCGGCTTGTCATCGTCCAGCACGCTCTTTTGTGGTGCCGTCTTCTTTTCCACTTTGCGCAGCACCACGCCCAGCATGGGTGAGTCCTTGGGCTTGATTGTTATCGAGCCGCTTGGAGCTGTCACCCGCTTGAGGCAGACACCCAGATTGGCGCCCACAGGCGGTGGGGTTTTGGTGCGATGCACCATTTTGCCGCTGGGTATATCGCGATATCCATCCTCTTGGCCGCCGCGATGCGGTGCATCCGTTGCCAGTGGTATCTCTGGATTGGTATGCAGCATCGGCTCGGGCGCCACCAACGGCGAAGGACCGGGAAAGAGTGCAGTTAAGCTGCTACGGCGACGACTCATGTTCGGCACCGAGACCGTCTTGGAGATCGGAAACTTGGGCGGTGCTGCTAGATCCACAGTCGGATCGCTGCTCATGGCACTGGCCGTGCTGCCACGACGGCTGCCACTGGCGCGAGCCGAGTCCATGCTGCTGATGCTGGAGCTGTGCAGACGGTCGGGTGCTGCGCTTCTCTCATGGTTACGCGCGGCTGGCGACGTGCTGCGCTCTCGGCTCCGATTGTGGGAGCGTGCCGCACGAGCTGCCCGCTGCATGCGCAGCATCTCAATAGAGTCCGCCAGGTGCGAAGTGCTCTTTGTGGGCGACGACTCGTCCGAGTTAACACTGCCCTCGGTTGCGGCCAGCAAATGCATTTCCATGGCATCATCCAAGATGTTTGGCAGTGAAACGATGCGCTCACGCGGCGCCTCAATGGAAGGCAGAGCGCCCTTGGGCGATAGACTTGGCGTGGCGCCCGAGTCCGATTGCCTCTGTCGTTCTACTTCCACCCGACGCTCCTGTTGCTCTTTGACACGCTGCAGCTGCTGTTCAGCTTCAAGAGCGGCGCGTGCGCGCGCCTGAGCCACCACCTCAGCGGCCAGACTCGCCTGTTGCTCAGCCAAAGCTCGTGCCTTGGCCTCGGCTTGGGCGCGTGCCTGTGCCTCGGCCTCGGCGGCAGCGGCGGCACGCATATTGGCCAGCTCTGTGGCCGTCATTTGTTTGATGCTCAGGCGGCGTTCCGAATCGAGAACCAACTGGATCTGACCACTGCCGTTCGGTAGGGCTGTCAAATCCGGGCAGCTCAGTGCGATCAATTCGCTTAGTTCGACGGACATCGCGACTGCCAGTTATCGCGGTATATATAATATATATATATATATATATGTATATATAATATATATTTATATGATTAGTGCGATCTATCTGAATATGTTACCTAACTTTTCACTGGGGTATCAGTGCTAATGTGAATTGCGTTAGGTTCGACTTGCTCGACGCGACTCGCGACTCTGCTGGCGTTTGCAATAAAGAAACCTGCTCGATAGCCCTGTGAAGATTGAAGATCGGTCGATACATTTCATGGGTTTGGTGGAACGGTGGGTCTGGGGGGCTAGGTGGTGCGCTCAATGTCAATGCCTCATTGGCATTTTGGCAAATGCAATTAGTCGTTTAGTTTCAATTTGACTTATTAATTGTTCAGCAAGTTGCCAATAATAACAACAACAACAGCAACAGCAACAGCAACAACAACAACAACAATGACAATTACAAACAAACCAAAAAGGAAAAACTATTTTCCTTCACCCTGCACATTGGCGCTCGATGCGATTTGTGCCTGTTGTAATTGTTGTCTATACCTGAATCGCTGGGCCAACCGACATATAGACAAATCACACACAAATATATATGTATATATATATATGTATATATATACATACGTATATACATATAAATATAGCGTAAACAGCAATGAGCTCATTGATCGAGGCGCCGTTTCTGCTCAGTTCAGCCTGCCAATTCCTGGTTAACGTCTGCACACCCGGCGATACCCCCATGAAGTCTATACCTTGCCCTATATATAGGTAGCTCGTGTTGTAGGAGAGCTGCTGGAGCACGAGCGTCTCCCAATGGGGCGACTACATATGTCCAAGTGAGTGACGGCCCTGCCTGCCTGCCTGCCTGTCTGTAATACATATATATGTGTATATTGTCTATATACAATCTCGTTTAGCTAGTTGCCTCTGCCAGAGTGCGCCTCTCTGTTCAAAATCTGTTTTTATTTTTAACAAAAATAAAAAAGGCAGACAGAGAAACGACAACGCACGTAAATTGGCGCAGTAGTTGTAGTGTATAATACATGATATATGTATATATGAACATATATACATATACACAACATACATATATATATATAGAGATAGATGTACAGTATTACCTCTTGCAATGAATCAGCTATGTAAACAGTTCGTTTTAGCATAAAATTAAATTATTATAAATTTAACTTTATATATATTTTCAAACTTTATATGTTTGCTTTAAATACATATAATTTAAGGTTTTATAAAAATTTCTGTAGTTCATTAACAGGAGCATTTTGCAAATTTCTGCTTGTCAAGTCTAAATATCACACACATGCACATCTCTTACAGAACGTGTGCGAGTGTATTGAAAAATAGGAAAAGTCTTTTCCATTTCTTATATGGGCAATATGTGTGCTCTGACTTTTTGCTATGTTGTTGTGGAAATAAACGAGCGTACCGAAAATAAAACCAAACATTACAAAAATAACTTCAAGCGAATTGCTTGGCGAGCACAAGCAGAGGTAGAGGAAGAGGAAGAGGCAGCTGCATCATAGATCAACATGATGAATAATCCCTGTTGATCTCCGATGTATATATACTATAATATACTATATACACTTCGAGTGTGTGTGCATAAATCTAGTATATATGCACTGAGATGAGAGTGTGTGCGTGTTCCATTTGTGTAAGTTGAATTGTTGTTGTTGTTGCTGTTGCTGTTGCCGCTGTGTTTGTTAGTTTTAAGTTTTTGTTTTGATTCGCTTGGCCGCCGTGTTGTACTCTGCCTCTTCTTCTGCTGCACGAAATGCGTTTCCCTCCCGACTTGGACTTGACAAAGTGCAAATTTGAGGCCTCGATTTTTGGGCTTTCAAATTTTACAGCTGTGTACTTTGATTACGATTCAACTGAGCGCATGCCACATTAAAAACCCATTTCGGCTGGTTGTCTTTGGGCGACAATTTACGCAAGTATAATACATGTTTTTTATCTAATGTTTTACGTTTTGCGGCTCTTTTGTAGTTGTTCTTGCTGCTGTTTCGATTTTATTTTTAAAGCACTTAAATTTGTTCAAGTTTCTTCTTTTTTTTTTTATTTATTTTCTTGGGCTGCCTGATTATGTCACGCTCGATGCTTAACAAATGCTCTTTATAATTGTCTTTTATTTTATTTCTTTTCATGCAGTTGTCTAAATGTCTTCAATTTTAGGGGCAAAAGCTTTAGTTTTTGGTCAAATGTGAAGTAATCACTAAACATGTACTTCAAAGATTTTCCCCAATACCTCAAACACACACACGCGCATAGACACACATGGGCACACAGCGCATGTAAAATTATAAACAAATTCGCGACAGTTAGTGAGCTGGAGAGAGATAGAGCTAGGCAGCAAGAGGATGAGAGAACGAGAGAGCGAAAGACAGAGAAAGAGAGAGAGAGAGAGAAAGAGAGAGAGTGAGGGAGGGAGTGCGAATAGACGCGTGTAGAAACACGTACCGTTACACGTTAGCCAAAGGCCTCGGACGTACGATAGCCGAGAACGATACACAACCGACAAACGAAGATTTGAATCTGTTTCTGTTTCAGTTTCAGATTTGGAAAATGCTCAAACGAAAAAGCATGTGGATTTTCCGTTTTACTGTTGGTGTGTGGTATATTTTTAATTTACCCCAATGGCGGCGGCCCCCAAGGCGAAAACGGTTTTTGAGCAAATGGCAAAACACAGGCGCTAGGAGCAGCAGCTGCGCGCGCATTTGATCAGCTGGCCAGTGAAACAGAGAGAGAGAGAGAGAGAGCGGGAGAGTGGGTGAATATGAGAGAGCTGTCTGTACGTGTGTGTGTGTGTTTGGGAGAGCAGAACTGCTATCTGCGTAGGGGGGGTCACAACATGCACACATGCATTGAGAGCGAGCGTCAGCTCTCGCTCACTCACTCACTAAATAGTCATCGTTGTGATCGACAAAGTACTCATCGACTATCCAACTATCGCCGGTATAGCGGTCCACGGGCACATCGCACAGTGCAGCCAAATCGAATAGATTACGTTGCCTCCTCAATAGCTGACAACGGCTGACCAGAGCCCCATTCGAGTTGACGTTGTTGTTGCTGCTCGACTCCCCATTGTCCCCATTGCTGTTGCCATTTAAAGTTGGCGCCGTTGCCGACGCCGCCGCCTGCTGGGCATATTGCCGCCGTTTGTATCGCTGCTCCAAGTGCCGAAAGTACTGAATCTTGATGAACTTCTTTAATGCGACAGTCTACGAATTCTATACTCTGTGCTCGTCCACTCAATTGCCATCGACTGACTGGCCACTGCCCGCCCCACCCGACGAGTGTTAATGTCAAATGATCAATTGAACGAAAATAACGAGGACAGACCCGCGGCAGAGCAATTAATTCAAAAGATTATCTATCATCAGCTCGCGCCACAGGGCAGACACACTACTCACTCTCTCTCTCTCTGCTTGAGACATGCATATACATACGTTATACAATTGATCTAGTTTATTTTGCGATAATTTGATCGCGTTTGCCTTATCACACACACTTTAGCCTCAAGAGCTAACAGCACCTTGAAACTACTTGTCAAAGTCATGTTTAATATTGTAAAGAAATGCTTTAGTTGATCAAGATTAGATAAGTTATTATAAATGGGGTTAAAAACTAAATAGGGAGTTTCAGAGAATAAATAATTTGCTTTAAAATAAATATATATCTCTTAGTCTTAGTTGACGAAGTCAGCTGACCAGTATTAAGTAGAAAATAAATTTATAATCTATAAAAATCACATTACTAACGGTGGTTTTCAGTTTACGATTCCTTCTCTATTTAAGTTGTGGAACAACAAAGTTAATTCAGATCGAGTATATATATTTAATTCGCCACATGCTTGCAAATGATTACAATTTAATCACAAAATAAGATGAGCGAGTGCGATGAGTGAGTGCGCTGCAGAGTCATCAAGCAAATAGTGGAGGAAAATGGGAAATGAGATGAGAGAGGTAACGACAACACAAGGCGAACGACAATCAGCAGCAGCAGCTTACGAGGTAATCACTATCGTGATCGGCAAAGTACTCGATGACAATCCAATCATCTGTGTACGGCATATAGCGCAGCGACGAGCACTCCAGCAACAGATCGCGATGGTGATCGATGCGCTGCGGTCCGGGAAGCTCACGCATTTGGATATAACATGGAATTTGGGCGGACTCGAACTGTTTAGCCGTTAACTGGGATTTTTCCAAATATCGCTTAAAGAACAACATCGTGTCTCGCACGGTGATGTGATTACTGATCGGGAGGACGACAACATTGATTCAGAATTGCAACAAAATTGGCAAACGGCGAAGGCGATACAATTTAAATATATACGAAGAAAACTTGATCGGGTTTACACATATGTATCTATGTATGTACATATACGAATTAGAATTGTTTAAATATCTAATTGCTTAATCTTTCTTTTACCATAAATTTCATTTTGTATTTTTTTTTTTCAAAATTGAATTGCTCAGCTTAAAATCGTTCGTTTGTATTAAAAAATGAAAAGTTTTTACCTTAGCTTGCGATTGACGATTGTTGCGTCCGCTGTCGCGCTCATCCTTGGCGCGATCGCGATGCCGGCGCCTTGAGCTCGAGTGTGAGGTCTCTTCCCTATAACGGTATTTATGCTGTCGCCGACCAGTGGCTGGCGATTTGCGGTGCGAGCGCTTGGAACGCTCCTTGCGCCGCCGGGAAGACAAGAGGCTGTCATCAAAACTGCAAAATTAAATAAAAAGTAGAGAAAAAAAAATCGAATTAATCAAACGAGTTCACAAGCTTAAGAATTACTTAATACTATAAATATATATATATATATATATTTATGGAGCTCTATATATCCGACAACAGATGAATGGCCGTCCTTGACGCAACGCCCAGCAACTGTCGAATTATCGGCAGCCAACAGAATTGGACAGTAAGTGGAGTCAACATGGAAAGCTACTTAAAAGCGTTAAGCTGCCTTGCTGCCGCTTTGCCTTCCCGTCGAGTTCTTAGGCGCGCACGCTTGCGTCTGTATGTGTGTGTGTGTGTGTGTTGGCGAATACTTGCGAATTTGCGTTACCAATCAAGTTAATCAACTTGGCCGGATGGTTGACTAGCTAGCTATCTAGCTAACTGACTGACTGCTGGCTGGCTGTCTACCCACCAGAGCACTGCGCAACATGCCTTTGCGATTGTGTCTGAAAAGTCGTCGGCCAAGTGGCAAGGCCTATGACACGGCACAAAATCCCCAGCGCACAGTACGGGGCTTAACCCAAAGGCAGAGGCAACAACTGTGCGAGGCCAGAAACTGTGTCAATAATAACAACAACGGTAGCAATGTTACATCAATTGTATACACACACACACGCACACACACACACACACAACATACAGCCGCGCGACACGCCCAAGCGGGCTTCATATGCGGGTGGGCAGAGCGTCATGTAGCCAAGATCTTAGCATGAATCAGCAGCTGCTACGATCGCATCTGATCGGCTTGGAGATAACTGACCTAGGCAGGCGCTGCCACCAAGAAGTGAAGACAAGACCGTATGCTAATAAGGTAAACACGGCTAAAAAATATAAAACCAGCTGTGCTCAAGACTTTTTTCCTAGAGCCAAGCGAAATACGACAAACTTTTGATTTGTTTTCATTTATTTTATTTGTATTTTTTTTTTTTTGCTTAGGCTCGCCCACACGTGCGGCGGCTGCTGCTGCTGCTGTTGCTCCGATCGCCTCTAAATTTGGGCACAAAAATTATGAGAACGCAACGAAGCTGAAAGTGACTTTGACTACAAGTACGTTACACTCACACACACATGGGCGAGTGCACAGCTGCAAAGTCACACAGACACATACATATGACAAAAAGCTTAACGCCTGCGCTCACTCTAAGCCAGGCTGAACAAACAGTCAAGAAGTCAGCGGCCGGTTTTATATGTAGGCTCAAATCTCTTGGCTGTTTTGTTGGCTTTCGGCCAGCATCAGTGCCGCAACAACAATAGATCTTTGACTGGCAGCAGCAGCATATGCCTCTTAAGGCTATACGGTAGTTAATAATAGGAATATGCACAATCAAGCGTTGCTTGTTACGCACTCTTCGCAAGTGTATTTTGAGAGAGGAAATAGTTTAAGCACATATTTAAATTTGTTTAATATTTCACATCAATTTATTTCACATTAATAATGCTAATAACATTTATTAATGTTAAGTTAACAGATATGTACATTTTGTCAAGAATTGCAGCATTGACAAACATTTTCATGCTAACTTTATAAATAGCAGATATGTTATACCGCTGTTATTAACATTTCAATGTAAACATGAGCAGGTTAAGCTAAGGAAATGATCTTAAGTTAGCTCACGAAGCTACTGAATTAAATCATTGTACAGAAATTTGTATTATGTTAATTTGATCACATTTTGCATTTTATATTAATTTCTGCTCGCAAATAAATAATTTAAACGCAGCTAAATTTCGATCTATCTCGCGATTGACAAGATTATAGGCGAAATTTATTCTGGTCTGGATTTTGATTAATGACGCGACGCGTGCAAATTAGAACAACATTTATGGCGAACTTTAATTGGATATTAATGATGATACGCCGACTTTATGAACTTGTGAAACAGTTCGCACTTGTACACACGTTAGTCGAACTCTCATTAAGTGGCTGCCCAATTTGGGTGGAACGCGTTAATTCTTTGCTCTTGCCTGAAGGTAATTAGCCAGGTGATTGTCCTGGGGTCAACTGATTTGGACTATTATAAATGCGAGTTCATTTCAATAACAGACTTACACTTAACATAGGTAACTATCGAAGATACTCTAATTATGCTACAAGTCTGGGAAAACTTGTTCACAGTAGATAAGATAAAATAAAATAGAAAATTATCGATAAAACTTTGTAACTATGTACATAATATATCTACATCTTTTAAGGGCTTAATGTTATGGCTGCTTAATGAGTCGACGACTCTGCTCAGTGACCCATTTATCAATGTTGAAATTATAAATTTATGCCAGTCTGTGATTTCATTAAGAACTTAGGGTTATATATTGAAATTGCGATAAGATACGATTATACGATTATTAATGATGTAATGATATCTGTCAGGGCACTCCCACATATGTTTATCTAGATCTGTATATTTTTTAAGAATCGTGGGTGCCTATGAGTTATGAGTCGCAATTGGATAAGGCTAGCAGTTCTGTCTTGGCCTTGACCGAATCTGGATATCAAGTAAACCCCTCTTGACTAAATAAACTTCATGCCTTTATACATGCCTTTGTCTTGGCCAAGTTCCTGATTCATGAATACCAAAATTCCAGCAGATTTGTGTCTACAAAAATGTCTGCTTGAGCTGTGACAAATGTCGAGAAATTGACAATGCCACAAAACGCAATTATGTTTCTGCACTTCAATATAACATTTACTGAACGTTTTGTGGTGCTATGTAAATATACAAATACATATACAGGAATGTGTAGATCGAGATATGTGAGAAAAGTTTCTTTGACTCTTGCCTTATGAAATTAATCATTCGAAAAACCAGTTTCGCACACGATTTACATAGAGCACTGCATAGAGCACAGCTGAGACACTTTAAACCCACCAGCAGACAACAAACATTTGCTGCGGTGCGAGAAATTTTATATATATATATATAGTTTTTTTTTTTTGAGCTGACCCTGAAAATGCCATAAAATACATTAAGCAAAAGCGTATTGTAGATATGTATGTAACCCTCCTCGGCCTAGCTTCCCCAACAAATGCTTAATAAAAAGCGTTAATAATTTGTTATTATTGTTCGATTCTGTGCTTCCATTGAACTGTGAACGCATGCGTCACTGTGAGGCATAGAAACGAAGAGATGGTCTAGAAGAGACTTCGATAAAGATTAAAGATTTAAAGCGAAATTGAAAACAGAAACATAATTGCCGACAGAGAATTAATTGCTAATTTATATAACATATATATCATAACAACCGGGTAGACTAGCACCCTAAAGATTCTACTTGCTAGAATTTGAGGCAGACCTTGAATCTATTACTCCCATTTCCACCTTGATGCTAACTGTTTAGCATATTCGCGTAGAACAGAATGCAAAGGCAATCAAGCAGCCCTGGTGAATAGCTTTATACGATTCTTTTTCAGCCACCTTTTTTATTCACTTTGATTAAAGAAGAGGTCAGTATTTTTTAAGTGAAACATAATGAGAAACCGGAATTTTTGGCTTGTGCTTGGGCTAAAAGCGAAGCGATGACAGCTTTTGCTACTTTGTTGCTGCTGCTTGCTGTTGTCGATGTTGTTGTCCATTGCCTTAAATGACACAATAAAGTGCCGTTAGAAATATTGTAAAAAGAATGTATAAGTAATACGACAATATAAATAATATAATAAAGAGACGGCGTATTGGGCGCATAGGGCACATGAGTAACGGCTTTATGTAAATCGATCTGGGCGTCGAAGCGAATCGAGGGCGTCGCGGCGAGCCTTTGAATTCGCCCAACGACAATCAACGTCCAAGGTCAATGGTTGCGTCTGCGCAAACAGACCCAACAGCACACAAAGACACTGAGCAGCGCACATCAAACAAATTGCGAGCACTGCAAATAAAGCAGCAGAAAGACAGAGACGTATTGGAAGAAGAAGAAGAAGACAGACAGACGAATGACAAAGAGAAACGATCAACGGTTTGGCAACTGTTGGGCGCAGGGGCAGTGGGAGGAAGGCACAGGCAGCCGATCGAACATGTCAGGAGCCAAGCGCGGCACTGAGTCAGCGTCCAGCAGTTGGTCCGCCCGCTTCTGTCTGCCGGGCATTATGCAGGCCGTCATTGTTCAGCGAGAGATCGTACGCGTAATGCGAGGTTCAATGAACGTAATGTAATGTATACCCCGCACACACGCACACATCAACACTGCTGGCCATTACAGTTAACAAAAACAACAACAAACAAACAGTTAAGCGAAATCAACAATAAGCTAACAAATATTTTGGCAAATGGCCGCCCTCACTTTGTGTTGTTTGATCAACAACAACAATACCAAAATAAATATTTCCAAAAAGGAAGCAATGAAATTTTATGAAATTTTTCAAATCTGTTTGCAAAGATTGTAGTATTATTAATAATATTATTTTATACTGTAGTCAATCACCTTTTGTCTGAGTGCATTTATAGGAAGTCAATAAAAATTAAATAAAAAACAATATAAATCATTTCGTTTTATTTCCCCCCAACTTGCGGTTTAACGGAGCTTCTAAGAGCTGAGCGAGGGTAGCGCAATGCGTTGCATGTGCAACTTTTCGGCCTGCCTTGCAGCTGTCGGAACTGCTCGAGAATAGTGTGCTCAAAAGTCAAGACAGCGTCAAGTCGACTTCATTGTTCTTACTGTTGCTGCTGCCGGCGGTAGTCGCATCGATTATGAGCGTATATGGACTATGGAGACAAGTCCGGTTTGTTTTGGAGCGCGATAAACGTCAGATAAACGAGCTCGTGAGCAAAACAGAAGCAAAAAATAAAATAAAAAAAAATAAAACGACAAAAATATAAATAGTGTACGGGTCGAAACAAAAGCCAAGACTACGGCATAACAGAAGTATTTAAGCCCCTCCCAAGACGTGTCTGCTAAGCCGACCCAACTGCCGAGCCCACCTTAATGTGCAGGCAACAGCGAGGTACTTGGCTACCTGTGGCAGTTGCTGACATAATTGCGGTCATAACATATGTTGAGAAAAAATAAACAGAATAATCCAATATTCAATTCATACTTAAGGAGAGCTCGTTTCTAATAAAATTATAATTTAATATTAAAATAAATAGAATATATTATCTAAAAAAAACTTCAAAGAAAGTAGCCAAAAGGAATGATGCTTGTCGTCCCACATTTTCGAGCTGTTATGCAATAAAAAGTTCACAATAGTTATTTTAATGGGGATAACTCAGATGAATGAGTCGCAAAATGGTAACCTAGCACTTGACAGAGAGTTCAAAGCCCAAATGCAAATGAGGGCAAAATAATATCGCCCGCTCCATATGAAGTGCGCCACTTCAGTGTGGAGGACCGAGAGCTGCTGCCAGCGGCACGTAGAACATCAAAATCGCCAAGCCGAGCCATGCCGTGCGCTACAAAGCGGCGCTTAGTTTGCCTAATGAGTAGAGCTATGGCTCGCATAAGTAGGGGCGGTGTGCTTGACCAAATTTGGATCGACCAGAGAGAGAGAGCAAGAGCGAGAGATCTTGAGCGGACCGAACGTCAACAATGTGAGGAACGACTTGAGTCTTAAGTGCTGACAGAACGCTTAGTCAATAGCTCAAGATGGAGAAGCCACCGAGAGAACAGCTGTTGCTGGAGACCACTTGAATCTAGCTCCAGTTTCCGCATGCCTCTTGCTACGTATTGCTGAGAGATACTCACTTATACTCACACGTCGTGGACCCCAAGTGCTCGGACCGACGTCGTGTCTGTTGCTGCGATTGTTGTTGCTGCTTGGAGCTCCTGAGATTGCGGCAATTGTTGTTGTTGCTGTCCACATGGTTGGGCAACAGCACACGGTCGGGATAGAGCGGCTTGGGCGCCCACGATGCTGCGGCCACATAAATATCCGTTCGAGGCGTTGGCGGTGTTTGCGGCTCGGGTGTGCCAGCTGCATAGCTGTAGTAGCCATCCTCCGGTTCATCGACCACCGAAAGCCGATGCTTGGTGTTCGTCAAATTCGTATTGGCGTCGTCACTATATAAATAATCATGCATCGAGCGGGCAAATTTGGCGCTCTTGCGTCGTTGCTGGGCAGGTGTGAGCGGTCCGTTGTGACTAGTTTGTGTGCCTCGGAGCAGATCTTCGTGATCGGGCGTGGCCCGTATCCAGGAGCTGGCGGGCACATATTGACGCTGTTGCCTATGGCTGTGCACCACCTTGGAGAAGTCCACGTACAGCGCCTCATCCGTGGCCGGTTTGCGCTGAAACTCATCCTCCTCTTCGTCTTGAGGTGTGGCTGGTGCGCCCACAGAGCTGTAGAAACTATAATTGCTTGAGGACTGCGAATAGGAGCGATTGCGACTGCCATAAAATTCATCCTCAAAGGGCAGACCCTGTGGAAAGTTCTTCGAGAACGCCTTCTTCAACTTGGGCGAGTCATGAGAGTCGCTGCTACCCGTCGAGGAGCCGCCGCCCTCGCCCTTTACAGCTGTCGCTGCTGCCGTGCCGCGCTGTCTCAAGCTAAGCTTGGGCGTTGTTGGCAGCTGCCGGCGCTGCGCCAGCGGCGTGGCCTTCGACGTAATGAGATCATTTTGCTGTTGCTGCTGCTTGCGCTGCGACTGCTGCTGCTGATGCGGCGGCAATGGAGCTGGATAGTTCTTGCTGGAACGTTGCGTATTCCGGGCCACGGGACAATTCTCCTTGGCGCAGCGCGCACTTGTCGCCTGGTAGGCGCGTTTCTGTGAGGGATTCGAGCTCTGGTTTTGTTGCAGAGCCGTCTGATTTGGCTTACGGACTGCAGGCGGCGCGGGCGCACGTGGCTTGCCATAACGTGAGCCGGTGTTGGTCGTGGCGCAGGTGTTTTCAATGCGTCTAATTAGTTTTGGCGTGAGCGGCTTGACGTTACCGTTGCGCTGCAATTGTAACGGTGGCTGCAGCTGCGCCTCCTGCTGCCTGTGTCGATTGCTGCTGCAGTAGCTGCTGCGCCACGGCTGCTGACGACTAAAGCCGTTGCTTAAGCCCGTCGTCTGATTGATTGAGCTCGACGAGGAACACGAGGAGCTTGAGGCAGTGTTATTCTTTTGACTAATGCCCTTGGCAGCCACTGCTGTGGCCGTCGTTGTCTTAGCTGCTGTTGCTCGACTGTTGACGCCATTGCTGCTCAGCGGTTGTTGTTCGCTGCTCTGTTTGCTGTTGCTAGTGTTGTTGTAGCCACAACTGCTACGTGGCACTCGAAAGGAGCTATATGGACGAAATCCGTTAGCATATTGCTGTCCGACGATGGGCATTTTGTTAGCTGTTCGTTCTTCTTGTCGTTGGTTAATGAAATTCGTTGTAGTTTGTTCTTGATGTTATCATTGACGATCGTAGATTGTTATTTTCGCTGATGTTTTTGTTGTTGTTGCTGTTGCTGTTGGCGTTCGTTAAAATTTAAACGTTTGCTTGCATTTACTTTGAACGCGCGCGCGAAATATTAATTCCGTTTATTCTTTATAGCTTTATCTTTTGTATCTGCAACATTTGCAAGTGGCGCAATTTTTTTCAATTTAATTTTCAATGCTGTGCACACATACGCTACATGTGCCGCTGCGCCACCCCATCTTCCGCACGTTCCTCTGCCTAATCCCAATACCCACCCACCCACTCATTTCATTTCAATAAATTATCGAGCTGTGTTTTTTTTTGTCATGTAATTAACACGTTCTCATTGGCTTATGAATTTTTTCCTTCCCCTGCCCTGCCACGGGCAACTCGGCAACTGTTGTGCCACATGCCAGTTGTGGAACGATTGCATTTATGCGACTTCTTGCTGGCCGCATTTTGTTGCTGTTGCACATGTCAGCATTACGAAAAATTGAATTAGCTGCGAAACTAACCCTGAACCTAGCCGCGATTTGTCTGCCTGCGCCGTGTGTGCAGCCGTCAGCAAAAACAAATCCAATTGACAAGTTCATTGATAGGACCCCGACAAGAGCGCCCAACCAGTTTCATTTGGCTTTATGCAATTTACAGAAAAGAAAACAAAACAAAAGCAAAGCTTCGGTAGAAAGTGGCCTCACAACATGTCCTCCGACCAGTTTTCACACAATTTTTTTTCTTTTCAGTTTTTGTTTCTATAGTTTTTTCACCTGATTCGGAAAGGAAACGCAAACGGGTCAAAACAAAAGTTGAACCACAACCAGCAACAACTTGTTGCGGCAGCTCCAGTTCCAGCTTCTGCTGGTAATACCTTGGCTAATGACTCAAATGACGACAGCAATGACGTCTCAAATGGCACCAGTGAGTAATACGCATTTGAAACGAATTCAAATCGGAAATGCGTGGAATCCCTAAAAATTAAGACGCTATCAGCATGTCCGGCCACGATAAGAGTTAAATTTTTTATACGTAGACTACACATATATATATATATATATATAGCTACATACTATACAGAATCGTGTGCAGACATCTGTTTACCGACTTCGTCATATCTTATCAAAAATTAGTTAACCCTACCCAAGTCAATGTGGTGTTGGTCGCTTTGGCGTTGGCGTTTACGAAATGTGAACAACAATGAAAATTATATTAAGAAATATATTCTTGTTATAAATCAAAGCAATTGCCCCTGATGTTGCAGGATGCATAAACAAATTGCTATTGTTGTTGGTGGTGGTGTTATTAATATTGTTTTTGCGGCTATTTCAATATGCACTAAGCACGCACACGCACACGCACACTCGCACACAAAATAAATTGCACACTTGACAGCTGCATTTGTTGCAAATTATGAGCACAATCTTTGCAATTTTTTACATTTCTTTCATAAAGGCACTCAGTTGTTGCTTGTTGTATTTATTTATTGTTGCTGCTGATGTTGAGGCTGCACGGCGGCGACGTCCGAAGCCAGCACCTCCATTCGCTTGCAAGTTGTCGTCGCGACTGAGCTTTCGTACGACAAGTCCGCAGCGAACAAGTGTCGGTTGTGTGAAGCTCGCCGCAGCCAACGACGTCGACGTTGACGCCGACGCGCATTTCCAGTTTACAGTTCGATCGTGCTTAGCCAGCCAACAGCACCAGCAAAAGTCGCCGCATGTTGAATTCGCCGCGACGCGTACGACGTTGTGCGTGTGCGCCCAATTGACAGCTCATACAGTAACACACACACACACATATATTTTAACAATTGAAATTGTATACTTGTATGTGTATGTGTAATAAAAAATATAAAAACAATAAATAGCGGAAATACGGCAATGTTTTGACAGTTGAGTTTAATTTATATACCCTGTAACCAAAAATGGGTAAGTCAGAGTTGAATTTAGTAGTCCGAGTGCATGTCTCAATGTGAAGAAAGCATCTCCCCCCCACTGTTTAAATATATTATTCATCTTCTTGTGCAATTTGTGTATCGTTTATCAAAACTCATATGTTTCCATTGACAGTTATATAATCTTGTAAGTATAAGCCAAGTCTTGTTCTATGCATTTTGAAATTATAATTCAAGATCTTCAGAATATTTGGTATTAAACTAATATATATTTATATATTTCATTGTAATATTTTAGGTATATATTTATATATATATATATATATGTTTTTGGGATAAGTGATTTTTTAACACTTCCGCGTTGCAAGATATCGTATGAATAATGAGCAGAGCCAAGCCGCTGTTTAAGCAATTAATCTGGGTACTTGTAAACACTTGGCAAGCGGGTTTTTATTGCAAAATGAAAAGGTTAATAAACAAGGCGACTGTTGCGCATGAATTCCAGAAGTTTACGACAAAGAAAGCAACACAGCTAGTGGCAAATAAATTACAGAATGCGACACTGATTAAGCCGCGACTCCAAAGCGGGGAAGAGTAGGAGATCTCGATGCCGATGCTGTTGCTGCGTCCGTGGCTGAGGCCATGCCTAAAAAGGCCAGGCCAAGTTTATAAAAAATAAAAAAAGTTAAGTAAAACAATAAATGCGACAACGTCGCACCTCTGTCGCTGTCTGTGCTACGTTGTTTTGAGTAATATGCAAATATGTTTTAAATACGCAAGCGAATAAATTATATCAACTGCAGCAAGGAAATGCAATGGGCAGGACACACGCCCACGCAACGAGACCTCACCGAAAACTCTGAAGCGGGTTAATTGCAGTTGGCACAAAGAAATCGCAGTCACTGCATAAATTTACAGTAAGCTGACTAAGTCAAGCAGCGAGCTGAAGTTCCCCTCTTCACAGAATGACTGGCCCAAAAACGCAACTTGTGACACTTACAGGAGGAACACGAGAGTTTCACCTGCCTTATATGGCCAAATGCTTAAATTGCCGCTCTCTTGTAATGGGACTACTTGACGTTCCTTTTTAATGTCTCGATCATCAAAGAAACGATCGTTAAAAGGCCATTGAAAAGAAAAAGCCGACACTGCAGGAGTCGAAGCGTGGGCAGGACATTGCCATGAATCATGAATTAGACGCAACACACTACATTCAGATTTCAGCCGATAATACTGAGAAATCAGATATGATAAATATAAGAATATATACATAAATCTACAGTTTTCAATCAATTATAAAATCATTTTTAGTTCCGCATATAACATTTTCTATCAGAGCATCACAAGATGAGCAATTAGCTCTAATATAAAATATATACATAAGCATAAGATTTAGGTTTTAGACCCTCTGCAAAGTTATATAAAAACTGATAATCGATAATGGAATTTACTACATAAGAGAACTACTTACGTTGGCTCCTTGGATATATGAGATGTGTTAGCATCGAGTTCATGCCTCCGTCGCTTGGCAGCCGATCTTGTGTGATGTGTCTTGGTTAGCCGCGGACTAATTATAAAGAACAAAATGTCAGAGATATTATAATGCAAGCGAAATAATGACTAATTTTTTTTTTTTTTTTTTTTTTTTTTTTGCTAAGCATATGACTGCATAGAGCAATATTTGTCCCTGGTAATATACATATGCTATACATTTATATATATTTTGAGTAGAAATATGCAACTTACGGCGACGGTGCCTCAGCTAAGGGTGGCGATAGATCGCCAGTATCAAGGCGTCTACGTTTGTCTCGTGTGCCGGCTGAGGAGCGATCCCTCGAGTGATGGCGTCGCCTAGTTCGTGGCATCTGTAAAGTGAATCGCAACAAAAATATATAAATATACAAAATAGTTATTCAGGTGCTCTTAACACACAAGCATTGTGTGTCTACGTCACAAACGCAATTCAGGCGCAGTACGGCGCTCGGCATAGTATTTTACATTTTCTTAAACTAAAGGCAAACGTAAGTGTGTGTGCGTGTTTCATTTACAATGCTGATGCGAGTGTATCTGTGTCTGTGTGTGTGTGTGTGTGTGATTGTGTTTCGGCTGTGTGTGTGTGGGGGCTTTGCCTGTACTTTTGGGCGACATAGTCAGGGGGGTAAGGTAGAGCATACCTTTAACGCTTGATATTTCGTTGTTTTTTGTTAATGGAGCACACTAAACTTGTTTTGCTGCTGCAGCAAAATCTGAAAACCAGCGCGAAAATTGATTTTCGTGTGTATTGTCTTATGTTGTTGTTGGCCGCTTTGCAAAGCGTCTGTCGAATTTACGCAGCTGCTTGTTTTGCTTTTTGACCACTTTTGACAGGCATATGTTAACTGCAGCACCGAGCTCACAGACTCCTTTGGTGTTTCACAATATAAGCTAGGCACAGAAACACGCCTATAACTCTACAAATATGATTTTCTTTTTATGAAAATCGTGTTTTTTCTACACATATTTCATGTCACTTTCATTAAATTCACCACGTCTGCTGAGTGCTACCATCTTGGCGTACTAAATGGTAAGTGCTGCCAACTCGCGCAAAATAAATGCAAGAATAATAAAAATGCCGATTCTAGTATTTCGTCCGACCTGGCGGTCATTATTTAAATGCATTTTCTATATATTTTTTTTCGTAGACATTGATTTTTGCAACCATTTCTATAGGTTAAAATAAAATGATTTATTTGAAAATGTGGCAGCACCACAGCAGCTGACAGTTCAGCGCGCATTGTAAAACAGCCGCTCGCTTGTTCATATTGGTTGTTTTTCTGCTTTTGCTGCTAAGCCAGCAGGTAGCCGCAACGGATCACACACACATGCGTATGTGGACTCATATATACAAGAAAATTGTACGTTTATCATTATCTTACCTCTTCCTCTTCTTGGGTTATTACTACGTTTTTTGTTGGAGTCGGCACTGTTAATGATAGAAATGGCGATCGAGGCAAATATAAACGATTCCACAAGCCACCAATTACCCGATTCAGCAAATGCCAAATTTGATATCTTTTTTGTGAAATGTTCGATTTCATTAGTATATGACTTGAGTATTTGAGATAAATAGAAATTCGAATTGCACTTGTTTCCTTTTTTGGGTTGCGTCCGATTTGTTATTGTAATATTTGGCGCGATTTCGTATATTTCTGATTTTGCCGCCCAAGTCGGGCAGCTTGCTATCTTTTTACAAAAGCTAAAAGCATTGTAAGACTTTTGATTCAAACTCTACTCTTTTTAACGATAAGAAAAGCAAAGACTACTATTTAAAAACGTTTACAAAAATTGAATTACAACCAAGCCAAGCGAGTCAACAGCTGACCTGCTCATTTTTGGCACTACAGCGTAGAGAATAGCCAGTGTTGGTAAATAAAGAACAACAGAGTTGCCATGGTGTTAGATTTTAAATTTATCAGCTGTAGTTCCATGCGCGCGCGCTCTCGTTTTTTTTTTTGTTGGCGCCCAACTAAAATACTGGCTATTAAATTGCATAACAATACAAACCATAACGGTATCGTTATCGTCCTCAGTCAGATATTGACGTGCTTACGCCAACGTGCGCTGCGAGCCTGCTCCCGCCTTGTAGTATTTTCCGTGTCCGCAACAATATCGAAAAAAGAAAAAAATTAGACTATTAAAAATTCACGAGGAAATCAACATTAAGGCGCGTCTAATGGCTGAATAATTGAACGAGTGTCTGCCGTACGGTATGCCGTGCCCACATCAAAGCCGTAATTGCCAGCAATTTAGTCAAAGCTCATAGCAGCAGCTATACCAAAGAATTATCCAAAACGTGTTCACAACCCACACGCTTCCAAACGAAGTTTCTGCAGTAGCTGCACTGCGGTCTGAATGCAGGCAACATTTTGTTGCGCTTATTGGCCATTTTGTTGCCATTAAATTGCATTGAACAAAATTAACATTTTTGTTTTTTTTTTTTTTTTTTTTTTTGAACGAGGCGCATGCCAGATGTAAGTATAGCCTATCGATTTTTACTAAAATGGCAGAAGCCTGCAAGTCGCATGATTCACAATAAATATACACTTTCGGCCACCTAACAAAATACTCCGTGTCTGCAAAAAATATGAAGATGAAGAAGAAGAAGAAGAAGCGGAGGAGAATACACTCAGTTTGTGCATGCATATGTATGTGCACACACAAATGGCCGCAAATCCTTTTTTGGGTCACGAGGCAGCTGGGCCTGTGTGTGTTGACATTGTCCTGGTCTCTTTTTCGTACGTAAGCACGTGCTTTTTTGGCACAGGACAACGAGGCGTATACGTAACACATTAAAGGCTGATTGTGTGTGCGCGCACGCTTGTGTGCATGTCCGTGTGGGTGTATGTGAGAGACAGAGAGTGAGAGAGTGAGAGGGGGCTTGCTTGAGTTTTATGCGAAGTATTTTTATAGCTCTGCGCCCTAGTTTATAATTCATGACGTGAACTTTTGATTTCAGCTGCTGCTGCCGCCAATTTGTATAGAACCGGCCATTGAACACGCTTATACTTGAGGTATGGACACTGCTGCCGCCGCCGCTGCTGCCGTTGTTGTTGATCTGAGCACAGATCCGGTCAGCAAGTCCACTGCTAGTAAGCTGATCAGCAAGCCGAAGCCCGTAAAGCCGACGCCTAGCTACGCGCCAGCAGTTGTTGCGACCCCTTCGCTTCCAGCTGCATGCAGTGTGAGCTGTGAGCACGATATTGCCAATTGCCTGGGCAGCACCGTTGAGTCAATGTCTGCCTCGCCGCCGACAACGCCGGCGCGCATTCGTGGTATCAGTCATGAGCTTGGCGACGGCCTCACCGGCTGCACCGGCAATGGGGCCGGCAACGCTGCGCATGCCATGGCCATGAATGGCCTCAAGGATTTGGCCGGTGGCGATTCCGGACATGCGGAGAATCTAACTTCATTGAATACCACAACATTAACGTCTTCCACGAACGCTTCCACAACGCCAATGTCTGCCTTGCTTACAGCACCATCAACAGCAACAACAGCAGCACCAACAACCGCCACAACAGCAGCAATAATAACAGCAACAGCAACAACCACAACTGCATCTGTCATATCAACTGCAACGACAACAGCAACAACAAGCACACTAGCAACAGGCAGCAGCAGCAGCAGCACAACGATGGCATCAGCTAACATGGATCAGCTGCTGCATTGGCAGGACATGCCCAAATATCTGCAATTCAATCCGTATGTCCTCAAAGGATACCGTCCGCTGCAGACCTTCAAGGGCTGCCTGCTCAGTCTCTTCTATTGGCACAACGAGACCATCAACATACTGACGCACGGTAAGTGTTACGACTCAGCCCCCGCCCTCACAGTCCAACCAGGCACGGCCACACGCGCCATCTTGCCATCTTGCCATCTGGCACGGCTGTTGCTCATTTATCGATCCGTCTCAATGTCATTAACAATCACGGTCAAAGCCAAAGCCAAAGCCAAGTGCAAGCGCATAATGCACATAAATAGATTGCCCCAACCGACCTTTCCGACGACAGTGTGTAAAAGAAGCAATTGCTAAATAATTGGTTTTACATTTCCACATGTATGTGTCCGTGGCTGGGCAGTCCATGGCTGCACTAACTAACATGGTTGCGACTGCATCAGCTCAGTTAAAACAATTATAAACTGCGCGTGACAGACGATATCTATAATTATTTTATAAGTGTGCTTTTATTTAAATATAGGACAGGGTTGGAGATGCCACTAGGAAATGGGGTAAGGGTAAGAGGAAGAAAGTGAAAGAGGCCGAAGAAGAGGCTGACGGGCATAGGGAAAGTATAAAAAATGGGAAGAGCACAAGAAAGATATACTAATTAAAGAAGCGGGAAAGAAAAAGAGAGGGAGTGGGAGAGAGGGAGTAAGAAAGACAGAAAGAGAGAAGCAGAACTAATGAGAGATAGACAGCAATAGGAACAGATAAATAGAGCGGAGAGAGAGAGAGAGAGAGAGAGAGAGAGAGAGAGTTAAAGTAAAATATAGAAAGAAAGTTAGGCACAGACAGATAAAGGCAAACATTTAGACAGAGAGAGGGGGAGTTTTATTTTTTATTTAAAATAATATGTAACGAATTTGAATAAATACTTTGAGCAATTGTGGAATTAAATCGATAAATAGATAGATAATTTGGGTCAACTTTGTTGAAGCTCTGTATCGTTGGTAGATCTAGAGAACGTATTACAGACATATGGCCAAATGGACTTGACCTTGGCAAGATAGAAACATAAGAGTCAATTTATTTCAATATTTTGTAACTGTAGTCAGTAATTTGTATCACAGGAATAACAGATATTTCTTTTTATGAACATTTCTGCAATTAGCAATTAAGTAGGGGCATTACGCTTTAGTACATTTTACATTTCTTGAGCGGATTCATGGGCGTGCCGACTTCACAATGAAACTCCTTGGAGAACTCATCGAAATTGGAGAGCGAGCCGATCACTCGCAGATCGCCGGGCATATGATCATCCACGGATATCTGTAGATTGTGAATCTGCCTGTTCGCATCATTGCACCAGATCTGCGCATAGCTGATGAAGAACAGCTGCATGTTGGTGTAGTTCAGTGTTGGCAGCTTCTCCTTGAGCAGCTGACGCCTGCCTTCAACGGTGGCTTCCAGGGTGCTTTGCAGATCGCGGTAGGCGGCATATGCCAACCGCAAGCCACCATTGTCCGCAATGTTCTCCGACTGAGATTTGGCCTTGGGCAGCCGGATGCCATAGTAAAAGTACTGACTGTACTGCTCTGAAAAGCATTCCTGCCGAGTATCGAAATTATTGGCCGACCGCTCGTCCCACCAGTCGTTGCTGTTGCCGCGCGCATCGAACTTGCGCCCGGTGTCATCGAAGCCGTGGATCAGCTCGTGACCAATCAACGAGGCCAGCGTGCCGAACTTAATGGCATTCGGATAGTTGGCGGCCCACAGATAGAACGGCTGCAGCAGGGATACCGGCACTTTGATTATATTCTCCACTAGAATATTGGCCGGCGTATAGCTGAGCAGATCGCCCGCCTCCAGCGGCTTAGCTGGTTGGTGCAGCTCCTCGCGTGCTTGTTTCGCAGCCAGCATGAATGCCTGTCGCAGATTCTCAACATAATCCTCACTCTGCAACCGCAGGCCTCCAAAGTCTTCAGTCAAATTTTCCTTGGCATATGAGTTCACCTCAAGGTTCATAGCTAACAGTTTTTTGATGGCATATTCACGGGTCTGTCTACTGATCCATTTAAGGGATTCATCCGATTGTAGTGTCTGCTCGAATGTTGACTTCAGCTGACTCCAGATCAGCTCAATGTCGGCGGCCGTTTCATTGTTATTGTAGCGCCGAAAGATCATATTGTCCAGATTCTTAGCGAAATATTCCTTGGTCAGCGTTATGCACTTCTCCTGCCGTTTGGCCAGCGTCTTGTCCGGTTTCATGATAAATTCATTGATTAAGTTAAAGAATATATAATTGGCTATAATGCGCTTGGGCGTGCGCTTGATCACTTTTATCAAATTCTGTTGATACTGAGGATTGAAGTCGTACACATTATCTTTGATGTGCTCACCCAGCGATATGTTGACCAATCGCTCCACATTCAGGTCGGGTCCATAGGTCTGCTGCATTTTAGCAATGGTTGACAGCTGGGCTATATCTGTGAGGTCCATATTATCCTCCATATTAATCAGGCCACGTGCCAGCTCCACCTCAAAGTCCATCAGTTCTTGGGCTACTAATTGCGACTTCACACGTGTGAGGCCCAAAAAGGTCTTTAGTGTATTTGCCATATTGGACACATAGTTTTTTCTATAGACGGCTGTACTGTTGTCCATGTACATGCTGCGCGTTTCTAACGGAAATTCCTGCTGGCCAATATAGACCATGTTCACCTCGTTGTTGGCAAAGTCTTTGGACACCTCAACGCCCACTATGATGGTGATGGCGTACCGATGATAGATGCGCGCCACTGTGTCCAGCCAATCGAACTCCGTTTCCTGCCAGCTGGCGTCATTTAGAGCTGGCATCGTACCGAACTCGGCTATCAAGTCCTTCATTTTCTGTCGATAATTGTTGTCCACATTGCGCACTGCCACGCAGGAGCGGTAAAAGTTTCTCACCTGCACATCCTCCTCTGTGTCGAGGTCGTCGTTTTCGTTGTTCAGCAGGTACTTCAACTTACGATTGAGTCCGTCTGTCAGTCGTTCGAATAGACCCGTCGATATCTTTTTCAACGTTGTCGCCGGATTGATGCGGGCCCAATTGCCGCAGGCGAACTTATAGAAATTCTGACACGGGTCGACATTCTCATTCATAAAGCTGGCAATTTCCGCTGCCTTAGCCTGTTGCATCACCTCATCAATGTAGCTAGAAGCCAGATGGCTCTCGCTTATCAAATCCGCGCTGACAGCTGCTGCTCGGGCACACTGCAGCCGGAGCAATAGCAACAGTCCATAAACTATAAGCCGTAGATTGCAATTTATACGGAGCCGCATCTTCTCCATCGCGTTGTTATTTATTGTAATTCTTATTGTAGACTGAACGCATAAGCCTCAAATTTTATAAGTCCCGAGTCCAGAACCGAGCTCACTCACACACACACACACACACACTTATGCGCTTGCTGATAAATGAGAGGTGAGTAGGCCGAGCTTTGATGCGACCCCGCTTGGGTTATCTCTTTCAGTACTGAGAAGTCGGCACAATTGAGATCCACAAACACAAAGCAGCCGCTCGCACAATTGCAAGTCTCCAAGTTCTGAGCAATTGCATATATAAATAAATACATAAGTCTATATATACACTTATGTATCTATATATGTACTTACCCACGCCGATTTCACGATCAGATTCGTATAAGCTTTTACTAAACTCATCGCAAGCTCGATTCCTATCGAGACTCATTTGATTCTAACAGTTTACGGTATTACGCAATTCCTTCTAAATATAAATTCCCTATGAGTAACAATATATATTATTACAATATAATAAGCAAGCGATAACCCGATTTGAAATTGAGAATCACAACTAATTTTTATTGCAATTAAAAATAAAACACATTAAAACCTAACAAAGAATTGAACTTACAGATTCAGAATCAATTTGATACAAACTGCAAACGAGTTTTATTATTATTGATAACAGATTGTTGTTCAGAGAATATATAAACACAGTAGACTTCAAAGAACTTACAGAATAGCAAATAGAAAATATTTTAAAAATATTTAAAAAGTAGTTAGCAAATAGTTAAAAGGGGCTAAACAAAAAAAGTTTAAGAATAATTTAAAATAGGTAAAAAATAGTTTAAAAATGGTTCATAAATAGTTAGCTAAAAAATAGTCGAAAAAGAATTAAAACATAGATAACAAATTTTTTTTAGAAATACTTCATAAATAATTAGTTAAAAAAATTAGTTAAATAATAAAAAAAAAGTAATTTAAAAATAGTTAATATATTTTTTATAAATAATTAAAACATAGTTACATGACAGTTTAAAAATAGCCAAGAGATAGTTTGAATATATTTTGAAAATATTTAAAAATAGTTTAAATATTCATTTTCTTTATACAAAATTTATTAACTTCAAGTTGAGGCCTTCAAATTTTTTATAGCAAAAATTCAATTGGAATTGAAATAGTTGTAATAAAAGTTTTTACAAGCCAAACACCCGATACATATTCAGCTAGAATATGAGCACGATATAATAGCCAGAGAAGTAGTTAAGAAAAGTTGTATTATTAGAATTCATTGGGCATAATGTAATTAATGGGTATAGTATACAGTGGAGGAGCGACGTGAGCTGTGACCCAATCACGTTGCCTTCACTATGGCATTTTTATACAGACCAATGACCAGTCAGTGGCGATAAGGAAAAGCTCTCAGCTGAACGCTGCTGCCTGACGAAAGTGCGTTGCGGAAGGCCTTTCAGTTGCTCTTTAGTCATGAGACGCGTGTGGTTCAGTGTGGTGGCTGCTGCGCTGCTCGCGCTGAGCTGTGTGGCTGGGCATTTGCTGTCGCAGCCAGAGTTGGACATACACATACAGCTGCAAAAGCAGTTGATATCGCAGCACAACGATAGCGCCTATGTGCAGCGCGTGATGCGGCTGGCCAAGTCGGCGGAGATGCGCAGCTATATGCAGCCGGGCCAGGATGCTTGCGATGATTTCTTTGCATACAGCTGCGGCAATTGGCCCAAAATCAATCCCGCCAATGCGGCCCAGCCGCGCGAGACCAACTTCCAGCAGCTGCTGGCCAACGGCTATCGACACAAGCAGCAGCGCCTGTTGGAGCAGCCTGCGGATGAGGATAGCGACGATTCAGCTGTGCTGAAGCTGAAGCAATTCTATGCCAGTTGCCTGCGCTACCGTCAGACGCCGCTGCCTCTCTATCGCCAGCAGCTGCAAGAGATTGCTGCCGAGTTCGGACGCATGCCTGCGCTGGCACTGCCCGGACAGATTTGGCCAGCCGAGGACTTTGACTGGGTGGCCACTGTGGCGCAGATCAAAAGCAAATATGGGCTGGATATTCTACTGCTGTTGCAGCAGGCGCCAGATGCGCAGAATAAGACTCAAGCACGACTGTATGTGGGTCAGCCGCCTCGTTTCGTTGTGGAGCCTCAAAACGAGGTGGCCGCTCAGCTGGAGCAGCATTTGGGCCTGGAGAAATCGTTGGCGTGCAAAACAGCGCAGGAAATTGTAAATTTGGAATTGCTGCTGGTCAAAGGCATGTCCAGTCGTCCATTGGGTGTGCTAGCCAAGCAGCGCTCGCCTGCAGAGTTGGCCAATGCCTATGCGCCCATATTTAACCTTACGCACTATGTGGAATTGGTGCTCCAGCGCCCCTTGCAGCCGGATGAGCTTTTGTATGAGCATGTGGACAGCTATCAAGCACACTTGCTGGACGTCTTGGATCAAACGCCGTCCGAGGTGTTAGCCAACTACATTTTCCATAAGCTGTTGCAGCACTTCTACTACGACCGCTCGGCGCCAGTGGTGGCTCAGTGCATGAACAGCGCAACGCAGCTGTTCCCCGAGCTGCTCACCCACATGGCCTATCGTCATTATGGCGCTGCGTCGACGCTCAGCGACATCGACGCTGTTTGGCAGCAGATCAAGAGCAGCTTCTATAATCTGCTCGAGAGCAGCAACAGCACCGATTGGCTATCCGTGGAGTCGCGCCGCCTTGTGCTCAATCAACTGAACGCCACGCGCCTGCTCATCAATGGATATGACAATTTCAATTTCACGGAGCGCTACCAGCAGCTCGAGCTGAAACAGCTGAATTTTCTACTCAATCTGGGCGCTGTGCTCAGTCAGCGAAATGTGCTCGAGCCACCCACTGTAATACCCGCTGTGCCCACATATGATGACCTGGAGAATCAGGTGCTGCTGCCCGTGGCACTGCTGCAGCCCAATTTCCTTTGGTCGCGATTTTATCCACGTGCTCTGCGCTACGGCACCTTGGGCACAATTATGGCGGAGCAGCTGGCGCACAGCTTGGACAAACGTGCCGGCTGGGATGCAGCGACGTTGGCTGAGTTCAAGAAGCGCAAGTCCTGCTATCGGCATCAATATGAGCGCCTGCGCTACGCGGGCAACTATCTGCCCCCCAGTGAGCTGCAGGACAACAATATGGCAGACAATACGGCAATCCAGCTGGCATATCTGGGCTACAAGAGCTACTTGGCCAATCTGGCCTCGAGCGCCTTGATAACGGAGCAACTGCCCTCGCTGAGCCACAGCCCGGAGCAGCTGTTCTTCATCAGCTACGCACAGCTGTGGTGCAACGATGCCAACGAGCAGTTCCGGGACAAACAGTCGCTTCTGCGCACTGAGACGCCCAATGCGCTTCGCGTGCAGGGCGCCTTGGCGAACATGGTCGATTTCGCTAGGGTCTTCGGATGCTCCAATGAAACGCCCCTGAATCCTGAACAGAGATGTCGGCTATACGGCAAGAGTTTAAATTAATAAAGCAAAGGGTTCAGTACACGTAATTCCCAATGATTTCATTATAAGCCTAAAGCTAAGGATTAACATTTCAGAGCAGCTGCTTTAGTAAATGGCACACTTGAACTCTGGGTCCATGCGTGCTTGCTGCGAGCAGTTGTAGACCCAGGAGAACTCTTGGAAGTTGGACAATGGCCCGATGACGCGATACATGCCGGGCGCATGGTCATCTGCCGTGGCCAAGGACGTCTTGAAAAAGGACTGAACATCGTCGCACCATAGCTGAGCGTAGCTCAAGAAGAACAGCTGCTGATTAGTTAGCTCCAGGCCAGCCAATTTCTCCTGCTGCAGCACCTCCGGCGGCTGTTGCTCCAGCCAGCGTTGATAGGCTTTGTAGGCCAGCTTAACGCCCGCATTGTCGGCAATATTCTCCGATTGCAGCACGCTCTCCGGCAGTGGTGCCCCGCCGTATCTATAGGAATGATATTGTGCCTGGAAGCATTTGCGTTTCTCCTCGAACTCGTAGCGCGACTTGTCATCCCACCAGGGCGCCAGATTGCCATTGGCGTTATAGTTGCGGCCGTCGTCATCAAAGCCGTGTATCATCTCGTGCGCCAGCAGATATCCCAGTGTGCCATACTTGAGGGCATGCGGATAGTTTGCATCCCAGAAGTAGTGCGGCTGGAGCAGCGCAACAGGCATCGTTATGTTATTCTGCATTATGTTGTAGACGGGCGTGAAGCTGATCACATTCGAAGCCTCCATAGAGGTGGGCGGACTGTTAAGTCTCTTTAGATTGCGTTTTCCCTCCGCCAACAGCACCTGCTGCAGATTATGCACATAGTTTTGCTTGTTCACATCCACCTCGCCGTAGATTCCCTCAAAGTCCTCATTGTCGTAGGAGTTGATGTGCAGCTCCATGCGATCCAATTTGCTAATCGCCAGCTGTCGAGTTTTATTCGCAATCCAGTCGAGCTTATCGCCTGCCAATTGCTGCCGGAATGTTTCACGCACCTGCTGCCAGACGCTTTTTACGTCTGCCTCAGCCTCGGGACTGCGATAGCGTTCATAGATCATATGATCGGTAAGCTTCGTAAAGTACTTTTTCGTTTGTCCCGTGCACCAGATGCGCAGTTCGCTGGACTTCGAGTCGATTCGGTACGGATCCAGCAGCTGCCACATCACATAGTTGCCAATTGTCTCCTGGGGCGTGCCCTGCAGCGTGTGCAACGTGTTATTCAGATAATCTTCACTGTAGATGTATATGTGTTCCGGTACGTTCTCCTTGCCCAGCACCAAGCCAAGATACTCCTTAATGCTGAAGTGCTCAGCATATCTTTGCTCCAGTTCGTCCACCGCGTAAAGACTCAGATTATCTTCCAGGTTCACACTTTGGCTCTTGCTGCCGTGTATTAGATCTCGCTGCAATTTGATCATCTTCGCTGCGCTTTCCCTGGCCAAGTGCTCGTCTACATTCAGGTATTGACTGAGATAATTTGCCAAGACCTTATCTTCGAGATCCTTCAGAATGGTGATGGGCTGGTTGTTCTCCGGCGGACCTATGTAGACCCGATTTACCGTTTGATTCTTAATGTCGGCCATTATATCTACGGCCAGTATGATTTGCTGGCCGTATTTGTGCTGAATATTCGCAGTTGTGCGCCACCAGCTGAAGCTCGAGGCATTCCAATTCTCTCGCGCCACCATTGGAATTCCGTCGAACTCATGACAGACGCTCTGCAGCGCCAGCTTGTAGTGGACGTCTTTGGCATCTAGTAGCAAACAGGAGCTATAGAAACTGTGCAGCTTCTGCTCTAGCTCCGATTTCATATCTCCGGATTGCAGCAAACGTTGTAAACGTCGATCGAATCCCTTGACAATCATCTGAAATGTATCCGTCATGATGTTCCCAAACAGCTGAGCGGGATTGTGACGATGCCAATTGCCACACGCGTAGCTGTAAAAATCGTCGCAGGGCTCTATCCTCGCATTCAGCATGCCCTTCATCTCTGCCACCTTGGACTGGCGTATAATCAGCTTGGCATAATCCGTTGTCAGATCATCGCGTATAGTCGCATTGGCAATCTCCGACGGCAAGGCCCGAGAAATTGGGGCTGCCATCAAGCAAATTATTGCCAGCAGCAGCGATGCGTTCAACATGATTCCGGCCAACGATTCAACTGAGCTCCTGAACAGTGGCTTTGTCTGGCCACAACATTTCACTTATCAGTGGAATATGTTAAGCGTAGGTCAAACTGTTATCGCGTGCCAAGCGAGCGAGCGAGCAGCATAAGCTGAACAGACTCTTATACTAATATAGCTAGCAATCAATGTATTATAACACAATATATAAATGTTTATAGATCAGCTGAAAAATTGAACCAAAGCAACCAGTTATACTACAGATGTCTGAAATTGAGAAAGTAATGGATATGGTATGGGTAAAGTTACTTCACTGATTACCTATTAAAAAATACTAATGGTAAACTGACATCCCCTGTGTATATATTATAAATCTCCACATTCAGATTTTACAAATTCTTAGTTTTGTTTTTCCGCTTCAAGCAGTTCTCAGATTGCATACAAGTCTGAAGCTGATTATGAATATATAATAAAAATGGAGTTCACAAACCAAATCTAAATATTTCTTTATATTTCATAGACTTCTCACAGCTCTGCTTCAATTACAGACAGTCAATCGAACTTTTCCATTTAATCTACTTTATTAAATCACTTGAAATATATGTTTACATTTATGCAAGTCTCTTTATGATCGATACAATCTTTGCAGCCATACCTATATTTTATATACTGGCCATTGTTCCGGGCCTGATGCCGTGGGACAGTGGCTACAAGTTCCTTTCGTTCTGTCACGTATTCGGATCGGTGGCGCCTTGGTGCGGCAGCTTTGTCTATCATCTGTTCATGAACATTGAGAAGGGAGAGAATGTTTACTATACGCTGCTCAAGCTGGACATGGTTGGCATCTGGGTGAGCCAGAGTTTCGGTAAGTGAGCACATACATATTTATAAATATGAACACAATTCGGAAATGAGCTACGCATACGACAAATGTATATATATATATATATATATTTCAAGTACAGACAGCTTATAAATAGAGAGCTTCTAATCAGTTGAAGGACGGCCTCAGTAGATAACGCACTTTTGCAGGGGATTCATGTGGGCGCCTTGCCGGCACTCGTAGGCCTTGGCGAAACCATCAAAGTTGGCCATTATCGCATTGAGTCTCACCTTATCCGGGGCGTGCACGTCGATGATGGCAAGCGTGTGACGCAACTCGGGCAGCAAGTCCGAACACCATACCTGGCCCAGAGCCAGAAAGAAGAGCTGCTGCGGCGTGTGCGACATGTGGGGCAATGTCTCGCCATCCAGCGATGACTGCCTCAGCCAATTTAGGTAGCCGGCATGGGCGATGCGCACGCCCACATTGTCCGCTATATTCTCAGACTGTAACTGCAGTTTGGGCAGCCTCTCGCCATTGTACCTATAGCCACTGAACTGCTCCACCAAGCACTGCTTGCGGTCCTCGAACGCTTGGCTGGCGTCGCGCTCCCACCAGTCGCGCAGATTGCCCTGGCTGTCGAAGGTGCGCGACAGATCGTCAAAGCCGTGCGCCATTTCGTGGGCCAGCGAGAAGCCGACGGTGCCATATTTGAGCGCCATGGGATAGACCTGGTCGAAGAAGTAGCGATGCTGCATAAAACTAGCTGGTATTATCACCTGGTTCAGCTCTGGCACATAGAACGGCGACGTATTGAAGTCACTATAAAAGTAGACGTTCGGTGGCCGCTGAAGATCCTTGCGTATGTGCTCAGCACGCAGCTCCAGTAGCCGTTGCACATTGCCAAAGTAATCGGCATTGCTGATCACCAGACTGCCATAGTAGTCCTCAAAGTTGTTCGTATCGGCGCCCAGTATATGGAAACTCATGGCCTTGAGCTTGGCCAGTGCCTCATTGAGTGTCTCTTCGCTTAGCCACTTCGTGCTGGGCGCTCGCAGCAGGTCACCGAAGGCAACTTTCATTTCCTGAAACAACTGTCGCAGGCTGCCCGGTATATCTGGATTCTGTTTCTCGAGCGATCGATAGACCATATGGTCCACGAAGTCGGCAAAGAGCAGCGTCGTTTTCTCCGCGCACATCACTTGTTGCTTCTCCAGACTTTCAGCCGGCTCGAACTCGTAGTCGCTGAGCAATGCTGAGAGCATATAGTTGGCCAGCACACGCTTCGGCGTATTGGTCAATATCTTCTTCACCTGCCACATATACGTCTCGACGTATTCGTAGACCGGCAGCTGATAGTCGTGATTCAGCCAGAGCTGCACGAAGCGTGTCACATTGAGCTTGGGGCCATAGCTTTCGCTCATGTCGGACAGCAGGCGCAGACGGTACATTTGGTTGGGCGGCAGCTCCTGTTGTGGCTCAATGATGCCGCGTGCCAGCTCGATATTGACTTTTGTAATTTCCGCCGCTGTCTCTGAGGCCTTCGACTCATTCAGGCCGAGCATTTTTTGCAAACTCTCCGTCAGCATCAACTGACTGAGATGGTGTAGCACGACGGCTTTGCTGCTGTCGAGATCATCCCGCTGGCCGATAAACAAGCGGTTCATCTGGCTGTTGGCCAGTCCCGGACCGACAATCACGCCCAGGAGCACCCTCTTGCCAAAGCGATTCATCAGACGTGCCATCATTTCGATTGGCTCGAAATTGGACTCGTTCCAGGCACTGCCCTCCAGAGCGGGCAGTCCGCCGAACTCCTTGAGTATGCCGAGCACATGTGAACGCTGATTCGAGTTCACTGCGTTGGTATTCAGGCAGGATTCGTAAAAATACTTGACCCGCGTCTCGGTGGGACTGTCGGTGCTAAGCTTGGGCCTCTGGAACAGCTGACGCAGGCGCCGCTGATAGCCAGCATTGACCGCTTCGAAGAAGTCTGTGCTGACCGTTTCCTGTGTCGCCGGATTGATCCTGGCAAAGTTCCCACACGCATACTCATAGAAATCATCGCATGGCTTCACACTCCCATTTATATAGGATCGCATGCCCGCTGACTTGGCCTGCTGCATGATCTCATGCGTTAATGGTGTATTTATATTCAGACTCTCGAAAACGCCAGCGTAAACAATGTTTAGTACTGAAATCAGCAGCAGCAGCAGCAGCAGACAGCTGATAGCCCAGCTACTGACGGAAGCGGAAATAGCTCTCATATTGCGTTGTTTCATGCGCGATTGTCGATCCTCAACTGAGCAGCAGCTGTCGGTGCTGTTTGGCTTATCACTGATTAGTAGCTGACCATAACAGGTGTCAAACGAAATTGTTTTCGGATTGGACAACTCATTTCTCTCTCGCTGTCTCTTCCTTCTTCTCTCTCTCTCTCTCTCTCTCTTACTGTCTCTCGCCCTGCAGGTGCCTTGCCTCTGGTAACGGCGACAACGCTGTGCTTCACTCCCATTCTTAAGTGGTTCATTATAACCGCATACTGTCTGCTCTCGCTATGGGGTTTGTATAAGGTAAGATATATATACGCAAACGATTTAGCTGACAAAGCTGTTCCCATTATTATTTGGCTTACTGAACATTAACTTAGGCCTTAGCCAAACTGATAATAGTTTATTTCCTATTATTTTTTCAATGAATAAATATAAGCTTGTTTAACAGAATTGTTACTTTACAGCTTTGCTTAACTGTTCCCATTGTTATTTCGTTTACTGACAACATGTATCTTTTACTTATAGAAAATACTAACACATGTGAGCTTAACAGAACAGTTACTTTACAGCCTAACAGAACTCAGCCCTTACAGTTTCCATTATTATTGTTTACCCGATGCTTGTATTAACTAACTTAACAGAAGTTCTTATTAACATTTCCCCCTATTTATTAGAGCTAAACATTATTATGATTTTGATGCTTATAATATATGTATGTGCATATCTTCGACAGGCACTCACCGCTAGCTCTCCGTGGCAGAGGCGTCTTTGCTTCGCTCTGCCCTTTGCCATGCGCTCCGTGCTGACCTTTCTGCGGATCCGAGGAATGGTGGGCGGCAGTCACATGGCCCTTTCCCATGTCTACCTGCAGGTGCGTATGTCAAGGCATTCCAATTGACTAACTTGCTATTTTTACCAAACATTTTTGGCTGGCCTGTGCGCATACATTTCTTAGGTTGAAGTTGTAAGTTAAATTTTCATATATTCTACACCTACATAATCTGCATATGGACCAAGTGTAAGACTGGGCCGTATGCAACCGATGCGATTGGTGTCCTCCGAACACCAGCATACAAATACAACCAAATCCACGAATACAATTCCCTTCAGTTGTCTTTACCCTCGCTAATACATGATTCGCACAAACCATTCTCTTGCCTCGCTTCAGGATGGCGTCTCCATATTGGGCGGTGCCATTGGTGCCATGCGCATACCCGAAAAGTGGTTTCCCGGTCTGGTCGACTTCTATCTAAACTCGCATAACATAATGCATGTGCTGGTCGTCGTGGCAGTCTACTCCATGCACAAGGTTCACTAGACTCAAGATAGATATTTGGGATGAATATAATTCTCTATTTCATATTGACAGGCCACAATCAAAGACTTTGAATGGATGTCCACACAGACGTGCAATTCGATGGCCAATGCCACAGTGGAACAGACACTGACCCATATGGATCTATGACCCGCTTATTGGCTGCTCGTCATCCTGCTGCTCTCACTGCTGCTCTTGCTAAAGCCGCAACCACGACGTGCCCGAATCAATTGGAAAATGCAAAAAACTCGCTCGCAAGCTGACTAAACAACTGGGGAGAGAGAGAGAGCTGATCATTGCAAGAAATGATAAAGCAAATGCAAAATGCTTCAAGATGCTACTCGAATATACCGTGTATAAAATGAGCGCGTGCTGTAACAGTAACAATATGAATAAGAATATATGTATATGTATGTATATGTATATACATATATATAGTGACTAGATATATGTATATGTATAATTAGTACATACTTCGACTGTGGTATTTAGCATTAAGACGATTATGAATTATCAATATGATGACGGATGAAATGATTAACAAAACAACAACAAAAACAAAGCGCTTTCAATTATAACTTCTATGCGCGACTCTCACGCAAAATCTCTGAATACTATATGAACGATAATTTCAATGATGTTGATACATATGTACCTCATTATGCTTATAACAAAATAAAAAAAAAAAAAAAAAAACAAAAAACAACTAAGCATTAACAAAAACATCTAATTTTCAAGTATATATAACTTTGTACCTCGTCGACTATAAAAGAAAACAAAATGGAAAAGAAATCGAAAACTAAACTCTAAGAATACTTAATTCAAAAAACTTCCTAGTTGACAATTACTAAGATTTGAAATATCTTTATTTATAAATTAAACAAATATAAAAACAATGATCAAATTATGAAAGTAGAAAAATATAAAAAAAAAAAAAAAACTGATCCACTAATGTGTATTTTGTGCCATTAGTTAGTTGTAACAATTGGACAAGTGTGAACATTATCTTGAAGCTAAATTAATGCTGAATCGAATTAGAAACAAACTTCCTAATGCCTACTTTTAACCATTTACTTTAACTTTAACTAGCAAATGATTACAACTCTCCACAAATTATAAAAATTGAGAAAGTTCTCCTAGGTCTTAAGTGGCAGACGTAGAATAATACAATTATAAACAAATTAGAGTACGGCAAAGTATTTTAAATCCAACAGATGGAACAATTATGACTAACTAGTGTCTAGTAGTTTCAATAATTTACACCACACCCTTAAAGAAGCGAATGCAAAATAGAAGCGAACAAAGCTAACAAAATTAGTTAAACGAAAGCAATAAAAACATGTAACGTTAATGCTTGTAACAAGTTGTAACTATGTTTTAAGGAGCAATTATAGCAATAATAATAATATACATACTTATAAACATATAATTTTCCGAGAAAGTTAATAAACATTAAACGCGTACAAAACTGATAATAAACATGATAGCATTTAAATTGTATCATTAAACGCGTACAAAACTGATAATAAACATGATAGCATTTGAATTGTATATTTGAATAGCGCGCCTTAGGGCATTTAAACTCCATTCCCAGTGTTGGTAAGTAAATATTATTTGAGTATTTTATCACGAATACAAGAAACGATTTCATAAAAATACTAAACTAAAAACAATGTGGCCGTACGCCGTGCAGTGCAGAGAAAAACCAATAGGTTGGCAGTCCTGTTTCGTTTCGTGCTACATTGTGATTGTTGTTTTGCATTTGCCAACAATTATTTGAAATTTGTAAACTAAAAAAAAACAAACCTATTAAGCATGAGCACCCAAATCGCAGTGGCCGACGCCACAGCTACGAAGTCGCTCAATTTCTTTGCGCTACAGGCGGCCTTCGAGGTGAGAAACTACAGATTCCCTGAGCTGCTGCACCGGTAAATGTAAATTCTTTAATATTTGCAGAGCGCTTTGGAGCAGGCGCTTGTCGAGAACAATGTGGTGCAGTTGACCAAAGAGTATCACAGTTTTCGTGCCAATTCCGAGCACGACAAGCGATCGCCCATGGACCAAGCGTTCCGGGAGGTGCTTATGAAGCGATTGGGCGACGATGTTGAGCGCATTGGAGCACTGGTACGTCTCTCTGTGGACGCGGCTCGGGCAGAGATTGTGTCGAACACAATTCCAGTTGTATTGCTTGGGGATACTTTTGATGTGGTTACGCTGAGCAAGTGTGAGCTGATTTTCAAGTTTGTGGAAGATCTCGTCGAAGTCTGGAAGGAGGAGATCTTCTTTGCCTCGTGCAAAAACAATTTGCTTCGCATGTGCAACGATCTATTGAGACGATTGTCACGCACTCAGAACACGGTGTTCTGTGGACGCATTTTACTTTTTCTCTCCAAGTTTTTTCCATTCTCGGAACGGTCGGGCTTGAACATTGTGTCCGAGTTCAATTTGGATAACTTTACCGAGTACGGTCTGGATAGCAAGGAGCACGATGATATTGACAACAAGGAGCTTGAGGATACGGCTGAGGACATACCACTTAAGATAGACTACGATTTGTATTGCAAGTTCTGGTCACTACAGGACTTTTTCCGCAATCCCAATCAATGCTACAGCAAAGCGCAGTGGAAGATGTTTCAAATGGTAAATTGCAAAATATGCATCCATTGCAAAGGATTGCTTTAGCTTCTTCTTTATGTGCACAGCACGCCGAGACCATACTGCAGTCGTTTTTGAGCTTCAAACTGGAGGACATTCGCCAGAACACTGATTCCAATGGCACCAACGGCGAGACGAGCTCAAACATGATGGATGTAGACGTGGACGATGCTGCAATCGATATAGCTGCCTCGATGGCTGTACGCAAGGAAACGAACTTTTTTGCCAAATTCTTGACGAATCCCAAGCTGCTCGCCCTACAATTATCTGATTCGAATTTCCGGCGTGCCGTACTTGTGCAATTCCTTATACTCTTCCAGTACTTGCAAGTCAGCGTCAAATTTAAAATGTAACTATCCAAGCATCTTCTCACTATGGCGTGCGCTGAGAGCTTTCGTTTGATTTTAGTGACTCTTACACCCTGACAAGCGCTCAGTCTGATTTCATCAAGGAAACAGAACAACGCGTTTATAAACTGCTGGAAGAGACGCCACCGTATGGCAGGCGCTTTGCACGCACTGTGCAGCATATGCTGCAGCGCGAGGAGATGTGGAACAATTGGAAAAACGATGGTTGCAAGGAGTTCAAGAAACCCGAAGAACCAGAGCCCGCCGAAGAAGAATCTAAGCCTTCCCCCCCAAAGCGTTCCAAACGGCCGTTGGGCGATTGCCTACGCGATGCGGCGCGCAGTGGCAAATTCTTCTTGGGAAAGTAAGTGCCTCACTCCAATATGACTATTCGAATATATATTTATATAAAAGCAATCAACTTTTAGTGACAATCTGACTCGGCTGTGGAACTACTCGCCAGATAATTTGCAGGCGTGCAAAAGTGAACAACGCAACTTTTTGCCTCTGCTGGAGACATATTTGGAGACGCCGCATGACAAGAGCGATCCAGCTTTCGAATGGCGTGCGCTGCGCTTGTTGGCCCGCCAGACGCCGCACTTTTTCACATTCGTTTCGCAGCCGTCGTGCAAGACGTCCGATTATCTGGATGTGGTGCGCAAACGTTTAACTCGCGAAAAGGAACTGGTTAAGCAGATAAGCACCGCGGCAGCAAGTGCGTCGGAGCACAACAATGGATTGGCTGCCAGCAGTGTACCATCTGAGCATGACAATGATGCATCGGTTGCGCTGCAGGAGACGGAGCCTGAACCGGATCTAGAAGTTGAGGACTCAGAGCCTGTGGTGGAAGAAGTGGACGAGACGCCGGCGCATGAGAAGCCATTAATGGTGACAACAGCTCACATTGAGGAGATAACACCGTTGATTGGCGAGCCCTGGATGAAGGTGGGCAAGAAGATAGGCTTCAGCAATGACGAGCTGCTCTTCTTTCAAATGGAAAATCCGGCGGTGGGCGTGGCATGCACGAAGATGCTGACCAATTGGATCTCAGACGATGACGATGCCACGCTGGAGAACTGGGCCTACATGCTGGAGGGCCTGGAAATGCATAAAGCAGCCGACGCCGTGAAGGCGATCATTGAACGCGAGAAGGCAAACAGCGCACAGACACTATCCCTATCGCAGTCCGAAATGCAGATGCCGGATGCGAACAGCAATGATGTGGAAATACTGTCGGACTAGCAGAGAGGAACACGCGCAGTTACTATAATGCTGTTATATTTTCATCAAATCCTTTATCACATGTAATAAACGGGCATAAGTCAATGTCCCAAATCTAGTGTGTACGTTAACGATTCCTTACTGGCGGCTGCTGGTTGTTTTTGCGCGGCTTATTGTGCTCCATTGTCGCACAGCGGGGAATGTGTCGCTCGGCGGCCTGCTGATTGAAGCGCCTGCCGCAATGCGGGCACTGAATGTAATCGGGATTCTCCGAAGGCGGCGGTGGTGGCAAATCGCTGAGCTTGCCGCCACGTGCCAAATGGGCCTGCACCTTTTTGGCAGCCCGTATGGCCTCGATGAACTCCTCATGCTTCTTGCGCCAATTGCTCTTCTTAATGCCTGTCTTCAGGCCCTTCTGCTGCGCGGCGCTGCTGTACGTGGACTGTGAGCGACTCAGGTTCGTCTTCTGCTGCACCTTGGTGTACTTCTCGCTCTCCGTGCCCTTCACACGCTGCTTGGACGCATCGAAAATCTTACGTTTGGTGTTCATGGTGCGCTGGCACACGTCCTCGTGCTTAACCAAACGATCGATGTTGAAGTGACGGCCACAAAAGCGACAGACTTTTGTACCTTCTGGCGGTGCTGCGTCCTGTAATCCACAAGAGATTTCATTACATTTAGTTTCTTCTTGTATTCGGTCAACTGCACTTACCATTTGAATTTTGGTAACTGGAGATTTAGGTTTAGCCTACAGCCGTTGATAATAATAATACATGATATAACTAATATTTGCTTTGAATATTCGAACGTGGCCAAGTTGATGCGACTTACCTGACGCCCCTTTGGCGCTGAAACATGTCCCTTCTCTGACAATGGAGCCCGTACGATTGGCGTGCGCGCAGCATGCATTGTGGAAGTGGTTGGAGTGGTGGTGGTGGTGGTGGTGGTGGTGTTGGTTGTTGTTGTTGTTGTTGTTGCTCTCATGGTCTTGAACCTGGCACTGCTTGGCGGCGAGGAACTTGCGCGCACTGCCATCTCCTTTTTGGGTGGCGTTTTGCGTGTTATCACTGGCTTCAGACGATTGGCGTTCGTCACAGTGCCCGCAGCAGTATATTTACTATTGATGCTGCTGCAGCTGCTGTTGTTGTTGTTGTTGCTGTCACTTTTCAAATTTCGGCCAGAGACAGGCTTCTCCTTGAGGCTCATTGTGGATAGGCCCTTGGTAACCTGGTGCTGCAGCTGCTGCTGCTGCTGCTGGAGGCTATGCGAACGCGTGTCCCCGATGGGCTTGAGCGGATTGCTGCGATCAATGCCAGCACCACGGCGTCTCTCGTCAAACATTTGACGCACTTTGCCATTGCCGATGAGACGGCTGGAGGTGGCTCTGGGCGACAGAGGGACATTCTGGTTTAGCTCTTGACGTCGCAGCTCTTGATCCTCCTGTGTCTTCTGTTGGAAGCGCATCTGAAAAAAAATTCAATAGAATGAGTTCCATATGGTCCCGTTGGGCTGGTTAAGCTGGCTGGGTTGCGTGAGCTCGGAGACGGCTCTTACGGGTGCCGAATTGCTGTTGCCGTCGTTATTTGGCGGTAAATGGCTCAGCGCCTCCATTAGCCGCCTGGCTGCCCATGATTCGTTAAGCTTCAGCGGCATGATTTGATCATGCAGAGAGTCCGCCATTAAATCGGAGTAATAGTCATCGATTGCGTACTCGTCCGCCTGCGACATGCTCATGCGATTCGTGCGAAGCGCGCGTGTCGACTGAACCGTACGTGGAACTGGACATTAGCCAGTTTGTTTCCCCCGACTTGTAATTAACTGAGTGTATGTCTCTGTATGTGTATGTGTATGTGTTTGTGTTTGTGTTTGTGTTTATTTTTGTGCTTGAGTATGCGTGTAGTTTGTCTAGTCAAAGCTGAGCCGATGAGCCATACCCACCCGATTGCCCATTAAAGCGAATCTGTGTTGTCCACTCACATGTCGCCAGTACATAAAGCCACGCGCGACCCGACCCGCCTGCACGAAGCCAACCCTGGCAGCCGTCTTGGCTGGCTTGGCAAAATAGTTGGGCGTCGCTGGCATGCTCCTGGCCTCCCTCAGGCACTAGACTCGCTGTGGCCATGTAGCCATGGCCAGCCGGCGGACAAAGGGGCACTCGACCCAGCACAAATCGTAGAAATTGAAATTTGTTTTTTTAAGATTGAGCACTTGACAAACCAGCGAACGCAGCTCCCACTTTTCTGGCTGCTTTCTATTTATTGTTATTCGATTGTTGTTGTTGTTGCTATTACTTCTGCTGCATGCCAATAGCAAAAATCAATGACTGCAGCACGACCCCGTGGGTTGCCATGGAGCTGGAGCAGAATGGCCCTTGGGCTAACAATAATAGCAGCTCGCAATGGGCATAAAAGAGAGAGCGACTGCCGAGCCAAGCCATGCAACATTTGTTGCACACTCAAATAACACACGGACAAAGGTGACAAGGCAGGGGAGGTGGAGGGGCGGAGTGGCATTCCCAAAGGGTTTTCCCTGACGACACCTGAAGCGGTCCCAAATCAGCGATACAAATCTCGAGCAACAATTTTCGAGCTTGTTTTGTGTGTAACGTGTGGGTGGGAGCCTTGTGTGTGTGTGTGTATGTGTGTGCGTATGTGTGTGTGCGTGGGTGTGAGCCTTGTTTTTGTGTGAGTGCTTCAACTACTTATTGGACAATTGTGTATGTTTATATAGGCTAATTACATAGTGAATAAATATATATACATATGTATGTATATATATATATAAATACATGTACATATGCATGCAGATAAAATCGGAGCATGTGAATGAATTTAAATGGCTTTACTTTTTCGAGTTAATGCCTTTTTTGGGGGGAGTTTTAGTTCGTGCCTAAATATTTATTTAATTAACACAGTAATGGGAAATATAATTGGCTATGATAAACCAAATGTCAGCGGGCCAAGTCTTTTGTCAAACAATTATTAATACACGCATATTTCAGATCTTCATATGTTTTGATGTATGGTTATTAATTTTGGATACTGATGTCAGAGTATCAGTTGAAGTTGAGCTTGCTTAAGAGAGGAAAGACGTCTGAGCGCAGAGAGAGTATCAAGTGAAGAGACAAAGAGCCAGAAAGATACAGAGGGAGGGAGTGAGAGCGAGACAGGTTGGGAGAGATTATCTAGCAATCCATATTTAATAACTCTTGTTATTTATTCCTATTCAAGCTGTTGGCAATGCCAAACTTGGGCACATAAATTAATGGTTTGGGAAACTGTAGCAAAAGCGAGTGCTGAAGCCAACTGATGAAATTCAAGTCTAGACAAGAAGATCTAACATCAGCTGGTGGCCATATATGGAGTCACAATGACAGACAGCCAATTGCCGAAAATGGGCGCTGAGCTTAATTAATGGGCAGTGGATGGAGTCCAGTGGTTAGAGTTAAGAGTTGGCTCTCGTGCGCGCGGCACGCTTCCTGCCAAAATCAGCGAACTTACCCGCATTTGTGCCAGCCTTGAGGTTGGGTAATTAGTGGCATCTTGTGACGCCATCACCAAATAAAGTTTGCTCACTCAAAGCCGAGTCTCAACAGTGTGTGGTGTGGGCAGCGGCAGTCGGCAGTCGGCAGTCGGGCGATGGAATTGGCTTTGACGATGACGCGGCACAACTGCTTGGCGAGTGTAGACCCGGCTTAAGCTCTGCGGTGAGTCATGCACTCAGTTGTCTCAGAGGCTCGTTTCGCTTCACTCTGCCTAAAAATAGCTGTAAAACAAAATTAAACATACAAAGCAAGAAGAAGAGCGCTTTGAGTAACTGAGCGGCATATGAGCTCTGAGCTGTGAGATTTCAGCTATGGCCAGGAGGCGTCTATGGAAACAGGGCGCGATACAAATGTTTGCCGTGTGGGCAGCCCATCTGGAAGTCGAAGATCAAGTCGAGATCAAGATCGAGTTCGAGCTCGAAGCTGGAAGCCGTACCCAGTTACTAGCAGCACTGGCTATTGTCGTGGGCCGTGGGCCGTCTGCGACATTCAATTGCTCCAAAAATGGGCTGCTCAATGAGCAAACTAATTGAATTGAGTTTTATTCGCTTACCGAATTGAATGAACCGCGCTCAAGTACACACAAACCAAAAACACATACAAATATAAATATGTATTTCTCTCTCGCCTTGTGAGTGGGTGAAAATGGAATCTTGCTCCTGTTTCAAGGCGTCGCTGGGTACAATTTACGAGTCGAATTTCCTAACGAATTACTACTAACGGTATTGTTTAAAGCTCCCGAAATATAACTCCCGAACGTAACGTTTCTGTTTTCTTTCGAAATTTACTTTAAAAGTTTTCTGCGACGAACCGGATACCTTGACTACTCACTCACAGGCAACTGAAAAGCGATTTGAAAGCCGATACTTTATAAGAAATATAATACTCTGTTCACAATACACATAAATAACAATGTGATAAGCTCAACAGAGTCTAATAAAAATCAGATTTGATTTACATAAATTCGATTTAAAATGACTCGTCGATAACTCAAACTAACTTGTTAATCTTTCAGACTAATTTGATTATGTTTGCCTACGCAGCTGGCTGAGGGCATTCAGTAGTCGGCATTGCCGCCCACGGCGAGCACAATTAACTTATGTTTATTTAATTTTTTTTTTTTTTTTTTGGCACACGTTTGAATCTAACTGTGTGTGTGCTCTGAGGTGTTTTGTGTGTTGGCTTTGATTTGCATAACGTTGAAGCTGAAGCAACTTACCTATGCGCCGACTGCTGCTGAGGAATGTTTGCAAGAGGGAAAGACAGGTAAACGCACACACACACACACATACACTGCGGGCTGAGGGCTTCAGCCTGCTGGCCAAAACACGTCAAATGCCACTAGAGTTTGTTGACACAGTTGAGCGTGGTTGAAACTTTATAATGCAAGCCTGCGAAAGTGGGGCACAGGACAGCACCAGCTGGTCAAACTGACAATGAACTATGTTATTACGCATACGTCGCGTGCGCCCGAGCCAAAGTGGTTAACTGGCTAAGCGAAATCTGTGGCAGTCGTCGTTCGGCTTGGACTGTTTGCTTAGAAGTTTGTGCGCTGACTGAGACAAAGATTGCGGCCGCAAACACAAAGCCAGCCAAACGGCCAGCGTCAGTCGAACAAGTTGTGAGCAGGCGGCGGCAGCGACTGAGGCAACGGCAGAGGCAGCGGCAGAGCCAACTGAGTCGTCGAGAGTGCACTGATCACTGTCGATGACGCGACAGTCCCAGTGCATGTGGCTAGCGTGTCCAGTGGGCGTGGCACTTCGTACATCGGCCGGGAAAAAGCAAGTGAAACCAAAATGCGAGTGTTTTTTAATCCACAAATATATATATATATATATATATATATATATATATATATATATATATATATATAGATATATATATATATATATATATTTATGTATATTTATCGCTCGGTTGTTGCTCTTGTTCAGTTTTGGTTCTTTGGCATATGAAATTTATCAACGCCTTTTTTTTTTGCATCTTTTTCGGTTTGCTCATTTCAGTTTCAACTTTAATTCTCTTAATCAACTCTTTGCTCACATCGTAAAACTCGTACAGTGTCTGAGTACATATTAGGAAGTTATTCTCTCAACCAACTTAAACCGTAACAATTAATTATATCTTATTTGCACTACCTCAATTCGCCCTTGCCTCTTAGCCCAGCAGAGTGGCATCTGATATTCACACTCGATAAGAAATGCATATTGATGCAGTCTATTAATGTGGGCGTGCATTCTGTCAGGGTATTTGAGCTTCGATATCTTTTGCCTACCTTTCGAGCACTTACTCACATTGCGTTGCGTTGCTCTTCGTTTGTTTATATAATAATTATTAATCGTTACTTTGCCGTTGTTTAGCTTGTACTGCGGTTTTGAAACCTAATAAGTTCGCGTTTTGCCTTGAGTTTTGTTTCTTTATTTTTACAGATATTGTTTATTATTTTCTTTCTCTTTCTTTTCTTCGAGCGAATTATTATCATGTTTTTTTTTCTCTTTTAACAATTTCATAAATATATATATATATATATAAATTTATACATACACATATATACTTTCCACTTAGAGTTCGTGAGTTTTCGTACGTTGTGCCAACAATTTGAAACTGACTTTTCTGCTTTTCCAGTTTGTGGTTCATGAATAAATTTGCTGGAATCATTTTTAATACATTCAAATATATTTTTCTTTTTGCTTATTTTTTTTTTTTTTTGTTTGTATTTGTGTTTTTGTTTTGTATATATAATGGATTAAAAATATAGACACCGTGTACATTCATATAATTTAGTAGATTTCAGATATTGTTATACCTTTGGCATGGCAATAATAACAGCAAAAGACTTTTCAGGCTTCGGGAATCATATCTTCAATATATATACTTTTCCATAAAAGTCAAATCTGTGGGTAGTGTGATGCCTGTGTGTGTGTGTGTGTGTGTGTGCGTGTGTGCGTGTGACTGGGGGGAATTAACAATTTATGGTTTCATTTCAACTGTTTGCTGTCTGAGGTTCCATGGAGGATATCTGGCTTCTGATTTCTGTCTTTGTTTGTATATTGTGTACAGATACTGCTTACATTGACTAGTGCTGTGTATATACATTTGTATTTTGCTAAAAATCAAATACAAAGTTTACAGCGTTTACAAATACAATTAAGAATTCAATTATAAATACACTCGCGTACATAGCATTCGAAGCCAATTACAGTAGACATTCAACTTCGGGTACATTAAATCAATGACACGGCAACATTAACATCAAATTAAATTTATTTTTATTATTTTCTTTTTCTTTTTCCTTTTTTTTGTTTTTTTTTTTGTCAACATCAACAGCTGCTGTCAATGGCTGACAATCAACAAGAATTATACATTTATATTCTTTTTTTTGTTTCAAATAAAATGCGATTCATGCTCTTATAGCCCAGGAGTCGATTGACATTCGCAACATTCCGTTCGGATCTATTGATTGTCTTTCAATATCATTTTCCCTTTTTAACCTTGACTTTTCGTGCGTGTGTGTCGACTTTCTAAAGACAATCAATCAGAACTAATTTATTTTTGCTTCTTCTGTTCTGGGCCCGATCGGCGTATGCGTAATGTCACATTAGTACAACTGAAAACTGCCTAAGACATTGGTCGAATCTATCAATTGTCGTGCGTTTCCTAAAGCACATATATTCTAGTATATATATGTATATGGGGGCATATCACATACATATATTTGCATACTTGTGAATATATATGCGTATGCCTTACTCTTACTCAGTTCAACCATGCTGCACGTTTGCAGAGATACAAATGATAAATGTTGGCCTTTCGAAAAACATTGGAAATGCATTTTAAACGTGTACAAGTGATCTACAAAAAATTTACATTTATCTAAAATCATTTCTTTTTGTTTTTTGTTTTTGTTTTTGTTTTTGTTTCATTCGTTTTAATTGAATTTTGGCGCGTTCAATAAAGATTATAAAATATGCTTGGCACTAAATAAAGACCGGAGGACTAAAGTACATTTGGTATGTACGTATACAAATACATATATATATATATATATATATATATATATAGATATCCAAGTTCTATATATGTAAAACCCGACTTTGGACCTTTTCATAAACGGTTGTCACTTAGTCATGGAGCTCTTGTGCGATGCTTGCGGCTACTTTAAGATGCCTTACTTTCTAGTACAGTTGGCACAAAAAACTCCCGATCGGACGTGCCTGCCATCGTCCCGTTCGATTTCCATGTCAAGTTCAAGACATCGCTATCGATATCGATACCGATCTCAAGCACCATCATGTACTATTGCAATTACTAACCAAAGCGCAAGTCAATGCAAGTCCTATTAAGTGTTTAATATGTTTTAACTTCATTCTTTTTTTCCGTGATTGTCGAAGTTGGTTTTGTGTTGACTTTTTTCTTCCTTTTTTGTTTTGCTTATTGATTTTTTGTTTGTATTTTATTTTTGGTATTCAAATTCTTCATAAATTGATGAGTCGATGCAATTTTTTGTCGCCTCCCCTTCCTATTCCTCCTCCTGCTACGCATCGCATGACTTTCATTCACACTCAATTTCATATCGCTTCCACTTCAGACTACAAGACTATGCTGACGATAAGCTCGTACTATCCTCTGTCTAAAAGCACATCGCTCAGCGGTCTCCACTTTGTACTACTACATAATATAGATACTTTTCTAAACAATTTAAAGCCAACATTCAATGCGCTCTAATTTAACGTCTAAACGACAATTGCTTAAGTCTTTTAGTCTACATTATTTTGTTTTACAATTTTTTCTTTTTCTTATACATTCATTTAACATTTATATATATATATTTATAATTTATTTCTGTGTTTTGCTTTTGGGTATAAACATACCAATCTCTCTGTGTGTTGACTAAAGCTTCTGTTACCTATGCAAGCACCTGGCTTAGGACTTGGTTTTGGTTTCGTTTTTGTCTTTTGTTAGTGTCGCTATCGACTTTGGCTGCGTTTTTCGGCCTTTGTCGAGTCCGTAATATTGGTGGTAATTATGAGACAGCGAGAGAGACAGACAGACAGAGCGAGAGACAGACAGAGAGACAGAAGAACAGAGAGAGGCAAGATTTTTCTTATTACCCGTATTTTCAAATTTTTGTCTTGCATTTTTTTTGCTTTCTTTTTTTTTACTTTGTATTTTCAACAATATGAAAACCTGCACAAAATCTTTGTTTTTCTATGTAAATATATTTGGTTTCCAACAATTTTTCATTTTTATATTTTCCGTCCATACAGACACAACTATCCTAAAATTAGATTTCTTAATATTCTTGTTCAAGGTTTCCGTAGCGGCGTTTTTTTTTTGTGCACTGATGCACAAAAATGTTCAAAATTTGCATTTTTCTGTTTTTGTTTTGGTTTATTTGAATACACATTCATATAACCCTTAACGGTTTTTGTGTGTTGTTTAAAATTATCCTAGTGTGAACTCTGATGGCTTAAACTGGTCGTTTCGTAAGTCCCCAAATATGAATGAAAGCTCCAGACAAAAACTCCAGCTTAGAAATTGAAACCAAAATCATTATCGTTATCCATCGAGCATTGAAATAGCCGTTAAATAACAATGCAACGAGGATGACAACATACCAGAGTTATAAGTTCGTCTAGAGCTATAATTCAGAGAGAGCAGCAAGACCTACGAAACGATTTTTGTACTACCCTATGGAATGAATAATTGATGAATATTCCTGTGGGACAACTATCCATGAAACTTTTAAACACGCGTCCAATCATTTAAATATGCAGATATACACAATCAGTATCGCTATCCTGCAGAGATAAGTGATTTTCAAGCGACAAAAAACCACTTAGCAACGAGGATAGCAAAATTGAAGGTTTCAATACCTAATTATAATTATAATCGTTAGTTTAGGTATGTCAAAAATCGAACGCTCGAAAGAGTTGGTTCGACGATCAGATCTATTCGTAAGCATATATATTTATGTATATATATATATTTGTAAACCTGTATACAAGCATTATGTTTATCGGCTAATTTTATTTTATAAACGTTACTTTATCAGTACGGGTGGGTTTTTGTTAATTTCAGTTTCTAGAAACTGGCCTGGGTTGGTGTGCTCGGGATTTTTGTTTGCGAATTACAACTAGGATTATCTTTGTATATTTCAATAACCTGGTTTTCCTCTTGCTTGTTGTTAGTTCCGTTACATTCCATAGCGCAGCCCATTGGCCGCCTATAGTTAGTAGAATACAAAAATGCGCTAAGTAAACATAGCCAGCATATTCTACTCAGTTACAAATGACTTTCACTTTCGGTTAATGAGTTTCAAATTGAAGAGTAAACATATCATAAAATGTCCAAATGCCACCAGGAGTGACGGAAAATCTTAAAAAAAAAAATGCATAAAACTATATTTAGGGCATTGCTGAGCGCAGCTCGGTTTGGAGTCTGTGGCTGTGCAAGAAACTGTTGCATACTTTTAGGCACCATTCAACACGTTCAATTCTCGTGGGTGTTGCTGGGTTGCTGCTAGAGTGCGTATTTGTGTGTAATGTGTACTTAATTAGTCCTATAATTTGGACACATTCGCACCCACACGCACACGCACACGCACACGCACAATTTTCAATTAATTGTCGTCTCTGGCATTAATTCAATGTGTTGCAGCTGAACTTTCTAATTGGACGCTGTTCGCTAATTGGCACTGCGACAACAATAACGCACACGGCTACGAGCTCCAAACTCAATTAACAGGCAAGCACACATACAATCAGATAGATGCACCACAGTGCGTATACGCAACTTGACATTGCCCAGACGCAAAGGCATTCAGTGTGTATCTATCTGCTTGTGTGTGTGCATGTAACTGTAACTGTATATACATGCATGCACATATATATGTATATATGCATTTACATACATACACACAGCTCTGTCAATCAGTACGACAAACAACGCGAAATGTTTAGCACAGATAATTCTGCGAAAGCGTTCGCCACTAAATTCTCCGACTTTTCTTTCTTTTAAAATTTTGTGTTTTCTTTTTTCAGTTTAAAATTTGTTTTTCCTGATTCGCTGCGCGTTTTGGGTGGGCTTTGATGCTAATGGGGCTAGCAAAGAGTTAGACAAGGAAGGAATCATGTAACGTGTAGGATGTGTCGGAGCGTGGCTCTTAGGGTGTATAGACTTAAAATATAAAATCGCCACAGTCCATGGCATAGTCAAAGTCCTCGCCGCCTAAATCATCGACGCCCGAGGAATGAAAATCGAAGCCGCCGATATCTGTGTGGTAGATGGCTCCGCTGCACGAGTTCTCAACGAGATTTGTGCAGTGTGTTGTCGGAAGGGCGTGTAGGGTGAATGTGTCCTCACATTGCGACCAGGTGAGGCCGCCGCTCCAAACGCCGTTGGGCAACGTGGCCCAGCCCCAACCGTGTCCCCAGGGCAATGCGCACGCCAGCGATGCCTTCGAGTCCGCCTTCTTGCTCAATATGGCAACGGCCGCATCGCTTTTGATCAATGGATTCTGATTGTGGAGCATACGCTCGGTGGTTAATGCCGCCGAGGAGCTGCGATGGTGGCGACTGGTCTTATGGGCCACCGACTTGCGCTGTTTCACCTCCGAGCTGGTGGGCGCTGTGGTTGGCAATATATCGTCGTGCGCTTAAGGATAATATGGGCATGCTGTAGGATCATAATACTTACGTCTTATCCGCACCAATGGACGACGCAGCACATTCATCAGCTGTGGCTTATCCACGACCAGCTCGATTTGCGGCGGCGGCGGCAAAGTTTTAGTTATGGCCTCAATCCAATCGCCTACCTCTTGCTCAGACTTGGCCAGCATCCAATAGACCTTGGACCGTTTGCGTCGAGAGCCAAGCGCAATTAGCTGCGACACGCTGACGCCATTGGGCAGTGGTGGACGACGTGGCACCTGCCCGGTCCAATGTGCAATGGCCAGCATCTCTGGCGCCTCCTTCACCAACACCTTGCCCGACGGTGCCGAGCGTCCCGGCTCTGTGAACCAGGCCATGGTGGAGTCATCATACAGTATAACCCATTCCTCAGACCATCGATTCCACAGCATTTGTTCTAGAAATTCATTTCAATGGAATCAGATTTGATACTAATAGAATTTCCATTACTATAACCTTGCCAATTAAATTTGTGACTGCATGAATTCGCTATGCAGGCAAATATAATTAATTTAATGAAATTAATTAAATTTGGAGCGACATTAATTGTGAGTGGCAAAAGCAAAGGACATTCATTAGGCACAGCTAAGTGCAGCATGCACACAAACCGACTGCAGCACATTCATTATTATTATTGGAGATATTTCGCGGAATTCGTGCGCTGTACGTGTTTCGTGCGAAACTCAATTACTCAGTGTCTGAATGGATTATAATAGGATCAGTTTTCACTTTACTGCGAAAACTGTTGCTTCTGGCCAACGCAATGCAATCCGAAGTTTTTTGTACAGGCAGGCATCGGATAATTCCGACCAAATAATTATGCTCACAATTATAGATACAATTCACACTGTCGTCCGTCAGTGGACTGCAGAAAGTTTGATCTATAACTTAATGATGGCAACTTCAGTGTGAGTGCGCATTTCGAGTTCTGAGGAATTTGGTGCCAAATAACTGCATGGAGAACCTCTGAGTGCGTCAGCAAATTCAATTATTCAATTATTCCTAAGCTGCTTAAAGGCAAATCCTTCGGGTGCACACTCGCTGCTTGCTGCTCGCTGCTCGCTGCTATCAAATATCTGGCCAGAGCCATGCTTCGCTTCCTTTGTATGCAGCACAACAATGGCGCCACAGGTAGTTCGTCATGTTTGAGCTTTTAATTGGAATTTCCATAACAATGACAACAATGGCTGCAGCAGCAGCAGCAGCAGGAGCTACAGACAACAACCATGACTAGAATGCAATTATTACTCACTTTTATAGCGTAGTAGGTAGCCTCCTTTGATTTGCTTGCCTGCACTCTCTGCAAAAGGAATGAAATCAAAGAGAGAAATATTTTTAATAAAAATGTCATGGAATTCAAGATAAATAGAGCTAGCCCCGAGCCCCGAGATCTAAGCCAATTTCGCTCGAATGCTTAATTGAAAATGTCATTGGCAGTGTCAGTTTGCACTGACCTTGGCATTGGCATTGGTATAGCCATGGCGCTCTAATCTGGCTGAAAACGTATTCAAAACATTCTATAGAGAGCGTGGGAGTGTTTGTCGGCTCACTAAATAACAGAGTGCAAAACACTGATAAACACGAAATTCCAATTCCAGTTGGCAATGTCGACAGCATCCAACCACCCACCTCACATCTGCCATCTGCCAGCTGCCAGCTGCCAGCTGCCACCTGCTCTCCCTTGCACAGCTCCGTCGCTGGCGTCCCTTGACTCTGTTTATAAAGCAGTGCTACATGCATTAGCACTCGTCTCTCTAATTAGTGAAGTTTATTAAAACCCACGCATGCCGTAATTGACAAGCTCGTGAAATGCGAGCCATGGCCAGAGCCAATTAATTATCGTAATGATGATGGATCGGCTATGAGCCCTGCACTCCGAATTCAATGTCACACAGAAACTGAAAAATGAAAACTGCTGCAGCAACCAAAAAAAAAAAAAAAAAAAAAAAAAAATCCCTACCGAATGCAGGACAACGAATATGTGTGCCGTGCGCACATCGTGTGAAAGTCAATTATTCACTGTCTGAGTGGATTACGGCGAACGTAAGGATAACTGGATCAGCGCTCATTTTAATGGAGAAACGCTGTAGCGAGAGTGTGAAAGTTTTCTGCATATATTTATATGGTATACAGAATTCATACAGCATGCATGGATGGCACACGGAATATTTGCATATGAGGAATGCAGAGCTCTGAGCTCTGAGCTCTGAGTACTGAATTTGTGTGCCTTGCCATGCCAATTAGCACTCTTTATGGCTGGTAAGCGAAGCACTACAATGTGATGAATGAATGATTAGGCATAAAACGAGTGGTGGCTGGCTTGACTGCCAATAGATTGTCGATGCAAAGCGCTGACACTGCAATCGAACAAGGCTCAAGACTTGGCAACCTGCTTGAGCTAACCCAAACGAAATGCAGACGATTTCAGATATAAGCCACACACACACACACACGCATACACAGCCACATATATGTCTCATATATAGGGGCAAGTGTATATATACATATATATATATATATATATATATATATAGAGAAAGAGGGAGAGCGAAAACGCAGTGGTTTGGGTTTGGTTCGGAACTAGGTCGCCGAAGGACATTGGGCGGCTTGGCTTGGCCAGCAGTGAAGCAGACAGTCAACTGACAACGGACATCATGTGTGCCACTTCAGTGCACGCATACAACCGCATTCATATTTCACATCCCACATTTCCATGCAAAGTGACAAAGCAACTGAAATTGCAAGTGGCTGCAACAGACGACGACGACGACGACGACGACGACGACGACGCGTGGACAAGGACGCAGGCTCAGACGACACACGGCTGCAAAATCAACTTGTACATAATTGTTGGAGCCGACTGTGGGCTGAGGATGTGGGCGCTGGCGAGCCGTGGGCGTTGGCGAGGTGTGGGCGTGGGCGTGGGCGGCTGGCAAGAGTGAATGTGAGTGTGAGTGCGAGGGAAACGACGTTGCAGTTGCTATATACTTGCATGATTTATGCATGTGAATGCTTTCAACCCACCGACAACGCCGATGTCAGCGCCAGTCAAGCTGGCTGCCTGGCTGCCTGGTGGATTCATTTAACTTGCAGTAACTTGCAACTGGGTGGTGCAGCCCGATTGTTTTGTGTCTCTGTGTGCGTGCGTGTGTGTATGTGTGCTGGCGCTGGCGCTGTTTTAATGATTTAATGCAGTTTATATGCTTGGGCCAATGGGCGTGGGCGTGGCAATGCCGCTGGCGCTGATTTCAGCATAATAGCTGCGCCGCTGAATCCCACTTAATAAGGCGGGGCACAAGTGGGCGTATGTACTTACATATGTCCATAATGAGCAGGTCAACAATGGGACCGCAGCGACAGATAGAGAAGCGGAAGCAGAGAGCTAGGGCCCGAGAGAAGTACATTGCGAACAGCGAGAGAGTGGGAGAGGCAGTAAGAGCGAGAGAGCGAAAGCCAGACAGAGAGAGAGAGAGAGAGAGAGAGAGAGAGAGAGAGAGAGAAAGAGCGAGAGATAGCTAGAGTGGCATATATATACACGAGCGCGAGCATACGCACACGAACACACGCACACACAGGCTGTGCGTCTGTGTTTGACTTCATTGAGGAAAATTGTTGCCAGGTCCACGCAGCGAGATTTTTGCAAAAAACGAGTTCAAGGGTTTGCTCGAAATGGGGACAAGCAGCAGTGAGAGTACTGGGGTTGGGGCTGGGGCTGGGGCTGAGTATGGGTATGGGTATGGGTATGGGTCTGGGGCTGAGGCTAACCCGTTTACTTACCCAAATCATGCATTTGCTGAGATGCTATCGAGGACTCCTCGCTTCTCGGCTTCACCTTTTTGCACATGGAAAACATGTTGATTGGCCTTTTATGTTTTATCTGCTTTTATCTGTGTGGCGGTGTTTGTGTAACTTTTATTGGCTGTGATTAGATTGGCAGCTTCGTTAGTGGTTAATTGATAAGTAACGGTTAAAGTGGTGATGATGGTTAGTGAGTGGATGGGGCGCAACGTTTACTTCATTAGCACTTCGAATGGACTCCGGCTCGGTATCCTATGAAAATGGAATATAAAGAAGTGATGTCAGCAACACACACACCCACACAACCACACACACACACACACACGCCACACACACACATTTGTATACACATATATACGTACTTAGACAATGAGAGAGCCGTTTCGAGTATTCTCCAGTTGATGGGCAGAGCATAGAAAAAACGCGCGTTTTCCGTTGCGAAAGTTTCAGCACACTCACAGGCACGTCAATACACACATACAAATGGACAGACGCACAGAAAATAAGACACAGAAGCACATACGAGTGTTTGGCTGCTGTTGACGTTGCTTTCACTTTCGTTTCGCCGTTCAGTTTTCCTAGTCGCTGTTGTTGTTGTTGATGTTGTTTTGTCGAAAGTGGCAGCAACGCCTCTTTGGCCCACGCTGTTATTGGCCTGGCCTGTGTCTGGTGATGATTGAATGGGACCTGCCCCAGCCACTAATTAAACATCCAGTTGCGGTTGTTTCTGCACTTATCTCTGGCCTACTCCTCGGCAGTCCGGTAGTTGGGTCGGGTCCGGCACTCCGCCGACGCCTGCACTGAGATTGCTTATGCGTCGCTCTTGTAGGCCGTCAATAAACTTGCACTCGCAGTATGAAACAGGACGCGTCGTTGCAGCACTCACACTCTCACGCTCACTCACACTCACACACGCACTATTATTCAGGCTCCGAACTTTTGTTGCTGTTCTTCACTAATTTCTCACTGAATGTGGATGGACTGTGCGGCTTGATCTGTGACCACAATTGCTTCTGCTGCCACTGCTGCTGCTGTTTCTGCTGCTGCTGCTTCCTCCCTGGAGCTGCTTGCCTGCTGTAAACTTTGGCTGGGCTTCCTCCGCTATCGCACTGCTGTCTGCTTGAACGGTCGAAACTCGACTAACAGACGCTGCTCGGCGCGTATCGCAGGTAAACTCTGGCTGGCAGCGTCACTGGCAGCAGCAGCCGAGTCCTTGCCGAATTGCCCACGAAGCGGCATTAAAAGCTCTCGTTTAAGGACTAGGGCAACACAAACATATACAGACGTATGCTGGCAGCGGGACGGCTTTTGCTGCCGTGCTGCTTCTTCTGCTGCTGCTGCTGTGCTGTGCTGTGCTGCTGCTCGTGTCCTTCAACGTCCTACAGCAACAACACATTGCGATGCGTCGAAAGGCCGACTCCACTGGCGGCAAAACGGCCCGCCAAACAGATGACAGCAGACAACAGTTAGCATCCCAACAGCCGAGCGTCCCAGCAGCACAGCAGAAGAGTAAAACGCAGCTGCTGCGTCACTTTCACTCATCCTAGTTCTCACTTTCGATGCTTTCGAAGCTGATGCTTTGTTGTGTTTGTTGTTGCCTTGCGCGCTCTCTCTCTCTGTCTGTCTGACGCTCAGTTTCTCAGCCTCTATCTCCTTCTCTCAGTAAGTACCTCGCTCATTCCTTCTCTCTCTCTCGTTCTCTCTCTATCTCTCTCTCACTTTCTCCTTCGATGCTTAACTGGCACTCTCCTGTGTTAGTAGGTTATATGCACACATAGATGTGTACATAATGTATGTGGATATTCGTACTTGCAGTTGTCGTTGTCGTCCTCAGTCGTCCTCCCCCATGTTGTCGTCGCCATCGTCTGTCACCGTTGTCTTTCACTTTCGGTGTTCATGTTATTTGGGCAAAATACAAGTGCGAATCGGGGTCGATGGGTATGTGGGTGGCGCTTCTGGAGCTGGTAGGGCTGGTATGGTATCTGGTACCGGGTTGGGTCGCTATCGCATCCATTGTTTGCGGCACCGCTGGCAGCATCTGCTCGGAGTCTGTTTTTCTCAGTGATAATCGGTAATAATGCGTTGTGTCACTATTCAAATGAACGTCCAGTGAATAAACAGCTTTTGGTACAGTCGAAGCACTTTATTCACTGAGCCATCGTGACACTCTTATTTACCCACGATTAGATAAGTAGTTGAACATGCCTAATCGACAATACATATGTAAATGTATCATGAATCGGGTATTATACGACGTACCTTAGAAAAGAAATTGAGACATGAATTTTTGAAATTCTTTAAGCAAGATTCAAATCATTTGTCAATTCAATTTTATGAATTCTCGAATTTCTATTATTTCAAAACCCAATATTTACACCTGCAGAGCCTGCATCAATACATGCACAAATAAACACACACAGACACAGAGCACGCGACGGGCTAACTGCGCAGTTCACGCAGCAGCTGCGCTTGGACTGCATTTGGGGCTTCGCAATGAATTATTGAATAACTGAAATGGACTATTCTAATCAGATTTTCAGATAATTTAATTTCTGAAAACATTGTCTCTGCTGATGTCGACATTAATAAACAAAAAAAAAAAAAAAAACAAATCAAATGTAGATTGAGAGCAAGGAAATTTCATCAGTTATAAATATTATATTATATTATATAAAGTCAAGTAAATATATGTACATGTATATGATAATAATTTCAATTTTCTAGCATTTGTAGCTCACGAATCTCAGTATTCAATCAGTTTATTCTTGACACCGTTGAAGCTATATTTTGTAACTTCAAATGGCCTTTAGCTAATATTTTTGATATATATCAGATTATATTGGAGCCATTTGATGAATAATATTTATTAGATATTAATTGTGGAAAACTGTCTATTTTGCCCCTACCTTGCTCCTAATTATTTTGAGAACTAATGTATTTACTAAAGTATAAGAAAATATGTAATAATTTTATGACTATAAAACATACTGTTTCAATTTCCGTTTCCGTTTTCTGGCAAACACTTTCACATGATGTTGCTAAGTTTGTAGAATATGCTACGAGAGAGAGAGAGAGAGAGAGAGAGAGAGAGAGAGAGAGAGAGAGAGATAGAGAGAGATAGAGAGAGATAACACAACACATAAGCAATATGAACGTCAAGTGCAGTAAATTTGTGCTACTAGACGTGACACCTGTCCTGGTGTTAAGTGGCTGAGAGAAATCACAGCATCAACACCAGCAAGTTGCAAATGGCCAAAGCACCCGAAAGCTGACAGTTCCGGTGGGCGTTTATATCAATGTCAACTGCCATAACTGTGCCAATTGAACATTGCTTTCAGCTGTTACCTGGTTATGCTCAGCATTATAAGGTGAAACTGCTGCTAAATCGGAGTGATGTTTGAAAAAAAAAATCATTGAAAAATATATTATAATATTTTAACTTAACAAAATGAACACATTTACAATTGTACATTACATATGTATATTGATAACTTATCCAATTAACTAATCAGTGAACAATAACATTGATTTTTGTAAAGTAACTTAAATGCCATAAACGATTGAGTTTTCAAAATTTCTAATTAGCTTCGTCAGCTGAATTTATTGTACCTTATATCCCTACCACTTTTACGTAAAAAATATGATATTAAGTTATAGCAGAGACTTGTGTTTTGATAAATGTACACATCTGTATGTCATTCCCACGCCCTGAAAACCTGAGTTAAGTTTAGAAAGTCCATATAGAACAAAAGTTATTCAATAATTCATTGCACAAAGCGAAGCCCCAAAATGCAGTCCGAGCGCAGCTGCTGCGTAAACTGCGCAGTTAGCAGGACGCGTGACTGTGTGAGTGTGTGTGTGTGTATGTGTGTGTGTATGCATTGGTTGACCTGCAGGTATGCAGAGTGTAGTACTTAGAGTAGAGTGGATTTATTGAAATACCAGCTCTATATAGTATACAGTGTATCTGCTGGTCAACCAACTGAAGAACTCTCAATTATGTTTGCTTATTTGAATTAAAAGTTATTAAATTATTATATGCACCTGTTGCAAATATTTTCATAGGGCAACATTATCAATGGGTAAAGAAAACGTGTCTGGAAATGTGTAAGCATGCAGCAAATATTAGCGATCGCATAATCTGCCACAGCTAAACAGCAGCAGCTTTAATATTTCTGTTTATTTCCGAGCTGCCAACACTACGAATTTCTGTTTGCCTGGGGATTTGATTGAAGTGCAATAAAAATATTATGACCCCTTCAGGTTCGATGGTCGGAAATTGAATGCGCCGAGTTTAGCGAATATCTTGAATATTGATTTTCAATAAAGTTGCCCTACCTCTTGGGCCACGCCCACTTGTTTAAAGCCTGCAAATCTGTATTTTACACAGCTTAAAAAATAATATATGAAATTTTGAATGAAAAATTCATATATAAATATATATATTTGATCGAGTGGAGTTGATCTGTCTGACTGATAACAAGTTTTATTATTTTATTTTATTGTGTATTACTTATTTTCGATGTTCCCTCTCATCTCAAAATTTGTATTTCATATAGTAAATATATGTGCATTACCCACTTCACACATGGAACTGCTTTTATTAGGCTCTGAAGATTCCATTATATAGAAGAAAAGTTATTCAACAAGTTGAGTCCCCTTAGCGAAGCCCCTAAATGCAGCCCCAACGCAGCTGCTGCGTAAACTGCGCAGTGGGCAACTCGCATGCTCCTGTGTGTGTGCATCTGTTGCTATGGATGTGCACATTCATAAAGGAAATATAGAATGAAGCAGGTGTGCGCAGAGTGTATCTCTTAGTCGTGCAGACTCGACTTGCCTTGAAGGTCGAGACTCGAATCCATGTGTATGACAGATGGGGCTTACTTGCTAATAAATTATATGGACCAATTAGGCTAGCCACTTCTGTAGAATCTCAGTGAGCATTCACATTATGCATACTTCAAGGTCACGCTTCCCTCACTGCAAATCATCTTTCCAGCACTCATGTGGACACGCCACACACACACACACGCACATGGGTGCTCTCTCTCAGCTGGCACAAAGAGTAATTAGTTTATGCTAGATGAAATTACACGAGCCAAACGGAATCTAGAGAGCTTCTTGTCTATGGCCTGGCAATACGAGATGTGCACACCTGGCCACTGCGAAGCGCTCTACCTGACTCCACCACGTGTGTTAGTGGAATGCTAATTATAGCTGCTCACTTAACAGAATGAACTTTGCTGGACTGAGACGGCAGGCGGTAGTCGGCAGTCGGCAGGTGGCAGGCGGCAGGCGGCAGGCTCTTTGCAACCCGATTCAAGGACAGCGAAAATTAACCGTGAGAGAGCAAACATTTTACCAAAGCAGATTGCATTACAGCGCTGTAACAAAATTACAAAATAAACAACGGAGCAGAGGAGCAGGAGCAGCAACAGAGCCACAGAGCCACAGAGCTGCGATGCACTGGAGCAACAGAGTCAGTCGCTGTGCCTGCAGTTGACAAAGCGCTGCGCAATAAAATCGCATTAGTGTTTGCTATGGCTACCTATGTATCTATTGACCGAAAGCCTCTTAGTGCAGCGTAGTGCCTCCCTGATTGGTGAACCTATTGAATTATGTGCACGCGCCGGCATTGGCAGCAGGAGGAAAGGGAAAGCAGCGCATTTATGAACTGCAACAGGCAGATCCGAGTTGCAGCCACTCACTCTCCCCAACTAGAGATTATTATTGTCAGCTGCAGAGTCCTTACCCTGGGCCAAATGAGCAGGGACTCGTGGCTCGTGCTTTTGCATCCAAATGCAGCCTGAAACCACTTAAGCATTAAGCAAATCAAACACACTGCCTGATGGGTGGTGGGACGTGGGGCCTTTGTGCTGTGTGGTGATTGGGCGCGGTGGGTGTTACTTAATCTAAGCGCTGCCACTTCGTTAACGGCGGCTCTGCACATAGGAATCTAATGTCCTTGTGAGTGGCATTAACTCGAGACTGCAGCTGCCAGCCGTTGCTCTGAGCCACAGTCCGCCCCAAGCCCTCTCCCAAGAGTCGCGTACCGCTGCAATAATAAATCAATTTTAGGTTCATTTCTTGTAGAAAATGTGTCGCTCGCTACGTGGCCTGCAGCCGCTTGCGAAGCCTGGGCGTTTTCACTTTTGGCTTCCAATTACACACAGCTGCGCTCGCAGCTTCGAGCCTCAACTTGCTCTCATTCTCTCTCCATGTGTGTGAGTGTGTGCGTGTGATTTAGACACACCCACACAGATATATACATAACAGTTTAAAGTGTATATCATGGTTTTCGGTTTACGCCCGTTAAAGCCCGCTCTCATTCCTGACCGTGACACCGTTTCCATTGTTGAGCATTGACTCAGCCACAGCCACAGCCCCAGCTACAGTCCCAGTCTGAGCAGTCTGCTTTTGAATCGCTTGAACAGTAATGCGACGCACATAGCACCCCACACATGATTGTGACCTGCTGTGGATATCTGTATATGTATTTTCTTTTATCAATTGGGCGACGACAAGCATTCGTCAAGGTAAACACAATTCGAACTGAATGAAATTTTCGTTGTTTGTGGTGATTAAAATAAATTTTATTATTATCATTTGGTGATTTGATTTAAGGCTCTATCTTGTACAACATTCATATACTAATACACACTGAACAACAAGTTTGCCATAATCTTATGTAAACTTGCCAATAGCATCTGCTCTTATATACAATAATTGCCTGCATGATTTCCTTTGCCGTGATACGCAGGCGATCTAAGCTGGGCTGGGAGGAAGGCTAAAACACAAGACATATTCGCCATTGGCAACTAGATATACAATTTGTTTTACTAAAACACGTTAAAAAATGCGACTCAAAACTCCCACTCGAGTCAAAGCGCCAAAGTTTAGCTAATTGCCAAAAAAATAAAAAATTATCCTAATGGGACTTAATTCTTGCTTTTTCTTTCGTTTGGTTTTTGAGGTCGTGTAATACTCAAGTGATATAGAGTGGACAGGGGAGTACACGGTAAGGACATCAGTGCTAAACATTTTATGCTACATTAAATATTAAATGAGAGGCCAAGTTAACAGTTAGCACATAGAGCTAATAACAAACTATGACGCAGAATGTTCGACCGAATGCAATCCAAGCCAATCCAACTGGCTGGGCTTAGTTCTGCAGTGCAGCGCGCAGCAGGCTGTCCAATGTTAATTGGATTGTTCCGTTGGCGGATGCCTGCAGCATGGATGGCTTGGGTAGCGCCGGAAACTTTGCGGACGTACCCGCCGTCATCGGGGGCTCCATGCTGCTGAGGCACTCCACAACGGTGGCTGGCAAGGGCGAGGCCGGCAGTCCAGCGTCTGAGTTGGCGGATGTATTCAGGGCGTTGCTCGCACCGCAGCCTTTGCGCGGCGGCGATGGGGGCGTTCGGTGCAGCAGCACCGTACTAATGCCGTGCTTGCCATTTGGTGTCTTCAGCAACTCATCTGACGCCATTGGCGACTCGGCCACAGGCCCAGCTGCGACGGCAGCTCGGGCAAATGCATTGACTTCCTGATTCGCAGCGGGCACTGCCGCCGCCTCCGGGCTCTGTTGCTGTGCAATGGCATTGTTTACCTTGTTCCATAAATTGCTGATGGTCGCATCCTTGCCGGCAGCTGCCGTCCGCTTGGCAATTTTCTCGATAAAGCTCTCGCCCACGTTGCTGGCTGGGTTGGTCTCCACCACATTCTGCTGACTGCAATCGCTACGCGTATAGGAAATGAGACGCGGCCGGAACTGCGGCCGCTCAGCGGGCAGCTCCGGAAGTGTTGCAGAGACGGCGCGTCCCTCGCTAACAAGCTTCAGCATCACGCGACGACTGATGCCCCGCACAAGAGACTTCTTCTCCTCGGTTATATAAGGTTCCCATTGCTTAGGCTTCGACTCTTCACACACCGTAGTCTGACCGGGCTGGCGACGCAGCTTAGAGCGCATAGACTCCACAGAAGTCAGTGCACCAGATGGATCCGGCTTAAAGCTAACAAGATCATAGACAAAATCCTTATTAACTGCCTTCACGCGCTTACGTATGGGCCGCTTCTCGGCACCGCGCTCCCCAGGATCTGGTGAAATTTGCGTGCGCGACTTGCGACGCTTTTTGTTGGGCACGGGCTGTTGTAGTTGCTCATCGTCCGCCTCCTCCTTGATGACAAGGTCGGGCAGAGCGGCGGAGGCAAGGGGCGAACTGGGTGCCAGCTCTGGCAATGCCTCCGTCGCAGTTTTGATGCGCTTTAGCCGCCTCTCATAGGTTTTCGGCGCAGGCTTTGGCTCAGCAGGTAGGTCCCGTTCCGGTGACTGCTCCTTGTCCAGCAGCACAATGTCGCCATCAACGTCGTCACGCGAATACTCGCACTCATGCGTGGACACATACTGCTCGGTCAGCTGCTCGCGATCTCCCTCGATTTTGTGCGTGAAGCCCAGGTGATTGACAATGTCGTAGCGTCGGAAGGCGCGATAGTCGCATATGGTGCAGCCGAAGCGGCGTGCGCGATAGTGGAACATGGAAATGTGGCGCCGCAAGTTGCCGATCGCATTGAACGGCTTGTTGCAGATCTTACAGCGGCAGCGCAGCTGCTTCTCGAGCGGCACATTGCGCTTCTTCTTGATTTTCGGCTTTGTCTCATCAACGTTGCTTGTCTGCTCGTCCAGGTCGCGCTCCTCCTGATCGTCCGGCTCGTCTTCGCTGTTGGACGCCTCATCGCTGGTTAAATCGCTCTCGTGCTGCAGCTGCAGCTTGTCCAGCGACACGGTCTGCAGCTCCGGCACATAGTTCTCATTCTGCTCGGCTAGGCCGGCAAACATTTCGTTCAGCGTAGCGGGGTCAATGCTCTGCACATCCACAGCAACAGAGCTGAGGCTCTCGCCAAGCAAATCCAGATTTGAGACACTGCCTCCATTTGAGTTCGATTTGAGCTTCTTGACGGCAGGTGCCGGCTTGGCCAGCGCTTCTTGCTTGGCGCGACAGTTGAGCAGATGCGTAGAGAGCGCCGCTCGACGCTCGAACGACTTCTCGCAGTAAATGCACAAAGACATTATCTTGCGCAGCTCCCCGTTCGCGTCTGTGTGCTCGGTCACGTGGCCGACGACATCGTCGGAGAGCTGCAGGCGCTTAAGCTCGCGGCTTGGTCCCTTTGGCTGGATATCGCCCTGTTGCTTACGGCGCTTCAGCAGCGAGTTACGCATCATGCGTATGCGTCGAGTCGGCTTTCTGGTAATATGAAATGAAAATGTAACCAAAAATTAGCAATGTGCGTCGAGCATACGCACTTGTGGTCCTTGGAGAGGTGACGTATTACGGCTGCTGCCTGTAGAAAGGTCAGCGAGCAGGCCGGGCACTGGAACACAAACGCAGACGATGAATGATGCTTCTGCAAGTGCAGCTCCAGTGTCTTTTGCGTCTGAAATGTCAAATTGCCTGTGACAAGAAGAAAAGTGGAGTAAGTGCAGAGCCTACTCAATTGGAATAGAATTTTTCGGTATTTTACATATTTCACAGAAGATGTTTGTCTCTGCTTCGTCGCTGACCGACTGCTCTGGGGTTTCTGCTGAGTCGCTGCCGCTCGGCCGCTCATACTGATGAGGGTTCAAGGCTTTGCCATCGGGTCCCACAATAGTCTGTTCGGGATTGAGCATGTGATGAACCTCGTTCAGCTCCGTTTTGATGCTGTCGGTCTGCTCGACCTTTATCGTCTGGTAGACAGCCTGACTGGATGTGGGCACTGACTCCAGCTGCAGCACTGGCAGCAGCTGCTTCACAGTAGCCGCCGGCGCCTTCTCTCGGCGCAGGCGTTCAATGACGCCGCTTATATCGCGCATGCTGCCGCGTGCCGGACGCACCTCACGTGGCACTGGCGAGCAGCCCGTGCTGCGGCTGCGAAGCAGGTGCTCGACATCCTGCGAGCCTGCAGCCTGAATTATCATGGTAGAGTTTTGATCCTGCAAGCAAAACGATTTAGTACCAAATAGGAGCACACCAATTGGAGTCTAGGATTGGACACTGGCTTTACAGCTAACTCACTGTGTGTCCGGTATTGTGGCTCGTCAAGCGAGCACTGATGCAGCAGAAGACGCGTTTATGGCTAATGAAATTGGCCAGGCTGCGAAACATATTGCGGCACACGTTGCACTCATAGATGAGGCTGCACTCCTCGCTGAGCAGACGACGCACCTGTGCGAAGCGATGGAACACGATTCAATGATTGGATTAGGTAACAAGGCACACCCACACCCACACCCACACTCGCACACATGGAATACAAATACAATGAAAACTGAATGGCTTCCACTTGTTTTAATTGAGCTTCAACTTTAATGAGATAGTGTGAATTAATAAGAAAAAGCATCAAAGCTTATATTTTCCATGCTGCGAAACATTTTCATTTATTAGGAGTCATAAAATAACTGAAGTGCTCAATATGTCAACGCACAGAGAGAGCGTTTTATAAGAGAGATCAACATTGGATTGGAATTAAAAGAAGAAAATAAAAACTTTTTTTGGCTTAGGATCGGAGTTGCCGGGGCAAAGGAGCTGGCATAGACTTGGACTCTGTTTATATTACGCCATTTATGGACCTAGTTGGGTCACGTACGCAGCTCGCTTACACACCTATGCCGTTAGCACTTCCGCTTACCTCGTTGGTGCCGTTCTCGTAGGCGCGACGCGCCTCCTCGAAGCCCGTGTGGGCGGTTTGGAGAGGCCGCTGCAACAGGCTTAAGTCGTTTCCATCGTTCTCCATCTTCTGTGTATCCGAATTGCAGCGTGAATTACGCTTCTTCATGATCGCGGTCAATTAACTTTTCCCGCTTGGGAAAACCTTTAATTGTTTTTGTCTTAAAACTCAATTGCACTTGTACGCACTCATGTGCAATACGCACTTGCTTAAAAGTTATTTTAAATAAATAAAGCAGGTTTTTGCATTCCAATTTAGACCTGCATATTGCACATTTCTTTAGTATTGCAGTTTTTGCTTATTTCTGTTCTCGCTATATTGAAAGAGAGAATCTATCTCGTTTTATTCTGTTCTCGCTCGGGCTGCTTGCGATATTAGCCAACACTGTTTTCTTAGCAACATGCCGAAGCCATTTATGTTCGCGATATTTCCTATCGATAAGTGCTCCAAGCAGAGTGCAGAGTGCGCGCGCACTTAAGTGCTGCATAGCGTCAAATGTTAATTATTTCAAATAATTCCCAACCATTCGAACCAAATATTTTTCATTTCTACATATATTTTAGAAGATTTATTCGCTCAAGCTTTGATTTGTAATACAATTTATTTATTATTCATTTACTAATGCTAGACAAAGTTAGTGTTTGTTATTATTCACGAATGCATAATTTATGATGTTTGCTTGTTGTTTTTTTTTTCTTTTTCGTTCTATTTTCATTTTAAGATGTTTTGTAAAAAGCGTTTGTCATAAAATAAAGTGAATAAATATTTGTTTGCACTGCTGTTTACCGTAGTTTAAGCTTGGTATGTATACGTATATATTGTTATTGTTTCGAAAACTCAATTATTTGTATACATATATGTTTTTGGAGAGATAATAATATATTATATTATTTATTTACTGGACTGTTCCAATCTACATATTTTGTTTTAAGTTCTCATGATATTTAATTGAATTTTTGGAAAATATATGCATTTGGTATTTGGTGTAAATAGCATGTGGCTTCATTAATATTATATTTATAAGCAGAAATGCTACATATTTATGAATGTCTTTATGTATGTAAATATATAATCTGTTACATTTTTATTGAAATACATTATTTTGTATTGTAATTAGATGTTAGACGCAATATTCGCGCGACAGAAGAACTTGAGTTGACTTGATTCGCTAGCGATAAACGTTTGCCTTTAGCAATCTCCAAAGGCTGCTGTTTTCTTCTTCGTTTTTTTTTTTTTATATTTTAGATGAGTAAATTTGTATAAAGGTTAAGGTAATGCGTTTATCTTTAGTAAGGCACTAGTTACACGCTAGGCAACGTGCCCCGTTTCCTCGGCGCGCTGCTTAACGTGCAACTACTGACTACGACATACAAATCCCTCTTCCATATTCCGATCAAACTTTAAAGCTTTACGTGTACATTTACATTTAGCGTATTCTTTACATTTAGTTTAATTTCTTCTTCTTTATTTTTACTTTTGGTTTTTCTTCTTCAATTTCTTTAGCTAAACTGCCGAACTAAACTGTTTTGCAAAACAAGCAACGATGCCTACTAAAGATAATATGATATATAAGGTTGGGTCTGGGATCTGGGGAATTAGCCACTATTCGACTACAGATTATTATTTTATATACTTTATATAGTTTGGATGTATTGGGGCTTGTCTTGTTGGTAGGCTGACGTTATTCTGTGTACGTTTAGGCTGATAGTTTACTGTATTTGTTGACGTCGTTAACACAGGATATAGTTATCATTATCGTAATCATTATCATAATCATTATCATTATCATTATCATTATTATAGTTCACTTGTTGCGCAATCTTCGCACTGACCGCGCACACACAGACAGAGATAGAGAGAGAGACAGGCTAGTTATACAATATCTAACCTATATGGTTACATGTAGCATCATTGAGGAGAGAGATAGAGAAAAAAGAGGAAAGAGAGTTTTTATAGTTAGCGCTCGAACTTTCTTATTACAATTGGTTGGTTGTTTAGTTTCATTTGATTACTGCCCCATGACAGACTATAGCTAGGTTTAATTTTAACATATCAGTTACATACAAATTGGGGGCAAAATGCAACTGCAGAGGCTGGTCATCTTGCTATGAGCTAGTCCAGACATCCTTTGCAACTCTTATGCGCAAGCAACTATGTTAAAATGTTGTATCAAAATCCTTCATTTTAGAATGTGATGTGCACGTTTCGTGTTCTGTGTCAGTGTGTGTGTCTCTGTGTGTCGGTGTTATGCGCAATGCATCAAAAGCTACACTCGGTTGCATACACACGTCAGGGGTATGCACGAGTATATGAGTTTCACAGTTTACAGGCAATTTTTTGATTAGCTAACTTTGATTACAATTGGCATTGTGTCTTTGTGTGTGTGTGTGTGTGTGTGTGTGGGTGTCTGGTGGGTGGGGGCACATGCATAGCAGGACTAACAACTAGATACATAAGTGCAGGATGGCTACTACTCTATGGTATGGTATCTCTCAGCTTCTAATATATACTATATATAGGCATACAATTTAACCTAGATAGACATGGATGCTTGCTTAAAATTTAAAATATTTTTTGTTTTATCATAAATCAATTAAATTAAGAGTTTCTTTTAGGTTTATTATAAAATTTCACATCGTTGAAAAAGGTTGTCATGATTCTTCGTTCTGTTACATGTTATATATATATATATATATATGTATTTATGTTGTGTATGCTTGTTGTGAAAATGTGTTATGCGCCTATTGCTTCCGCTTTGACATGTACAATGAGATTCGCATTTAACTTACATAGGTTAACTCATGTTACAAATCATAAATTAAACATTAACTAAAATATAAACTGACAATAAAATGTACACTTAAAATGAAGCAAATATAAAGAAATAAAACTTATAACTTAGCGAGCAAAGACATATAGTAAAATCGACTTAAATCATAATCAGATTCATGTATGTGTATGTGGAACATAGGCGTAAGAGTTAATTAAGAGTAGTTGTATATTTCATATAATACATAAGGCCTTGATGGGGATGTTATCGAGTTGAGTTCTTAAAATGTACATCGAATTGCTTTCATATAACGCTCTGCCAAACCTTAAAGCCAATCCGTTGAAGATTCTTGTTGTGAGTTTCTTATGAAGGTGGAGAATGTGGCGGATGGCAGATGGCGGATGTGGCTGTGAGCGAGCGTGCCGTCGTATATGCTGTGAGGCGTGTTCCTTGTGACACATATATTATACAGTTCATCATATATGTTTGTATGTATGTATGTATGTATATATGTTCGTATGCATGTATGTGTGTTTATATAAATATATTTATATATGCACGCAAGTATAACAACATGTGCTAAACATATGCAATATCTTTATATTAGTTTGGTATCGTTTTAGTTTTCGAATTGTTTTGTTCTTGTTCTGGTTGTTGTTGTTGTTGCTGTCTGTTTGTTGTTGAATTGTTTTTGTTAACGACTGTATTGTTTTTGTTCATTTGCATACTCCAATCAATATTGTTCAATTGTTTTATACATTATGAATAATGCGTTATTGTTTAGTTCAAGAACTTTGCTACTGTTATCATTATGAGGTTGGCCAACATGATGCAAATGCTTGATTCTGGCAAATAGCTACCTCCGCTAACAACAACGTCTTTCTCCTCCAACAACGGATAGTCGATGACATGTATGATGCCATTGGTGCACTCAACATCCGGCCGATATACATTTATCTTCTTGTAATTCCATATGATCTCATACCCTGAAATTAGATTAAGCATAATGTTACAAATATGCCTCGTACACTCAGACTAAAGGTCTAAAGGGTTATGCTATGGAGCATACGGTGAGAGTTATATTATGCTTGGAATGTGGCCACTTTTTATGACTGTGGTGGGTGGCTAGTGCGATTGGTTGACAAACTGCAACACTCACCAGTCCATTCGTGACTAGCATACTCATCATGTAGATCTTTTACATATATTGATTTGGAGTTGGTTAAATACAAAGCATGAGATTTAGGTAAAGTCGAAGAGAAACAACATAAGTTAGTACAGATTATGGTACCAATAGCATCGAATTGAAATGGGTGCCCTACGTGTTTACAACTAAATAAAACTTACGTCCAGCCTGCTCATTGACCTTCATTTTGAGTGAGTCACGGAATGTGGGCAACACCACATTGTCGGTAGTAAGAGACATTTGTGCCAAATCTCTCATGGTAAACACATGATCCGCAATGACTAGATGACGTTCCAGAATGTATTTCGACTGTAGACAGAGAAAAAGAATGATGATGTAAGAAGTGTCTAATGCGAAATGAATAACAGAATTTACATGATAGGCAAAATCACGCATGAAGAGCTTCTTGTGTGCCGAGGGATAGTCCAGTTCAGTTTTCTGCCAGCCCTTGTCGCGGGGCACAAAGAACGTGTATCGGCGCTGGGTATTATTTAGCTGCTCATTAAATTTCGAGAACTGCCCCATTTTGTATGTATCGCTAAAGGAGCACAGCATTAGTAACAGAAGTCAACTTGAAATAAGTAGGAGTTACCTCATCATGGGATCGCTTTCCAGCTTGCCCAGCACTGTGGTATGTGGCACGCCCAACACATGGTCAATGATATGCACATAGCCATTGGTTTGAGCAACATCAGCTTGCAGCACGGTGGCATTAACGCCACCACCTTCAACGGTGATCTTAGCATCAGCGCCATCGCCATTAATGTTAAAGTACAGGAACGTTCTATTATTCACGGTGGGCACCTGGGCGATCTACAACCAATGATATCAATGTGAATTGAGAGTTTCAATACAATTCAATAAGAGATTCGTACCATGTTTGCATTCTTTTGTCTGATCTTTTCGACGTTCAAGCGCTCCTTTATGATGTGCATGTTCAAAATATCAGTCATCCTCTTGGTATCCCTGTGAATAGCAGTTTTATTTTAGATTTTAGCTCATCTGAGCAATCAGTTAACTTACCTAACAATATTATCAATGGAGGAAATGTTCCATGCCTCATTACTGGGCGCCAAAATGGTTACCTCAGATAAATTGTTAATGCCATCCAGCACGGCGCCACCAGAGTCCATTATGACCTCCAGGAATTTGCGCAGAGCTCCGTTCTCGCCGTTGTCCTTTAAAACAGAAACACATTGATCAGGAATAAATGTGAAAATATGTATATCTAAAGATCAATATATACAATCATGTTTGAAGTGGGGTGTATATTTGCAATGTATTGACAAACATCGAACATCTATATATCTTGGATATTTTTACAACATTTATAGATTTTATCAAAATGGTGTGATGAAAAACGAATGCGACTAACGCGACTTCTCTAACGATCATTCAGAGCCTGTGATAATCTAGTCAAATGGAACCGAATAAAAGAACTTGACTTGGTTTGATATTCGCTGAACTCGAAAGGAATGAGAAGTGTTTACTTTTAAATTGGTTTATGTGACCTGGCGGCGATTGATGGTGTGTGGCTACTGACTACTGGGTTGGGGTCCATGGACAAACTAATGAATGTTGTGATTCAATTGATTGTGTTATACAATTACTTACGTTCACAAACTGAATCGGTAAAATCGTTGTACAACGGTTGCAAGTAGTAGTAGTAGTAGTAGAAAGAGCGTTATAAATTCGTATTCAATGTTAAAAATTGAACAAAAGTCATAAGTATTTTGTGAGTGTGTGTGTTTGGTATACATTAACGTGTTTTTTTTTTTTTTTATCAGGTTCCGCGCCGTGTGGAAGTTCCGCCACCGAGTTGGAAAAGTTTTTTGAAATAAATTGTTAGGGAATTAGATGTTATTTAATTTGTATTTCTTTTGTGGAGTGAAGTTAAGAACTAAGTTGAAATTTCGAATTGGCAAGCAAAGTTTAACGGCTTAAAATAAACGATCATTAATTTAAAATTTAACTGAAAATCAATAAATAAAATAAAATTAAATTAGCTATCCAGTTTGGCATGCATTCACAAGGCAGCAGCCCAATATTCTAAGCCTATTCTCATTGTCACATAATTTGTTAAGCAGAGACTGAGAGGATCAGCAAACACTTTAATTCAATATATAATCTAATATTCTTTATAAATTTGAAGTTATTTCAAGTTATCTCAACTAATATAATTTCTCTCAATTTATTTAATAATTAATCTGGGTTCATAATACTTGAAAATATTAAGAAATTACACATATCTAAAGCGTGAGCATTGGAACGCACAAATTTAATCAAATTATAATTATAAGACCATACGTAATTCTAATCCTGCATCTGGCCAAAGATAGTTTTGGTTTTTTTACAAAACAGTTGAAACAATTTATAAAGGTGTGAGACACATGCATCATTTTAATTGTAAATAATAATCAACTATGCCTGTTTTCACTGTTTACTTTAAAAATCTACAAGATTTGTTTGTTTAATTCTTGCATTTAAAACATGCTCCCAGACAATTAAATAAAACGAAAAACAAATGAGAATTGAATTACTAACGCAACTCTAGAGTATATACATATATATATATATATATATATGTGTATGTATGTCTGTATGGCGAGCTGCAATAAGAAATGTTTACCTTGAACGACTGCGGAGTATTCGGATTTATTGAGTGAGCGATATGGGATTAGCATGTACGAGAAACAGAATATAGATCAGTCGGTCAGTAAGGCGAATATGACGAGTGTGCGTGTTACAACAAAACTCTAAACAAACAGTTAGAAATGTTATAAAGAATAAACGGTAAGATGAGCCGACATTGACTTGATTTCGAATGCAGAACAATGTATATAATGTATTATGTCAGCGATCTCTTCCATGAGCGAGATGCGTCTACAGCTAGAGGAACACTTAAGATTACGTTCAAAGCATGCCGACTGAGCGTTAGATCGGGCGAGCTGAGAGCTGATATTCGAGTATATATATAAATATATGTGACTAGCTATAAATGAAGTTATGTTGAAGCCAATTCAAGACACTTAACAAGGACAGAGCGTGGGTCACCAATGCACTCGATCGATAAGTATGCAGGAACTGTGAATGAAATTTTTCATGAGGGTATTTCTTTTTTTTTTTTTTTGACTTGCGTCAATTCAAGCAAAGCTTTATTAATTTTCCGTGTGCCAATTTATTGATAATTTTTCAAATTTAAATTTCGAATAGAAACAATTTGCTTGCAATTGTCACAGCATCGAGTTTCGGGGAGTTTGAAGTTGCAGTTTGAAAAGAAAGCATTTGAAATGAAAATATTCTTGATAATTGTGCCAATCAGTGACTTGGAAATAGAAAGTCATGAGCTTGATTTCATGATTTTAGAAAATAGAAGATAGAAATTCGGTTCATAAGATAGATTTACATTAAATACATTGCTTTTTATTTATTTTAATTTTTTTTTTTTTTTTGTTTGATTGATTGTTGGCAATACTTACATTACACCCAAAATTTTTTTAAAATAAAATTTGTATTTTAAAAATTATTTTAAAATAAAATTTTGCTTATGATTATACATGAAACCGAACCAATTAATATTATGTGCAAAATTTATTACACGATTCTCGGCAACAAACATTACAGTTTCTCTAAAGGTCGTAGCAGTTCAGTTCCATGTAAAATCAGACTTTGGGCTTTCGTTTTGGCGAGTGTAGCTTATGTGCTTCTGAGATCAAGCGTTGCCTTATCATTTCTATACATACTTTACTGTATGTATATCTAACTGTATGTGTATGTGTATGTGTATGCGTGCCTACTGTTAATGTCAAGTTTATGCTGTTATTTGATACTTTTGTTTAGACTTTGCATATAGAAGAACGCTGAAAATCTGAGGCTCTCGAGCAAACTCACGCCACTTATTCCTGAAGAGCGCAGCTCAGCTAAATGCAAAGTACTATAGTGTATGCATATGTGTATGTGTGTGTGTATTTGCATTGCTTGTGTGTATGTGTTTGAGTGCTCAAGCGTTTGCTAAGGCAGCTGGCACATGCAGCCACCCAGAGCTGAGCGATGAGCCAATCAAAATGCCAAGCCTTATCGCCAGTCATGGCCAATGTCTTTTTAATTCTATCTCTGTGTGGGTGTATACGTATCTCTGTTTGATATTTGCGACTGGGTGCTACGCCCACCTACCTGTAGAAACTGTGTGACGGTCGTATCGATGATCATGAGCGGGCGACGAATCAAGTGGATGACACCATTTTTCACGGGTATATTGGCCTTGACAATCTCAGACAGGACCACGCCCTCCGGATGTCTGGCATCACCGACAATTGTATTGGACTTGACATACACTGCAAGAGAATGAAGAGAATGTGAAGGATAAGCGCATTTTCGGCATTTGTTTCTCTCTCTCATTCTCACTTTTGCCGTCCTTTTGTTTGAAGAAGCTCACTGTGACCTTCAGTTGATCCTCGAAGGCAGCGGAAGTCTTGGGCTCGTCGTGTTGCGAGGCGGCAGTAAAAATGACAGTGTTCGGTATAACATGACCGTCGATGACCTTGCCGTCCACCAAACTGCTGCGGGTCGTAATCTAAATGAAATAATAATAAAAATTATCAAGTAAATATCCGGGCAAGCAAATATGGTGTCTAAGCGTACCTTGAAACCCTCATCCACGGGCAGCAGGAAGGTGTGCGCTCCCGGCGCCTTGTAGAGCGATTCCTTCTTCATGAGCGTCATCTGGGAGCGATAGGTGCGCAGTTTGTTGTCGCCGACAGACAGCTGATCGGCCTTTTGTATAAATTGCAAAGCATCGAGATTATTAATTTCTGTCTTGGCAGTTGGCAGAGCAGTGAGCGGTTCCAGAACCTCGTCAATAATGTGCATGACCTGCGCAATGAGTTAATCACAATTGAAAGTTTGCTCTACAGATGGAAATGCGTGCAATCAAAAGATTGGTCACTGACCTGACGCTTGCCCTCGCGGTTTGTCAGCTCGACGCTCAGCGAGGGTATGATGCGCGCATTGTTCACATAGATGTCACCATTGCGACTCTTTGTTATGTAGAGCGGTGGATTGCCTTCCATGTCCGATGACACGGTCTTTTCCAATTGATCTTTACTGAACGCCGCCGTGGCTAAACGTGGGAAAAAATACATTTAAATTAAATAATTCGCATGAATCACGTCGTGCGCAAATACTCACTGATGTGATAGAGGACATGGGTGGGGCCCTTGTGGCGCTGGAAGGCTTCGTTAGTGGGCACAAAGATGGTGCAGGAGCGCAGCGAGAGCGTCGCATTGGCAACAAGATTCTGCTCCAGCAGACCATAGAACTGTAAGCATAAATAGTTGTACATGGGTGAGTATGGCTTTGTAGGACAGTGTTCTCGGCATGCTTTGAAAATATCGAACCAAACAAAACCATGCATTGGGGGTTGAGCAGAGAGCGAAACAGAGAGAGAGAGAGAGAGAGAGAGAGAGATGGAAGCGAGTGTGAGCAAGTGGCGACTGCCTTTTGGCGAACTAACGACCTGTGTGCCATTTTTATTTGCAATTCCATGGCAACGTCAAACAGTTGTTGAAACTATACATTGCCTGGTCACCTAGCAAAAGGTTTATTGAACCAGTTACGTAAGCAGACTCAGCTCGCTGTGGCACCACCCATTTCAATAACAAAATACATGTATCCTAAATTGTCATGTGTCATTATCGAGCGCGTGATGCCGATCAGGATACTGGCCACTGTCACATGCTGGAAATGCATTTTCCAGGCGCAGCTACCCTACATAACAGACGGTGACCCTTTTGGGCCAGCTACCACCTGCCTGGCGACACATGCGACCGCACACTTTGCGGCTTCCCAGTGTAGCACCAACAGCACCATCACCACCATAAGCAGCAGCTCCGCCTGCATCGACACGCCCTGCTGCACATTCCCAGCCAGCTTTATGAGTGCTATGTAGCTTACTTTTTTTCAAATTGACCAGCTCTGTGCTTGTGTGTGTGCGTGCATGTGTTTACGTGTCCTGCACCTTTTTCGTCTCACACTTTGTGCCTTGTTTTGGTGTTGTTTTTTGTCCTGGCATCGCCGCTGAGTCACGTCAATTTTACTTTAAAGGCTGCACGGCGACCCTCGCCTCGACGCGACTCGCTGCTCGTATCTTGCTTTGGCTGCGCCATCAAAGGACTTTTCAGTAATTGGAGACGCCAGTTGCTGTCCTGCCATGTTATCGTCGCAATTTTGTCGTTTGGTTTTCATTTCGCTTTCTAAATGCTTTCCTCTATCACGTTGCTCCCAGGCTGGCTGCGAGAGAATGCGCTTATTGGCTAAGTGAACTGTGGCTAGCCGAGACTTGATATCATTGTGGGGTCTGAGTCCTGACAAAGTGCACTTAAATATTCGTTTTACAGCTTAAAGCCAATTGAGCATAAGGGCAGACAGTCCACAAAAGTCTGTCCGCAGCTGTATATTATATCAATGCATTTCATTTGCTGCTAAATTAAGTATTTTCATTTGTTTTCACAGAGTATAAATATATTTACAGTGGTTACGAAATACATTATGTAAATCCTATGTTTACGAAACAGTTATTAAAATAATAATTATCAAAGCATTAACACTGATGCTACTTTAATTTTAGGTAACATAAATATAATAAACACATTTAAATATGTAACTCTGACAGATGTAGCCCCTACTTTAGCAATTACACATACACAATGAATTTTGTGAATAAATCAAATCATAAGTCAAGCTGCCTCATGGCCGTTAATAAGCCTTGAATAGTATCTCTGATTGGGGCTTGTGCTGCGACCAATGAGGCAATTCAGTTGCGATAACTGATTTGCATGAATGTGAAAAATAATCAAGCGCTAGGCCTGGTTTCAGAGATATAATTCTGTCCGCTGGGCTGTCATCGATCAGTCATTGCTCCCCTGGGTGTGCAGACTGTCAACTGTAATTCATTATCAACTCCCAGTGCCAAAACAAACTGATGGTCATATTTATGTAGATGAGGGGAGCCACCCTTCGGGTAGAGCTTGAGTGTTTCAAAAAATGCATTTGATTTCCATCGCAGTGCCATTGAACCCGGCTAGGCAAAGAGCGGTTCAGAGAGAAGGAGGCCAAAAGAGTGGAAGCGGCAAATGGCTAGAGCTGATGCGTGTGCACTCCACCCTCGTTGCCCACTCCCGCCGAAGTCAAGGGCATCGTGAGTCAGAGAGCCAGACGGCGGTGCAAACAAATTCGGCTAATGCAGCCAGAGTGCTGGCCACAGCCAACCCCTGGCAGCGGGTGGGCGGCAAGGGCGCCCACTCTGTGGCAGAGACAACCCTTATTTGAAATGTATTTTAACGAAATTAAGGCAAAGAACATGTAACGGTTTTTTTTGTTTCTCTTTTACATTTCTAAAGATAACAGTTGTTGTAGTGAGTGTTATTGTTGTTGTTGCAGCTTACCCTAACTGGCATAAGGCGCTTGAAGCTTTTGGCAGTGCTCTGAAAGAGATAGAGAAAGAGAAAGAAGAAAGAAAGAGAGAACCGCTTGCAGTTCAAATTTTTGGTTTCGCAACTCGCATATTTTTGTTGTGTGTTTTTAGCCAAATTTATTAATTTGTCCTAGACAGGGAATAAAATAAACTACGAGTACGGGGGCAGTATGCATGTGTATGTCTCTGTCTGTGTGTGTGTAAGTGTCTCTCTTTCTCTGTATGTATGTGTGTATGTGTGGTGGGGTGTTATTTCAAAAGAGGCGTGACACACAGGGTTTACAGTTCAGCAGCTAATGAACGGGACATAACAAAAGCCAAAAAAGTCCTAACTTCAAATGATTATTTTAGGTGGCAGACAACGTAGCCCCTTTTATATGCGATAATAATTGATTTGTTAGAGTTTGGTCAAGATACCATTAAATCCGATTATATCTATCAAACATCAAAAGAGAATGTTTCAAAGCCTAATCTTTGAACTAAGGCCGACCATATGTGATATTTACGTAGATCTAATCTAATATATAAACTGTGAGCAAGGATCATTGAGCTGAGTATAGCAGCTTTTCATATGGTGGACATATTGAGTCGGCAGTTGATACCAATCGAGTATTTGATCAATTAGGCGTCGCAGATGTCTCCTTTGATGCGTGTCGCCTGGCCAGCTTCCTGAGCGGCAGTTGATCATCAGCAGCTGCAATTGCAGTTGTATTGCGGGTGTTTCTCTACTCAAATTTAATTGGTACAAATTATGCATATGCATGCCTACATGTGCATGTTAAAGTTTTTGGTATATAATTGTTTCAATCCCCTCGAGTTATGTCTTAATTGGTGTTGCAGCAGCAGCAGAGTGAGAGATGATGTCGGTGGTGGATGGCTGCTCTCGGAGGCCGCGTCACTTGTCATTTTCGCGCCCGTAATGGATCTCTAATGCATCTCGCACAGCTCTTTAAGTAATTGTGAGCCTCCATTGGCTCCATTAAGGTCACTCGCGCACACACACGTTACGTTCAACGCTTTGTAATAGTTTTATTCGTATTCGTATTCGTAGAATAAGAAGCTCGCATAACGTTGCTCGCCGCCACATACATCACGCGTCGTGCCATTGATTGTATAAGTATTGTAATCTTAAATTAAATTTAATTGAATTCGATGCTGTCGTTGATGGTCCAGTTGATGTGCATATGAACAACAGTGTGTGTGTGTGTGTGCCTAGGTCGTTCAGCGCTATTGAGCATATGCCGCCCACACACACACGCACACTGGCACACATCAATGTGCCCCAACCAAGTATGAATCGTTCTCAGTCAAAGGTTAGAAATTAAAATGAGAATGATAAATATAAATGCAATGTGCAGCAAAGAAGACGTCGCTACGTCACGAGCCGCACACTCGGGACAGGAAGTTTGGGGTCAGCCCAGGAGGTCAACCTTACAACGCCCGCACATAGCGGAGACTCGAGCTACAGATGCGCTCCGCCATTCACATGCAGCCCATGCTTAATGAGTTTCTATGGAAGCCGCTCGCACAGCTCTTCGGGATGCGAGATAATTTGTAATTATAATAATAGCTTCGTGTGCCTTACGAAAATATACTTGAAAATCGTATGGATTAGTGCAAGACTTGGGCAGATTTATTGAAAGAGGCTATCAAAGCAAAAAGGCACAAATAATATCATGATCTTACAGATTTTAATATATTATATGATAAATTAATTGAGACTTAATTAATGTGACTAAGTGTAACGAAATCTGGCTATGCTGATATCATATTTACTTTATATGGAACAATTGCTGGATTCTATACCCAGTTCCACATAGACATCTATTTTAGAGATATGGCTGGGTATCTAAGTCATTAGATCTCAATGAGTTTGGCTTGAAATGGGCACATCCGAAACTATTAATGAATATGACATGAAGTGTCTGTTGAATACTAAATCAATTGCCTGAAAGTAAAAGTTTTCATTGTAAATAGTTTGGCTGAAGAGATTTGCTTTGCCTGCACAGAACCCTAGTTTCAAATAACTGATGCTACTAACCACCCAACAACACGCTCTGTTTGCCGTTAGCTGTAGCTTGTGCACTAGTTTGGGCCACATACGTTCACAGTAACAACTGCTCTGGTAGAGGCAAGGGTACTGCATATATCATTTCATTGTGGCGACAATTGCAGGTGAGCAACTCGCACGCTTTCTTTTCAGTTGTGAAACTAAGTCTGTCTGCTTGCTTTTCAAAATGCTTGCTGGCTAACAACTATTTTTGGGCATTAAATGCTTAACAGAGTAGAACGCCAGACGGACGGACAATTGATGTTGTTGTAGTGTAGTTATTGTAGCTGTTGTTTTAGGTTTGCAACCTTTAATGGCTTCTGACTTTTTACACTTTTATGTGTTGCCCATATGCCGGTGTGTGTGTGTGAAGGTGTAAAAAGGCAAACATAAATATGTAGGTAGAAAACTGTTATGCTCTGTCGACGGCAACGACCGGCTCCCGCCTGGGTGTGTTGTTGTTTTTGCATAATTTATTTAGTTTTCATTTTATCTTTTATTTTATTTTTTTATATAATGGGCTCAGCATGCATAGGTAATGTGGTCGCATTTGGACTTTGGTCGCTTTGCGGCCTAATGAGCATTTTTGGTGAGCATCGATTTTTCAACACCAACAAGTGTAAATGTTAAATGTTAAAGGTCAAGGACGTGCAGGAAGAAGCAGTCAGCAAGCAGCTGCGCCTCAGAGCTACCTGTGCGGGTGTTCTGCTATCTCGTTTCCTCCCACTCTCTCTAGGTCTCTCCTCTTATCAACTCTCTTTGCCCAAGGATTTTCATTTCAAGGACAATTTCGGATAGGCTTGACCAAATGTCATCTAAGTGTACGTGTGTGTATGTGCATGTGTGTTGGCCAACAACTAATTTAAGGGCTAAGGTGTACAAGTGTGCATCTGTGTGTGAATGTGGGCGTGTCTGCGTGTAAACAACTCTAAATACGGCTAAGAAACAGCTGGTTAAGCAGCTACATAAATGTGTTTTCTGTTTTGGGCACAATATTTACTGTGTTTGTCTATACTGTTTGACTCACCTGTGAAAGTTCCGTATCATCGCGCAATTTTTCCGCCCAATCGGCGGCAGCTGCATGCGTCGTAAGGCAGCAGAGCAGCAGCAGCGCAGCTAATGCACTCGGTCCACAGCGTACAAACATTTTACAACACTCGCGCACTTGTTTTTTCTCTTTCTTTATTTTTATATTTTGCTTGCTTTGACGATGCAACAGCAACGACGACGACGACGGCAGCGGCGACTTTTGAGGGTTGGCAGTATTTGTTACTGAATTGATGAGCGCGCGCCTATGCGATAAATATCTGCAATTTAATCGTAAAGAACACACATAAATATATGCATACATAATCAATGGCTACTGTAAACCCCTCACCCACACTACTCAAACCTATTCATACAAATGCTACGCACTATTGCAAGTTTCTCAAAAAATTATCTGGATTCTCTCAAAAAATTGCACTCCCTCACACTTACACACTCATACGTACAAACACATGCACACGACAATCTAATACAGTTATGTCACATAAGCAGCACAACAGCATTTCGAGAAGAAGCAAGAAAAAAAAAACAACTACCGAGAAAGCTTAGCTTCGCTTCGCTTATTGTATATTGTTGTTGCCAGCTACTGGTTATTTATTATTGTCTTTTTGTCTGCTTGTATTCTGTTTATGCACATTCCGCTTATGTATGGTCATTGTTCGCAACTGGGAACGTTTCTAGTGCCACTTTACGCTTTCTGCGGCCATTCGCGGCTCTCGTTCTAACAGCTCAAGGAGAAATTCGTAAAAAAGCTAAGCCCAACCAAGCCACGCCACTGCAGTGGGCACTAACTAAATTATGCAATGTGCCTCCGGGTAACCGTTGCCTACCACCGCGTAACACTTTTTGGTGTTTGTAAGTGATCCGAGTTTTTCTTGTCTCTCGCATTAACAGATATTGGCAATCAATAGTTACGTATGCTTACACCACTTATTTTGCACTTCTTTTACATGTATAGTTGGAGCACTGGCAGAAAATCTATACTAAGCGCAGCAGCAGCAACGCTCGGATTTGAGCAGTGCCAAATTCCCACTGAAGCCACCACAGCAGACAATACAACCAAACAATACCGAGACGACAATGACGTACGCCACGCTTCAACGTTTCACTGCAACTAAGCCGAGAACAGGTTTCAAGAGCGAATGCTCTTATTCCGCTGTTGTGCTCATTGTGCACTGTTAATCACTTTACATTACTGTAAAAAAATATCGATAAATTTCAGTTAGGTCGACTGTTATTTTAACTATTTTTAAATTACTTAGACAGAATCCAACTATTATTATGTATACAAGAATTTATTTATGTTTTTTATTCTGTATCTATGCAATATGTAATGAAATTTATGTAGTTTAATTTAGTTTAATCCCCATAATTGATGTTTATTGCCAATTAATTAAAAAAAAAAAAAAACGAATAATTCTATTTGAGTTTTATAGAATTACACAATATTAAGAAGGTGTAGCAGGCACCATACCATGCCAGTTGGTATAGATAAGGCAACAAAATGCACAAGGTAATTCAATAGCAACAAACTGAAAAGATTAAGATACATTTACATAAGTTATATAAATATTTTAATTTTTGGGGCATTATCTAAATTCATAAAGCAATTATCAACCTACCGATCGAACCTTTGTTTTCCGGCTCGAAGAGATTCTTCAGTGAACTCTTCTTTCGCCAGATATAAACGGAATCCATAGAGTGAGCTATTAAAATAATCAGACCAATCGAGAGCTTTTATGTCGAAATCAAAGAGTCTGCGATCCTGGGTCGACATGCATCTAATCAGTTTCTCAGAGTTATTCATCTCAAAGGTCCAGTCATTAATACCAAACGGAGTAATACTTCTTATCCCCTTATGAATTTTATTGTAGATCTTGCGCATGCGTGGCTTCTCTCCCTTGAGGCGTAGCCACGTGTCTATCAGAAAGGCAGGCAGCTTATGGTAGATGGTTATCATCAGCTCGAAAGTCCTCAAATTCGAGGTGACTATGAGAAATGGATACCACATCATGCGATTTAGTGCAAATAAGTGCTTGCGGCTATCCAAAAATTTCATAAATTTTCCCCATCTAATTGGATTCTGAGTTGTAGGGACAAAGTTGTAAATTGTTGGATCTGGTGACTCAATCATCTGCACTCTACGCTCCGCTGCCTCTTGAGCCACTCGCCAGGCACTGGCCAGCGTTAAGCTAACACAGTAATCGGCTGGCACCACATTGCCCTTGGCATCCTTATCAAAGATCATGACTCGCAGCACGCCAAACCCAGAACCATATATTATGGAGATGGGTCCATAGAAGTTGTCAATCCAACCTTTGATCGGATCCTTATAGGTGGGCATAACTGGAGATTGAAAATAATAAGTTATATATATATATTATTAAGGATAACATAATTGTAGTTTGAGAAATTAGATGATTTCTTTCCATGTTAAGGCAAAATTGTCATGTCACCTACTCATGCAAGGTCGAAATACGCAAATGGGTAAATCTTTCGCTTCGATCTGCACCACCTGCTCTGCCAGGGCCTTCGTGTAGGTATAGGTGTTCGGGAACTTGTTGAGCAGAGCCGGCGCCATTTTGTTAAAGACATCGCTGCTCAGCTGCTCGTTGAGCGCCAACACCTGGTCGGCCGTGCACGTCAGTATCTCCGGATAGAAGCGTTCGTCAATGCATTTCATCACACAATTCGAGAATGCGGTGGACACATACACGAATGACTCCAGGCGAGGCATCTCCTTGGCCAGCTGCACAAGCACACGCGTTGCACGCACATTGATGCGCACTGCCGAGCTGAGTGGCTCCTCGAAGCTGACCGTTGCTGCGCCATGGAACACCACTTGCACCTCCTCGGTCAGGCGCTTTCTGTCGGCGGCACTCAAGCCCAAGTCCGGCAGTGCACAGTCCCCTGCGATGGCCGTTATTCTGTCCATGTAGTTTGGATCTGATTTTAAGACCTCGCTGAAAAGCTATAAGCATATGCATAGATATTCCATATACATTATACTTATCATGCGTGGACTTACGAAGCTGCTCGTAAACGATTCAATGCGTTTTTGGACTTCCACTCCGCGCTTTGGTCTAATTAGAATATATATGCGCTTCGCCTCGCTTACGCGCAGCAGTTTTTCAATGATCACTGAAAGTCAAATTCAGGTTGAATCAATCAATATATATATATATATATACACATATATATATATATATATATATATATATATATATATATATATATATATATAAGGTTGATTAACCTACGTCTTCCCAAGAATCCACTGGCACCAGTTAGAAAAATGGTCTTATCTTTATAGAATTCCGTAATTTGTGATTCCATATTGTCCTTTTTAGATAACAACTATTCAATTGAGACGTTTGCGCGACAATTAAAATCATTAATTAATTGTCTGGTCTTTTATAGAAGAATGTAGCTCGGAGTAGAGCTGCATAAGCTTAAAGCAACGCATTCCATTAAATTATCATTTGAATATGCGCATGAAGCAAATACGTAATGCCAGAACTAATAGGTAATTGTCTAATCCGTTTACCGATTATTATTAGATATTTGAATTTCCGTTAATTTTCAAGCAGTGCGAAACGAGGGATGATAATTCAATAGTTAACGAAATCAGTTCACGGGTGACCATATGATGAAATATAAAGTAAAATTACTGCAATACACTAAAAAATTCTCATCTGATCATCTAGGCAGCGTATTAATACATATGTAAAATAAAAACCTTTCTGACAAGTTCAAGGCTGTTTATGCTGTACTTGAAGATTTAAAATAACAGCTGCTATATAATAATTAACACACACCCTGTGAATTTTTCATTTACTATTGGTTTTTATCAACACTGGCAGAAACACAGCTCAGCTGTCTGTCAGCTGTGTGTTGTGTAACCTCACGATTGAATTCGCTCCGGAATGGAATGCGCTCGTAAGATTTTGCGTGTTTTGCCCAAAAATCAACAATTATTTAAGCGCAGCTTAGCCATGACGTCTTCGAGTCGTGCCAAGGAGGCAATAGAACAATTGAAAGACACTAATCCCTACTACTCCAAGTATGCCGACAAGATAGCTAAGGCGCAACTAACTTCAGCCGAGGAATTCTTGGATCGGATTGAGCGTGTGGTAAATCCCATTAAAGATGGACAGAGTCAGGCCAGGTGAGTACAGTTCACAAATTAAATATAGAATGTAACATGCCTATCTGCTTAGATCCTACTCGGAGCTATTGAATCCCAAGCAGAAGTTGGCTAAGGAACAGGCTGAAGTGCCCCACAAGAAGCTAACCGACATCATGAAGATGGAGCTCATCGCCGATAAGAACGCCGAGGAAATATCGCAAATTTGGATCGAATACCACAAGACTAAGGATGTGCTGGCTGCCACTTTGACTACCACTCAGTACCAGACATTGACTGAGCGCGCCAAGGAGCATCCAATCTTCCTGTTGCCCCTGCCACGCAGCGAAGGCTTCGAATTCATCATGCTGCAGTTTGCCGCCAACTCGGTGCACTTCACTCCCCTGCTAGCCTACCAGGTGCATCAAGAGAATGCACCCGAATGCCTCACTCTGGTGCACTACACCGAGATGCAGGACAAGGGCATTATACTGATGCGCGGCGAGTACGACACCAAGGTGCTGACCGCCCAGGAGGCTCAGTGCCTGGCCAATGAGCTGCAAATGTTTTACTACAAGACGGATGGGAGCAAGCTCAAGTTGCTGGAGACATTCACCAAGCGCCCGGATGAGTTCAAGCACATGGATCTCATAAAGGAAGTTGAAAATATTCAACTGGGCTAAACTAAATATTAAAAGAAAAAAAAAAAAAAAAAAACACAAAAATCGAAAAAGAGAAACAGAATAAGAAAATTGCGTTGATTCCCATTTGTGCCTGCTTCGGGCTTTCGTTTCATTTGATTAAGCAAACATTTATATATAACAGTTAATTATGCATATTTGCAATGAACATTTAATTAATTAGTAATTAACATTCAAAGTTAAAGTTGTGGTCATTGTCCAAGCTACACAGATGCAACAAAGCTTCTCTCCCTCTCTCTCTCTCTCAACGTTCCATAATTAAAACAATTCCTCCTGGCCAACGTCATGGATCTGCCATGGAGATATAGTTATATATATGAGGAGAGTTTCCCGACATCACTTACCAAGTCTCCGCCATTGCTGTTGTTGTCATTGAAGGGTTCATTACTGTTGATGCCATTGGCAAGTATTCGATTGCGAATGGCCTGCATTAGCGAGCTGCGCTTGCCGAATCTCACTCGTGCCCGGTCGCCATAGTAAACGTCCAGATCCTGCAGATACTTGAGCGCATCGGCCATAGTGTTGATTTCATTGTTGCGTGGTGGTCGAGCCTTGGAGGCCTCCACAATGCAGCCGGCGGCAAACAGTGCGAGTGCCACGCAGATAACCAGAGTGCAGCGCATGGAATAGGACATGATGAGATTAGCTGAGAGAGAGAGAGTAAGAGAGAGAGAGAGAGAGTGTGGAAGAGGTGATTAATGGGTGGGATTAAATGCAGTGTGATGCGAAGTTGTTATGAATAGGAAATGGAAATTATACTGTATGGTTCGCCATGCGATTGCATTAGCATTTGCCACAAATTACGATTAGCTTGGGGTATTAAGGCGAATTACTGGTTGTTATAATTGTGATTTGCATAACTAAATATCAGTTGCTCTCATGCAGTTGTTAGCTCATATTGAACTGAACTCGATTGCCCTCACAGTGGCTAATTAGAATCCCATTTACAGGTCCCACTAGGGCCACGGCTAATATTAGTAGCGCATACTGCAATTTCTTTATAATTTGCAAAGTCTGTACAATTATCGCTTTGTTTATGAAGTTCACAAGGCAGTCGATTGCAGTATCCGTAACTGCAATCAAATTCAGCTGACGTAAATCATTGATTACCCCAAATTAATTAAGCAAATTTATTATTTCAGCTAGGGAAAAATTTACATCATGATGATCGCAGTTTTCAGCTGCCCCAATGAAAATATAAAATTTATACTCGATTTTACGATGAAAAGCCTGTATTGGCTATGTCCGTATGGAAAACTGTCAGTTTATAACTTTTTAAAATTGTAGTAATTAAAATATTAATAACTTAAAAAATAACTTAATAAACAAATTTTTAAGAATTCGCTAATAATATGGCATCCTTTTGTTTAAGATTTAAAAAATTTATAATCTATGTTTTTAGTGAAAAATATGATTTTTTTTTTGGTAAACTTCGTTGTAATAAATAATAAAAATATAATAATTGTTATTATTATCAACAAATTATTATTTTTATTATATTAATTATTTATTTAAAAATATAGTTAATTTTCTTTATTGATTTTTAAGTATTTTGAAATTTATGAATGATAATAATATTATTAAATAAAATAAATTAAAGTATTAATTGGCAATGCGAAATAACTAATAAAATATTTGTGCATCATTAATTAAATGAACTTTTTAATAATATTTAAATGGTTTTAAGTTTTTTTTTTAAGTTAATCAAATATTTCATTGAAATCTTTTTTAAACTCTGCATTAATACACAAAAAAAGTAATTGAATGATTTCAGACTTACCTTTAGTTTGAGTATTCACAAGTGGCTGATAGAAGTGTGGCACTTGCAATGTTGCACGAACTGTCGCTCACTGCCTCAACAAGTACCGGACGCGCCGAGAGCAAAATTATGAATGATAACGGGACTCAAGAGCAACGGGCTGACAGGCAAATGAGTCGATTGGCCAACGATGGTTTGTTGATTGGAAATAATGGATGTGCTCAACAGGCAGTGGATGGATCCAGCGACCGAAGGTAAATGGTAACCGAATGAGTCGAGCAACAGGCATTTATATGGTCGGCAAGCGTACGCACGCACCATGACCTGCAGGATGATTTTGCAGCCATCAGAGCTGCCGCTGGCAGCGAGGCGAAGCCTCAAAAATATTTTCATATGCAACCTAATTATGTTGGGAAAAGTTTTTGGAGCAGCTGGAGCTAAAAACAACGTCAATGCTGGCTAACAAATGCTGACAGTTGGCTAACGAGATATCGCGAAATGCTGAATGTTTATTAATGAGAAAAAGCACTGCGAAGGATTACCGCCTACGGCCAGTCGCCTATCCGCCCCACCTGAGTATCTTTCGATATGCAAATGGCCACTATCATTAATTTGAATTATTTGATTATTATTTAATTGCAGCCGGGACTTTGGCGCCAGTTTTGCGACCGCTGCGTGGCATAACGTCCAGGCGAGCTCACTTCTAGCTCAATTCATTTCTAGTTGATTTATTGTTACTATTATGAAAGAGCCATGCCAAAGTCTTTGATTCAAATTGTTTTATAATTTGGGGTCATTTGTTTAGGTAACTCCATGGGTGCCATTTCCCGATGCTCGATTTCTGGTTTGCCGTGTATACGTAACGACCACTGGCCTCTTACGTCGATTACGTATACGCCGCATTGTACAATCGTCATATCTCTATTAATATGTATTTTCCCCCCAGTTTAAGTGTTTTTATTCTCACATTAGCTTAGGTGACCCGGCTAATTGTCAGGTAGCATACCCAGAACAACTATTAAGTGAGTCTGTGATTTTTTTATGCTCTTGTTGCATATAGGTTATATATATATCTATATATCTATCTATCTATCTATCTATAGAGCAACAACAAGTGCAATTAGACAAGGTAAATATTCATTAGAAATGAGCGACTGCATATTATATTTAAATTTAATTGTTAGACAGCTTTGTTCCTTATTCGATTTAGAGTTTTATTGCAGCTCAACGAGTTTAGGAAGAAACGACTGTCATGTTATTAGTTTGAGCTGTTGAAATTTTCTGTGGTTGAACTCGGCTTGAATTAAGCTCTCACCTTGCAAACATATCCAAACTGATTGCTGTCTTTAAGCCACTTAGTAAGGTTATGTATCACAGCTTAAGCTATCGGTAACGGCAACGGTAACGGTGTACCGTTATACGCTATGTCACGCATACGCTCAGTCTTCTCACTTCTGGCTAGTTGTTTGTTGTTGTTGCAGGGCAATTGGGAATTCCATGCTTTGAGTGCTTCCCATCAGCATGCCATTGGCTTATTTAGTTCAAGGATGCCGCTGTCCACAGTTTGTGAGCAGCCCATTGTGCTGAGGGACTTAAGACGTGAGCTGGTCCGACTGATTTCTCATCTTTCTCACCTGGCAAGTGTTAAAATGTTGGCGCATGTGTTTAATGGTCGCTGTAAAGGCATCGAATGCATTGACGTTTTTGCAGCTCACATTTAGTCGCCATTTTATGGCCCCTAATTTGCTTTCCAAGTACATGCATTAACCGTATACAGTTATAATTTTAAGTATCATGCAAAATGGGGCTTCCCTGTTCAAGAAGCAAACGCACGCATCGCGTGTTCGACAATCTCAGAATTGTTCAGGTTGTCTTATTACATTAAGATACAGTTATTGGAATTACGTCTATGGACTTGGGCTGGGCTGAGTTTGGGTTTGGGTGATTATCCTATATAATTTGACTCATTTGAAAGTATATACAATTTCGCAGTGAAAAATCGTTTTTCCTCTAACAAACTTGCTAGATATATAGATATAAATCACTTCTATTATTTGCTGTGCATATCTTCAAAATTATAGCGCTGTTCTTCAATAATATATAATTAAATAGAAATAAATGATTATAAATTCACATAAGTCACTTATTAATTAAGGTCAGAGTTTTGCAATTTAAATATATTAAATTTATATAAAAATTCCTTGTTTATTCTATAATTTATTTAATTGACGCTAGGAAAAGCTCCGAGACCATTTATAAGCTCGCCTGAATACGTTGTTGACGATATGTTGAAAGCTATACGACCAACTATTTAAATTAGTAATGAGAACTAGTTTTGAACTCCAACTTGTCTTACTGTAAAATAAGAACTGTCAAGAGATTATTTAAGAGTTATAACTAATAAGAGGCCAAGCGAAACGTTGGTAATTTTAATGCTTAAAAACTGGGCGCTCAAGCCACCAACATTTTCTTCTTCATTTAGGCTAACAGCATATAAAAAATCGTAGAGAAAACCTTAGGTTGGTTCATTAAAGCCCATGATCAAATGCAGCAGATGAACCAATATGACTTTGTTTAAATGAGAGTCTCTCCCACATAATTCTACTTAGACTCTTGACATATTTTACGAATTGCTTGAAATTATATTCCATTTCTCGATGCTATTCCATTTCTCGCATTTTTGAGCTTAAGTTGCGAAATGGAATGTCAAAGATTTGTTTGGGTACATAAACTAGAATGTTCTTACAGAGCTAGGGTAATCCCGACTACAGTATTCTCACTTGCTTTATTATTTATATATTTAAAGCATTTAATTCCATCTCCATTTGACCTCACAGCTTTATTTTTTTCCAAGCAACGATAGAAGACTTTAGTCTTTAACTCGGCAATTAACTTTTCAAAATTTTACGATTTGTTAATAATACTTTGGGAATATACCTAAAAAAAAGTGAAATATATACCTAAGTGAAATATATACATGCAAAAGTTATATACATATATATATTATATTTGTAAAGCTTTAGCTAAATTTCTTTTTTGTTTGTTCTTATTTAAAAAGTGTTTCACATTGTTCACATTTCACATTGTTTATGAGATTATATAAGTAAAACTGTTCTAGAAGCTTTTTTAGTTATAAAAGTTCTTAGAGTGGTTACAAAAAGCACACATCCTAGACAAACTGCTCAAAGTCCAAAGCGTAATGCGGTAAGTTTTCTGGATGGTTTGAGCTTTTGGCAGCACTTTCGTATTTAATGGCATTGTTAATATGCCATAATTATAGGGTGGTATTCGCTATAAATAACAATAAACAGTTTGAAGCATGACAACTGCTAGTTAGTAGAACCCATTGACTGTACATTTGAGCCTGAATCGAATTTCGCGTGTGCCCGAACCCCAAATATTTTTTTTCAGATGACACTTAACGCCAGAACATAACACAATGGTAATAAAACCTCAGAGAGAAAGAGAGAGAAAAAAAGCCAAGCAAAACAAATTAAAAAAATTACGCGCTAATGTACGCAATAATAATTAAGTACATCATAATTTGGAATTAGAGACATGCGATCTTGACGTGAGCTTGAGTTCGGCTGAAGCTCAGGTCGCTTAGGGCTTAATGGAGCACCCTCTGCCAAGTCGACGCAATAATATTCGCAAGATCTAATGGACAGATGACTGCCAGACGTCCACACCGCTAGCGGCTGCTGCTGGAAGAACGTGACTAGGCACGATCTAAATCGATCAGATCTAGCAATCATTATCCGCATTGCTACTTAATAGTTATTGACTATTAACTAGCTGATCGACAGGGTCTGGGCTGTCAGAAAATGGTTCTAAACGCAAGTGGCTCATGAATATACATATTCTATGGCGACGGGCACGTGTGCGTGCTTATTAGGGATTAAATAGAGTCATTTGTGTTATTAAATGTAAAACAACGTTAAGTGATCTTCAAAATGGCGCACTACAAGCACGACCACAACAACGGCAGTAAACGAAAACATATTGACGAACTTTAATAACCCCCGACGAGCCAAGTAGTCGTTCCCCGTGCCGATTAACTCATCGTTCTGGAAACTTTGGAGCAAATAGCACTCGGGGATTACTTGAAACGAACTACTTAGTTGTAAGTACTTGGTGTATATTAAATGCTGGCAGTTATGCTTGTGTTGTTGCTGACACCCAGGGATCGCCACCGTCGACTTCGGCTACGACGTCAACGTCAACGACAGCGTCAGAGTCAGAGTCAGCGCCAGCAGAGGCTTGAAAGTGAACCGGTTCATGAAAAGATTTTCGCGCTTTGACGCTAGATGCTTGATCGCAGCTCGGGCTACGTTTCGATCTGAGCTGGGTCGCTGTTAACGTCTCAGTCGGAGCTCAGCTGCCCGGCCCAAGAGTCCATATAAAGGTACTCACTGCCGTTCAGCTCAGCGCATTAAGTTGTCAAATATCGTGAGAATAGGAAGTGCGTGTCAGTCGATTCGAATATACTAACAACAATATTAGCAGAAACAATAATAAAGAATAAAAAAAAAAATAAAACTAAATCGATCAACAAGTGCAACAAGTTAAAAACAATTTAAAAATAATTAGCTACACCATCGGAAATTATTGTGTCTTGATTGAATTGAATTGAGTAAAAATACAATTATAAACAATAAAAAGATATTTATGAATTATTAATTTAAATTACGCGCCAAACGATCAATGGAAATTAATTAGAGCTCTTAGTCTTTGGACTTGTTATTGTAAATCATTTTGTTAGCCTGCAGTAAAGTCAACATTCTTTACTACAATTATATACATATATATATTTTCCTTTTAAATATATGTATATATTTATTTATGAACTGCGGTAGTAATTGATTTTCATCATAAAACAGGCAAATATAAATATCTGTTAATTGATTGCCACACACGGCTTTAAATAGTTGAAATCGTTGCGAAAAGTGCACTCAGACCATAAAAGTAGCTCTCAACAAAAATGAAACTGTTCACAAACAAAACCCAGCGCAATGCAAGTGAGTAAATTAAAGTGCGGTCCGATCTTAATTAAGCCATAACGTTTTCATTTGCCACCTTCATCAAATTCAAAGACACCCATAAAAGAGATCAAGTAAAGGGTACCTCCCCATCTGTTCGCCGAGAAACATAAAAATCTCTTAGACTTGCAAAACTGGTTGCCAAATACATTTTGCAATGTATCTCTCTGAACGTAATTAAGCAGGATTTGGGGAGTATGTCGAAAGCCCGACGGCTGCCTGCATGCAAATCACGTCAAAAGTATGCAAGACTTACAGTCCGACAGCGCATTTAATATTTCTCTATTGCACACTCGCAGCTTAGAAGTTATAAGTTGTGAGGCCTAAGCCACTGCGATTTGTTCACAAAATTGTTATTGATTGAACTGCCAAATTTGTGTGCTAGCAATTTGTTTAATCTTCTCTTTCAATCAAGACTTCATTTGGCAAGATTTATTAAAAAGATGAACGAATATTGAATCAATATTTCACGATATTATTTAATTACTTATTGAAATTATACTTAAATAATTAATAATATATATATAATATTATTATATAATAATATATAATATAACTTCAAAAATGGAAGTGCCTATAAATATTAAAAAATAAAAAATAAATACAGCAAAATTGAATATAAGTTTTCATTAAAAAATAAATCAAAACCAAAATCTTTCATTGTTAATTTTTTCAACTTTTGCTGCAGCTTCTTCAGATAAAGACTAAAATGTTGTTCAAATCTTATAGTAATATATTTAATATTGTCAAGACTGAGTCAGTTTGTGGAATTGTCTACAGCTGGGCTAGAAGGTCGGCTGTAAAACTCGAAATGAATACCTTGTAAACTGAGTTGGGTGCAAAGACAGCTTCATAGTTATAATAGCTGTTATACTTTGCTTTTAACTCAGCTAACTCATGTTTTATGGATGCAATGCTTAAATATCTAGTTCTGTGTAATCGCATTGCAAATGTAATGTGAGGTAGCTCGTTGATATCTCTCAGGATATTAGAACGTGTTGTGTGATGTTAACGTTGCTGCTGCTCTTAGTGTTCCATAGCCATAGTCTTAAGCTTGTAGAATAAAATCTAATCATAATTGGTTTAGCGGACCTTTTTTTTATAAGTCCCAAGACGAATGATTCCATTTTTTTTGTTTTCCTTTTATTTGTGTTAGTCAATACTTGAAACAATTCTAGATTGCTAGACGTTCAAACTAGTAACAAAATGCTGAAAATACAAAATTATTGCAAATATTTGCAAAAAGCGAATACTTTGTAGCTTAGTTAGTTTTACTTCACAATTCGCGGGCACTCGATAAAAGCACATACTAAAATATTTGCATTTGATATTCATATTTGAGACAACATCCTCCTGATTTTGAATGATTAATAACTATTTTAAGCTCATTATCAATTAGTAATATCTAAAACTACGGAAAATGTTTAAGTTATACAAATTAATTATGCATTTGCCTAACTACGCGTTTTTTGATAAATTCATTGATTTGATTTGTTTGCAGTTTTAGCTTATAATAAATCATGTAAGCATCATAAGCTTATCATAAACTTGTTGTAAATTGAAAAGGAAATTGAATTCATCAAAGCAAATTTATATATTTATTTAAAATATATAGAGGATATTGATTTTTTTATTAGGTAAACTGACCTAGTTTCAATGAGTCTCTTCCTAGCAGCCTATTAGGGCTCTATAAATGATAATAAATTAAATTTGTGATTTTTTTTTAAGGAATAGAATTTTGTATACATGATATAAAAACAACAAAATATTTATAAAAAAATTTATTTTATATTTGCATAATTTTGTTAAATTGTTGTACATTTTTATTTTAAATTTATTTATATATCATACATATCGATACAAATTATGTTATTATTTAAAATTTATATTAAAATTCAATTCAAATGGTTTTTATTTTAATAATTTATTATTGCTCAATCATTGATGATTATTGTTTCTTGCTAATAAGGAGTTTAACTTGGGGCAAACAAAATAAAAAACAAAAAAAATTTATTTAATTGAATTTATTGTCATACAGAAATGCATTGAAATAGTTTTGAATGTCGTGAAAAATGTATAATTTATAGTATTTGTTTAAGTTGTAAACGAATTAAACAAAAAAGCAAATGCCAAGCAAATCATTTACATAAATTGTTATTGAGAAAACTGGGCAATGGCCAGGCCAGGCCAGGCCAGGCCCAATTGATCTGTGACTGTACCTGCCATAATTTGTTAGTAATTGCTGTCATAGCTATCATAAGATCGTTTTGACAAAGTCATTGAAAATAAACTAATTCCAAAGTTTAGTCGCACTAACACAGACAACAGACAGGCAGACGGGCAGAGGCACAGACGTACGTGTATTAACGGAACTCAATTGTAATTAAGCTTGCATAAATTAAGATTTGAAGTTGACGCGATTGTGAATGAGACGTCACGTACTACCTTACCATGAAGTCGGGATTTGATGACGATTTGAGTAAACGAAGCTAAACGCTTTGATTGAAGATTGAAGGCGAACCTTAAGCAATGCCCAGCATTGGCCTCAAAGACGAATTGGGTGAGATTAGGGCAAAGATATGTAGATAAAAATATAAAACGAAAAAAAAAAAAAAAAACAGACGTCAGAAGCGAACTATTTGCCAATTGAATCACACAGATTGACGGAACGGATACTCGCGATGTGTGAAAACTATTTTCCTGAGTGAATAACTTTTGCTTTCCTCTGAAGTGTCAATGGATGTCAGCCAGCCAGCCAGCCCGTTAGCCAGTCAGTCATTATCATATTGTTCCCAGCCAGAATATTTGGCAAAGTGTAATATTTGCTGAATTCCTTAGCGATTTTTAGAATCGTCACTCTTAAAAAATAGATAGAAAATGCACAACTTAACGTGTGCTAAACAATGCAAATAACAGCAAATTTGTAAAGGCAAAATCAACAATAGATAGAAAATAAAAAACGTACAATATACAAATGCTATCCATTTCAAAGCCAACTGCCGATCGGAACTGAGCTGCGGGCTACGGCCTGATTCTGACATCTCAGATGGAGCCTGTTTGTTTGCATTTCCTTATTGTCAGGCTGTCTAATTATCTAATTGCTGACGTGGCGTGACTATTTAAGGGTTTTTTTTCCCCCCCATTTATTTTTCACTAACTATTTTTGGGCGCTGATTGACAACGAGAGCTACGAGAAACGATGTACTATGATGATTATTCATTAGTTAAACAACAGTCAACAAGCCGGCAAACAAGCGACAAGCGACAAGCGTCCAAACAACTTCAAATGCTGTGCGAGCGTATCTTGTAGAGTTACACATACGTAGGCACGAGCGCGAATCTTGTAGCTGTTGGATGCCGACGACTTAGCTTGGCTAATACACATATCTAATTTATTGTCATTTGACGGAAGTCACACACACACACACACAGACGCATACAGAGGCGCGCGCGCGCGCACAAAGCCACATTTTGAAGGTGTTTGGAATTATTCACGTATAGATTGTTGCTCAGATACAAAAACAATTCATTCTTGACTTTTAGTGGGTCAGCAGTGACGCGTCATTGTGCGCAGCTGAGGGTTCAAAACATTGTGCATTGTGAGCGCCTGTCTTATGTTGCCGATGCTGTTGCTGCTGATGTTGCTTTTGTTGATTGCTGGTTTTTAATGGTATGCCAAATTGCAGCGAACTTGAACTTCAAACTGCTGCAGAGAGGCCGTCAACCGAACAACCTCATAACTGTGAGATACAAATGTATCTGTATCGTCAAGCTGCCGCTGTGGTGATGCTGTGGCTGCTGTGGCTGCTGTGGCTGCTGCGGCTGCTGTGGCTGCTGCGGCTGCTGCTGTGCGGCTCAAAGACAGAAACGGGTTCAGAGCTCAACTCTAATCAGCTGTCGCCGCAGACAAACGCCGCTCACTCACGCTCATTTGGTCGGCGAGTTTTGGGCTTTTTGGCGTCAGTCGCGATCGCTACTTTGGCAATGCAGTTGCATAATTTACCACGGCGTACGCTGTCGAATGCCGATCGAAGTGTTTTTGGTTGTTGTTGTTGTTGTATTTCATTTAGTTTTCTTGTTGTCTTTCCCATGAGAGATCGGTTGCAGCAGAATAATTTGAACGCTTTGTTTGGCGGCTAATTTATGGCATGTCTTCTATCGATACCTATGACTGGCCAACACTTTTGGGCAAGTGTGTGTTAATGCAGCTATGCGACTCAAGGCAAGGATACACACTCGGCCATATCTACAGACATACAAACATGCTTATATAGGCTGGTATTTGTTATCACGGATGGCCGTTAGCGTTTTTGTTTTGATTTTGAAATCTTGAACTTATTTGCGCTAATGGCGTGACAAAGCTGGCTTTAAAAAGACGCAGAGCGTGAGCGGGATAGATAGAGCGAGAGAGGGAGAAAGAGAGAGGGAGTGAGAAAATAGCGACAAAACTATTAATGAATTTATGGTGTTTTGTCAAAGCTGAGCTTAGCTCATAGCTTAGGGGCTTGGTGAGCTTGGTTCATTGATCTGAGCGGGTTCTTGCTGTGATATATTTTAGTGTTTGTTTCATATATAATTGTCAAGTACTTGCGGTTTGTGTCATTTTATATCTGTTTGTCTTTACTATTTGCGGGGGATTTCTCCGATAAATGGACTAAGGCACGCCGCATGATTTATGACTAGCGTCGCAGGTGGGGCTTGCACGGCCGTGATCTTCAAAATCGGTCAGGTTTGTAATCACTTTAAGATCACAGCACATCCGCTATTAAACAGACACAGACACAGACTCAGCCTCAATGATAACAGTCACGGTCGAAGGTGAGCATCTTGCATGTGTATTTCCAAACTGAGGCAAAAACAAGTTTTCAATATGATTAAACCTTAAGAATGCTCGCATATTGTGAGTGTTTATTATTATTTACTTGCTACTAATTAAAGTGGCTTTAATTCAATATATTTCTACATCGAGATATGCAGTTCTTATCGAGTGCTTCGCTGCAGCTACCGGACGAGGTCAGCTATTAATGCCTCCAATACTCACGCACGTAGTTCCCACAAATCAATCAGTCAGAAAGTGTGGCAAAAGAACATAAACCGGACTTGGTTAGGGGCAAGGGCAGTGACGCAACATATTTATGATTCCGGCGCGCTCATAAAATGTTGCCCCAGTCTCTGGCTTGCTTGATCGTTTATTGAACTCTATTGTGCCTCCTTGTGGACAGCGATATTGTTTTCAGTTTTACTTATTTAATTTATGCTGTTTGCTTTTGCTTTTGTTTTAGTTTTTTCTTTTTTTTTTTTATTGGCCCAGTGGCGATTCCTGCTCCTGCCATTGAGGTAGGTCGCAGATCTTTGCACCGCGTTGCGGCCGACAGCAATAAAGAATCGCGAAGGTCATTAACATGGCAGGCGGCCGCACGCGATCCGCAAGCTGTCAGCGATTTAGCAAACTTGTTGAACTTCGACTGCTTGCAACACGCGCAATGCGACACAGACAACGACAGCGACAACGACAGCGACTGCAACTGAATTTGAGCTAATTGCATAACTCACCTCGTACTCGAATTTATTTCACAGAGCTATTACGATGTGCTGCAATTGGCATGACGCTTATTTTCTTCGGAGCTGCCATCCTTATGACGAATCCAGTGAAACTCATCGGGGATTGGGTAAGCCACACAACGCTTCCATATCCATCGTATTTCCTAATTTACTTTGATTATAGCAAATAAGTTTGAGCCCCAATACGGTGCTATACAAGCTCTGGCTGCATCCGCCGCTGGACGTCTACATCACGGTCTACATGTTCAACTACACCAATGTAGATGAGTTTATAGACGGCTCAGCGGCCAAGCTGAAGGTGGAGGAGGTTGGGCCTTATGTCTACCAGGAGGTGCTCAGCAATCACAACATAACCTTGAACGAGGCCAATAACACCATCACCTATACGCCGCGTCGCGAATACATTTTCGTGCCGGAGCGTTCGGTGGGTGACCCAAAAGTTGATCGCATCCGGGCGCCTAATATACCCTACATGGGCATCAGCACACAGGCGGCCTCCCTCTCCATGTTCGCAGCGCTGGGCCTAAGTGCTCTGGCCAAGCGACTCAATGCACAGCCCATGCTGGAGGTCACCGTTCACGACTACATGTGGGGCTACGAGGATCACATGGTGCACTTAGCCTCCAAGTTTGTGCCCAGCCTAATCGATTTCTCCAGCTTCGGCATTATGGAGAAGGTGAGTTATTCGTTAGCTTACGTTTTGCTTTCAACTAAACATTTGCTCCAACTGACGTTTAGCTGTTCCGAGAGGGAAACGAGAGCAACGTGGTTAATATGAATTTGGTGGAGCCCAAGGATGCGCATGGTGTCAATCTGCCTGGCGCGCCACGCAGCTATTCCCTGAACAGCGTCAACTATGAGCGCGGCTTCAAGCGCTGGGAGTACGATGAGGCCACCAAGTAAGTTGTCAAGAACCCTTAAAAATTATCCGCCGCAGATTGTGTAGCTCATCGCATCTCTCTTCCTGCAGCGGCACTCAATGCAATCGCATCTGGGGCAGTCACGATGCCACGCTGTTTCCCCGTGACATGAACGAGCACGATACATTCTATATATATCGGCGTACCTTCTGTCGGCTGTTGCCCATGAAGTTCAATCAGACGCTGGACTTTAGGGGCCTTGACGCCTACGAGTACGTGATGGACCCCAAGGTCTTTGACAGCGAGCTACACAATGCCAACACCTCGTGCTTCTGCAAGAACAATCAGTGCCTGAAGCGCGGCGTCGGCAATGTCTCGCCCTGCTATTACAGTAAGCGCACCAGAGTCTTAAGATCCACATATATATACTCAACTCTCTTTCGTCATACTGCACAGATATTCCCCTGGCCATCACATATCCGCACTTCATGCACGGCGATCCCAGCTTGCTGAGAGCTTTCGATGGGCTTTACCCGAACGAGTCCCGGTTTACGTCTACTGTCATGCTGCAGCCGGTAAGTGCATAAGATTATTGCCGGTTGTGTTTCTCTCAAGCTCACTTGGCCAATCTCTGCAGCAACTGGGCGTACCCTTGCATGTTCATGTGCGTCTGCAGGCCAATCAAGTGGTGGGCAATATCAAATTTGATCGTCTGATGGAACCCTTCGAGAATCTGGTGCTGCCGCTGCTCTGGGTGGATCTCACCATAGACAATCTGCCCCTGAGTCTGCAGATACTGGCCTATGCCCTGCGATCTGTATTCCCGGGTCTGCAGTTTGTCATCGCGCTGGGCCTGCTGCTGGGCGGGTTCTATCAGCTGATTGCAGCGCTGCTAGTGTGCTTTTGGTCGTCACCACCTGGTCTGCACACGTCGGAGCATGGCGAGAAGACGACCAATGTTTTGGGCAGCCTTAATCTGGGCACTTCCCTGCACAAGTCTTCGTCGGCGGAGTGTGCCCAGCCGGAGGCACAGAAGCTGCTCTGCAATGGCGACGCATACAAGCTTGAGGTGTGAGAAGGTGCAGCAATTGTAACAATTGGAACATTACCTCAATCGGCAATGGACAGAGCTCTGACTCTGGCCGCACTCTGTGATATTAAGTGCTAAGCTAATAAGGAGATTTGGTGTAGATTATATTCTGCTCAACGGAAACAACTTAGGGAACATTCTATGCTTATCTAAAAATTAAGGTTAATGGTAATTCTGATTCGTAGTCGCATGCAATGTACAGCTAAGTTTGCACTCGATAAATATACGCAGCATGATAACTGTAAAACGATTAGCATTTATCGATTATCGGGCTTATCGATTCACATTTCTGGACTGGCACTGGCCTTAATGTGAGGCAATTGTGTCCTCAATCCAGTTTAGATAATAGGAGATGCGCAGGTAAACATCTGGAAAATTCTCCAGTGCACAGCCCGAGCCGAACGAGGTGACGCCGGCCAGTATCCAGGGACCGTCGCGCGACAGCCGACACTGCAGCGGCCCACCGGAGTCGCCCACGCAGGTGCCGCCCTCGCCGTTCAGCTGGCCAGCACACAAATGTCCGCCATGAATTTTGACAAAGCTGCCGTAGGCGTCCTTGCATCTGAAAGGGATTCAAGGATTATCGATACTTTGACAGGACAGCCGTGACTGGGCAACTCACCGGCTATTCTGATGCAGTGGCACCTGGGTTTTGAGCAGCTGATGGGACAAGTCGCCGCTGATGTTCGCCTTGCCCCAGCCGGTGGCCACACAGTCCACGAAGGGCATATCGTGCGCGCTCTGGCCCCTGGCGAACTGTGTGTCCAGCTCCGAGTCCAGCTGTAGCTTCATTAGCTTATCGTTGCGCCGCCGCGTGCGTTTCAGGCTGCGCGGCGAGCGCTGCGATTGCTGCAGCGAGTGTCGCAATCGGTTCAGAATCTTCATGTTCATCAGCTCACGCATGGACATGTTGATGGAGCTGGGTGCAGTGACATTGCGGTAGCGTCTGCGGCTCTGCGCGCTTCGCAGAAAATTATCAATCTTCTCGGGCACATCGTCCAGTTCCAGCTGCTGGCTTAGCATATCATCATCGGTTGCTGGCGCTGGCACAGGCGTCTCTGGTGCAGGCGTCTCGCGCAGCATGAATGGCAAGCAAATGCGGCGTATGTGGGAGGAGCGGGAGAGATCCGCCGGCTTGGACAGCTTCATCAGCACCACATCGTGCCGGAAGTTGTGGTAGTGATGATGCAGCACAATTTTCTCAACGGGAATGCGCTGCTCATTGCCAGACTCCACATTGCGATCGTGCTCGCCCAGCACCACTGTCCACAGCGGCGGAATGGGCAGGTTAAAGAGATCGCTGCGAGAATTGAGAACGAAACTATTGAGCTGCACCTGCAATCCGGTTGGAACGGTTGGTCACTTACTTGTGCACACAGTGGGCGGCCGAGAGTATCCAATATTGATGGATGAGCACAGCGCCACACCAATGGCCCAGGAAGCCGAGCGAAGGATGCAGCAACTCCAGCGACGCCTGCCACGGAAATTGACCCTCGTGCGTGGCGGCGCCAGCAATGATGCGTGCCTTGCGACCTCTCGGCTGACAGCCGCAGTCTGTGGAGCAAGCGGAGTTGCTGATCGATTCCAGTTGAATGTGGATGTTCACTCACCTGTCTCAAACTGTGCGGCGTTGTGCACCAGCAGCAGCAGGCAGAGCCAGCGCAAGGCAAGCGCCAGCTGCTGTCGTTGTCGTTGTTGATGGGGTGACAATAGCTTCATCATGTTGTCGCTGCTCGCCAGCGGCTGATCGCGCGCATGACTGACCCAGACCCAGACCCAGACCCAGACCCAAACCCAGACTCAGACCCAGAGTTGAAGTTGGAGTTAGAGATCGAGTCAGTAGTGGCAGATGACAGATGCTGGTAGCGGTATCCTGATGATGCTCTCGACTATTGTTACGGTTACGGTTACTTTTCACTTTCACGTTCGCAGTCAAATGAGCTGGCAAGCTAAACTCTGGTTACTTTGGATTATTTTGTGTTATTTTTAATAACACGCATTCGCGTCTCAGAGGCCTTCCTGAGCCATAAATATTATAATTTACGAGGTCTTTCCCAGCTCTGCTTTACTTTTCTTTTCACGCGCTGCGCATTAATTAGCCAGCGGTGGGCGTTGCCGGCGATATCCAAGCCGCAAAATGTGCGCAGCACCAGAATAAGCCCAACTCGAGCTTTGGCTGAATACTGAACACTGAAAACTGTAAACTGGGGGCCCGTGCCCACGGTTATATAATGTCGATGCTGTTGCTGCGTGGCCTGGGGCGGGCAATATTAACGGCTTTTCGTTTTCGGCAGCGGCGCATGCGTCGCGTTGCGCTCGCGTTGGCAGCTTCGATGAGGTATTTTTTTGTATTTTTGTATTTTTCTCTATTTTTTAGTTGGGCCAATGCGGCTCATGCGAATCGTTTGCGACGAGCGCCAAAATGCAACTGTGCGCTGTTGAGGTTTGCCAACAAACATTTACCGTTTCGGTTACAGCGATGCTGCGCAGTTGGCGTCGACATTTGACTGTGGATAGTGTTGCATGCCGCGCAAACAACAACAACAGCAACAACAGCAACAGCGGCAACGTCGGCAACAGCAGCAGCAATAATAATAATAACAAAGCGATGCCAACGAAAGTGAAAAGACAGCGCGAGAGGCGGACGCAAGAGCAGCTAACGGACAACAACAACAACAACAACAACTTCAAGCGACATCAACAACAACATCCACATTGATGACGCTTGCTTGGGTTCGAAGAAAAGGGTAAGTTCGGCCGGCATGAGCATATCAGATCATTCACCAACCACGAAGCCGAACACATTAAAGATCGATTCAGCATTAGGATTATGCTAAACGGCGGCAGCTGACAACAGCAATTATATGTCATTTGATCTATTAGCACAATTATAGGAATGCCGTGAACAGCGTTTAGTGTCAGCTTTATTTAATGGCATGCAAATCTTATTTATCAACGACACCAGCATCTACCTGGCCAGGTAGCCTTAGCATATGCTTTACAGCTGTCAAAATATATCAAATAGCGACAGAGTTAGCATGTGTTCAGTCTGGATTATCGATCGTGTTCGATATATCATTGACTCGTTACCTAACCGTAAGCAAATCAGCTAGCCAAGCTTATGCAAGTAGCTCAAGAATTCTGTATTTACTAATAATATTAAGTACAAAATTATACAGATTCGATATTTGCAATTAGAATGGCTTGAATAGAGCTATAATTCATTAGGGTACCCGATTGAGACAAAACTATTACAAGTAATTGATTCGATGGGTCAATGCGCCTCGCTAGGCTGTGGAATATGGCCGTGTTACGTATACGCCGCGGCTAACAGACACATTCTTGGCAGATCATTTAGCAAACACGGCTAAGGCATGTTAATTGCTGACATTTGAGTAAGTCATTCGCTCGAGCATCCAGCATTAGCCAGCTGCTTTAGATTACGTGATGGATATGGGGGAATGGTGCCCGCCCAACACATCAGCCGAGTGAATGCGACTGAGTGAGCGAGTGCAGCTGAGTATTGGTGCGGGTTACTTTCGTTTTCATTACGGCAACAGCAACAGCAACAACTACAGCAACAGCAACAACAACAGCAACAACAACAAATGTTAGAGCAGCAGCTGACTCTGCAGGCTGTGTACGTCCGGCCGGACTACAGACCGGTGCACCGCGCACCTTTCTTGAATTCCGCATTGATGCACAAACTCATAAGTCATGTTGCTGCTGCCACGGCAGTCACAGCACACAGCGCCAGTGGGCACGGTGCAATGGGGAAGTTGTTAATGCAACGGCAGCAGCGACAGCAGCAACAATAACATCAGTCTGTTTACGCAGCCAATTGATCATTTAAGCCAAGTTAAGTCGCTGCTGAGCCGCCGGCTTGTCAATTTGTTGTTGTGGGCGTTGTCATTGCTGTTGCCTGTGGCAACTGCCGTTGCAGTTGCTGCCGTTGCTGCTGTATAATTAAGAGGCGCCTTGGGGCCCACCAATTTGTTGATGTTTGCTTGTTTGTTTGTCGACAAAAATGAACGTTAATCAAAACGTTGAAAATAGCTTGCACAATCGGCGCAGATTTGGAACGGCTTATGGTTCAAGTCTCGGCTAAGTCAAGTGAACTTTCCCAACAGAAATTAACAAAAATATTTGATAAATTCAATAGAAAAAAAAGCTCAAATGAAATTTTACGCAAACAGCGTGCGACGACAATCAGCGGAAGCGGTGCGGGTCACATGGACTCGACAGCAGCAGCAGCAGCAGCAGCGGCAGCAGCAGCGGCAGCAGCAGTGCCGCATCAGCCAAATTAGTCAAGCTAAACCAAATGAGCACGTAAATCTTTGCGTTGGCGTTGGGAGAAATCGTGGTTCGAGACCTTGAATGCAGCGCAGTCCACAAGTGCTGAGCAGTGGTGCATTGGGCTGCAATTTCACTTTGCTGTTATTCAATTGCAGTTGCATCATAGCGGCAACATGTGGCGGACAGCTGATCGGACAGCTGAACGGATGCTGCGCGAGAGTTTCTTAAACCCGACAAAATCGGACAAAATAGCGAAACGGGCGTCGACGTTGCAGCCGCACCACACACAGCTGATCGACATTAGGCAGCGGCGTCGTTTCGCATTTGCATGCCACGCACCAGCCAACAGCAGCAACAGCAGCAGCAGCAGCAGCAGCAGCAATAGCCAACAGCCAACAGCAGCAACTTCAGTTAATATTGAAGCGTATCTTTGAGATGCGCGCATTACATTACCAAATGGCAGGCAGCGGGCGCTTTCCATGCGCAGTCTTTGCCGACGTTGCCTCACATGAAAACGAAAGTGCTTCAAGTGGTTAGCCAGATGTTGTTGTTGCTGCTGCCGTCGTTGTTTAGGTTATACTATTCGCTGGCGCTCACGAATAAAAGTTGCTATCTCAGTCTTTTTGTTGCTGCTGTTGCCGTGTTTCCTGTATCTCCAAGTTGCCTCCGATGGTGGCCATGGCAATGGGGGGATTGCCAGCGCCAAGCGTTGCATGCCACATGCGCCGCGTGCAGACCGGCGCGAAATATTTTGTTTAGCTTACAAAAATGTTTGTACACAATTTGCAAGCAACAAAAAAATTACAAAAATAAAAATAAAAAAAACATTTTACAGTTTGCTGCAGCTGCGCTCAAAGTACTGCACAAAAAAAAGGAAGTTTATTTGACTGCGAGCAAAATGCAGAAATTGATAAAAGCGAATAAAACAGAAAACAGAAAACAGAAAACAAAAGTAAATACGCAGCATTTGCATAAATTCAAATAACATTTTTCAAACGAAAATTCATTTTGAGTACAATTTTAATTAACATGCGAAAAAATTGTACTTTTTGCAGCAATCTGCATAAGCCAGAAAGTCTTAATTAAATTGGTATTTAAAAGCTCGAATCTTGTGTCTAGTGTATTTAGGCTTCGTTGCATTCCACACAAGTCTGGCCGTAAACAAATTTGTGTTTAATTTGTATTATTTATTTAACATATACCTGTTTACAGTCATACTTGTGGGAGCCAGCTAGGCGCGTGTTCAGTTACATCTGTTGAGCGAAATGCGATGAATTGACTTTAGCTTTTGGTATTTCAAGGCTGACTTTTTGCATTTTCTGCTAATTTGAACGAATTTATTTTGCGCTTTGGTGAAAATGTGATGGCAACCGATACTTGAAATGTTGGGATTTGTTTGGCAATCGGCTCAATATCGCGTGTCCACAGGCTGGGCACAGGTAGCGATTGCAGCGATTGCCCACCCAAGTCAATTTACAGCACGGCACAGCAGCAGCGGCGGCGGCAGTTCCGATATTCATATCGACAACGTGAGCATTTTTTATTAACAGCAATTAGCCTAAGCCAAATTGCCTGGAAATTGTAGTGCATGTTGTTTATTTTTATATATGTTACTTCAGCTTTTAGACACGAATGCATGCTAAAATGGGTATATTAGCTTGTGGCAGTGAGCAGACTAGGCATATTTCTGCTCGAGTAAAGTGAACAAAGTTAAGCGCTGAATGCTTAGCTGAATCTAGGCTCAGATGAATCTACTATTAATTGATAAACATAAATTTGTTCCATTCAAAAGAGTTCTCTTATTCCCGCTATATTAAAGTTAAAAGGTAGAGTATTTTTGATTGGCTTACATCTTTTAGCAGCACAGCTGTTGGTCGCTTGGACTCGATTCGAGCACTCTTACTTAGTTTTTTTTTTGTCGTAGTTTCTTGCTTGTTTAATGTGGCGCACAACTTGTGGTTTCCACATTGTGGCATGGGAAATTGCTCAGCAATGCAACTGCTTTTATGCATTTATGTGTACCCACTACACCCTAGACGGGTTTCATAGTGTGCGTGTGCTTTTGCTTTTTGTTTCCTTTCAATAGTTTTAAATGCTTCGAACTCGTTTGAACCCGCTTCGGAGTAGTAAAGTCGCTGACAAATCGCGACGCTGTGCCAAAGAGCGACAGCCACAGGTGATGGTTCAGCCTCCTGCTCCCCGCGGCGATTGTCTAATCAAAGTCGAGTAGAAATTAAGTGGCTAAATTATGTCATGAAGCACACTCAGCGCCATTATTGTTGTCGCTGCTACTTTTGTTTGCCGCAGTGCAGGCGAAATAAAAAAATGTATATATAAACAAGAAAAAACAAAATTCGCACGACACGCGCCTGATAAACGTAATTATCCCACAAGCAAAAGCTTAAATACATAAAGAGAAGAAAGAAACAACACAGCAAGATGATGCCACAATATAAATAAAACATTTAAAGTATTAAATAGCAGAAAATGTTTAAACGATATCTCTTTAAGGTCATTTAAGAAAGTTATGCAAGTGCTTAGAGATTTGGTCTTAAAAATACTACACCATTTGCTATATAGATTATAGAAGACATAAGTTAGTTTTCCATATGAATTTATTCATAAGTAAAATATGAAATCAATTAAATATTAAACTTAATAAACATTGGTTTTTTGTATGATTTATTTTTAAAAAAGTTATTCGACAAGGCAATACGAATATTGCGGCTTATGCTTGATCATTAACATTATCATTTATATTTTGTTAAAAAGTTAGTGTGTAGATAAGAGTCTGCTTTCTAGATGGATATTTGGTTGAATAAATAGATAGAGATTCTCTCAATGAAGTTCTCACAATTATTATATCTACAAAATATATAGATTATGGTTAACACTCGACAATTAATACTGATCATTAATATATAAATTTATATTATGTTACTTATATTTTTTATGTATATATTATTTTACTTTTATTTATCAAACTTGCTTAATTTTCATTATCATAATTGAACTTATAATTATTTTCTTTACCTTTTTTAAGTTTTTCCAATATATTCTTTTATAAATTCTTTTAAGCTTTATTTTATTTGATGAAAAATTGATACAGTTATAATAAATAAAAAAATTATATACAGATTCTAAAATGACTTAGATAATCTGTAACATGACGGAAGACGTAATGTGGACGCTAATCTAATAACGCGTAAATATTGTTGGAAAAGTCGGAAGCATCAGCATTTGCTACTTATAAATAAAGATAATAAAGCTGAATTATTATATTTAGTGACTTTGCATAAATCAAATTAACTAAAGTATAAACTATAAATATGATAAACAAATCAAATTTACTTAACTGTGAGCTGAATTAAAATGAAATTATTTCTTAATCTTTTCTAAATAAGTTTCTAGCACAATTTGTTAGACTTCAGGCTTTTGGCATTCCGTTTTCGCAGAGTGTATGCCCGCTGAACAGCTGCCGAGATGATAAGTCAAGTCAAGTAAAGTCAAGCAGATGCATAATTAAAAATTACATATGAATTGCATTTGATTCGACTAGGCAAAATGCTTGCAATTCGACTGAAGGCCACTCGAATGTCAGCTCTAAATTAAATAGAATTTCAATTTGATAATTTTTATGGTTTGTTTCTCCCTGGTGAAATGACAAACCGCTCGGGCTTTGGTTTTGTGGCCAATGCGGATTTGATGACGACAACTGTCGGAGACAACTGACGCGGTCGCTGACGTCTTTGTTCGATAACCAGGCTGGCCTGGTATCAGTAGCAGTTGGCTTAGTTCTAACTTTCATTCTTTTTTTAGATTTTTTGGCAAACATTTTGTCTTGGCGCTGCTTATCAGCGAAGCATTTGCAAAAAGTGCCGCACTACGTATCTGTATCTGTAAGATACAAATGCGGCAATTGTAAAGCACCAACTGCGCGCGTCGTCGTTTCGGCTTGGCTGCGCATGTGTGTGTGTGTGTGTGTGTATGTATCTGTGCGTGTGTGTGTTTGCGTTGTCTTTTTGCTCAAGCAAATTTTGTGCACATGGTTTTTTGCATGTCATAACCTTAGCCTAGACCCCACAATTGCTTACTTAGTTGAAGTATTCGCAGACCCCACTGACTGAGTTCTGACCCAAAGGGGTCGGCCAATAGATAAATTAGCCTGCCAAGCCGCCCGGACTGACCCAGGCAGAGCCATTTGGGGCAATGCCGACTGACTACAGCCAAGCGGCCAAAGAGCCTACAGCCCAAAGCCGGCTGCTGATGTTGCCTTTTTCATGGCTTCCGTTGTCGTAGCGGTTGCCAAAATCAATGTAAATTTTTCGGCTTCCGCTGTCATTTCGGCCTCCCGGCCAGCCGGCCAAGCGCCGCAGCTGCATTGGCCTGTTAGCGGAATAGGGGCGGCGGTGCAATAATTGTTATGATGCCGTCCGTTAGTCTAATATTTATTTTGCATATGTGTTGCATGCCTGGCCTCTATCTAACAAATATCCTAAGCTGCTTGATACACTACCTTGTGGCCAGTGAGCACTGCCAATGCCTTCAATTTGGTTACACTTAACTGCAAAGGTGATAAATAAACGTAAAAGATAGAGAGTGGCTTTGTGGTAAATTAAATGGCAGATATAAGAGAACTGAGACAGTTTTACTTAATCTGCATTTTGTGCAAGAGGAGAAATTTCGCTTATACGAAATGCAGATTTTGTCAATTTCTTAGAGTATTAACTGCTTCGATCTTGAATTGATTGGCTTAGATGGGATTAGAGTTTCGTTTGCATTTTTGGATGCCAACGTTATGTTTTGCCAATGAAGGTCAGTTCCGAGGATGGACTAAGGGACGAGTGAGCGGCTTGTGTGGGCGTATGTTTGGCTGGTTTGTTGCGGCTGCAATGGCTGCAAATTACAAATTCGTTTATTGTGCCAAAAAGTTATGCAAGTTTTGTATACATCCGTCCGATGTGTGAGTGCTGGCAGTTTAGAAATCCGAATGGCCCTCGCCAGCACACGAAATAATTGCACAAGTGCACGGAGCAAATGAAAAAATTAATTTAAGTGCAATGTCGGCAACTAGCGCAAATCCCGGCTCATCAATTTGGCGTGCTAAAACGACACGAGCCAAATTTATTTTGCCCAAGCATAAATCTACCAGCGCACAACTCGGTGAAACAAAACCAAAAGTCACATATACAGCCACACGCACACACACACACATACACATTGAGTGACTGTGGCAATGTCATGCTGAATACATTGCAGGACATGTGTAATTTCTCACGTGATTCAACGATGCAGAAAATGATTTAGACAGCAAGCTGACTACGGAGTACCCTAAGCTTAGGGCGCCTATGAAGCTTGAACGATCTGTTTGAGTTTATATTTATTGAATTTTTCTTAAATCACCTTTGCTGTAGCTAAGGATTATGGAACATAAATATAGTATATAATTTAAATATATATATCTATATGTATATGATAATTTATGATATCTAATATGAATTTAATATACAAATTATCAAAACTATAGAATTACATATTATATTAAATTTTAAGTTAATTAAAAAATCATTAAAAAAATATAAGTATATATAAATATATTTTTTTTGAATACTTAAATATTACTATAAATATATTTATTTAATTAAATAATGATTTAATTTGCTAAATATTGTGATATATACAGATTATTATTTTTTTTTTATATTTCTAATCATATTCGACTGAGATCTAATTGAAGATATTGACAATGTATATAATTTATATTAACAAAATAATTTAGCTGATTATATTTATTATTTTATCTTTATCTTAACTGCTTACTTTTTAAACAGCACTATCTCTGGCTGATTCTCTAATCAGCAGAGTTTACCATGAACTAAAGGTAAGCTATCGCATGACTTTCCTAAACTCTAACCAGTTGTGGAATCTTTGCTTAGGATTTTTGCAAAGAGACCGAAAGTGATTGATGCCAGTTAGCTGATTAATGAAAGACAGCTGGGCCAACTAGCTATGCATAAATATGTAAATTAAGTTGGGCCAAAAAGCTACTTCGCATGCTCAACATATTTATTTGGGACTCGCAGTGGGAGCTAAGTAAAAAAGCGTAAGAAAGAAAATAAACTAAGTTTTATATAATATTTTTCTCTTTTGTCTTTATATTTCCACAGCCCATACGCGCAAGGGTATATATCCCAAAAAATAAAAGAAAAAAAAAACACCTTCATGCAAACAAACAAAAAATCTTCGAAATGAAACAAACAAAACAATTGTTTGCTTTACTATCTGTCAGCTCTTGCTCTTGCTCTTGCGCTTGGTTTGCTTTGGTTTGTGTTGTTGTTGTTGTTGCTGGCGTGAGCGCATAAAAGAAAAGTGCTTAAAAAATAACAGTAAATTACACAGACACAAGCGCGACGCCAAGCGGCACGCCACGCCCCCATTTCAGCGCCCCAGCAATGCATGACGAGCTTGCATACTTTTAGGGACAGCTGATTCAATTCCGCGCCAAGGCACCGAGGATGCCGAGGATGCAGCAACGGCCTCGGCAATCGCTGGAAGCAGTGCGTCAGGCATGGTCTGGCGTGCAGCATGGCAACCGCTGCCGTACCTGACTCAAGCTAAGCACGCACACATCGCCCGCGGCATGCAACATCAAGTGGTGAGCTCCGGGCACATGCATACGAGCGAAATTTGTAATTCGAGTGTCTGCTAAATGGTTTACGGGCAGAGAAGGCTTTCTTAATCAGATTTGCGTCAAATTACAGGCAAATGCATTTGGATAGTTGTATCTTGTTTTTCTTTCCCTTGTTATTTACTGTGCATAATGCAACTATATTTGAAAATTCTTTGGGTAGTTTGATTCGATGAAGAAAATAAAAATTGTTCATACTTTAATAAGTAACTTAAATTTGAGATTGCTCAAAAAACGTTCATGAATATTGCGAGCTCACATCTTATCCAGATGTCGAAGATCTGTGGGAGTCAGCTCTTGCTTCCTGCCAAACTGCTCCTCTGCTATTTGAGGTTGGCCAACTACAAGAGCCGTTCATTATGTTCGGTCTGGCCTTGGTCTATTCTTTTGTGCAGCTCTTTTAGCCAGTGCTTGTTATTGTTTAGTTTACTTGTTTCCATTGTTGTTGCGGGTGCTGCTGCCGCTGAAGGAGCAACACTAAACAATATGGCGAAATTACTTAATTTCATGTTGGTCTAATCAAGTTGCCATTGCCGAGCGCCAAAAGCGAGCGTGTGGCTGGCACAGAAGGCCGCACAAAAGCGTGCAAAGGCAACAGCATGAGCAAAGTGTGTACAGGTGCGGATTGCCAGCAAATAACGTGCCGTTGCCGTGCCAAGCACACATGTATATACCACACACATACACACACAAACACATACGTCTGCCGTGGGGACCCCAAAGCGAAATGTGTGCTGTCTTCTTTTACTTTTCCTTTTTTTTTGGGGGCAACGTTTAGTGGCCGCTCGTTTATGCTCGAAGCAACAGCGAAGCAACAACAACACGAAATAGGTGGACAACTAAACGCTGACAAGAACAAGCAGAAGGAAGGTGGTGTGGGACTGGGACTGCGCCTGGGACTGGGTCTGGGGCTCAGTCCGGGCCATGTTAATCTGAAAGTGTGTCAATGTCGACATCCGTTTCCTTTTTGCCAAGGCAGTGGCAGCTGCACTCATATAGCCACTTGAGATGCAAACAGGTAAAAGGGCCGCAAATTTAACCATTTGTCTACTCCAACACGCACCGGCGCACACACACACTCACAAACTCATATAGACACACCCACTCACAGCTGCAGCAGCGAAACGACATGGAACTTGGCGAAACATTGGTAATACGGTCATCCGCAATAGGCTGCAACAGCCGCAGCGAACGTTTTGGCAATGGAACAAGAAAATGGCGCAGCCTGTGCCATGCTCTTATTGTTATGGCCATTTTTTTTTTTTTTTTTTTTTTTTGGCTTGTCGTGACAGCACAGCGGGTGCTCTATTCTGTTGGCCAGTTTTTCGAGCTGATAAATTGGCAGCGACATTTCAGCAAGAGTTGACAATTACCAGCGCTTACATGAGCTCATCTACTATGTGTGTGGGTGTGTGTGTGTGTGTGTGTGTGTGAGTGTGGCTTGTATAATTAAAAGCAAGAAAAGCAGGCATGAAATTGTTTGGCTTAAATGTCTTTAACTGCCGCTGCAGCCCGCTGCTGGTCCACATTTGGATATGATCGAATGCGAATGAGCCACCACTTTAATTATGCTGCCAAGTGGCACAACTGCAGTTCCATATGTGTGTGTGTGTGTGTGTGTGTATGTGAGTGAGTCAAGGCTTTTTGTCCAAAACATTTGCACATTTTGATTTGTTGTATTTCTGACCCTGCACTGCGCGAAGTGCAGCCATAAAATATGCAATGGAAAACAATTGACTCATCAAAAGATATAAAAAATTAATTATTAAATTAATAAAATCTTACTCAAGTCAAATTACATCTCACTTAAACAAATTAGTCAAACTCTTTATAATAATTTGTGGCACTTAAATAAATTTGCTAATTATTTGCTCGCCCTCTTGTCAAGCTTTATGTATGTAAATATAAAAAGCGTCTGCAAGTCAAATAGTAGTTCTTGTTCAACTTGTCCATCACAGCGAGTATCTAATCACCTGATGCCACCTGTGTAGCAAATCAAATAGTGCTGCGATAAGATTAATCTCGGTCTCTCTCTCTCTCTCTCTCTCTCTCTGTGTATTACCAGCAGCTTCCTTGATGTTTTGTGTTGTTGTCTTTTAATTACGTATAGCTTAAGTAAATTGAAGTCGAAATGTATTTTAATCTAAATCGAATCGATTGGTATTCGAGCAATAACAAAGAGGAAATCATAATTGAATTAGCAATTTTGTGCAAGAAATTTAAACCTTCAAAATTTGAGCAGACACCAAAAATGCCGCATGCTGTCCTGTAATGTTGCACGTGGTAGTCGAGAAATACACTGCAGACACACACACACACACATGCACAAGCACACACATATATCACTGCAGTCGGCAGCGTCAAGTGCAGCGCAGCGTCGACGGCGACGCAGACGCAGACGTAGCGATAAGATAATACGTGTGATGACAAAAAGCACCCAAAGCGACCCATGACAACGACGACGAGGTAAGCCGAAGTACTGCAACGAGGCAGTGGCGTCGGCGTCGACGTCGGCATCAGCATCGGCATCGGCTTCGGCTTCGCAGTCACCACGGAGTGACTGGCTGTTGCCACTGCTGTTGCTGTCGCCTGGTCGCTTATAAAAGCCGTTGGCTCGGCACGAGCGAACATCACAAAACATTGAAGCGCGTTGCCGAGCAGTCAAGCCCATAGTGGAGGCCACATAGAATTCCACATAAGCAGCCGCAACCACACTCAGAATTCGAATCAGAATCAGAGCTAACCAACGGTAAAGTGAAACAATAACAAACGCTGTCGTCGCAGTTATTTAGTGAGTGTGTGTGTGTGTGTGAGTGATGAGTGTGTGTGGGAATGTAACTTCGTTAGTATTTGTGCTAAGAGTTTCCGTTACAAAAATAATGCCACAATTTCGAAAACGTATTTCAAAAACCGACAAAAGAACAAGAACAAGCCGAAAGTAACGAGCAGCAGTTCCTCAAGAGCCGAGGCAGGACATGGATGGCATGAAAAACATGGCCAACGTAGCCAGAGACCAGTCAAGTAGGCTCTGGTCGTCAAATTTTGTAAGGCACCTGCTGCCCACCTGGCTGTCCTGCCGCCCCGACCAACTTATCGTTGTAAGAGCAGAAAACTTGACAAGTGCAAGAAACGCTGCTTTTGTAATGAATTCATTCAAAGTGTTGGCGGCCAAAGTTTTTTTTTCTCAGAAAGTTTTCAAAACACGACAGAAATAAAAGTGAAAAAAGATGAGGAAGAAGAGAATACAACTGTATATAGACAAGCGCTGCTGTTCAAGGATCCTCGTCCTGCCACATTTTGCGTGGCCAAACATTCTGTGCGCCGCAGGCCTAAACCAGCGCCACGGGCTGGCAATCTTTTTCTCTCTCCCAGAGCCTCTCCTGCTCCTCTCTTCTCTCTCGCTATGTGCTGCTCTGTTATTGTCCACCAAATTAAATGTAAATTAATGCAAATTACACGAAATTACTGCAGGCCACACAATGCAACAACTGCAACAGTAGTAGCAGCTGAATGCAGCTGCTGTGCAGCCCCCAACTGATGGGCTGCATCTAGAGATAAAGAGACTGTCGCTTTGTCTATTATTTTAAATTGGCTGCGCAAATTTGCGGCATCGCAAAAGTAATTAGCGGCCGCAGCAACTGTGCCACAGATAAGTACATAAAATCCACAATCCGAAAGAGCAACAAAAGTGAGACACCGATCAGGTGGAGACTACTCGAATACTAAGTCAATATATATATTATATCAAGAGTTTGGGAATTTATAATGCAATATTTTTACTAAAACTAGGAATTCAAAGCAAATTCTCTATTTATTGTATTTATTTATTTATTTTTTTTAAGTGAGTCTGCTTAGTTCTATAAAAGTATATAGGGCTTATATATATTTCCCTTTATATCTATACACATTTTTAAATATATATATATATATATATATATATATATATATATATATATATATATATATTATATATTATTATTTCTATATTTCCATAACTCAATATATTGATATATAGTGTTTAATACTGGCATACAGTTGCATAGATGTGTATGAATGTTGCTATATTTCTCTACATTTATAAATACATACATATATACATAAATTCTATTGGTGCTTTTGTACCAATATTTGTATCTTTTTTATGTGTCTCAATATTTTATATATATTTTTAGATATATCTCTTTATATATATTTTTTATTTTTTGTTTATAACTTTTAACTAAACCAATTCGGCATCGATTGACAAATTGTTCGCAAGAGTCAAGGTCGATCTCCTAATTTCCCAAATTGCCTATACAAATATGATAAACATTTTCAATGACATTTTCCCTTTAGATTTAATATAGAGTAATTCCAATAAAGGGAACTTAAAAGTAATTTGCAAATTTGAATTGTTTAAAAACTTTGTTTTTCAATGGGCTTAAGACCCTTCAAAGACATTCAAGCAAAAAACGTTAGGTCAAACAAAACTGATAGGAAATCAAATTAATTTATTACAGAATATTTGCCGCCATTAAACATAGAAAATATCCACTTACCGGGTATATAGTAAATTGCAGTGAAGTGCGATTTATTTTCAGTTAACTTACAGTTAAATTACAGCAATGCCTGATAAATGAGCTACACAATTCATTCAAGTTGGTTGTGGCAAACTTCATTTTCTTGACTTAAAGCCGAAGTTGTGAGGGCTCAATTTATATGAACTTGGAAGAAGTTCATTGAGCCATGGCAGCCAAAGCTCAATGCGCGCGATGTGAGTTTTAATTGATTAAATAAACAGTGAAATTAATGTGCAATCTCAGTTTTTAATTGACTTGACAAATACATAGTTGACGCCAGGCTGTAACAAAATGTCGATTAAAAATTTTATGGCCTAATATTCGACCAAATAATTATGGCAAGCATGATAAATGTTAATGGGCTGAGTGCCATAAAAATGACAACAAAAATTGGCACCAGTATTTCCGTTATTGGGAGCTGAAAGCGGGTCTAATTAATGGGCCCCTCGGCCATTGATTGGGTCCAAGCCAAAGCCACAACCGCAGGCAAAGCCATTCTGCGGTGTTTATGCATGCGCGCATGTGTATTGATATTGGTAATTAATGCACAACTTCACAGAGGGTCACCAAGCATAATGAACACATAATAAATACAATTATGTGGGCGTCAGGGCAAAGACAAGAGCCAACGGCAAGGGCACTGGCGTCGGTGGGTGAAAGCGAGCGCCGGAAATGCGCTGAATTGGTATCAGCGACAAAACAAATTAGAGCACAGTGCTTTTTTTCAAATACACATACATATACATACAAAAATATATTTGCATATGTCGCATTGCCGACCGCACCACGTGGCGTATGCGTAATTTGAAAATATTTCGCATAAAAGCGCGAATTCAATTTGTGCGTTAATTTAATTATTAATTTTAGCAGTGCATAAAGTACGCATCGAGCTATTAAAAGGCTTAAAATTTCATTTTCAATTTCCATCTGGAATGCAAATGAAAGCCAATTCCATCGGTGACACATTTGCCTTAATTCCAACTGTTCGAACGGCTTACAGCATTCGCTCGACGTGGCACATGAATAAGCAGAACTGAAGTGAACAAAACAAAAAAAAAAAAGAAAAGAAAAAAAAAAGAAAAGAAAAAAGTGCTGAATGTAAAAGGAGAATAAGTTTATTCGTTTCGTGTTGCAAATTAAAATGAAAACCGTATTAAATTCAATTTAATTCATTTACTGTTTTTTGTCATGCTTTGAGCGAATTGAATCCAATTTTTCTTTTGTATACTCCATTTTTTTTCACACCCTAATCATTTGGTTGAACGTGCACAATTAAAGAGCTCTGACAACCAGGTGTTTGCCAAGTGTATATATACCTGCCTATGTGTGTGCGTAGTATCAATATTTAATAGAGTTATTTGACCACATTTTAAATATAATTTGCCAATTAATCATTTAAGAGTAGATGAAATCCGATTTTAGAAATTATTTTAGAGGATTTAGATGATAACATACGCACAGTAGTTTCTAGATGCAATTTAATACCTCATAATGATTTTAAAACCTTATGTCAAACATAGTCAAACCAATTATGTTTGTCAAGGTTTCTGAGCACAAAAACGGACTTTATTATGTGAAAAAGGTGTTTAATAAATTAATTTTCTGAAGAAAATTAATTTTCTTTAAAAGAACATTTTGATGTCAATCACTAAGGAATTTTATAATTATTTATTATGCAGGCAGCTGAGATTATTCAAGTTAAAAATTTCATAAAAGGGTCCATGTTAATTTCATTATATATTCTCTTATAAATATAAAACACACACTTAAAGTCAATGAGCGTGTGTCATGAATGTAGGATAGTAATTTTATTGTATACTGAATGGATATCAATCTTAAACGGTCTGCACACAGCTTATGTATATTTTTGTGTTTTATAATTAAAGAGAAAAAGAATTATATATAAATATTTATAATACCTTTTCTATTTGTATAATATATACGCATATATATTATGAATATGAGCAAGCAAGAATTTCAACAAGAATTACTTACGAGAAAATAACAATTTAATTTACCTAATAATAATTTAGAATACAGAAATATGAGGTTTTTTATTTGAGAATTGCATTCCTGTAGATTATATAAAAGTATGAATATAAAAAATATCATCAATTTTCCATCAATCTCATCGTAGTTATTGTTTTGCCAGCTGCGCTTATTTGCAGTAGACTAAGAATGTTTTGGCATAAATATTTATGCGGCACTTAAGAATGCTTGCATATTTCTTGAGCTGAACGCTTTTCACAGCAATTTAAATATTGATATTAGTTTTCTTCGTGTAAACAAAGCGCCTTGACAGCTCGGCAATTTGAAATAGTTTTTTTTATTGTTATTGCAGCTTCTGGCGCTGAGATATGAGCCATTTAATTTAATTTCGAAGGTGCATTATTATAAAGGAAAATTGTTTTGCGCAGTCTTCTCTGTTTTTATGGACATTCCAGTTGCAGTTTGGCTCGCTTAGCCCACAGCTCGTCGCTTTTGTCGTCATCAAGCTGCCTAGCTGAATCTCGTCCGCAGCTGCGGTGCTGTCGCTGTCGTTGTCGTTGTCATCATGTTCATTGCATTGCGCTTTCCACTTGACATCCTGGCTGCAATTTCCTTGTTGTGAAATTATGCTTCGCTGTGGCTATGTCTATGGCTTTGCCAATGGCTTTACCTTTGCCTCTGTGCGATGAGTTGATAAATAAAACAGCAGACGGTGCAAGGTGATTCGTTTTCGGTTGCTTGGCCACCGTAAACTAAAGTAAACAGCCAGTGTATGAGGCCCACGGCCACGCCCACACACGGCGATTAATGACATGGGGAAACAAAAGCGAAACAGGCGGTTTAACGCTGCCAATGACCATGGCCGTGTGTGATGAGGTGGCTGAGCCACAGCTCTTATTCGATGTGGCATATATTGCTCTGATTCTGCCTGTGGCCTCGTTGACTGTTTGCTTTTGATTGAAGGTTAAATGAGCCATGGCTCATGGCTCATGGCAGCAGCGGCACACTTGCAGTACAGCGACCCAGTTTCCCCGCCAATCCGCAGAGCTTTTAGCATTCGTATTCGCGTTCGCATTCGTATTTGCATCGCGCGCATCCTTTGTGCATCCTTAGACAGTCTTATTTTATTTCCTTTGGCAGAATTAAACAACTAAACCAAAAAGAGGGACGGGCTGCCGGCAGTGGCAACCCGTTTTGTGCTCTAGCGGATTCTTTCGGTTTTTATGGGACAAGTACGGGCCAAAAGATTTAGCTGGCTGACACGCCCGTTTAAGCGTTGCAGCCCCTAATTGAGTGCTCTCTAAATTTGAAGACATTTTCCACTTGCAGTGCGTTTTATTTGCCGATTTTTTATTGTTCTACTGTTTAACGCTTTCGTTATCCAATTTTCTCTTCTCGTTTGCTTGCAGCTGTCAGTGTGCACGGACACGAAACTTTAAGTCCAACTCAAACCAGAAAAAACTAAAGCTAATAAAAACACAAGATGTCCATCTCCGATTTCCGCAAGAAGAAGCTTCTGTTCCTGTTCAACGTGTTCTTTGGTAAGTTAAAGCAGTTCAAGGCGATAAATTGAAAGACAGAGCTTAGCTTAGACATTCAATTGCGCCGGTATGCACAGTGAACGGGCTAAAGATTATTAGGGGTATTCCATTTACTTTCCAGAGGCCATCTGGCAGTTTGCCAGTCAACGCAAGTTCACAAACTGTGTAAATATCCACAGGCTGGCATGCTGGCTTTCAGTGCTTATTTTAAGTTTGACTCTGAAACTTTCTACTGCTGCAATTCAATGTGCTTGCAGCGCGCAGCGCGTGTACGCAATGAATATGCATTTACATGAGCTTACATTAGGCTTAACACAACAATTTAGCAAGTTGGGCAAATTTTCGCTTGGCGCTGAAAAGTAGGCAACACATTGTGTTGCTCTCGCAGCGCGTGCAACACTCCAGTATACAGACCAAAGGTTGAGTGCTTTTCGATTATGAGTAATTGTCAGGTAGTAAGCAGTAGAGTGTCGCTTTTGTTGGCTTTTTGGAACTCTGCCATGCCTGGCGGCAGCAGCTGCAACTGCCATAAAATGCAAGCACCAAGCGCTTGACACTGAGACTAGAAGTGGCCATTTGCACACCGTTGCAGTGACGCTGACCAATGCAAATGACATGGCCTGGCCCAAATGGCCAGCAGCCAAAGAATGACATGGGCATGGCATGAGCATGGCGGACAAACTGTTCAGGAAATGCGACTTTTTGCCAGCTGCGCTGCGCTGTGCTGCCATGAAAACCGTTTAACTCGCATTAATGTTTATTTCCGCTTTTTTTGTTCTCTCTCTCGCGCGCTCTGCTCCCAAATATCCGAACTGACCAACAACCGGACCAAACATGCAAACAATGCAATTCATGCGGAATGCGCATCGCTGCTGCGCGGGGCCAACAGATGTGAACCAAAGCGGCGAAATCGATGTTAAGGACTTCGAGATGGCCATTGAGGTAAGTGCGAGAGTTAAAATATGCCAAAATAAATGTTGCCCAATTCCAATTGCCACTATCAATGAATATGCAAACCTAAGCATGTGTATCGACCAACAGCTGCATCAATAAAATCCAATAAAAAAGACTAAGCCTATTGAAATTTGAATACTCTAGCAAAAGTCGACTGACTAACTGAGGTGAATATCATTGCGTAGCACAGAGCTCAGAGATCACTTAAATTTCAATTGATCTTGGCATAAATTAAGTATAGATATTATGTGTCATATATGATCTGGGCAACCGCTATACCAACGGAGCTTTAATGCTCTAGAAAACCAATTAGTGGCTATGAGGTCTACATGAGAGACTGAGAGCATAGGCTGCTCTATAATAAATACATTATGCAAAAAATTAAATACATTTTACAAAAATATTTACAGATATTAAGCTCAATTTGGTTCAGGCTCAAAAATATTGTCTTAGCTGCATACATATATATATATATATATATATATATATATATATATATATATATAAATATATATAGAAGATATAATATACTTTCACGCAATCTAAAACGCATAAGAATCAAATATTTTTACATACAAAAACTGTTGCATATACCGAGACTAGTCATATCCGCACTGTGATCTTTTTGACATATGCAGTCAGAAGTCAGCCTACTTCTCTTGCAGCACATGCTCCATTACAATATTAGTATGCCCGCTCGGTGAGGGCGTAGCAGCTGCAACTGCAACAATGTGCAGGCTGGAAAAGTTGGCTTGGCACTTTTCGGCGCTCTGTTTATTTTGCATGGTATTTTCACTGGTTTTGTTTTGTTTATTTGCTTTTTTGGTATTTTGGCAATTCACGTTTATTTATTTTGTGTGTTGTGTTTTTTTTTCTTTTTTTTTTGTGTGTGTTTGTCCAGCTTTTTGTTTATTCAACTCGTAACTGATAACTCAATTTATGCTGACATTTTTTTGGGGCTTTTGCTGTTGTTGTTGTTGTTTTGCAGCGCGTTTGCAAACTGCGCGGCTGGGCAAAGGACACGCCAAAGAACAAGGAGACTTACGATGTCATGATGGAAATTTGGACTGGTCTGCGATCGAAGGCTGACAAGGATAACGATGGCCAGGTGAGCGGGCAGTACGATTGTCTGCAATTGCGCGTTTGAGTGGGTCTAAGTGTGTGTGTGTGTGTGTGTTTGTGTGTGTGTCTGTGGAGACTATAATAAAGAGCAACTGCATGTCAAGTGCTCCGTTTTGGGATTGCAGTTCGCCATTTGAATGGCTTCATTGTCAGTGGCAAAAGTGTTGAAATCCATGGACTGCACTCGATGCCATTGTGACAGCAGTTGACAAGTGGGCCTGGCCACACTCACACTCACACACACACTCACACCCTCACACACACACACACCGATTATGCATGCATGTTTGTATGCAGCAGCAAACATTACAAAGTCGGTCGCATGCTGCACAGTAGCAAGAAGAGAAAAAAAAGTACATAAATTTTCTTTTTATTGGCTCGGAGCGTGGCGGGCTGGGCGTGGCTGGTTGGGTGGCTGTGCGCCAGTAAGCAAATTCCACATCTACAACAATGGACGGAAATTGAATTGTGAATTATTTGAGCAATGCAGCTGCAGTTCCGGGCCACGACTTCAGTTAGTTTTCTAGGCCGCTGCTCATTACAATTGACAAACTTTGCAACCGCCTTGTGCAGCCACAGGAAAGTATCCATTCGCAAGACATAATCAGACTGCGTCTGCACAAATTAAATCATATTTATAAACCAGTCGACGTTCCAAGTGGGGAGGGGCACAAGCAAACTTGCAGCACGAGAAGCACGAGCAGCACCTGAAGGACAGGTGCTTCAAGCGCTGCACAAGAGCCGCTCTTTTGCCATACTTTGATTGTGCCACAGATAGCCGCAAAGTTTTTGGCTTTTAGCCAGAAACTTGACGAAGTTTGCTGCAAATAAGCTCAAGTCAACTGTTTGTGGCCTTTGTGCTGCTTTCGGCTTTGTGCTGCCTAGACTTGGATTTATTGTTGTTGCCGTAACTCATTTTACAACTACAGAGACACAGACACACACGGAATACAAAGCGAATGCTATGACTTAGGCTGGGCAGAGACACGGTCAAGGATGTGCCGCCTTTTTGGCATTTCAATTTGGCAACGCACAACACTTAGCTGCAATAAACATAAAAAATATGCAGTTAGTTCGCAAACGAGGGTGGTTCGCGGCGCAGATGGAAGCGTGGCGTGGGTAGGCCAACCTGGGGCTCGGCCGATTGGCACTGCAATTGATAGCGCTGACCGCACATTGTCTAGTGTTTAGCTTATTTATGGCCACATTAAAACATGGCCGGACCAGAGTCTTTTGACCAAAATTAACGTTTGTTACCGGCCGGCTGGGTCAAGGCGTCTCGGCCTGTTCAATTTTGGTCAAGGCGTCGATTGCTGATGTTGCGGTAATTGCTGTTGTTTCATATGGTTGAAAGCGAGCAGGAAAGAAATGCTCATAAACGGTGGGGCATAATGTGCAGGTCGCATAAATTACAGCTTGTAGGAGCAGCCCTTCGTCTCCCTTCCCGGTGCGACGCTAGCACCCCCCAGTCGACCATTATGATGTTTTATGAGCAGCCGCCACGCCCACCTGCGGCTAGACGCTTTATGTGCTTTTCAGCGTGTTTTGGGGCTTTACGCATAAATCGAAGGCTTTTAACCCACTCCTCTTGGCATCTGCAGGTCAGCGTCGACGAGTGGTGCAACATGTGGGACGCATACGCCAAGGATCCCAGCAGCGTTATGGACTGGCAGAATACGTACATGAACTTTATGTTCGATTTGGAGGATGCCTCGCATGACGGCGGCATCGATGTGACGGAGTTCACGCTGGTGTGCTCCAGCTACGGCCTGGACAAGAAGGAGTGCGAGGAGGCATTCGCCAAGATGGCCAAGGGCCAGACCGATGTGACTCGCGAGCAGTTCGCTGCCTTGTGGAAGGAGTACTTTGCCGCCGAGGACGCTAATGCGCCCGGCAACTTCATCTTTGGCAAGACCTCGTTCTAACTGCTGTTCGGAAATGCCTGATCGATTATGTCTTTATCCCTGATGATGCAACCGACTAGTAAAATATCAAAATTATTCTATAATTTAAAGCTAAATCAACAGGCAGCTTCAAGTTCGATATCAATTTTGACGATTTGTAGACCAGTTAGTAGTTATCAGTTAGCAGTCCATCAGGCTCTGACGCTCTTTATTATTAAATGTTGTTGTGAATTGTAAACTCAACTTTTGCCCAATTCAATGTTCTAAATTCGTAGCTTAATTAGTGAAATGATAAATGTCTAACTATTTATATTTTATATTCTACTAATATATATATATATAGTATACAAGTATAAATATATATATATATATATATCTATCAATGTATATCTATATAAGTATGCATAACTGAATGATATCTCAAAGCTCAATTAGAACAGCATTCGGGTTATCTGTAAACGGAATACTGTGGATGCCTAAATTAAACCAATTAAACTGTCAAATTGTTTCTGTTTGTGTGTGTAGTCGTAGTTTATCGTCCCAATCTCTGGCGTTTAAATATAAATGTAAATGTAAAGTGTTCCAACCAATTACAAACAATAAAAGCTAAACATCTATAACAACGACACGGTACATTTAATTTGTGCTGCAACAGCCATTACTTGTTGCTGTGCCAGTGGGCGACGCCCCCGTTTTAGGTCCTTACGACTGCCGCAGGCTATGGACTGTGATAAGATCAGCAATTGGTTGGCAATTTATGAAAATTATAATTTTCTATGCTGCCGCAAATAACCTTCGGTTGTGCTGCATTCGTCGGGCTTGGCTGCACTGTGCAGCGATTTACTGGTCCAATGGGGCGGGCACGTAATTTATGCAGTTGCTTGCTGTGCTCCTCGACCGCAACGAACACAGGACTCACGAGAGCTTTGTGGTTAAGCACTGGCAACTCCAAAAGGAAGTTGCTGCCTTGTTGAAAATAACGACAAAAGCTCTGCTGACAAAAGTTTGCTTTGCAAAGCTATTCATGAGCTTTGTTCAAAGACTTGCCAGATGTACGTGCATCGTACTCAAACCAGGTGGCAATACTGCGAAGAGCTAAGAAGGTTACACATGAAATAGCCTTTTTCTCTCTGCGCACCAGCCGAAAAGGCTTTTGAAAGGCGCGTTTTCATCTTAATTTGAATTGAAATTTTTGTAAAGCTTTCGAGTGACGACTAGATTTTAAGGCCATTGTTTTTATTTCTGAAAGCTATTCTTTAAATGGATATTAGATATATTGGTATAATATAATTTATATGTAATTCATATCAAATTCTTCCAGCCTTTATTGATTTTTACTTTTAGTATCATAACAAATTAATATCAATAAGCTCAGTTTAAGGTATATTATATATTTTTTTAAATATATAATTTTAAATTATATATTATATTTATATTTATATGTTAATAAGTTGAGAGCTAAAGGCACCTCAAGGGAATCTAGTAAACTTCAAAATATATAGTAGAATAAATTAACAAGTTAATATCTCACTTCATTCAAAGTCAATAAGATGCAACAGAAAGATATAAAATAATAACACAAAGGCCTAAAAGTATGCAATTGAATATTGTGCTCGCACATTTCTTTCGTATTCGCATATTTATTGAGAACCTACTTGCATTGCTGTTCGCCTGCTAAATTAGCTGAATTTTTATAAAAATTTAGTGATTTAGCATGGATAATGACGATCACCGATGATTCACGAGGTGAATGAAAATATCGGTCTGGCCCTCACATACTGCTGTTTGCTTGTTTTACAAATTATATAGCAATGCAAGCAGTAAACAAACGCAGTGAGTCGAGTAAACTCAAGAACTCATGAACTCAAATACTTCCGATGAAATAATTTCTGCTTCTTTTCCTTTTAGCTCATAGTTGATGAATCACGCTGCGAGAGCTTTTTTTATAATACAGAATATAGCTGTGTCATCGTGAATGATATTCCGGAGCTGGTGGGTTACGAAACTTGTATACAAATTGAACTGAGGTATTAGGCGAACAGCAAAATGAGTGGGTTGTCCAAACAGAAAAGTACACAGAGAATACTACAGTAACAGCTGACTTGCAGCATTATCAGCGATCGTGAATTTATGTTGCATACTTTTACGGTCAAATGCAGCTGTTGCTGATAATGGCTTCGTTTGAAGATACCTGGTGGACTCTTTTAATACCAAAGAAAGAATATCACAGTACTAATGCTGCAACTAAACCATTATTAAAAGCAAAGTTGTCCATCTGCAAAACTACTGATCCCAGTCCTAACAATTTATGGGAATGGTAACTTTAGCAGGGAGACTATTGAGATCTTCCAATAAAACACATTTCTGGTTTAAGTTTATTATTATTTATTATTTTATACATTTTATTATTTAAGAAAATAGGTAAGACGAAAAATATAATAGCTATTTTGTATTAAATTTGTATATATAAATATTTAATTATTTATTTTATTAATTTTTCTGGTTCGCTGCTTAGAGTAATAGAAAAAATAGTAGAAATAGCAGTAGTATAATAGAGTAAAATAGTAGTAGATACAATGTTACATTTAAATTGTTATATGTAGGTATATATATATATATATATATATATATATATATATATATATATATATATATATATTGTATGTACGTATGCATGTGGGTTTGCATGTAAGGTGGGACTACAAATAAGTGTAATATTTGTGATTTGTGGTCAGAACCCGAGTTGCGTAAGCAACTTTAGCCGTTCTCAAAGGTTTTGGCACATATGTACGTTAGAATGATATGTTCTATCAGAGCTTTGATCGATTTCTTATTTATTAACAATAACAAATTACTAAAAGTAAAACCAAAGCGCTTAGATTCGTCTGGATATTGCAGAGGCACGTCCACGACCAAAGCTGAGGCGGAGCGAACGCGTTTGCAGCTGAGGCAATTAGTTTTTTGTTTTTGTGTGCTGCAGCGCGTTCAGCTCGTCCTTGAGCCACGTCTGCCAGTTCTCCTGCGAGGGGCGAAACATATATGTATACCAAAAATGGCCAATCTTGTTATCAAAACGAAAAAAAAAAGAAGAAAACAAAGCCAAGCGCATGTTTCAGCCCGAAATACCAGCACCAAGCGAAACCAAGCCAAGCCAGTTACGTTCGATATGTAGGTGTGTTCTATGTGTCTGAGTTTGTGTGTGTAAGTGTGGGTTAGAGTGAGGAGTGTGTATGCTAATAGAATCTACTACAGTTAGCCATTAGGGGTAGCAGCCACTGTGCATCGGTTAGCGCTAATTGCATGTGTCAACAGTGAGCGAAACGGAGCCGAGCTAACTGCGGAAATCGGAAATGCTTAACAAGTCGCTAGTGCGTCTATGACTATCTGTGAGTGCGTATGTGTGTGTGTGTGTGTGAGTGAGTGCGTATATGCGTACGGGTGTGTTTAAGGATCTATTTGCTTTGGCTGTGTTTCAGTATCTGAGTTAGTGTTTGTGTTTGTGTTTCTGTTTGCCCTTTGTCGCTTTTGGGCTTGGCTGTTTCCGTTTTTAGTCATTGTTATGCAAATGTTCCTGATATTCATCATATTCGTTTTCATTATCCTCCGGCTGGTCCTCCTCGTCGTCCTCCTCCTGTTCATAATCGCTGGCATTGCTCTCCGGCTGCGTTACATCCGGCAAATAATCCTTGTGCATGGGCGTTGAGACGATAGGCTCCTGTGTGCCCGTTGGCCGTGGTATTTGCACATATGTTCGTTCGGTGAGTGTGTGTGCGTAAGCGTGAGCGTGTGTTCGTATTAGTGTGCAAAAGCAAAAGTTAGTTAAACGAGTTAGTCAGAAAAAGAAACAACAACAACGACAGAGTGAAATACGCAATTTGAGTGGGGCAGTGGCGCATGCAAAGTTCCACGTTTTAGTTTAGCCAATTAGAAAGTGAAATATTTTCGGTTGTTCAAACGCATGCTAACCTTTGGCGGACGCCAGCCGCAGCCAGGCAACGGCAGTCCGTCCACGCCTAGCGGGCAGGGCGCGTCCAGGCCGGGTACGCCCTGTTCGCCCTTGTCGCCGCGGTCTCCTTTACGTCCGCGCTTACCCGGCGGCCCAGCATCGCCGCGTGAGCCCTGCTCGCCGCGCGGACCCTCCTGACCGGGTATGCCGTCGGTGCCCTTTTGTCGTCGTATAAGTGTACGTGTGTGTGTGTGTGTGTGTATGTGTGTGAGTGTGCGTTTGTTTACGTGATTGTGTGTGTGGGTCAAAAAGGTTGATACGTGTGTAGAAGGTTTTTGCATAGATTGAAGACAGTTTACGACGCCAACAAAGAGAGAGAATTGCATGCAGACAAGATATAAAAAAAAAAAAAAACATAATAAAAAAAGAAGAAACACATATTATTCAAATTAGCAACCACAAAAGGTAGATAAACAAATATGTATATATGTGTGTGTGTGGGTGTATAGATACATAATATAATCACAAAATTGTGTGTGCGTGTCTGTGTGTGTGTGTGTGTGTAGGTTACTGTACTTACCGGTAAGCCTGGATCACCGCGCTCGCCCTTGTGTCCCGTCTCGCCTTGTGCACCCTGTGTGTGAAGACAAAGACAAGTTTAGACAAGGCCAAAAATCTAAGCTGAAAGCTGTTTAATGTACCTTCATGCCATCCAAGCCGGGCGGACCCTAAAAGCGTGACAGCGAATGAGCGCGCGCGAGTGAGAGAGAAAATGGGAGAGGAAAAGCGTTAAAAATTGCATGAGTGAAAATTTTTGGGCTGAGCAACTATTGTTTTGCCAGAGAGAGACAGTACCTCTGAGTTGTATTTACAAATTAGTAAAAGCTTGTTGTATTTTAGTAAAAAACCATCACTTTATTGAAAATGCAGAATTAAGATGAAAATGATATTGATTTCATTAGCCGCTTTACAATTTGTGGCTGCTGCCGTCAAGGCGTTGCCTTGTGCTCGGATTAGCGCGATGCTCGTAATACTCATTATATATTTTATGAACTATGTCGATTGGCAGACATGCACACATTCATATATATATATAGATATATATATATATATACTGCCTATGTATATAGACATTGATACACTCAATTACATACATATTGTGATATATGTGTATACGTTACACACATATATATGCTTTGTTATTTAATTGCAATAATTGGTTTTCATTTTTCATTTTGTTTTTTTGTTTTCATGTTTTTTTTTTTTTTTTAGTACGTAATTAACAAATGTACACTTACAATTACCGTTAGCAGCTTATGAAGTTAATGTTCAAATTGAAATTGAATAATATAAATTTAAAATTTGTAAATTGAAATTTAAATTTTGTTTTAAATTTAATGCTAATGTTTAAGTTAGATTTTAGATGCTCGCATTGCCGTTAGAACAACATATTGCTAGGGACAGACAATTCATTATTCTAGCCTATGGATAGTATAAGTATATTTTTGGTTAGTTAGAAATGGCTTGAGAGGGTTAAAGAGGTCAAAGTCGTAGAGTCATAGAGTAGAGCTTAATAGTGTGAAAATCGGCGTCAAGCAGCTATGTTAGCTAATTGCTCGGTTTTGTTCGTTAAATCTGTTATCGTATCTTAGCGTTAGTTGACAAATATATTTTTATTTTTTATTTTTTTTTTTCATTTTATATACATCTTCAGGTTGGCCAAATTAAAATTGACATGCGAAATTGGTTTTGCGGGCAACTGTTACTTCCTCTTTTTGTTCACTTCACTTAATTGAAAAGAAATTGACATATAAATATTCATTTGACATTGTCCAACACATATTTGGAATCTCTATTCATAAAATGCATATAAATCAGGAAATATTTATTTATTTTTTGCTTATTACTTTTTGATTTTAATTTTTATGCAAATGCAAATGCAGCGCAAGTTTTATCATTGTTCAACATATCATAGATTTTCATTTGTCTTCTTCGTTCTGCTTTTATTTGATTTTATTTTTTTCTTTTTGCAGTGACTGTTGATATCGCATGTTCATATATTATTTATAAAATGTAAATTGTTTTTTATTTTTTTTTCATTTCTTTTTTTATTTATATTTATTATTGACTGGTTTTTTTTTCTGATGTGCATTCTGTGTACTCGTTGAGATTGAAAGGTAGATTTGCATTAATTTATTTGAGATGTTCAATGAAACCAATAGGAGATATGAGATAATTGTTAATGATATTCTCTATGGCAGAGCACGAATCCGAATGCACTATAAACTGCTTTAAATTGGAGTTATTATTCTGGGTTGGGAGATTATTCTGAGGCCGTTTTGTTGATCACCGGCCCAGCCGATGCTATTGCAGATGCTTTACTGTGTCAACACATTTCAAATTTTAGTACATATATATAGTTAGGTATATATATATATATATATATATATATTGAGTAGGTATATTTAAATTTTAGCCTAACTAATTTTAACGCGTTTTGTATTGAAGTCACATTTAACACTGAAAATATGCACAATTGGAAGATAGCTCTTTGTTGTTATCGCATGATATTACAATTATTTATGGGAGTTTCTTTTGCAGATTCGTTATTATTGTGTATAAATTATATGTATACATATATATATTTATATATATATATATATAAACAGTTTCTGTTTGTTTTGTAGACATAAAACACACATATTTAAACACGATATTCTATACGCAAACATTGAGTCGAATTTCAAAGATATTATTTTTTACAGTTTTTACTTATGTTATTTAAAAATTGTATTTGGAATATTTCAATGATTTGCTGCTTTCGTTCTTTTGCTATTTTGTCAAGCACTGAAGCTTTGGCCACCCAATAAATTGAATATACGACAAAGCCTCTGGACGGCACCTAAGATAATGCAACAAAGCGACGGCCGCAGCAGCAGCAGCAGCAACAGTACTCAAAATCAGATCTATCAAGAAAGCTGAATAAGCTCGAATCACGCTGTTGCATCTGACGTATTGCAGTCAGAGTTTATGTTGCTTTTATGTGCCACGGTGCGTATGATTTATGCAACAATTGCTGCTGCCACCTTTGCCACCGCTGCTGCTGCTGTTGCTGCCATTGTTGGCTTTGGCTTTAAATGTTCTCGCAAATGCGAACAGCGCAGCGTCAAATGAAATTCAATTCAAATATTTGCATTGCCCATTTGTTAGCAGGTTGTTTGGCTTTAGTTGTTTGCCGAGTTCTATATTTGCCCCAAACTCGTATATACATATGTTAATTAAACACTCAATTCACGTGGTTAATTCAATTGATATTTGTAAATATGCTTGATCGCGTGCTCCTCTAGAAATAACTATTTTCTCTGTATACATAAATATTTGTATGGCCTGCTGCTTTGTTATGTCTCGTGTTTGATATGAATACTGTTCATATATTAATATTTATTTTAGTTTAATTATTTTGCATGCGATCGGCTCATTGCTTGATGCGGCATGCGGCGGATATTTCATATTTCATATTGGGTTTCACATGTATTTATGTACATGGGCGCTTGGTATGTACATACATATACACAGAGCTACATGACTATATGGATAGACATTCAAACTGAGCGGCTTGTCAGAGCGCTAACATTTTCTATGCATATTTAAATAAACTTTTTTTTTCTCAGATATATATTTTGTTCCTTAGAGTTCAGCGTTTTATCGTTTTGCCTCCTGTGCGTTTGTTGTGTTTGTAAGTGTGTGGGTGAGTGAGTGAGTGTGTGTTGGTGTGTGTGTGTGAGTTTCGCATTTGACTTTAAAGTAGGCGCAATATATTTTGTTATTTGTGTTTAGACTGCACTTTTGAGTAAGTTGTATTAGTAGTCGCCCCACACCTGTTCCAGGTAGATGAAAGAGAGAAAGAGAGACACAAGAACACATAAGTGAATGTTAGAGAATGCTTTAGTCACAGCAACATTTATAAAACAAAATTTACCAAATTAAGATGATCAACGACCAATTTTGTAGCAACATAAAAGCCAAACAATCAATTTTTAGTACGCCAATAAAAAGAGGTTATGACAGAAGGATTCATTGAACTTTCGCTTACCGGTATGCCAGCCTTGCCCGCCGGGCCGGAGGGACCTGATTCACCACGCATGCCCATCGGACCCTAAAAGTGAAACTACGAGCATAAGCAACACTTCCAGGAGAAGTATAGATAAGCAGCTACTTACCGGTAAACCCATGGGTCCTTGATCGCCCTTGTGTCCCTTCTCGCCCTGCGCAGGATATGACAGAGATTAGAGATTGCGTTAAAAATAACGAATCTCATATACTTACAGGATCACCTTTACGTCCGTCCAAGCCGCGATCGCCTTGTGCTCCAGTGTGTCCGGGCGGGCCCATGGGACCAGGAGGACCAGGTGGACCATAAAGCTGTTGTTCAGAAGAAGAAGAGTTAGGTAATCAGTGCCAGCGAGAGAGAGAGAGAGAGTTACTCACATATTCAATTGCTGGCATGTGCGGGGCATCGGACATTCCATCGTCCTGCCTGCGTCGCATTTTGCGGTACTAAAATGGAATCGATTAATGCATATTGCTGAGAGTTATCTAATGTGCGTGACTCACCGAATCGCCGCGGTCTCCCTTGTCGCCCTTGACGCCTGGGTAACCAGGCGGTCCGGGCAAGCCCGGTGGACCCATTAGGCCAGGTGGTCCAATATCGCCACGATCGCCCTTTTCTCCGGGCGGTCCCTGGTAGCCAGGCAGGCCGGGTGGGCCTTCTATGCCTGGCTCACCCGGCAGACCGTCCAGGCCACGTGGACCCAGGGAGCCGGGCTCTCCTGGCTCACCAGCTTCACCCTTGCTGCCATCACGTCCATCGCGACCGTCCTTGCCCGAGGCGCCTGGTGGTCCGGGTGGGCCACGCAACAGTGTGACGGGCGGATCGTCATAGTCGTCCTCCAGCTTGGCGCCGCCGGGTCCAAATAGCTGCTCAAAGCAAAGGCGAATGCAAATGCGTTGGGGAAACAACGGGCAGAAGGAAGAGAGATATGTTGGCAAATTTAGTGAGAAGATTAATTTATGCCACGTGGCACCGCCCGAGGCGTTGCACGCGCTCGTTCCACACACCCGCACACACGCTTCGATGGCGCAACAAAAGCGTCGCGTAATACGCTGGCATGATAAAAAAAAAAAGAAACGAAATAAACTTCGTCTTCTCCCTGGGGGTGGTTGGGTGGTTGGGCCACTCCTGGGTGTTGGTGGTGCGAGCTATTGGTGGCTGCTGTGCCGCAGTGAAAGTCTTTTGTGTGTGCCTCGAAATTGTGTTAAGTGCAAGTCGGAGCCGAGGCGAAACTCGCTTCACAGCCGCAAACTTAGACAATGCTAGCATAGAAAAACCTTTAAAATCTGCGAGGGGGAGTGGGTGTGGGTGTGGGTGTGGGGCGTGGCCTGGTAGTGCGAGTCGAAAATAAAGTCAAGCAGCGACGTGCTTCAAGTGCGAGTTTAAGAGTGTGTGTGTGTGCGATTGTGTGTGTGTGTGTGCGTGTGGCTTGTGTGTTTTGTGCATTGCTCTTTGGCTCTTGCTAGGTTGAGTGCCATTGTGTGGGTGTGTGCTTGTGTGAGTGTGTGTCTTCATGGGTAGTTCCAAAGTGAAAGATAATGAATTGGTTTTTGGGCGCTTCTCAAGAATTTCGAACATTCACATTTTCAAGAAGCTATTGACGCAACCAAAAAAGCCGCGTGTGCATCTAAGTTACCACAGAAGCTGCCCACAATCACCCACCCACCCACGCACACACACGCACACACACGCACACACACACACACACACTCATTTAGGTTCCACTTGCAGCGGCTCAAAGTACTTTTACGTTAAGACAATCGAATTGAAGCTGCAGCACGCCCCGCGGCAGCTACAAAGTCTATTACGCAAATGTTAGGGCCCATAAAAAAAGAACAGCAAAATCACACACAGCCAGAGAAAATGGGAAATGGAAAACGTTTACATACGTTGCTCACATGTAAGTGCAGAGCCTTAGAGTAAAGCATTCAATAGCAATTGAGAGTTTGCAGAAAATTGAGCAACATTGTTGCTTAAAGCACAAAGAAATACATTCAATTCTCGGTCTCTCTCTCTCTCTCTCGCTCCCTCTTTTTGAAAAAATATATATATATATATATATATATATATATATATATATATTACAAAGTATTCAATGCCTTAGCTAAGATAATCTCCTTCAATATTACTTGGTCTGGCGCATGTAAAATAATTAAGTTTTATTACAATTTTTTTTTCTTCTGTTTTTGCATTTTGCTCAATGCTTTTTGTTGCCTGAGGAAGTGCCATACTTATAGATATTAAAAGGCAACAACAGCAACAATAAGATTGTATAACAATGCAAAACGCTTAACACACACACACACACTCACACACACATGAGGCATATGCTTAAGTGATGCTACGAAATGGCGGCCGTTTGCTCGCTTAAATGCACAAAAACAAATGAAATGGCGAAGAGTAAAAAAAAAAAGGGAGACAACAGCAGCAACAACTCTGAGAACTAAAACGTAAGTTGGTCTCTAGCAGGAGCCGGTTGTCGAGCAGGAGCAACGACCATGACGCCGTCGTGGCTTACCGCAAATGCAGTTGCCAGCGCACGAGTAACTTTTGCCCCTTTATGCATACTCATATAATGCGCAGCTCATCTGCATCGCATACGTGTGTGTGAGTGTGCGCGCACGTGTGTGTGTGTGTGTGTGTTTGTCGACGCCCAGCTGGCACTTTGTTGCAAGTTTTACAGTTCTACACAATGTTGCCAAAGACTCTGGGGTACGAAGCGGCTTTCTGCTTTTGGGCTCCACTGAGCTTCCGCTTCCGCCTGCCGCTGCGCGACGCGCTGTTGGGCTTTCAGTGATTAGTCGTCCATTTGCTTGGCAATTAAAGCGCTTGAAATTAAGGCGCGCGCTTAACTTATGCCCTGCGTGCGGCATCGGCGATAATGAAGGCTCATTCAGCTGGCTTCAGGCCAGCACAATTGCCATCAGTTTGCCCATCAGGCAGCCAGCCAGTCAGTCAGTGAGTCGATAAACAAATGCCAGCGACAAATCAACGCCAGCAATAAAAAAGAGAGACAGCAAAAATGTATGGGCCGAGGGTTTAAAGGCTTTAAGGAGCCGCCGGCAAAGGCAGTTGCGATAAATAACATAAATAAAAGATACGAAGCCAAGTGAATTTGGGCAAATGTTTGTTAGCCATTCGCAAGGACGATTCTGATGGCGCAGCTGCCTAACTACGATAAAAACTTCTTGTCTGCTTTTTCGGCAGCCTCTTTCACACAGTCGATATCTCTATGGATGTGTGTGTGTGTGTGTGTATGAGTGTGAGTGTGAGTGTGTGTGTGTCTGTTTGCTTGTATGTGAAATCCATTAGAATGTATCAATATTTGTGCGAGCGCCTCGAGTTGATTTTAATTTCCAACGTATTCAGCAAACATATACCCACACACACACACACACATAGGCATCCACCCACACACACACACACACACACACAGACATCAATTTAATGCGTTCTCATGCTGTGAGGCATTTCTTTAAATTATTCGCAAATTTGTTTTTTATTTGTACAAACGCTTTTCAATTTCAACTTTCAGACGAGTGGCAAAAGTTTTCCGCTGCATACTTTCAGGCGCCGCTGATAAGGATATACACGAGAATTTGTTGTAATTGCAAAGTAATTGCCCGGCCATCGCTCGGACGCCGGTCAAGTGCGGCATACGGATGGATATTGGAGTGTTTTCCCAACGTAAATTTCATTGAAATGGCGTAGTCAAAGGCGGACAAATGGCCGCACGTAAACGCGTTAAATTGAAAATCATTTCGACCTTTGCCTGCGACACTGACTGCCGCAGCGAGGCGTGGGCAACGCCCACGTTCGTGCTCAAGTACAGCCATATGCCGACAGGCAGCGCGCTGTCCATGCCATCTGTCAGTTTCTGCTGTGTCTGTTTGTGTGTGTGCGTGCGCGCATATTTTTGCAATTTCTTTCATTTTTTTTTTCTCTTTTTTTATGGCTGTTTCCCTTAGAAATTTCATACTTTTTACAGCCACGGCAACCGCAGCAGCAACAACAGCTGAACAGCTGAACACCGCCCGAGGTGAAAGTTTTGTAGCTCGTTTCCGGCTCACACACAGAACAGCTCCTGCCGCACGATGCGTCCGGAGTTGGCCCAGCCATGTAATACGTTCCACATCTTTCGCTCCTCACAAAACTTTACAAGAATCACACAAAGTCGGGGAAGTTCCTGGCAAGTGCGCGGCCACATTAAATGCGTAATATGTTCCGCCTCGCATCGACAATGGACCCGAAAGCAAAATTTCATTTGCAATATTTCACTTGAAAGCTTAAACAGCTGCAAATCTCAACTACAGACTTCACAGTGTTTTGATATCATGGATAATAACTACGAATTTAAATATATTGCGTGGAATTCATTTGAAAGCTGTGAATAATTTGAATTCGCAAAAGAAAAACATTTACTCAACTCAAAGTTTGCAAGGAAAAAACTGACATAAAAACTTTCTTGCTTACTGAAGCTCTTAAAATTGGAAGAAGATTTAACAAATATATAAAATATATATTATTCAAAAAAAAAAAAAGGTAAATATATATTCATATCAAGTTAAGTCTTTCATCAAAAAATTTTTTGAGCTCATGAAAACAACTTGAGACTGAATTGATGTAACTCTCAGACCTAAAGCAGTAAATAAATATATAGACTGAATATACATATGTATAGCTACAATATATATATTTCAATTCATATACAAATCCGCTATTTTAGCTTAATTTTTGTTCACTTTTTGACAAGTGCCGCCCATTGTATTATGCAGTCAGGCGCAAGGAAAAAGTCAAGACGCAATGTAAAAATTTCGCGTGATTTCATTTTGCCGCTAACATTGTTGCCGACAATCGTGTTGTTGTTGTTGTTTTGGTATTGTAATATGCCGGAAATTTGGCAGTATTTAGGGAAATCGTTGCTAAAGATTTCGCCATTCGCAGCCGCAATCATTCGACAGCTGCGTGGGTGTGTGTGCGGCGGAATAGCGTAACATTATGCCAGTTTACTGGCTGCAGGCCCCCATGGAAAACAGCCCCACATCGATGCGTGCCTATAAATTTCCAGGACTTTTCTGTGTGTGGGTGTGAGTGTGGGTGTGGGTATGGGCGGAGCCTTTCATTTGGTGTCGCTAACTTGAGATTTTTATTTTGCCAGCATACGTAACATTGCGTGCGCCTGGATTTCTTTATTCAATCGTTTTTGTTGCTCCCACAGCGCCCTCATCATCAGTAGCCATAAAATAAAAGTTACGCACACCCCAGGGGCAACATTACATGTCACACACACACACACACACACACAGCTGTAGTCACACGCACACACGCTGTGGCATGCCATGCTTGACCGACTTTGTTGGGCTTCATATTCAATATGGCAAGACATATGAGCACTGACCACAAATAATTGCCGTAGTGGCAAAATGGAAAATTGCGCAAATAGAAAAGAAAGGCAAAAGTTTGGAAATTTGCATGCTGCGCAGTTTTCAATGAACAATGACGTCACACGCTCGATAAGCAACATAGCAGTTGACACAGCATTGCGGGGGCTTATCAAATCGAGCTATAAACCCACACCCAAATCCGTACCCAACTCAGCTCAAGTCGAGCAGAAGCAATGAAAATTCAGTCTGATCTTCTGCTGGGCTAGGCTGGGCTGGGCTGGGCTGTTTGAAAGTGCTAAGCTTATTGCGTCGTTTAGCCAACACCCGAAACGAATTGCCGGCGAAAAGACGCCAACGAATGTGAACCCTTTGAGTGGCAGACATGACGATATAACAACAAAAATTCACACAAAGACACGCACAGTCGTTTAGATTTTTCACGTAAGCAACTTTAAGGCTTTGATTTGTGAGTTAAAGTGTGCGTGTGCGTGTGCGTGTGTGTGTGTGTGCGTGCGTCTGTGTGTGTGTGTGTGCGTGGCAAAGTGCCGCCTTCGAGTCGTCAGCGGTGTGCCACATGCGAGCGCCCTAGCTTCTGGCCAGCAGCTGGGGGCAAAAGGACACGGCTCATGTTACCACCAGGCAACTGAGCCCAGAGGTTGGGCGACAAGTTTCTCTTTTCTCATGTCACTTCTGGTTTCTGTTTTTGTTTTTGCGTCAACGGCAATTTTTATGACTCTATTTACCGAGGGCACACGCCACGCACACAAGAAACTTGCCCAATGCTGCTGATAAGAAACGCCAGCTAGAAGCCAGAAAATTTATGCAGATTTTCAGACTCTAAAGACAACACACACGCTGATGTGACATAGGCATGGGCATGGGCATGGCTGAAGCGACGATTCTAAAATATATTAACATAAATTTGACATAAATGCTTCAAGAACAGTTTTTGGCGCAGCCAGCGCTTAAGGCAAAAGTTGACTAGGCGACGCCGTTCTAGAATATGTATGTGTGAGCATGTGTTTGTGTGTGTGTGTGTGTGTGAAATATTGTTTCAACTTTATTAAAAAAATGGCAACGCAAATCTAAAACAGCTAAAGCCAAAGCGACAACATTTCGCATAATAAATGGCACAGCTCTCGGCATTCATCGCCCGTCGCCCGTCGCCCGTCGCCCATCGCTACAGTTGGACAGTCATTGGATATTCATTATACGCCCCGTTGCCACTGTAGCGCGCAACAGCGAAACTCGTCAAAAGTTTGAAATTAATTTAAATTTTTAATATGTTGCCTGATCGTAAATTGTATATTAGATTTGCCAGCGCTCAAATATGCAAACGCAATATTTGCGTGCGACAAATGAAAGCTGAATTTATTGTGAAGAGTCCATTTGGCATTGCCTAGGCATATGGCCTATTGCCTGTGGCAATGCAGCAAATTGATTGGCCAGCTTTGAGGTGCTGAATTGCCGAAATTTTACTCTTCAGAATTAACAATTCAACAATTCGCCTCAAGAGTCAAATATGAAAAGAGAACAGAAGAGATTTTCTATTGAAACTTCACGTTTCTATTATAACAATATCTTAACATCTTTCATCTGTATCTGTTGAGCTATAAAAAGAAATCTTATTATTGTATGAGCATTTTTTCCATTGCTCAGACTACGCCACACTATTCACATCTGCATGATTCTGTCAGATTGGAAGACTACATCACTTAAAGCAATTATATCATAGAGAAACCCATAAAAATATAATTTATTCCCATAAATAATAAGCACTTATATTAGCTAGTCTAGAATATATAGAAAATACTAAACGAAATTCTTGTTAAATTTCTTGAATCTTTGTCTCGTTTGTTTGGCATTTCATTTGAATTTACACATCAATAACTCATCCACGGATCTAAAATGAGTTTTCATACATGTCAACTGGCAGCGCTGTCGCAATGCTCAGGTTTGTATGGAGCATAATTCCATCATATCGCAGCTCATTTAGACCCCTCCCTCCCTCTCCCTACCATCAACGGGCAACACGAGCAGAATTTCATATGTTAAACCAACGCTGTCAACGAGCGCTCCCTTTGCCTGCCCTCCCCCTCCAGCAAATGACGCAACATTCTCATGTGAACATTTTATTCTGACGAGGCGACGAAAATAACATGTCAAATTTATAATGCCTACAATTGCGTTTTTATGGCCGTAGCCGAAGCGAGACAGCGGCAAGAAAAAAGGCAATAATATAGCCGTAGCAGACGTAGCCCCTGGCATACCGAAGACTCAATACTCTTTGGCTGAATGGAAATTCTGATAGCTTTCTCCTAGCTAAGCTCGAGTGGAATCTGATTAATAAATAACCATGTGAGATTCGTCAGTGCCTATAGCCATGACAGCATTAAGATGCCCTCGCTGCTGGTGTATAAATATGACGCGAGTCGAAGTCGTTGCCATTATTCGGCTATAGACATCGTGCCAGATGCAAAAACACAGCGGGGCTGCGGCTTTATAGCGCTAGACGGATAAATGTTTTCCAAAACAGCACACAAACAATTTGAACACTTTTTACGACTTGCTGAACTAATTACAAGAGTTTTAATGCAAGCAACGCGCCAAAATTTAAGAAGCAAAAAAAAAAGTACGGAAAAAAAAACGTTTACACAATTTTCCTATTTGCTGCTAAGTGAATGTGTTAAAGCCAAAATGTGGCACACAAGGCGCATCATTTCTCAGCGTTTCGCATCATCATCAGAGACATTCCCATTCACATTTTGATTCCTGGGTTACGGCTTGTAGGTTTTCCTAGGAAAATCAAAGCCGCTGATAGTCGAATTGAAAAATCGACGCCCCGCCTAGTCGTAGCTGCCGGCAGCCGTCACGTTTCGCCAGAGCCAAAATCAGAGTCTGAGCTGGAGCCGGGACCGAGACCGAGACCGGGACCAGCCCAGCCTTCATCGAAGATGATGGCAATTGTTGCAAATAATTTTTTATGCTTAACATTGCCTCGGTGTGCCACGGCTTGGGCTGGCAATCTGTGCGGCAACGGGGCGTCACGCGGAAGGGGCCAAACTTTTGTTTGTTGCCAAAAGTTTTGTTTGTTTGCCCAAGGCAGCCAGGGAGCTGCGACTGCCTGCCGTTTCTCATGACTTTCATTTGTTTTGACATCACGTTGCTGCAACATAGGCGCGGGTGGCAGCAACGGTGCGGGCCACAGCAGTGGCATAGAGCAGAGCGATATAATCGGCACATTCGAGCACCCTGGCACGAGTGCGCATAGCATTGAAAATATTGTGGCAGGAGGCGCGGCATGCATTAAACGCAACTGAAGCAAACAACGAGGTGAGCTCAGAAAGTAGTGCGAGCAAACAATGAAGGTAACAATTAACTGGGGTATATATATGAAGGTAAAAATTAACTGGGAAATATACAGAAAGAAGTGGAAAATGTCTAGAAGAATATGAAATGTGTGTGACAGAATTACTAATTCAATTAACTTAATTTGGTTTAAATAACCAAACAATTTCTTAGAACTTAGATGCTGATCATTCTGTTAAACAACTAGAATGTTTCAAGTGGCGTAATGTATCTCAGTTCATATACTTTTATTAATGATGAAAAATATAATATTTTGTATCTTTTTACTCAATTCAGTTGCGGAAACTTTTTTAACAACTCTCGATTAATCCAAGGAATATCGACACAGAAGTCATAAAAGCCAAGCTGCACGTTGTTGCCAGTTGCCACTGCCAGTGCCACTTGATGTTGTTTTTGCTGTTTGCTGCTGCTGGTTCCTATTGGAACTCAGTTTGAGTTTCACTTTGCCGTTGTTTTGTTATTACGCGTTATTACAACAACAACAATAACAGTAAAAGCAACATCAATGGCCATGCCAATGACTGGGCCAACAGCAGTTGGCCAAAGGCGTGTTATATGAATTTGCCTTTCTGTGTGTGTGTGTGTGTGTGTGCGTGTGTATTAGTGTGTGTGTGTGTGTGTTGCACAATAATCAGACTGTTTTTAGGAAAATTGGCAAAAACGCGCTATATTTGTGGAGCGGTTAACGTGGAAGCAGCTAATGCTATCGTAGCCCCAGCAGGTCTTCGTTTGCCAGCGGCGCTTATGCATTTTTCATAACGTACACAAGCACGTGCTAGATACATATTCATACCACCCTCGCTGCCTCCATTTCCTCCCTCCCCTCTCTCTCTCTCTCACTCTCTCTCTCTCACTCACTCACTCACTCACTCTCTCACTGGCACTCTATCCAACTCCCTGTTATCCGTCGTGTGTATTTATATAGCCGCAATGTTTTGCAAAATATGAGAATCCGTTGATGCTCTCCATGCATCCATCAGCACGTCACGGGGCGGCAACAGCTGCCGACTGACTCACCAAGTGCCAATAAAAATGTTAAGTATCTTTGCACTGTTGACATTCCAGAGGAGGCGCACAAAGCGCTCGGCACAAATGCCTAGATAAATGCGCCAGATACCCTCCGAGGCGCATAAATTAACCAGCAGACTTAAGCGCCAAGGCATTTTTGACAATTTCGATGAGGCGTCAAAGTGCGTCGACATAGTTTCGTGCGCTGCGAGCCAGGCACCGAGAAATTCTCATAGGCGCAAACGCCTATTTAGCGTGCGTATCTGACAGACAGACAGATACTTTGAGTCTTAATCAAAGGCATTTCATCGAGGTGGCCCCAGTCTGTAACTGTAATGAGTTTTAGTTGGGCAGTTGGTCGGGGGCAACGACATGCTCATATCAAGGAGTCAAGGACACATACGCACATCGCTCATAAATAGATATAGCAGTATATGTATTTAGCTATGTACATATTAAGCATGCAAGGTGCTGCGCCAGGCCGCTGCGTGCCCGGCCATGCCAAAAGGATGCGCCCTAAATATATATATATATATATTTAATTAGCATATATATACAGGTTGCGTAACTCTCCGAAGTGTTTACAAAATATTTACAGATTAATTCAACGAGTATGTAAATGAACGAAGCGTTACGCTTCCACGCATTTTTACAGAGACTTACACTTCAATTTACATTTTCGTACATTTTCTTCATTATCATTTTCTATTATTATTTTCGTTTTCTCCTTTATTTATTTTTTTTTTGCGCTCGCACTTAATTTGCAGTCGACGCTGTTTTCTAATTAAAATTGACTGCAAAGCGAGTTTTCGCATTGGTTATTCGGTTTGCTGTAACACTCACCCGCTTGCCCCGCTTGCCGCGTGGTCCTTTCTCGCCCGGCGGTCCGGCCGGTCCGATGGGTCCCACCTCGCCGGGTTCACCTCTCTCTCCGGGCGGTCCTGTAAATGTTAATATTTGGCATATAAAGCGAATGATTTCAATAGCACAAACAAAACACAGCTCAAGTAGCATAAATATACACATACACTGAGAGAAATAGTCGATGTATTTGTTCAAAAAAGAATCAGGGTTTTTTATGATACGAAAACAAGTTTTGAAATCCTAAGACCTTATGAAATGAAAATAAAGCTTTTAATATTTATAAAATATAATATATATATTAGATATATATATATATATAATAAAAATATTAGAAAAAAAATTTATTGTTTAATATTTAGTAAAATTATTTTTCGAACTATCAAAAGCACTTGTATATATATTAACAAAATATATTCAAAATTTTCTTAAATTATTTTTCTAACTTTTATTTGTATATAATAAATTTTGCCAAAAAGGAAAAAAAAAACGAATATATTATTATATAGTCTTGTTTACCCGATGTCTTTGCTATTCGATTTTCTTACACTTCTTCTCATCATTTACATATGATATGCTTCAACATGCATAATTAAACTTAATCTATGCTAACATTTTTTTTAGTGTACAACATTATTGACGCTGACACGCGTCGCGACAAGTGTGGTGCAAATAGAAGGCGGGGCTGTGGCGCAGCTTTGTAATTACACCCGTTATTATCATCGCTCGATGGACTGTCACCGTTCATCTGTCAGTCAACAAGCGTTTGATGGCTGTTCGGTCAGCAATTTGTTCAACTGCTGTTGCTGTTGCTGTTGCTGCTGGCTACGATAAGCTACTATTGCTGCTGCTCGTGATGGCTCTCAGTTGCGGTTGAATATGCAAATTGTTTATTTGCTAAAAAATAAAATGCCCAAAAGCCAACAGTGGCACGTCGGCCAGCAGCTCGCTGTATATTAATGAAGCGTGTGGCTTTCGAGCAACTTGACCCATTTGCTACCGCACAGAGATAACTCTGCTCTCATTTATGCAGCAATTGCAGTTTTCTGTCAAAGATGCCACATGACAAATAATCAATAGGCATTTAGCAAGTGAAATTCTCGACAGCTTGGCATAGTTATTCAATTAGTGTTTTGCAAGAGTGAAACAGCTCTGAAATCCACTCAGCTCCACTGGGCAAGGCAACAACGTCACAACCTGTTTAGTTAAAATAATGAGAAATTGTTTTTGCTTTTTCTCCTTTTTTTTTTTTTTTGTTTTTGTTGGCTAAACTCATTAAATGCGACCATTTATACAGCCCACACAGACACAGACACGCGGCTAAATAGATGTAGTACAAACACATAAGCACATGATATATTCAAGCTCACACACACACACACACATGGTATGCATGCATACAGAATTCATATCATAGATAAATCCAATTGTGTGGCTTGTCAAAAGCTGTCTCTGTGTGTGTTTGTGTATGAAGAGATATAGAAAATTTATTAAGTTCGTAAAATTGCTTTTAGGGCGGGATTTGGGTCGTTGAGTTGCCAGGACTCTCGCCTCCTGGTCAGTGCGCATTAATTTGCCTGCCTACAGTCTGGTGGCCGGCATTTGGTTTATGGCTGCTCTGCCTTTGTCGTCTGTTGTTTATTTAGAATGTATATTTTGCTGGTCCTCTTTGTTTTGGACTCGGTCTCGGACTCCAGCTCCAACTCGAGCTCGGACTCGGTAAGTATTTATGGCGGCATAATTTAACGTTAAGCATTTTAGGCGACAATTTCAGCCATAATCAAAACTATTGCCAACTGCCCTGACGACAGCTCGGACCAGCTCCGCGGGGCCTGAAGTGGATTTATAGAGTCCAGGATATTGGATTGTGTTGGTCTGGCTTGAATTTCCCATTTCATTTGGCATTTTTCTCTGTTAGTCCCTTGGTGGCTTTTTCAGCAAAAAGGCAATGCAGATGAAGTGCAAATGATAAGTTTTAATTTCACAGACAAAGCCGGGCAGCGCTCGGCCGAGCAGAACGGCCCGGATGAAATGCAATCAAAATATAAACTCAAATGAAATTCAAATAAATCAGCAAATAAATTGAAATTTTTGATATTACATTTGGGACTGGAGCAGCTGTTGCTGCTGCTGCTGCTGCCAGCATTTCCTGCTCTCATCTGGAGACGCAAAATACAAATGACACATTAAATTGTCGCAACGTCTCTCAGGTCCAGCTCAGCTCAGGGCCTGCCCACACATAAAGCACAAGTCAGCTTAACTAATTACGACAACGATAAGATAAGCAGTCAACAGGGAAAATCAGAGAATCACAGACAGACGTGGCGACCAGCTGAAAGAATTCCAAATACAAATGACATTCAATTTATTCAAATCAAGCCCAAATGACTGAAGCCAGCGCCAGAGACAGAAGCACAGTCAGAGCAAGAACCGGAGCCGGAGCCCGAGCCCGAGCCCGAGCCCGACCCTGACATGTCCCATGAGCTGGCGACTCGATTCTGACGCTGATTTCGTTAAATAAATTGCAATTTCATGTCCATCAACGCACAGCCCAGCGCACTCATAGAACTCTCCCTGGCCTGGGAGGTGGGAGGCCATGCACAAGGGTCTGCTATTGCTATTGCTTTAAGCGCTGGCTGTTTGTCGGCAACTGCGGCTATCGCAGCAGCAGATCTTGTTTTAAACTAGCTACAAATCCCGAAAAACAATGCGCGCAACATTAACGCAACTGCAGCGAACAACTGTGACAACATCAGCAACAACAACAACATCGTGTTAGATGCTCTGATAAGGCAAGTGGGAGGCTGCGCGCTGCGGGTCGTGGCAAGCGCTTAATCGATAGCAAATACTTGTTAGGGGTACTCTAAAGATATAAACTTTAATCCTTGCTTCATTAGATAAGAACATGAGAAATTGAAGCTGCCAAGGCTCAGGCAATGGGCAGTCATTATAGAACAGAGTAGCTTAACTTAGTAAGCATAAGACTGACTATAAAGCAGAGACTAAGAATAAGACTTAAACTAAAGTAAGAGTAATAGTAATACTAAGACTAACACTCAGGCAAAGACTAAGACTAAGAGTAAGAGTTAGAGTAAAAGTAAGAGTAAGATTAAGACTAAGACTAAGACTAAGACTAAGACTAAGACTAAGACTAAGACTAAGACTAAGACTAAGACTAAGACTAAGACTAAGACTAAGACTTGGACTAAGACTATGCTTTTGCCAGAGTTCAATAACTGCAAAGACCGAGAGCAGCCTCTGACTCCTGATTGTCATACTGACTGTCGACTATGTTCTTAGAGGATTGCTGAAGATATTCCATCAGATATTATTGCCTTGTATAATGAGGTCTTAGCCAACAACAAGTATCTATATTTAAGTATCTATATCTAATCATTTAAGTATCTATATCTGTAGCACACTCTAGGCTGCAATAACAATATGTTTGAGTACGGGAAACTGGGTCGTAAATCTGTTTGAGAAACCCTTCAGATTCTATGACTTGTTCAACAATACGAATATTTAGAGAGACGCAATGGATCCGCTGCTATGCGCAAGCTCTATTGGGCTTTTAAAGGATTACCGAAGTTGGGTTTTTATTGGGCCCAACAAAATAGGAATTTATTCTCTTTATAGCTACACACTTAGCTGACATTTACGACTCATCTCTTATGTGTGTGTAAATTTGTCTGTGCCTTGGCAGTCTAATGCCTGACTGTTGTTTATTTATTACGCACACTGAAGACCCCTAATAAAACAATTGGTCAGAGAGCAAGCGAGTCGGGGCAAAGGTAATTACACGAACTCTTGCAGCATGCTGTATGCTGCATGCTGCATGCTGCATGCTACACGATGCGCTGCAATGCGATGCGTCCGGTGAACGTGGAACGTGGAACGAGTAGCGATGCTAATGAGCCGCTAAAAGCAACATAAATGACATAAAGTTGCGTTTTTACGACTGCGGTAAGTGTTTCAAGCTGTCCGGGTCTACAAATTTTTATGACAAACGCCGGATTCGAATTCGAATTTGGATTTAGATTCCCGAGCGTTTCAACTATTTGAGCAGCCCGCTTGGGCTATTTTCGTTTATTAAAATCGCATAAAGTGCAGAAATATGTTAGGCCAGCTCGTAAAAGCCGACACCAAATGGAAATCCTACCATTGTGGACGCATGGGCGTGTGGGCGAGTGGGCGTGTGCCTGGCGGGGGCTGGACAACGGGCGGAGCGCGTGGGCGTCTGCTCTCGACGAATTGTGGGGCATTTAATTGACGTCGACGTCAAAACTTTGCGGCATGTGGCAGCACACAAAACACAAAGGTCGTAAATGTTATCGCAAAATACGGCAGGCAAACAAATTTCCAAATGTGGATGAAAAACAACCAGAAAAAAAGTAAATAACAAGACTAAAAAGAAAACTAAATGTGTATGAGAGAATATTTCAAAAATGTGTGCGGCTATAAAAGCAGCAACGAACGGAAATGCATGCAGCGCATGTGAAGCTGTGCATTTTGGTATTTGATTTACATTTTAACGAGCTGCTTTTCACACCAAAGGCCAGAAAATCAAAATCAAAAATGCGCTCTAATGGGACAGCGCTAGTGAATGACTCAATTAGGCCCAGGGCCAAGGGGCCGAACACATCACACACCACACACATTATTCCCATAGACGGGCGGGCAATAAATTAAACAGCCCGCAGATGAGCAGCCAATGGCAGCAGCCGCGTGGCAACACTTGAAAAACCCATCGAATCGATCGATTCCCAAACATCAATAAGCTGCGGTTAACGTAGTTTACGACTAGACTCTCCATGTCTGCATATGTGTATATCTGTAACTCTGAGAGTTAAGTGGCTTTCGAGCTGAGCAGCTGCCTCTGGAGATTCGTTTTTTTTTTTTTTTTCGGCACTTACCAGGTGGTCCAGGCGGTCCCGGCGGACCCTCGATGATGCCCGTTGGGAACTCGTCACCCTTGATGGTTGTGGTGAGTCCGCGATCACCGCGATCGCCTTTGTCACCCTGCAAACGAGACGAGAAGCAAACGTATCAATGAGTCATAGGGCTGCAATCGTATTGATATCTGTCTGCTGGAAAATTAAGTGGAAATGGCAAAAGGAAAAAGGTGAAACACGCACACGCACACATGAAAGGCAGTGAGAAGGGGAGTGGGTCGCTTAATACATAAATAAACGATAAATAATGTGGAAAACCGAGAAAAAGACAATGGGAAAGTCGGAAAAACAAAGCCAGACAGCACACACACAAACACACACACACACAAACACACACATTCACACAGAAACACACCCACGCAGATACGTGAGGACGACTCATTCGTAGTCACTTAAAACGTCACAATGTTTATCCAACAGATACAAATAGTGCATTAATCCTTGTGACGTCTTTGTTTTACTTATGAATCGTTCCCAATCCTTATCTCTTTGCCGTCCTCTGCTTCTCTCTCTCTTTTGGCCTCTCTGCGTGCAACATAAAACTTTTGTTGTGTGTGAATCACTCACCTTTGTGCCAGGTGCGCCGGGCACACCGGGCGGTCCAATCGGACCAGCCTGTCCGGCCTCGCCTTGCAGTCCCTGCGGTCCAGTTTCGCCTGGTGGTCCACGCTCGCCCGGCACGCCTGCATTGCCCGGTTCGCCCGGGGGTCCCGGCGGGCCAGGCTCGCCCGGCTCACCCTAGTTGATTGAAAAATATGTTTATTAGTTTATCCAAGAATCGTAAGAAGTTCCGCTTAAATGGAGAGTCACGTGCATCAAACAAAGATAAGGAGGCATGCATTAGAGTGTAAGGATAATAGCCAAGGACCTCAGAACTTACCTTCAGCTGTATGACCGTTGAAGCGGATACGTTAACGCCCGCTTCTTGCAAGTCCTTACAACATAAACCAACCACACACAATTAAACGCAAAATATTAAAAGTAAAAAAATAAATGTTAATGAAAATATTAAATAAAAAAAATCCATTAGCTTTAGCTGCTGCAAAGCAAAATTTAGCTAATTAAATCAAAATATTTTTAGCTTCAAATTAAATAGCAAAAAGTGTGAAAAAAAATACCAAAAATTTGTTTTTTTTGTCTGTAAATAAAATTAAACAAAAACCAAGTTAATAGGGATAAAAAAAAAGTAAATTAACTCTGTTCCTTGACTCAGCTTGAAATGTCCATAAATATTGCATTTAAATCAAGAATATTTATATTAAATATAATAAATAAAATATCAATTATATTTGAAATCAATAGTCACAAGCCCAGAGCGTGGCTGGGTGGAGTGATATGGGAGTATGTAAATTGTATAGCTCTCCATAGAATAAACGAGAATCTGCCATGATAAAAATGCCATTGCGACATTTAAAACAACAAAAGGATACGCAATAAAGGATGTCTGTCCGGCTGGTATTGCAATGCAACAAAATGACTAAGCAGAAACTATGTAGAAGTGGCTACAAATTTATGGTGCAGTTTAAACCAAAGAGCTGAGTCAAGTTAAAAGCATTACGAACAACAATGAGCAGGATAATAAACAACAAGTACGAATACAAATACAAAACTACAACGAAAACAATAACAACTACAGCTACAACTACAACTACAACTACAGCTACAGTTACGAGGACAGAGACAGAGACAAGTGCAGTGGACAACAAGTTGCAAATATTTGCAACTCTCTGTCCGACTGCTGTTTGCCCTGAGATATGGCCATGGCCACGCAGGAGCTGGGATTAGGTTTACGCTCTATGGGGGAAGGGGCGCTGGCTGTCAGATCTAGTGTACGGCAGTTGAAACGTATTTATGGCTGAGAAATACCTTAACAGCTACAATTTCCGCATAGCCCAGGGTGCCGCCATGCAGCGTTGTCACCGATCTCTTGAGGCCCTGTTCGAATGCAGAGAAAGCAGAGCAGAGCGTTTTGGTTAGAGATTTGCGAAAAGAAAGCAAAACGAAATAAAAACCAAAACAAAAAAAGGTAATAAAAGAATTCTTTTGATTAACATTTTCGGAATTTCGAGTTTCGAATTTCGTATGCAGATTTGCAGCAGCCGATTTGAGCGAATCCGCGGCTTTGCACTTACCTTCACCGTTTGGAAGACATCCACGCCCGGATGGCCGGTGTCGCCCTTTTGGCCCTTGTCGCCGGGCTTGCCGGCCGCGCCCTTCTCGCCGCTGATGCCATTGAGACCCTGCACAAAAAGTTGAGCACTTGCCGTCAAGAGATTTCATTCGGGTCTCCCCATTGAGCACTTACCGCTTCGCCCTTGTCGCCGGGATCGCCCTTCTTGCCGCGCTTCCCTCGCTTGCCGGGCACTCCGGGCGGACCTGGTGGACCTGCAATTGAAATGCAATTTCCTTGTCACTGCTTGCGAATTGGTAAAGTTAAAGTTTCTCAAGTTAACTGCAAAAAGCAGCGTCAGCTTGTGTCTTAAGGTCAACCGATTCCGCCTCATTAGATGCGCTCCTGACTTCGCCACTGACCGCACTCGGCCCTGCCACTCGCGCCCCGTGACACAGCGCATTCTAAGGAATTGAAATTTCTTTTCATTTTTGCACCGTTTTTTGCGCATTTTGCCCGCAACTTGTGCAAATTCATTTAGCTGAAAAATGACTTTCGCTGCAGCGCGCAGAAGAAGGACAAAAGTGGCCAAAGGGCAAAACAGAAACTGTGCACAAAATATTTATAACCACTTTGGCTGCTATTATTTCAGCGCTGTGGAAAACTTTATCTGCTGCTGTTGCTGCTGCTGCTGGTGATGCTAGTGCCGCAGGATGCAGCAAGGAGCAACAGCGCCGCCTTACAGACGGGACAAAAACTCGACTCGATGCTTTTCAATTATTTCGCATGCAATTTTCCGGCGCATAAAATTTCAGTCAGCGTGCTTTATAGCCACTACTGGCAATTATTCTTATTAGAGCCGACATTCAAGATACTAGCTGCTCTGCGTTAAGCCGACTGTCCTTTGCCGTTGCCTGGAGACAGGAAATTAACACCTACATAAAGGCCAAGGCAAAGATGCTGGCAATGAAACGAATGTCTGGTCGCGTCCCTGCCCCGCCATCGCAAATGAAGTAGGTGTGAAAATATTTAATTAAAATAACAGCCAGCCAACAAACATGATAACAAAAGCACCCCGAAAAAAAAGAGCGAAAAAAGAGAAGTAAGAAAATAATAATAACAAAAGCAACAGGAAACACGCGCCGTTCTTACCACACTCTTCTCTCACTCTTTATTCTTCGAAGGCTGTGCGAGAAAAAGCAGACCTTTCGGCTGCCGTTTAATAATTGTTGTAATTAAGTAATTCCGTTTCTAGCTGCTCGCAGTGAGAAAAAAGCGAGAATGAATACGTGAAGGTGCAAGTGAATCTAAATAGAAAAACTCCAAAGGCAAAGGAAGCTGCCTTTAATACAGGAAACGCCGGCAAACAATTTAAATTCATTTCGCGCCAAAATGGCGCCACAAACTACCAAAGTGAGAAAAGGCCCGGACCGAGGCGGACCGGCACGCTTCGCTGTTTAAATGTGTATGTGTGTGTGTATGTGCATGGGTGTGGCTGATTGTGTAGGTGCGATGTGAGCAGCCACAGGCAGACGCAGAGCAGCCAGCATGACTCCAGCAGCGGAGCAACGCCCCTCAAATGCAGCCAGCTCATTTAATTAAAAAAAGATTTCATTCGCCTCGCCTGCCTCACATTGGGCCGAAAGCAGCGCAAACAGCCAAGCTTCGAGTATTATGATACTATCAAAAGGTGCGAATTGATCAGTTGACTGCCTCAGGCCGCTACTAGACGCATTTTAAAGAGATCAGGTTGGAGCTAGTTCAAAAATATTGCTTAATCAATGATTATATCTGCAATCTATGCCAAGTGAAAGCATCGTTGACTCGAATCATGCTACAGCCAAAATATTGGCAATAGTTTGAGCATTGGGGACAAAGTTCGATGAGTTATAGTAAAAGTTATCGTCAATAAGCCAAGTTAGTTATGAGCTAATAAATGCCTAGCATTCGCCCACTGTGCACGGCTGGCTGCTGTGTAGCTAAGTAAAAATTATGCAGCACTTGCCAAGTAATAAAAGCCGACCAATTAAGCGTGGCTAAGACGCAGGCACAGCTTGAAACAATGGACGGTCATTGCCTGGTTGCTTAGCCCGATCTTGGGTACACTTGAGGCAACTTTGCTAACATGGCCAACTGGGGCATCAAGTGTCGTGTCGTCGTAAGCCAAAGCCAAGCGGAAGTGCCGCAGCGCCAAAAACAAAAAAACAAAAACAAAAAAAAGAAGTCGACTTAACAATGCCATCGGAAGTGAGCAGAACAAAAGCAAATGGGGCAACAACACAAAAAGTTAAAATTACGCTTAATCTAATAACAACATAATAATCATAATCATAATATCGTTTGCCCTCACATGCGTTGAGCTGCTCTCTTTCCCCCTTGGGTTGCCATTAACGCCGCACTTTTCGTAGACATTTTCGTATTATATTCGCGCTGATGGCGACGACGGCTGCCGCCATTTTGGCCAACAGTTTGTTGGTTGTTAATGCTGTTGCTGCCGCCTAATGCGCTAAGAGATCCCATTGACATGGCCAGAGAATGAGAGCAATGCGATGCTACGTGGATTGCGTTCGCAGATAAAGTTCTTAAGTCAAAACTTGGATTATTTTCCCACTTGAGCTCGAGCCCCACTTGTGCTTGATAATAATCTAGATAATGATGATAATGTGAAACACTGTTGTTGCTAATAATGATGATGTTGTTGATGATGATGACAATGGCAATTGAAGGCACTCAATGAGCGCGTAATGCAAGTAACACACACACAGAGACAAACTCGCACAAAATCCATAAATCTATATCGAGCTGTTGTCCTCGCCTGCTCAATCCAACTTCCATCTGGCATCGACAGCAAACAGCCCCGTAGACTAAAGTGGCATTTACTCCAAAGCCATTGCCATTGCTGCTGCTGCTGCTGCTGCTGCCGTTGCAGTAGCTCGACTCACCCCCGTTGTAGGATGAGCGCTGCCTCTGGGGCTCTGAGGGCTGCGTTCAGTTGAGCTTTGGCTCGACTGCCAGAGCGGAAAAAAGGAATTATGTCAAGTTGTGCGCGCGTAATAAATACTTGGAATCGTTTACGTGCGTACAACGCCACAGCGACACGTACAACAAACAAGAGCTAAACAAGCCGGCAAACAGACACAGATAGTTAGACAGACTGACAGAGAGGCAACTGCGACAGTTGAGTGGAGCCAATTGACGCTCAACGCCCCAGCCGCACTGTTTGCTGCGATCAACAGGAAAACAGCCAGGAAAGCCTAATTTAGTGTTTTGCTAATGGTAAGCAACACTCTGTGTGTCCTGCGCATCCTTGGCATTTGCAAGCATTTCGCTGACATGCTCAAAACCCACTCGAAATAGTTGAATTCTAAAATTTGTATTCCCAGAGGGTCGCATTAATGCCGTTGAGTTCTTTAAATAGAAGATGTGTTTATATAAATATATTGTAGAATTATTGAGTTGTGTGTGCGGGTGTGTGTGTGTGTCAACAATCTTGTCTCATTCGTCGTGCAATGCAGTCAAGCGTTAAATCACAAGGCAGCGTCTAGAGTTGATGATTGGTTTTTGGCTGGGTATCGGTTGCCTTTTGCGGATTGGCAGTCATGTTGTTTGTACTTTGTCAGCTTGATTGCTGGCAATCACATGTGTCTCTCTCTCTCTCTCTCTCTCTCTGTGTGTGTGCGTGACACAGCTGCTTGGCTTATGCACCATAAGTTTTAAGTCACTGAAGCACAACTTTGGCTTAGCTGGCGTCTGTTTAATGAGTTCGAAACCTAGGCTATACAAAATTTTCATTACCCACGCCCCAAAGTGCCTGCCACACACACACACACACAAACACACACACACACACACACACACACAACTATGCTTAAGTAGCTAACTGCTGCTGCAGCAGCCGTCTGTGCACTTTTGCCTGGCCATGCGACAGCCTGTCAAGGACGTCTGCGTGCAAAATTAACTCGATGCGCAAACAACGCTGGCAAACTTTGAGCCGTGTGCCGTGGCGCATCCTACGAAACTCCTCGGAGCACAAAAACAGCAGAAGCATATGAATATGCTACGTTGAATTGTTCTGCGCTGTGTCGAATATAGCCGAGACGAAGCCCGTCACCCGTCACCCGTCACCCGGCAGCAGTCAGCAAGGACAGTTGATTTAATCTCGTTGCTGCGAGCTGCGAGCTGCGAGCTGCTTGCTATCTTCAATAAATGCATTTGCGTACGTCTAGCATATGCGAAACGTGGCAGCAGCAGTAACTCATACAACAGCAGCAGCTGTGTCGCCATGCAAACACCGAAACTTCTACGATCCACATTCATGTCCTTGTCCTTGTACTTTGCCCTTGTCGCCGGCGTCGACTGTCTCTCGCTCTCGCTCTCGCTCTCAATTTCATGAAATGCGATACTTTGCTACAACAGATAATTCTTGTCGTTTGCTTGACTAAAGTCTGTCTGCCGCTGCCTTTTCGCCAACGGTATTCAGTTACGTTCTCTGTCTCAAGTTGTTGCCCGCCTTTGCTACTGTTTCACTGGGGAGCATACTCAACTCACACACACACACACAGTGAACCATTATGCGTATACGTAATGTAACGTAAAAATATGTACTCAGCTCTGTTGCTACCAGAAAATCTATGTTTATGCACATGTTGTGCCGTCGCGACAGCAAAAACCTGCAACAGCCGGACGAACAGGTTAAGGTTCGCTTCGCACTGATTTATGGAAGCTCATTAAAAAATAAACAAACAAAAGCCAAACCCGTTTTTAGCTCTTGTTAGGCACAGGCCGGCACACTGATAATGCATTGGCCATAAATCAGTCGTCAGCTGTTGCTGTTGCTATTGCTATTGCTGTGCTGTGCTGTGTCATGTCCAACGGCTAATTAAAAGGATATCTCGACGGCACTTAATTAACGTAATAGCCAAATTGCAGCTTATACTAATAGATCTTATATGAACCGAGGAACGTTGCATTAGTTGCATGTGTGGCAAGTTGCTCACGATTGTCTCAGCATATCCAATTAGTGCTTATGCTTGAGTACAATGCCAAGTCACAGAGTTGCTTCGGTGGGGAAAGTTATGAACCGGACAGCACTCAGCTTGCTCCTTGGCTCAGGAAGCAACAGCCTTGGGCGCCCTATTGTCATAGAGCCAGATGCAGAGCTGAACACAATTATGATGTGCTTCCAATAAGTTTACATTGTCAATGAAATAACAAACACAAACACAAACACACACACACACACACACGCATTCAATTTTAAGCCTAGCTTTGTCGGATGTTGCCTGGCTACAAATGACTGACAAATCGGTTGCATTGGTGAATCTGTTTGTTGCATCTGTTTGTTGCAGATCGATTAAACGCCATGTGCCGCTCTCGTTGCCTTTTCAGCAGCTTTGGCTCTTGCCTAATTAAATAATGGCCATAAATTCACTGCGCTAATCAGCTGCAGCTGCAATATCCCCCATGATGCGTCCGTGTCAGTGGGCGTGTCTGTTGACAGCTTGAGTAAATGGATTTTGGAAATGAAACAGCATCGGATGCATTGGACAGTTGCGTATGTGCAGCATCAACAGGTTGCCACATGCGGGAATTTCGCTGCTGTTGCGGCACGTTGCAAGCATAGCAATTAATTAAATGCACGCCCCCACAGCATGTAAACATGCATCGTTTGACAAATGTTTGCGGTTCGCCCATAAATATGAGCAGTAATTGCCAAACATTTAAAGAATACGCCGGTTAATTGCAATTTGCGCCGTATTCACGCAATTCGATTCATTTCACGTTGATTGACGGACGTCGCGTAGCCCGTCCGTTGCGGTAAACAAATCAAGGGCGATGCAGCAGCTTCAAAAGCGCCTGGCTCTCTGTCAGTCAGTCAGTCTGTTGGTTGGTCGGTCTGTTTGTTTGACAACGGATAAACTGACAAATTAGCTTTGCATTTATTTGACAATTTATTCGTTTTTTATGGGCAGTTTTATTATTTTTGCTTATTTATTTATTTATTTTTTTTTTTATGTATTTATTTTTGTATTCATAGTTGTTTGGCAATTTGCATTTTATTTGTTCGATTCGGTTTTTGATCTTAAATGCAAATTATATTATTTATTGCATTTTAAGCTTTGATTTATTCAATTCCCAACAGCTCGCATAATTATTGTTTATTTTATATAAATTTATTTTTTTTTTATTGCTATTTGATATTTGAATGCGTTTTATGATGCGTAATGTGATTTTAATATGGCAATGGGCCGGCCATGGGAGCAATTCTGACTGCGAATTATTTAAGCTGATAATAAAATCAACCGCAAAAGTCAGCTTGTGAGCATAGACAGCGGCTGTCATTCATTTTGGCCACAAACAGCTAAATTATTCTTAGCCAATTTGCGTTAATTCCCATGACTGACAGCTTGACAGTCAACAACAATAACGGAAAGCCAAACTAAAATGAGATTGGAACAAAGCTTATTAGTTAGAGCTACATCAAACTTCCCCCCAATAGAAAGAAACACCAAAAAAAAAAGAAAAAAAGCATTGATTGTAATTCGATAAATTTTACAGGCATCGGGTATTATAAGAAGCTATAGCTTATCAGTCAGAGCTCAGCAGCTGCCAACCTGTAAAGCTGCTTACACTTTTCCCTTGCAAACGCACAACTTTAAAAGCTGCTCTCGACGTCTTTCTGTTTGCATGAAGTATTCCCAGTAAACTTGCTTAATGTACACAGTTTTGCTTACTCGAGCAGTGGGAAACTTAAGTTAATGTTTATGTCAACACCAAATGTAAAAAAAAAAATAAAAGAAGCAGAAAATAATCCCCGACGATCAACGGAAAGAACACATCCCTTAGCAGGGACTATGGCAATAAAAAGGAGAGAATGGAGGAAAACTTGGTGCCGGAAAAACACTTGTAAATCCCCCAACATTGCTTATGTTTAAGTAATTGGCAAAAGGCTTAAGCTGCTGCTTACCCTGACACCCTGATAAACCAGACATCCCAAGCACCCCGACCAGCCGACGGGCCGACGCATGCCGACCTTAACGCCGCTCGAACCAAGATTGTAGCAAAGTTTTCGTTTTCGTTTTCATTTTGGTATCTGTATAATACCAAGGCTTACGTCGCTCAACAACAAATATGAGTGCCCCAACCAGAGAGACTCTCTAAGTGCTATTGTTAATAAAATGCTCCCATGACAACAACAACAACAACAACAACTTCAATATTCAATCGACTGTCTAAAACAAAATCCAATGGAGTATTTATTTAGCGCCTGCAAATCCGCATTTGCAATTCGAAATTCGAAAAAAAAATAAAATAAAGAAACCGTTGCTAATCCTATGGAAATTAAAGAAAAACAAATGAGTAATGGCTAAATGCGCTGAATTGATAAGCCACGGGAAAAATAAAGCGCGACAAGGGAATAATCCCAAACCGTTTCATCAGCAATATGTATATATATATATATAAACGAGAAGGGAAAATAATATTCCCATGGCGTAACAGAAAAAAAGGAGAGATAACAGATAAGAAAACAAACGCGTAGCTAGGTAGCCGAGGTAACAATACAGATCGAAGACTCTCAACAATAGAAAGTATTTTGCGCTTGACAGTGTAACTGGAATTTAATACGTTCTTTTTGGTGACGTGTCGCTGACGGATGGCTCCTCGCCAGGCATTAGCATATTGTGCCCGGGGATCCGACAGTGACGGCGACTCACTTACTTTCAATATGTTTCCACGCAATTGCATTCCAGCCGGGGTGGAGAAGGCAACAAAAAACCGCAGTTAAGTCGAAATGAAACAGAGACAGAGCTGGCGAGATGGCGTGGGCCCGAGCAGACGCAGTTGCCAATGGCAACGGCCACGGCAAAGAACAAAGCGTGCTGAGCACCTATATATATATATATAGATATAATCTATCTATATAGATATTAAAGCTGGGGTAAATCAAGAAATTAATCCCTTGAACAGCTGCGACAGCAGCAAACAAATAATGAAAAATATTTGTGCGCCTTATGAATACAACAATGAATGGAAATCAAGCTGATGAAGAATGATATAATAATAATAATAACAACAGCATCAGCAACAGCAACAGCAGCAGCCGTTGCGAGGGATTCTGGTTTGGCGGATGAGCCATAAAAAATCACAGCAAAGGGCAATCATAATAAAAAAGTGACAAGTGATACAAAGTAAATTCATGCGAATGCGAAACAAGCTGAGGGCGAGCAGTGCAGCAATAAATGAAAATACATATGTATTTAATATATATGTATGTATATGTTATCTGCAGATGGAGCTGTAAATGTAGCTCTGTGTGCGCTTACTGGACTCGTTGCCTCGCTGACTGAGTGACGTCGCCGTCAGTGTCTATGGCAATGTGCAGTGCCTCTCACACCCTCCACACCCAACTCCCGTCCGTCTTTTCAATGAGGTTTCCTTCTCTGTTTTTTTTTTTTTTTTTTTGTTGACAAGCCGCCGACTGTTAACTCGCGTGTGTGGCCTTTTTTGCGTGTGTGCGCTATAAGCCTCCTTTATATTCCGCACCCCCTCACCATCCCTCTCTTTACATACACACAAGTATTCGCATGAGTGGGCAGTGTAATGGTTTGTAACCGAGCAGAAATTGCACAATATAGCGCAGCCCTTGATATGCCGAGTCTATTGACGAACAACAGTCAGGATTTCGAAATTAATGCAAGCAACTCAATCTCAAGCCATATTCGCTTGCTCACATCATTGCGGAGCGAATGCACTCTTAGTTTAGTTTATTCATTCGCTCTGGCATTCGACTGCACAGCCCCAAGTATGATAACTAAGCACTCGAGCGCTTGTCAGCCGTCAGAAATCATCCACACACACACAAATACCACTTCACACTTAACGGGCTTTCGACTGCCAATAACTCGGTGCACGCTGCGTATGAGCAATGTTGCCACGTTAAGGGCATCATCTGGGGAGCCAGTTGGCCAACACGTCGCGGATGAGCTGAGGATGAGGTGACACTAACACAATGACAATGACGTCAATATGCGCGATATTCTGCGCCATCACTCATCTTTCGAATGGCTGACATTACCGCTGGCTCCGCTGATGATATGAATGAATTATGTGGGTAGCTGGCGCTGGAGCTGGAGCTGGGGCTGGAGCTGATGATGTACATGTATGGGGATATGGGTAGCCACCGCGTTGGCATTGGCAGCCTCTGTCGACATGCGTTAAACTTGCGGCAATTTCGTAACATGGCAGACGACAACAAAAATGAGCGACAACATTGCGAACAAGCATCCAGACGGCAACCTGCAGCTGTTGCTGACGATGCTGCTGTTGCTGCTGTTGCTGCTGCGTGCTGCTCGTGGCATATGTGCGGCGAGCGCTTTTGTGGCATTGTTCATGTGGTATAATTTAAATAATTGAAAGTTTTACGCTTGCGCGCATAATGCGATGGCAGCAGGAGCAACAGCTGATGGCCGGATGAATAGCGAGTGTGCCCAGCGGCATGCGGCAGCCAGCTTGAAGACCATGTCCTGCCACATCCTGGCGAACGAGGCCAGCTGTTGCTGCAATTTAATGAGCATTATTTAAGGTGCACCAACGTTGCCGCCCCGACCGTTACGCAAACAACATGGGAATTAAATTAACCAATTTTAATATGCCAGACAGACCGCTCTCATACGCCCAACCGCCCAACCGCCCAACCGCCCAGCGACAGCGCCGGAAATTCAAATGAGCAGCAACTAAAACATAAAAGGGGCTTTGTTCCTCTGGCTGCTGCTGTAGCTCGGGGCCACGGCAGACGCGAATTACAATTAAATGATCAGAGATAGCTTCGAGCAGACAAATGCGCCCGCGCCAGCGCCCGCCACAGCCTGCACCGGGCGCAGTCAGACAACGTGCAACTCCTTAGCTCCAGCTCCAGCTACAGTTCCTGCTCCTGCGCCAACTCTTTGTCTGGCTGGGGCTACGTGAGTGCAAAACTGCTTACGTTCATATCACACAAATCATGTAGCAACCATAAATTTCAAATAGCCAGCCATTTTATACACACTGCGAGACAGCGAGAGTGTGAGAGCGAAAGAGATAGAGAGATATAGACAGAGGGAGCCACTGTGGGGTGAGAGATATAGACGTGGACAGTTGCTGATGCTGCTGCAAGTGTCGGCGATGGCGATTGCCGATTGGCGATTGGCCAGCGGGCACAGGTTGACTGATAAACACGATGATGCTGCTGCTGCATGGTGTTGCTAATGCTGCTGCTGCTGCTGCTGCTGGGGCCGCAACTAGAGTTAGTTTTATCGGACAGCCACAACAGCAACAAATGTCGCCTGGAGGCGAGGGTTCTCTAAATTGTGGGCGAGCTGTAATGAAACTTGACATGTTATTTGTTCATTGAGTGCATGTGTGTGTGCGTGTGTGTGTGTGTGCCAGTCTATTTGAGTATGTGTCCAGCTGCAGTTACTGCCTGGCAGACGACTGTAAGCATAAATATTGCAGCTGCCTGCAGCAAGTGCAGCAAACCAACGTCGACAGCCCAGCTGTCAAGCATGGAAAAACTTTGGATGAGAAATGATCAAAGTCGAGCCAAGAGCAAATAAAAATCGAGCCGAAAGAAATTTAGCTAGTCCAAAGTTAGCTTGTCTGCATAATCATATATATTACGAATGAAATATAAATCTTAATATTTAAAGCCCTCAAGCCCTGTCCAGGGTATCTGAATTGCGACTCCTTAAAGTTTGTGCGATTAACACTCGGTTTTGTTGCGCTGTTACAGTGGCTTGTTTGGGGCCACTGTGGAGCAGTGACTGAAAGTTCTGCTTTGTAAATAAATTGAGTGCCAGTAGCATGATAAATACATAAAGCACACGCACACACATACATGCATATACACTCAAACACACACACACCCTAGCTGCGCGTATGCAAAGTGTATTTATTTAAGGGCCAAAATATGCAGCAGACGCAGCAGCTTTCTATTATTTTAGCTGCTGCTTCTTTTTCTATTTATTTTTTTTCTCTTTATTTTTTTTTTTTTGTTTCTTTATCGCGTCGCGCTGTTCTCTTTTTATGGCACACTCATCTTGTCTATTGTTATTGTTGCTCTGCATCTTCATTATTTTTATTAGATTCCTGCGAAACACAGACAGCTGAGCTGAGCGTCTGGCTGGCAGATATGATAATGCCAGTTGCCAGTGGGTTCAATAGAACCGTTTGCTGGCCAAGGATTTGCAGCTAGCAAATCTCCCGACGTCCTTTGTTCCCCTTGAACATAGAAATCGCTGCTGGCTCTGCCCACACTCGAACAGCCGTTGACTTCAATGACGCGCAAATGCATCGTGCCCGACATCGTGACGAGCTGCAGTCAGTCATGTTAAGCGCTCGCTTGACTGGAATGCTTATAATGGCATATTACACATACGCCCCGTGGCGCAATGTCTAATAAATACAAATTTGGACAGCATGAATTGTCAGTTGAACATGGCTCCGAGGCTGCACAAAAGGGTCCATTTCAAGCTCCAACACGAGCACGAACACGAACATGCACATGATATCTAATATTTATTGGCACCCGGCGCGTGGGCAATGGACACGCAATCGCTGACCGCATGACGTGTCTAACAGGCTCATTAGGCACAAGTGGCAATGCGCTAATTATGCGCAGATACCGCAGAAGGGTCAACCGCGCAGCAGCTGCATAAATCTGATGCCGCATTGACAATTATGCACGTTGTGCCAGGGAAGAGCCATGAACAGCTCACATAAATCTCAGCCCCAGCACCAGCCCCAGCCTCAGCTGCAGCCCGTGGCGCCCGCGGTCACATTATGACCCCAAGTGCAAGTCGCATTATGACACTGCTGCCAGAACTGCATAGATGCTATAAAAAAGGGCAAGGAATAGAAAATAGTAATGAAAAGTGACAGACTACAAGCTACCCCGTACCAGAGAGTCGAATAACAAAATAGAAAATGAATTAAAAATCAAATTAGGTGAAAAGAAAATTTCCTCGAGCTCCAATCCATAGAGGAGACAGAAATCTGCTCCAAGTGATGAAACTCTATTTCAGGTCAGTCACCCCACATCTAATCTCATTACAGGGTATTTCTATGAAAAGCTAAGCTGCAAAGTTTTTTACAGCTGTGACCCGCTTGTGCACTTTGGAAACAGATTTAACTGCATGCATTTATATCACAGCAGAAATCGTTAAAGCTGTTAAATGACCTCACTCAACTGCGAACGGCATATGCAGAAAGTCAGCTCCGTTTGCCTATTTAAGCTCAGTCTGTGTCGCAGCACAGCTGAAAGTTACTTTGTGAATATAATTAATTTTTGTTGGTCTAATGTGAAATTAAAAATGCGCTGAAAATTCAATGTGCCGCATCAACACGTTATAAAAATGTTTCTGGCCAACGTCGAGTGGCCAAATTTTAAATTAAAATTAACATTATGCTAATTTCATCTATTCCCGCTACGGATGCTGATGCTCCGGTTGTTGCTGCTTCTGCTGCTGCTGCTGCTGCTGTTGGCACTTCTGTTTCGGTAACATCGTCGCGGGTCGCTGCCTGCCAAACAATCAACCCACCCACGAGGTTGGCCTTAACTTTTGGGGCAACTTGGGCCAGTCGCCCGCCTGCCCCAAAAGATGTAGCTAAGGGTAGCCGCTGTGCCAACGCGAGCTGGCAAACTTTTTATGCAAATTAAATGTCTGCGCTTGACGCGCGTGCGTTTTGTTTGCTTTGAGGCAGTCAGTCTTAGCTATCTATGGGTAAACTGCCTGTCTGCCTGACGGCCTGCTGCAGCAGCAAACAAACGTCGAAGCCGAAATGCGGCGCGCTTAGCCGCCAGGGCAAGGCGTGCGAATCGTGCAACACGACTTTCAAATACCTGCACTTAACTGCGAGCAGGCATATATATTCAGTTATTATTTAGCTAATTTTAGTGATGTTGCGAAAGATGTACAGTTATGCATTAATAGACGAGTGAATTTATATAAATAGAGAAATGCATGAACTGCTTGAAAATAAAGTCTAGAGTCTTAAATTTAATTAATCACTTAAGCTTACACTAACTAATTATTTACAATTTACTAACTGTGCCTAAACTTTGCATGCGCCACAGGAACAATGGGGCTTCGGTGTTTGAGTAAAAACTTTAGCTTAATGAATTTTTTAGCCGCAACGCTCAGCGTTTTGTGTGTTTGCTTAATTGAAGTGTGTGCTTGGGTGTGTGTGTGTGCTGGAGTTGCTACTGTAGCCAGCTGCTGTTTATTTACCTTTCAACACGCTGCGCTTCATCATCATTATAAAATACCAGCAGGCGGGCAGGCAGACAGAAAAATTGAGAAAAAAGTTTAAAATCAAAACAAATAAGAAAATGAAAAAAAAAAAAAAGAAAAACTGCATGACAACAGAATGTTTGGCTGACGACTTAGCGCTCGGTGCGCTTGCAGCCAGGAGTAGGACGAGCAGCCAGTTTTTGACATTGCAGCAACATAAAATTATAATCAACCCACTTTCTGCTCTATTATAAGTTATTCTATTTTGTTTGTTGCTGTTGTTGTTGTTGTTGTTGCTGCTGCCAGCCTGGCTGATATATTTTTGCGCCCTGCTTTCAAGTTTTTGTTGTTATTATATTGCTGCTTCCGCTGTGAGTTCAGTCGAAACGACAGCAACAACAACAAACTTGCGCCACGCTGTGCCAAAGACAAGCAACAGGCTGTGCCACAGGCAAGTTCAATGTGGGCGTGTTATCGCCGTCGTCTTTGTTGCTGTGCTGAGTTACTTGGCCTGGCTAGCGCCGCTTATGCTGGCCTACAGAGTCCGCCAATTCTGGCAAAGTTCTGTAATTGTTGTTGCCATTGTTGCTGTTGTTGTTGTTGTTGCACTTAAGTGCACTAGCAGTTGTTGCCACTCTTTTGCTGTGGCTTTGCTGCCGGCTAGAGTTGAAGCGGCTGCCACTTCAGCAGTTTCCTCGTCGTTGCCTTCTCTTTTGTTTGTGCTGCGCGCATAATTTGATTGCTTTTGATTTATCTTGCATATAATACTATTTACTATTAGTTCTATATATATACGAAGGGATTGAGGGTGCGTGGCGCCTCTGCCTCTTGCCTTCAATTAATTTCACTTGATACACAAGTTTTGTATGCCTGCCATATTGCATTGCAGTTGCAACAGTTGCAACAGTTGCTGCTGCTGCAGCATGTGGCTTGTGTTTTCAGTTTTGGCCCCCAACTTGATTAAGCGCCAATTTATAACTCATTCATGCACTGGCCGCAGCTTTCAACGCTAAACAGAAATATTTTTCATTTCTTCTGTTGCATTGCTGCCGCTGCTGTTGTTGTTGTTGTTTATTGTTGTTGCTGCTTGCCACAAACAACAAACTAACAAAACTTAGCACTGCAATCATGCATCGTATATATATATACATACATATATATATACATATAGAAGTTCCTTTTTTTTTTTGCAGGCCTGTGAAAGCCAATTGCCATGGCTCTCAGAGTTATTAGCCCGTTCGCAATGGCTCATAGAATTTCTAGTTCTGTCTGTGTGTGCGTATTTCCAATTGATTTATAACAATTCTAAATGGGCGCCAGCGCACTTGTTATGTTGTTTATACAAATGCCAGCCACTATTTTATGAGCTCTCTGAATTATGAGCCAACGAGATGGCAACTTTATGGTGAAATAAATTAAAAATGTTCAACAACTTCAGTTAAATGGCTGCAATTTTCAGACAATAAAAGCAAAGTTTTTGGCCAAATTCTGACAAGAGCCACTAAATGAAAAGAGCTTCTGTTTTGCAGCCATTATTTTAAGTTTTTATTATTCATCTAATTTTAACTATTAGCATTTGCCATGTCCAAGTGCTGAAGTTTTATTGCTCTTAGTGAAGTCGAAAAACTTTGGTTGGCTTTAATTTGCAACGGAAAAAAGTTGTTGTCAGGTGCCTTGCATCAAATCAGAACAGAGAAGTCAAGACCAGAGCCAAAGCAGTGCAGTGCAGAAAAAAACAACAACAGAAAACAGTTAACAGCAGTTAATCATACGACAAACACAGCAACAGCAGCAGCAGCAGCAGTAATAAACAAAAGATGTGAAGAGCGACTTGGCTGGGAGGAATATCTATATATACATAGAGCCGGCGAGGGCCAAGTCCGGCGTGGTTGCAGGACTTATTGCCTTGATGTTTTGCACACTTTGCAAATGCAGCAGCGTCACGCACATCGGACAGCAGACTAATTGCAGCTGTCGCAGCAAGAGTCGATGCGATTGAGATGCCTGACATGAGATGGGGAGTTGGCCAGTGGCAGAGCAGCGGCATGTGAGTGGCCGGTTGGGGGCGTGTCGAGCGTAGGGCTGGCAGAGACCGGCGTCAAAATCAATTAAACGGGCAACAGGCGAACGGTAATTGCAGCTAAAAATCGACGCAGACCTCGCACTCATAAAGAGTGCCAGAAAACACTTTGCGCTAATTGCACGCAGTTTCAATGGGGGGGAGGGCGGCAGCGCCGGCTGGAGTGGCAAGCCGCGGCGACTGAATGGCAAATAAAAACAGAAATTAAACAAAGTAAATAGAAATTCATCAACGTCATCGACGCCACAGTCACAGCCACAGCCGCAGTCGCAGCCGCAGCCTCAATAAAATCCACAAAACAATCGACGACGCGACGTCGCGGGGTTTTTGTTATTGCAGCTTCGCCAGTCTTAGCCCGGGTTCTGCCTCAGACAGTTGTGCGTTTGTCTTTGTGTGCGATTTACGTTGCAGACTGTAAAGCAAACAAAACAATTGCAAGCACGGGCGGGCAGGTCAGCTGCATGCGCTGGACACACGGAACGCAATTGTGGCTCAGTTTTAGTGGGCAATAAAAAACGATCGAGCGGACGGACGGACGGGCGAGCATCTGCGTGCGGTTTTCTTCAATTGATTGGAAATTATATGCGCCTCGCTTTGCCGTTTTTGGGGTCAGGCATATATTCGCCGCCACATGGCGCACACCAGGCTGCACCTCTGCACCTCCCAAAATGCCAAAAGCTGCTTTGATGTGCACTTTGACAGACTTCCCGCCCTTCATCTACTCAGCATCTAGTCGGCTATTTGGCTCTTTTGATTTCGTTCTGGTTTGCATTCATTAATCATTTTATAGTTTCATCTGCATTGTTTCTCTCTCTCTCCCTCTCCATCTCTCTCACATTATTTTTGTGTGTGCTCCCTCACCTTTCACTGCTTGGAGCTTTGTGTGTCTTAAGTGGGCACCAAGTAGGTTTGGTTTCAATCTATCGCCAATGGCCAAATGCTCGGTGCAGCGTGCTTATCTTGTGCCACACAGCCGCCACTTTGCCCCCCACTCGGCGTCTCCCCAACAACTCTCTTAGCCATTAGCCGCTCTATAACGTCATTTCCCATATTCTTTTTTCATCTTATTTTGCTCCCCCGAGGGCGCAATGGACCCTTTTGTCTGCGCTGCCCCCTCGTGCAGTGAGCGCAAAATTTGTCGGTCGGTCGGTCGGTCGGTCGGCACTCGTTTAGTCAGTTTACTGCGGCTACAAGTTTAACATAGTTCATTGTCTTGTTGTTCATCAACTTTTTCTATAGCTGCCGCTGGGGACGCCCTCCCATACCCAGGTTGGCCTCTTACAGCGCCCCCGCGCTTCCTGCTCTGTTGGCTGCAACAATGGTAGCTGTCCAGGCGAGGGCATTCAGTATTTGTTGTTTCCATTTTGGTTTGTTGCAAAATAATTTGAACGTGTTTTCTGTTGTGTTGCGGTTGCCCTGCAAAAGTGGCTAACTGCGGACATCTCGGCTTGCTGCCCAGCTATGTAACTTTGCCATCAATATTAAAGATATTATTATTTACTATTATTATGCTAAAAGAAATTGCTAAGAGATGGTTGCTAGTTGCATGATTAGCTTATAAAAATTTATATTTTATATATTATACTTTCTATTATGTAAATTTGAGTAAAATAATTATTAAAATCGGAATATTAATAGGGCCTTTTTTAGGCCCTCTCAGATACTGTCTTTTGAAACACAAAAACTATTCATCTCCAGTTGGCATCGTATTATATAAATGTCAAATAAACTTTGATAGATTCCGATCTAACTCGCTTTTGTACTTAAAATAAATATGCAGAGAACGTATCGATAACTAACATATATTTTTAACTAATTAACATAAAAATGTTGTACAATTATCAATATTAATATCTAGAAAATCTAGAATTCATTTAGCTTCATTCATGGCATTTAAAAGCGCATTTGCTAGTCGCCCATAGTCAAATGAAAATTGTGTTTGTTTTCTTTTTGGCATTCCACGGCCGTAATTTGCTGCGTTGTAGCAATTTTTGTATACACACAATACACACAAACACACACACACACACACACACACACCAATACACATATACACTGATTACAGCGAGTGGTAATTAAACTTTCGAACTCTCCACGGAACTGGCATTGACGTGTCATCCGCGACAGACCGAGGATCAGGCTCGGCCTCGGCCAGCCCACCAGTCTGCCTGTCCGCCGCCTCAAGGTCCCAGCCGCATAATCAGATAATCAGCAAAGGAGCGCACAATAAATGGAAACGCCTACAAACGCCTGGGCAATGAGATTCATGACAGGCATAGACAAAGTTCCGACAGTGGCCAAAGGGCAGCTACTTTGGCCGGGGCCACTTAATTGTATAAGAAATGAGCCAGAACAACAACAACAACTACGGCAGGTCTGCGGCCATGGCCATGGCCCACAAACGCTGCGTCTTTGACTTGGGCGTTAATTACATTTTTATTATTTTCATTTGGCTGGGGCGAACGAAACGAAACGAAACCAAACGAGAGGAAACCCTGCGCCGAGGCCATCCAGCAGCCACAAGCCACAAAAACCCAAAGCCAAAGTTGCTTTCAATTCGAAATTTGGAATTCTAGATTTTGGGCTGGGATAAATTAATGATGCCATTGATGGCAGCCCAAAAGTCAATTGGGTGAGTCTGTGATTGGGCCAATGGGGGGCGGAGCCGGCGCAGTTGCTGCATTCGCCTAGCCGCGACGGCGTTTGCTTCATTTTTCATGCCACTCGAATACCGTTCGCTTGGGTTGCAGGTCACGTGATGCTGTTAATTGCATGTCCATGGTTTCAACTTGGCACAGCTCGGCTGCCTCTCAAGGCACTTCACTACCTTTTGCTAATTGAAAAATGTTTGTTGTCATTGCGTCTGTCAGCCTGTCTGGGCCCAAATGCCAGCGCATTTGCAACTAATTGAGTTTCACTACCTGGCCTAGCCAGCCTCGACAGCCCAGGTAGTGCACAGCAGCCACATTGCTCTTGCAGTTTTTGGAAACTGAATACACAATTGAAATTGAAAACTTTCACACGACGGCGCCGCTTATACACAATCTTCAACTTTATCTCAATCTCCATCTCCATCTCCAACTCCAACTCCATCTCTATTTTCATCTTCAGCCTTCAGTTTCATTTCCATTTTCAATGGCATGGACATGAGCATCGGTGCGCTCCATCTTCATCAGCATTCATTGGGCGCCCATCAGTCAAAGTGGCCTATCAAGCATCTTGGCGGGTTCCTTTGTTAGCTGAATGCCTGACACTTGAAACTCTCAAATGGCCCAATGTAAACTGGCCTGCCTCATGATTATTATTATTATTATTATTTATATTGTTGTTGTTGTGTTAGTTGTTGTTGTTCCCTTAGAAATTTCGAAAGAAAAAAAGTATAAGACCATTAGCAATTCATCTTCGAGGCAGCTCTTGTTGCCTGTGCCGGCAATTAGGCGCACACTCACTGCGCGTCGACCTGTGTGTGTGGTGCAATGCTCTGGGCATATTGGATGGCTGCTGCCGTAAAAGGCGCTCGCTGAGGGCAAGCCAAGTCAAGTTCCTTAACACTTTGACAGCAATTTGCGAAATATGTTGCTGGCAATCAGTAAGGAAGTGAGAAAACAACAACTATTGCAACAACAAAGCCCAAGGACCAACTTACAAGTCGCATAAACAGCAGCGCGCACAAAAGTATGCTACAAACTGCCAACCCGCACACACACTGAGGTAGTTCTGTGTGCGTGTGTTTTTTGGGGCTTTTGTGCACAATCTTACTGACTTCCTTCCGGTCTGCCGGCATGCCCACCCAGCTGTAGGCCGGCCACAAGTGTTTGGCCTGGCCCGTTTTTTGCCAGCCTCGCTTTTTGGCAATTAATTAAAAAAAGACAGAAGCCCCGCACAGCACGCCGACATGGCCCAGAGTTGAGCTTCGCCTGATGTATGGCATTTTCAACAAATTGTGTAACATTGTTGTTGCTGCTGTTGTTGTTATTTACTTAATGTTTGTCTAGCTGCGATAGCTGTCCAATTTCGGTGTCTGCTGCCGGGGCTGCAAAAAGTTTTTGGTTAGAACCCAAATAAAAGCTGCAGGCACAGCAGTTTGCCTGTCGCCTGTCGCCTCCTTGGCCAACAACGTCGACAAGTAGCCCCCAAAAATAGAAAAGGCGGTCGAGTCTTTTTATTTTTTTTATTTTGTCCGCTTCCGGACTTTAGTTTTGACTGCCTAGCCTACAAAATTGCCAAAAGGTTATTTGAACAGCGAGCATATTACCCAAAAAGCCCGAGCAAGTGAAGTCGGCTGAGCTGATCGGTTGAGGGACCCCACAATGTATTTCATATATATAAATTGATTGTAATACGTAAAAATGTAATATAAAAAGATTATTGTAGGGTATCTGCCAGTCGACTATAGCGCTGGTTATTTTTCATTTTTTATACAGACTTCATCTAGTTGTTGTGAGCAACGTTTCGTGTTATTTATGGCTAGGTTAGGTTTCTTTTGTTGTTGCTGCGCTTGGCTGCCATAGGTGAGCTACATTTAGGCGACAACAACAATGGCAACGGCAACAACAACAACAACAATCCCTGACAACGAACTGCAAGCAAATTGAACAGCAAATCAATACAAAAAAAAAAAAAAAATTTGCTTTTCCCTTTTCTTTTTTTGCTCTGCTTTTTTTCGGAACTCGAGTTCCACTTTCCATGTTGACTCCTTTACAGCTACCGTGAATGTTTAACTAGTTTTCAGTTTTTAGCAGCCACGTGACTGTTTGTTGTTTCTTGTTTTTTCCCTGTTGTTGGGCTCTTTAGCAAATATTTTACTAAGCAGCGCTGTATTTGCCAAGCATTCAGCGAAATTGTTTGTTGCATTCTTTTTTATTTTTTATTAACATTATTTTGTATATGTATATTTTACCTTTAGCCTATGCCGTTTGTGATCTACAAATTTCTGGGTGAGCAAATAAATTTGAAAATCAATTGACAAAGCTTTATAAATATTCTATGTACTTTGGTTTTTGCCATAAATCTTTTACAACTTTTCTATAGCTTTGATAGAATCAATTTAAATAATATGGAAAATAAAAATTTATTTAAGAATTTTATATATAAATATATAAGGCTTACATTGTTATATAACACAATGGTAATTTATATGGCCATTTAGCAACGCTGGCTAGAAGTGTTGAAAACCTTGCTTCAATTGTTGGCAGAAAAAGTTGTTAGCTTTTGTTTTTTGTTGTTGGCAGAGATAGCCCAGGCAGCGTGGCTACATGCCGTACACATGTTGTCCGCTCGAGGGCGTAACCAGGTGGGCGTCGCAGGCGTGGTTCGCTCGCGGCGTGTTATCTTTAATTAGAGAGTTGATTATTGGGGCTGGCAGCAGCAGTCGCTAATCAACAAACAATGTTCAACTTTTCGTAGCTAGAATAACTTACTAATTAACCAGACTAAACAATTCGACAATGCGCAACTTGGGGCAAATGCAACTGCAAAACTGCTGTGTGTGTATTCGTATGTATTGATTGATATAAGCACACACACACATACAGTCTGTCAAGAAACAGTTTACACAAAGCGAAAAATTCATATTTTTCGACTTTAGACACAAATATTATGGCTATTTATTCAAATTAACTTAATTTTTTTGATGGCAATCTATTTAATAACAAATTTTAAATTAATTTATAAAAAAAAATCAGCAAAATTGAAAAGGGGTGGGAAAATAAACAACAAAAACTAAGATTACACAAGATTCACGCTGTCAAGAAACTCTTTACACACTTCGTTGTTCAATTAGGGTTGGTCGAGCTCTAAGAAATAACGGCGCTTTACCGTTGCGTTTGCAGTGTGCGTCGCGTTGAACATGCTTATTCTTGCATCGTCTTTAATGTGTTTGAAAAATATTGCTGATGACGCATCTAAAAAGTGATTTACTTTAATTTGTAATAGTGCCTGGCCAGAGATTTAGCTTTGATGTGATTCCATGGATTTATTATGATCACAAGTTGGGAAAATCTATTGGGAAACTAGTTGAATAGTTGTCTGAGTCAAAGAAAAGTCGTTATAGCGCTATAAATCGGGAGGAATATGGATGTAAACTCGAAATTAAGAGTATCAATGGGCAAAAATAAAAATTGTATTTTTGTAGAGACCCATTATTTAAGCGGAATATTGATCAAAATCGGAAAATATCAATGCGTACACTTGCAAAGGAGCTTAAGGAATAATATGACGTAGATGTATCATACAAAATACTATGGGATACCATACTACGGTATGGGTACACTTTTAGAGTCATCCAAAAAAAACTGCGTTTTTATCGGATAATGCAAAAATAGCATCAGTTTAGCTGAGAACATGATTAGTCGGCCGGCTGAATTCTAGGAAATCGTCAAAATTTGCTACAAAACAATAATAATGCTGCAGTGTAACTATGGTCCATCTAGAATATGGTCAAAGCCCTTAATTACGCTAGAATAAAATAAAAGAACATTTCTACTGAAAAATTTGAAAAGTGTTCGGTTATAGTTTGGTGATGCATCTCCAGCTGAGGTGTCTAAGACCACCCGCTTGCAGAGGACACTATTAGTGCGGATAAATACCTCAAAATTAAGAACACAATTTTGAAGCTAGGTAGGGGAAATAAGGCTTTTATAACATCAATAAGCCAAATTTTATATTCCATTAAACCAATGAGCTCAATTATAATGAGATTAATGATGGATTTGGATGAAATATAATTATGGAAAAGTTATTGTGATACATCTCCTAAGAGTCCCCATCAGAGCCCCATCAAAAAAATTGGGAGCTCTTGAAGAAAATCTGAGGGAAAACCGTATTTAAGGAACCGCTCACATCGGAAAGTGACTATTTTAGAAATATGGCAAGACACCCCTAAATAATACCCAACAAAATTGTTCAATCATTGAAAAAACGACTGCAATATGTGTCTAATGCTATAAAATGTTATACCAGATATTAAAATTACCGAAAATTTGCAAAATACGCTTTCAATTTCAAGCTAACAACAAAAGAAGTATTTTGTGTAAAGAGTTTCTTGACAGCGTGAATCTTGTGTAATCTTAGTTTTTGTTGTTTATTTTCCCACCCCTTTACAATTTTGTTAATTTTTTTTTATAAAATAATGCAAAATTGATCAATAAATAGATTGCCATCAAAAAAATTTAGTTAATTTGAATAAATAGCCAAAATATTTGTGTCTAAAGTCGAAAAATATGAATTTTTCGCTTTGTGTAAACTGTTTCTTGACAGACTGTATATATGCATATATATATAAATATATATATATATATCTATATATATGTACACATATCCATAAGTGCATTTGTATGGGCTCAGCTGAGCGCATTACACATCTAAGGAGTGCCTGAGGACTACACGCCTAATTACACTCAATGAGTGTTTTTTTTCTTCTTCTTTTTCATGTGAGCTGTAGCTGAGAGCTGAATGAATAGAAATGCATGAGCTGCCACCCGGACGGTCGACAGGAAAGGGGCGTTGAAAAACTGACACCTCACACACACACACGCAAACACTCATACAAATGCAGCGTGACGCAAACGCAGAATTCGAAAACCCTCGAGCGGCACTCGATGTTCAGCTAAACGCGCTAATGGACAATCAACAACGGGCAAAAGCAAATGGCAAATTACCAGCTAAATGCAGCGGCTGCTGCATGTAACCCGTTAGCCAAATGGCCACGAGCACCGCACCGCATGCTAATGCCGTCTGGGATAGCAGAGTCGATTTAAAAAAAAAAATCAGAATATCAAATAGAACAAACAAAATAAGAGTCTCAAATGCTAACAAAAATGTCAAAATGTTTGGAAAAAAGAAAATTTAGCTATTTAAAATATTTTTAATTACAAATCTTAGTTCATTAAATAGGAAATACTTTAATATATTTTATATAATATTTCAGGCTTTATACATTTTTTTTATCAATTTATAGGTCTTGATTAAATATTTCCTTTCTGTTGATCGATTGCAATTAAAACCAAAACATATAATTTCCAAATCAAATAAAGGATAATAATTTTGAAATTTTTGTTTAATTTTCATTTTGCTTCATCTTAGACAAATTTTCTTCAATAATAATAATCTTTTTCTATCAATAAATTGATTTACGCATACTTATGGGAGAATAAATATTGCAAAAACAGCAAAATAATTTTAAGTGAATTATAAATTCTGCTAGGCTTAAATTTATTCCTCAAGCGTATGAATCGTGATCCGAAACAATTTCAGTTCCATTTTTGCTCTAACCCTTTGTTGGCAAAAAAAATGTTGATATGCTAATAAATAGAATATCAGAAATTATAATCACGTTTGAGCGTAGTCAAACAGGGCAGCATTTCAGGTATACCCCTTGCGGATTGGTCATGGAAAGTGGTGCACAGAGCAAACGTTTGTAAATGCGAGGCGGCAGGCTTATGGTGCACAACAATGCAGCTTAAAAATACAATAAATGCAATCAAAATAACAATAAAACATGCTACATTTGCCACAAATGGCAGTCGGCGATGCCGTGGCAATAACAACTAGGCGACGCGCTGTCGCTGTCGACGTCAACGTCAACGCTGGCAAGCATTGAGCTGAGCTGAGCAGAGCTGAGCTGAGCTGTTTAAACAAAAACCGGCAAAGAGGTACGTTAAAGTGTATGTGTGTGTGTATGTGTGTGTGTATGTGTGTGAGTGTATGACTGACTGTGCGTATGTTTGTGTGTGAGTGCAAGTGCAGAAATTATGACAATATGCAAACGAGTTTTGCAAGCAAGAGAACAAGCACAAGGCGATGAAGATACTGAAAACGCAGACAAAGGCGAACAACGAGGCGGTAGACCGGCGGGCCAAGGCGACTGCCATGGCTGGCGGGTTTGGCGGGGTTGGAAGGTACTGCACAGGAAGTGATGGTCTAGGCAGATGCGGAGGCTGCCGCTGCCGCTGCCGATGCCGCAGAGGCGTCTCCCAGCTTAAGCCTGCTGACATGCAAAGAGCATCAACAAAGGTATGAAAGGAAACGAGAAAAATGGTAAAGGTAAGCCCAAAGCCGATGAGGCTGAGGCTGATGCAGATGCTGATGCTGATGCTGATGCGTGTGTGGCGGGTTAACAGGAATGTAAACAGAGTTATTGCCGCACAAAAGCCACTGAGATCGAACGAGTCGGTAATAACTGGCAGCACGGGCCGGCAAGGGGCGGCAACAGGGCCCGGCTAAATACCAAGCTGTGTGCATGCAACAAACGGCAATTAACAAAGGTCGATGCCAAAAGAGGGCAACGCATGCAACAATGTTGACACGCAGGATTATTGATGAGCATTTCGGGCAAAGCTCCGAAGGCTGTACGACATACCAGATTCGCCGGGGCTGCCTGTCGACCGGTTCATTAACTCTTTTTCAATCAAAGCAAATATTTGCATAGGTATGCTTTTGTATTTCATTAAACACACACGGTGTGAGTTCTAGGTGCCGCTTAAGTCTACTCAAATATTGAAGTTGAAATTTATAATACAAAATAATAAACAAATATTGCCCAGAGTAACCCTTGCCCGAATAATTATTAAACTGGGTATCTACTAAGGCTAGAGCACAAATTCACACAAAGAGCGTTATTTTTTTATAGTGTATATATATATATATATATATATATATATATATATAGTGTCGATTATAGGAAAAATATATTTTTGTCATATGAATATTCTGCGCGGATTGAGCTCATAGAGAAATATAGACACAAATATGAAAGAGAGAAGTCGAGAAAATAATAAAAATAAAAACTATTGAAATATAAATAAAATTTATGATGAATACAAATTTTATAAAGAAAGTAAGAGAAAAAGGTAAGTAAGGGAGAGGAAAAGACATAGATAACGAAAGAAAAAGACACAGAGAGAGAGAGAGAAGAAGAGAGCGCTTGAGATGATGATAAGTTAGATTGAGAAAGAATAAAAAGTATTGGAGAAAAGGAAATAATTTGAGATCAGGATGACTCAGTGCTAGAGAGAAAATTCAGAGTGAAAGAGAGAGAGAGGGAGAAAAAGAGACAGAGAGTGAGAGAGCCAGAGCGATTGAGCGAATGAGATTAAAATAAGAAATTTAGAAACAGAGAAAAGTTGAGATGAAGATGGGTTAGAATCACAGAGAAGTAGAGAGATGGAGAAAGGCAGCTGCGAGGAAACCAAGACACAGCAGACATAGAGAACTAAGTGCATATGAAGATGAGCAATCGTGATAGAAAGAATTAGAGAAGAGACTGATAGCTAGAGAGTGAGCTAGAAATGTATTGAGAGAAAAAGGTAGACTAAAATGCAGACTATGAGCTGTGAGCTGTGAACTATGAAATAAATAAAACTAAACCAACATTTCAATTAAATGAGAATCAAAGAGAAAAGCATATTAATAATAATTTTCAGCAAATAATACAGTTTAAGATATATTTAATAAAGATTTTAAGCTAAAGCTATAGAGAGTCATAGTTAGTCAGTTCATTTTTCGTGGCTAACTGCTCTTTCGTCTAGCTGCTAATCACCGACGGCCCACGCATCGAGTAAACTGTAAACCAAACCTTGGCTGCATTAGCTCAGCCCATGCAACTTGTTGCTGCAGGCTGCAGGCACTAGGCAGACACAAATTATCTGAATTTTGAGTGGGTTTGACGACTGCAAGCAGCAGTTAGAGCAGATGTAGATGCCGATGCAGATGCTGATGCTGATGCAGATGCAGCTGGATCAATGCTGCTGAGCAGCTCAACCAAAGCCGAAAGGTGTGAGTTTTATGTGGAAACCGTTTTGTTAACAGCTGCCTGCCACAAAATAAAATATAAAACGAGAATAAAGAAGAAGACTCAAAGCGTGAATAGCAGCAGCGAAATTACAATAAATTATATAAAGTGTTAAATGTGTGCGCTCTCAGCTCGGCTGAGAGCAACAAAAGCGCTGCCGTTGAACTCGCCGAAGCTGTTACATTTGAGAACACACAACATAACTAACTACATATCGCACGCGTTTTGTCGCAACAAAATGTTGAAGCAGCGAAAAGAAAAAGATTTCGTTTGTTCTGAGCAGCTGGTGCGACCCTTTTCTAGTCTAGTTACAAATGTATCTCAAGCTCTGGCTGCGACCCTCAAGATTTATGGCGCTTAATCAAGCAGCGAACCCAAAACCTATACCTATTCCCAAACTACAACTACAACGACAACTCGAACTCCCACTCCAGTTCCTAGCATAACCAATTTGTAGTGACAACTATAAGCTGCAGCCCGAGCGCCATAAAAAAAAAAAAAGAAGAAGAACTTCACATATTTAGATAGAAGATGTATGTATTATGTATGACTGCGCGCGTGTGTGTGTGTAGCTTGAACTCGGCATATGTGCTGCGAGTTGAAGGTGTCAGAAAGCTGACGCCATTTGGGTTTGTTAAACATAATAAATGTGAATTCTCAGCAGTTGATTTTGGTCTTCTTCTTTTTTTATTCTTAAAGGTTCATGCGGGCTGTGCTGCCTCTTGATAAGCCGGCGACCCTGCCATGGAGTCATTATTATTGTTATTGTTGTTAATATTGCTGTTGTTGCCGTGTTGACTTTAATTGACAACTGTTTGGCATTGGTCCAAGCCTAGCCACTCGAGCTTATAAACCCAGCCCCGTGCGTGCACAGTGGGCCCGAGTCGATGTTGATTCGAGTGTTTGGCTGCTGCCATGTTTACTTACGTGCTGTTTATTGTTGCTTTAAAATGTTTACATAAGCATTTCACTTGCGTTTAAGTGCACACACACACACACACACACAGAAAATGCATTTGAGATGCTTAATATGTTTAACTATGTAAATGCAGGCGTCGTCGTGTTTATGTGATCCGAGTGGGGGCGTAACTCAGACACTTGAGAGATGCTAAAACGTCTCACGCCCAAAAAGGCCAAAATATAAATAAATAAATATGAAGAGCAGCAGCAGCAGCAGCAGCAGCAACAGAAACAGCAACAGCGTAACAATAGCAACACATAAGCGCCACACATGAGTGCTGCCAAGAGGTGTTAAGTGAGAGAACAAGGCGAATGCAAATGTTTAATTTCCAGCACGCCGCACTTTGCATAATACAATTTTCAACAGCGCTCGCATCACTGTGCAGCCGCTGCAGAATGCAGCGCTGGCTTGCATACGAAATGTAAACTAACTGGAATCAAAAGCGCTGCAGCACTTATGAATGGGCGGGCGCAGACCCCAGCAAACGACAAAGTATGCAGCAAGTGGAGCATAGAAAAGGCAAAAAAGATGAGCACAGCAGCGAGCAGTGGGGCACGCGAAGCTGTCGCTTTAAGCTGATTAAATTTGTAAGTTGACAAACTGGTCAGAGCGGCGGGACGACTAAGAGTTGAGCGCTGCGCATGCGTTCCGTCTGTTGCCAGGTTGTGCTGCTGCCAGCCAAAATGCAATTCCAATGAAATTGACATGACAACCACGACGAAGATGAGTGTGACAAAAGCCACAGAGCAGGGCCAGGTCTGGCGTACACAACACAGACCAAATCGAGTCCGAAGTGTCAGCTAGAGCTAAAGCCAGAGCCAGACAGAAGCCTAGAAGCCTAGCTACACGAGTTGAGCCGTGCAATGAGCGCACCAAATGCAGAACCAAAAATCTTTTCCAGGTCGCACATTATGTGCTCTACTTAGATTTGAAAAGGATCAAGCGACTACGATTCAAAATATGATTATTATCAGATAATATTATAATAATATTAATAATGTGTATATCAAATCCTGACTAGATATCCTGTATACCCAGAGATATTGCTAGACTAGTTAAAGAGCTTACTTTCATATCTTTTCGTAGCCCAACTTCAGTTTTCAGGCACAGCTTCCAGCTTAGTCTTATGCTAACTAGATAGCTTGTAGTTGGATATTTATTCAGCTTACAAATGGAAGCGGAAATCAATGGTGCCTTTAATTGCAAGAGCATATCGAAAGAGAAGCCTAACCAGAGGCAACGGAGGCAACGAACATGTCAAAAGGTGTTGCATGCCCCGCGCCAGAAAAACTTGTCGCTTGTTGGTAATTTGAATGGCGAAATGGCGGCCGAGCGTCCAGCAACGGCTGGGCTGGAGCTGCTCCACACGCTTTATTGGGCGAGTGCGAAAGAAAGGTGGCCGCAAGAGGCGACAACACCGACAGCGACAACAACAACAACAACGACGTCGACGACTACAACAAGTTGAACAGCAAACGCGACATCAACGGCGACACATTCGCATTTTGATTAGATTTAACCAACGCTTTGGCGCTCCAATTGTGTGCCGAGGCCGCAGACAGGGACTGGAGCGGGGCAGCAGCGAGGGGGTGGACGAACGAACGGACGGACGGACGGGCGGGCGAGCATGGGCAAAGTGTTAACGGTGGCCGCCACATCGTCAAGTCGCGGTCGTCGCCGCCGTCATCGATGTTGTCTAACGACGACGCCGTCGCATGTCTGACAATGCGTTTCGGCGAATGCAAATGCAAATGAAATGGGCTGCCAGGGCGCGCCCACTAAATGGGAAAACCCACAAAGCAAAGCGCAACTTAATTGCACGCTCCGGCTGCGGGCTGTGTGACACAGGCAGGGCTCGAGTGTGGCAGGAGTCTTAGCACACAGCCAACTGCCATTGACAAACGGCGACAATTTTGATTGAGTTTTGGCACGCAGCCGAAGGATAGCCGAGCCTGGCTATGGACTAGGTACTCGAACTGATGAATCAGACGGCCGCAACAAAGGCAGTTAATTTCCAGACACCAGCCACACCGGTTTTTCCCTTTTCATTTTTTATGTTTTATTTACCTGTGGCCAACAAGCCATAAAAGCTTTCCACATGAGCAGAACTCTATTTGATGTTGCCAGCACATGCGTACATGCGTACATGCGTCTAGCCGCAACTGTCAAACGTATTTCCATCAACCTTTATAGAAGCACTTAGAACTTTCACTTGGCTATTTATTGACACAAGCGCTCGCTCGATGCAATCATAACTAGTTCATCGCAGCTTCAATTTCGTTAACTAACCGTGAAATTCTCAGCGAGCCGATTGTAATCTTGCTTGTGGAACAAGAGACAATCGGAATTGAAATAATATATGCACATATAAATCTGTACATAATTGTAAATTTTCTGACGTACGCCTCTCGTATTACACATAGGGCATAATTTATCGGCAACAGAAACCAGTTCGCCTCAGCTGTCAGCCTGCCCTTTGGTTGTTGCTACTGCTGCTGCTGCTTCTTCTTTTGAAATCATCTTCGAACCGAGCCTCGTTAACAGCCGCAATTATGTTGGTGCACTGCAGCAGGCAGCCACAGAACCGCAGAGCCACTCAACCGCGCACAGTGGCAACTGAAATGCCCCGCTCAAAATCTTTTCTGTTTTTATTATTGCATGTTTCTGGGAAAAAGATGTAAAAATCGTAATTCAATTATGACCAAGCGTTAACATGTTTTCCAAAACGTTTTTTTTTTTTTTATCGTTCCGCGTATTAAGTGTTTGTTATTCGACAATGATCGATTGTGATTTGTACGAATGGGTCTCTGGTATCTGGAACTGGCAACGGGCTGTACAATGAATCGCTTGAAATCGATATGGACAAAGTTAATGATTGATTTTGACTTTGATTTTGATGATATTGATATTAGCTTTCGCTGTGCGCCAACGGGGAAGGGGCAAGTTCTATAGCTGGGCCGATTGTGTTGCCCGATTGTAAAGCTGACCAGGAGAGAGCCAATCTCCCGACGGCGTGACATTGATGGAGGTTTTGGTTTTGATTTTCATTTTCATTTCTCATTGATTGAAACATAAAAAAAAAAACAAATATCAAACCAGACAGATAGATAGACAGTGGGACACTGGGACAGACGAATAGACAGACAGAGCGCTGTCTGTCTGAGAAATCTTCGAGTTTTTTTTTTTCTTGATTTTGGCCATGGCTGCGGCTGGAGCCTAATGAGCCGTGCTGTGGCGCTCGCAGCGGGGCGTATGAGTGATATTTTTGCGCTTTTATGGATTGTGCACATAAAATTGATGACATTTTCAACTTTTATGCATATTTACAGTTAATTTGCATAAATAGTCAAAAATTGAAAATGAATCGCTGAGGCCATTGCCGTTGCCGTCGCCGTCGCCGTCGCCGTCGCTGGAAAAATTATGCAGCATAAAAGGCTAAAAACATTATTCGGCTATAAAAGCAACAGCGCCAAGCGGGGCGTGGCCACAAAAGCGTTGTGCATTATCATTATTATTATTATTATTATTTTTTGGCTGGCATATTCGAATTTGAAATGATGCAATAAAATTCATGTTAGCGCACCAAACCGCCTGGAAATTCCCCTCAACCTCAACCTCAACCAATGAAATGCCGCTTAACGCTCTTTACTTTTTCAGCTGATTTTCTGGCGATTTAATGCACAGATTGGCCAAAAAAAAACCAGATGATAAATTGCAAGAATTTCTATTTAAATCGTAATTGCTAATCCTACCTGAAAGCATAATCCACCCACTTGGCAACGCGCGAACTGACGCGCCAGCAATACATCATCTTTATCTCCTCCTCGACCTGGCAGCCCAGCACCCAGCAGACAATGCCGTGCGCCGCTAAGCGAAAGCGGACTGGATGCAAAGGCATAGGCCACGGGCTGAGGAGTTGGGGCCGAGCCGAGCCGAGCCGAGCAAATGAAAACAAAACCAGACTATTTGTCAACGCGAATGAAGCCATTTATTATCCATCATAAAACTTGTATTTATCGCTAAATGTGGGCGCTATGGGGAGGCGCTGGCTACGGGCTGCGGGTTGCTGGCTGCTGGCTGCTGGCTGCCACGCGTTGCACTAACGCTCGCAAATCCCATGAGCAACGGCAACGGCAACGGCAACAACAGAATGACGACAAATCCTGGCAGACGACGAGTAGTTTTGTGTGTGTCACTCAAACAAACAATGCGAAGGCAAAAATAAACGTTGGCCCAGCCCAGCAGCAGGCTGACAAAGGGGGAGGCAACTGCGGCTGTCTGTAGCTGTGGCTGTGGCTGTGTCTCTGCCAGCGGCCAGGGGTTGTGCGCAGAGCACGCAGTGTCAAGGCAATAAATCATAAAGCAGCCGCTGCCGCTGCTGCTGCCGCTGCCGCTGCTGCTGCCGCTGCTGCTGCCGCTGCCACTGTTGGCTGTGGCTATGGCTGGAGCAGCCGTTGGACGCTGTGTACGTGAGCATGGCATGAAATTGGAGCATGTGCGTCGCTCGAAACGCCAATGTCGCTGTACTCGCTGAATTGTCGCTGAAAATCACGTAAAAGTATAAAAATGAAATCTGTTTACAGGCAATGCACGCCCAATGCTCACAGTTGCTGCTGGCCCCGACCACGCCCCTGTTCCTGTTGCTGTTTTTCAGCTTTCAAGCAATTGGAACTGTATCGCTGATGCTGACGCTTGTCAAATGCCGCAGTGGCGGCCCAAAACGAGCCGGCGACTCGAATAAATTTCTGTTTGGCGCTGAAATATTTACGCAGCAGCCAACGCGTGCAATTTCCAGGAACAGGCAATGAGACGAAACCACAAGCAAAAAAGAATGGAAAAAAAAATAACGAGAGAGACTAAAGCCAAAGCCAAGCCGAACCCAAGCCTCATGTGCGGACTGGAAACCGAAAACCGTAAAAGAAATCCGCGCATATGTGGCTAATAAACTAACCAAACATCCCAGACAGTCGTAGATCCGGTCACAGCTGCACACGCACACAGACAAAGAGACTAACCCATACACGGACAGCTATCAGATTTAGGATACAATTGCTATATCTAAACACTCTCGGCTGCTCAACTTGACTGATGGACAGAGAATTGTGCTAATTGCCGAGTTCATTTGAGATAAATTCACAATGCTCTCGCCATACAAGCGAGCCAATTAAAGCAGCTCAATAGTCTAATTTGCATGCCCTGTAAATAGACAGTGCCTAAGACAGACACACACACACATAACTTCTCGGCCCATGTGCACAAATAATTTATTTTAGAGCCAATCGCAAATGAAAATTAATTTTCAATGACAAATATGATTTATGGCTAGCGCAAAGCTGGCCCAGGCTCCAGGCTGGCTTCAATTCAATTAGATATAAAATTCATTTTACTTTGCTTTGAGCTCATGGCATCCACTAAATTTTCTAGCCCGAAATGGAAATCTTATTAGGTTGAGTCTATTTCTGCTGCTGTGCTGTGGTCTGGGCCAATTCGCATTCAAATTAAAGAATAACAGCAAAAGTTATTTATGGAAATTCAAAACTTGATTTGAATCTCTGAGTGAAGCATTTGGCTAACTGGCAAAATTATTGGCATTTGTTGTGCATGCAGCACGGGCTGGCTGGCTGGCTGGCTGGCTCCCTTTGGTTGTTTTGCATGTTATTGAAATTTTAATTGAGTTCTCACCTGAGTGACGCAGCAGCTCATCAAAAATGGACCCCAGTGCAAAAATGTGCCCAAAAAGCAAATTGGCAATTGGTCAAATATGCAGAGCGGGCGACATAAGATTTAAATACATAAAATTTCTGCAATTTTTTGGTGGTAATTCATTTAGTTTATTGCTGTCAATAAATTAATTTCATTTTCTCGTGCATTTTCCAGCGGCCAGTCTGACTGCCGCGTGCACGGTTTGTGTTATTTTTATTGGCATTTCTTTTTTATGCTCATCACAACGTGAAATTCCGATGTGCGAGAAGCCGCAAATACATGAAACAAAACAAGGGCGTAGAGGCGACGGCAACACATCGGCTGTCTGGCCTGGCAGGAAAACGAATAAATAAATTTGTCAACAAATGAGGCATCCAATGCCGCGTCGTGTGTGGGTGAGTCCGAAGCTCGCGAGGATGGGACGATACAAATAATGACGACAGTTGCGCATTAATTTCGTTTCACTAATTAATAATTTGCTGCTGCTATAATTGTTGTTGTTGTTGTTGTTGCCGTTGCTGCTGCTGCTGTGAATGGGAATGGTTTATTGTCCTATTAGTTCGGCATTTAAATGGTAATCAAGGCGTGTTCTGCTGTTGTTCAGGTAAGCTTCGAGTCACGCAAAGTCACAAATGAAAGTCCAAACAACAAAAGGCACAAAACCAATTCAAACCACCAACAGAGCAGAGCAGGGTAAAGCAGAGCAGAGCAGAGCTGAGCAGAGTAAACAACAACTGGCCAAGTCACATAAACAAAATGCTCGCAGTATGTAGCAGCAGCAGCAGCAGCAGCAGGAGCACGCGGGCTCAGACCAAATTGAAAACGAAGAGGAAATCAATTGATATGTAGCGACAATCGATATGCCGAGGTGTGGTCTGCTCAGCTCAGCTTCGGTACGGGCTGCATGGCCCGTTAGCATTCGAATTGGTATTGGACTTGCTCGGTTGCCCAATGGCCGAAAAACAGAAGCGTCTGTGGCCTCAAACAAGGCCAAGGGGTATGACTGGGTGGTTGGTTGACGGCAGTCGGCAGTTGGCGGGGCTCGGGGGCCCTTTGTGGTAGGTGAGAGTTTGTCGTTCTGCTTTGGCACGCCCCGAAACCACATAGCACACAGCAGCAACAGCAACAACGGGCATGGGCTTGAGGGTGGCAGCCGCTCGCCGCTCGCCGTCTCACCCAGCCCGGCTGCGGCAACATATGCAGACAGAGACGCACTGTAGCAGCCGTGAGACATATGAGTATATCCACTTGGTGTTATCCTGACAACGTGATTGAAATTTATGACTGGCAAAAATATACGCAGAGCAACACCAAAAGCAACAGCAGCAGCAGCAGCAGCAGCTGTGAAATATAAAAAGAACTGGGATGCGATGCGATGTCTCTATGTGCACGCAGGGAGCGAGCGATTCGGCACGTGAGCTGAATGTGACCAAAAGCAGACCGTCTCTGGCTCTGGCTCTGTGAGAAATTGCACTGAATAAAAAGCACTTGTACGCATTAAAACCTAATTGCAAATTTCCATAGTTCATATAACATTTTCTCTAACAGTCTCTCTATGACTGACTGTCTGTCTGTCTGTCTGTCTGCCTGTCTGTCTGTCTCCCTCTCTGTGTGCGTGGCTGCTGCTCTCTGCGGCATGTTCTACATATTTTGGCTTGCAAAATGTCACACGCAGCCAACGATGTCCGTTGAGCGTCAAGCGCTGTCTAGTGATTGCTGTTGTTGTTGTTCTTGTTGTTGTTGCCAAAGTGGATTTTGCTTTTGGCTATGATAAATTGAGGGACAGTTAGGGGCAGCATCATCACCAGCAGTAGCGTATGGTCAGCATTCGAGTATGTTGCGGGCTAAACAACCATATGAAGCACTCGTCCTAGGTACAGCCAGGAGCTGCAGCACATGACAGTCGAGTGTTTGTGTCTGTGTGTGTGTGTGTGTGTTGCTCTGGTCACGACGGGCTGAGAGGAGCTTAGCACTGAATGAGAAGTGGTCAAATGTCATTCACAGTTAGAATAGAATCGCCACAGCATTGCACTTGACTTTTCATTCCAAAAATATTGACAACCATGAATAACGAGCCAATAACGAGGAGCAACTAAAAATTAGCTTCAATTTAAATAAAGTATTTATATATAAAGTTCGATCTGTTGGCAGATATTTCTGATTTTTTAGCTTTATCTGCCCTCTCTGAGCTCCTCGACTGCTCCCGCTGTAATTTGATCAATTTCGACTCGATAACGACAAGTTGCAAGTAATCGAATTAACTGAAGCATATTTCAGAGTACGGCGCCATTTCGCTTGGCTGCAGTGTCCTTGGCACGAACTTCAGGATAGCCGAGCTGCATGTGCGGACAGCTCAAGTGCTGAGTATGAAGACGTTTGCCGCAGTCACTTGCGGAGATAAGCAAAAAGAGCTCGCATAACCTAGCCCCCTACCGCTTGGCTTTGATTTATTGTTGTGCAGGACTCAGAGCTGTGAAAAGGCTGCACTGGAGCGCCGGCACCGTGCGCCTGGCACGCGCTTATCAAAGCCGTCGGGAGTGCCGGCAGAGAGTCGAAAATTTATTTATTTGCAGTGACTTTGAAAAGAAACTTCGACCGTTGCGTCGCCTAGCAGAAACTTTCGACCTGCCTGCGCATCGATTAGAAAACTTTTTGTCGTATCTTGTCTCCAAAAGCGAGACGAGGTCTCGTGCCGAATTGGCCAAGTTGTTAAATAATTGCGCTGAGCATTTAGTTACCCAAGTGCAGGGCTTCCGCACAGCCGGCAACACAAGTTGCCAAGCATGCGTCATATGCTGGGCGAAAAATTGCAACTGGAAGGTCGGTCCATACGCGGCCCGGATTAGCCGCAAAGTTTGCCAGCAGCTTAGCGGCACTCGAGTGGATGAGTTAATTGTGCGAATGTCAAGACAAATTGCGTTAATGCGCCAAGCGCACAAAGGACACACCAGCCACAACGACGACGCGACTGAACACAAGGACGCAAAAAGCACAAAGTCGTACATGTCCCGGCTAAATCCCCCAAGCAAAGGTCAGGGGTGAGACTGATTGCGCCAGCGATACCAATGTGTACGTGTGCGTGTGCGTGTGTGTGTGTGTGTGTGAGTGAGTGTGAGTGTGAGTGTCGCTAAAGTTTTTAAAAAGTATTTTAAGCAAAATTTATGCAAACCACAAAGCAAGCTGGCAGCCATACACAGCCACACGCAGACAGGCACTCAAAGGACATGGCTAATCCCCGAGTAATCAAAGTTTGGCAATGCCAAGCGAAACGAGCAGCAAGCTGAAAGCCAAACATAGGAACAAAAGGCGGTAGCCAGCAGCTCAGACAAATTGCACACACACACACACACACGCACACAGACACACATGAAGAGACACTCAACATGTGTGCGCCGCGCAGAGCTGGGGGGCCTGCGCGGCAATGGCTCTGATGGATGCCCTCTGATGGAAGCGAGTGCAAAAAGAAAACACTTTTCCAATTAATGAAATCTCTAAACTGCCATAAATTTACCCAGACGCAAATAATTAAATTGTGTTGGCTATCACGCCTGCCGCACACACCAACACACACACACACAAGACTTGTTGACTTATGTGTGTGTGTGTGGGTGACTGACATGTCGAATCAATTGTGCATTAACCATGGCCAGGCCACAGACCACAAATAAAAGCGGCTGCCGGTCAATGCCTAAGCCATCAAATTGACAAGTTCTCACACAGCGAGGGCTGCTCTAAGAGTCGTAGCAATTGAGAAAACTGTAATTAATTAAATTCATTTCATAGACTTTTAATCAAAGGATTGATTAGCTTTGTGCGATCTGAAAATTATTTTTTTTTTGTGAATCTTATTTTATTTATATTTTTTAGGCAAATCCATGAGTTTTAGAAATACTCTGAATTTATATAAAAATCAATCATGAGAATATGAATATGAAAGATACCTAATAAAACTATTTTAAGAGAAACACAATGTTACTCCCGAAACAAAGCACTAAAAAAGATAAATTTAAGAAATACATAAAGAATATAAAAATGTCGATAAGTTGTAAACACTCTCTGAATTTATATCAATATTAATTAAGAGATAAATATCCGAAACAATATATATTTTATTTTTTCTTTAAAGAAAAGTAATGTTGCTCTCAGAGCTAGCCACAACAGATAATTAAATTAATAAAATAAATAAATAAATATATATATATATATATATATTTCTATAAAGACTAAAATATTTTCAAAACTGAAGCCCAATAATATTTTAAGTAAAATCATTTTGAGTTTTTCTAAAATTCCTAAGAAAAAAGTAATTTAATATTTGCATATTTATAATATATTTTCCCTTATATTTTAGACAACTTTATTGAGCTGCCCTCTGGCCAGATAATGCATTTAGGAAGCTTGAACTCACCTGGTTGGCATTGACACTCGCCATTCGCCGCTGGGCTGCCTCCAAGGCTGGCGGCTGCTGCTGCTGCGGCCGCTTCGGCCGCCTGGCGGCGCTGTTGACGTCGCGTTAGCTGCAGGTGGGAGACATCACGACGCAGGCGATGGAGCTCGCGGCGCACATGTAACACCAGGTGCGAGGATGTGCCGTTCTCGCTGCTGTTGCTGTTGCTGCTGCTGCTGCTGCTGCTGATGGGACTGGATATGATCTGGGGCTGGTCGGCGGGCCAGTGCAGCAATTGCTGCTGCTCCAAGCGCAGCTCTAGCTCAACGATGCGAGCGTCGAGCTGCTGCAGGCGCTGCAGTCGCTGCTCGAGGCGCGTCTGTCGCACATTGGCGTAGAGCGCAAAGCTGAATGCACACAGGCACAGCACATAGCAGGCGATGTGCAGCAAGGACATGAGCTGGACTGTATAACGCGGCCGTTCCTTGCTGTTGCCTGCTCGAACTGTTGCTGCGGCAGATCGCTGCTGACAGGTGGCCGATGGTGTGGCAAGGCGACTAGTTGTGCTTGTTGCAGCAGCTGCTGCTGTGGACGCCGCGCTGTCACTGGCCGCATGGCCAAGCAGCATGCGCTGTTGCTCCATGTCAACTGCTGCTGTTGATGGGGCTGTTGTTGTTGCTCCTGTTGCTGTTGCGCTGTTGTCGTTGTGCACTGTTGGCATTGTCCTTGTCACGGAACTGGGACTGGAAGTGGAATTGGAACTGATTGGGTGGCCGCCGGGCGGCGCTTTATGTTTGCGCATGCTGCGATTGAAGACTGTCTGTCGCCTGTTTTAAGCTAATGCTAGAGACGTTGCTGCTGCTGCTGCTGCTGATGTGGCTGCTGATGTGGCCGCTGCTGCTGCTGCTGCTGCTGCTTGGACTGTGCTTAAGTGTGTTGGCGGCACTTGAAGTGTCCTTGTCGCATCACAAAAACACATGTGCTGCACTATGCCAGCTGCTCCTCTATTTATTTATTTTTTTTTCCTTCCGATTTCTTTTCTTTTTTTTTCGGCGCTCGAGTGTTTGGCTATGTCCTTGCCGTTGCTCTATTCCGTTGCGCTATTTGGGCAGCACATAGTGCCTGTAATGCTGCTATTGTTGTTGTTGTTGCCTCGGCATGCGAGCCGCATACAAAAGCTACGCGGCCATCGACTGTGTGGCTGCGTCGTGGTTGGTCTATCAGCGCTTCTGGGTTCCTTGGCTTTTGGGGCAACTGCAGAACAACAACAACAAAATAAACTAAAAAGTAAAAGAAGCTGAAAAAAGTAGCTGCGTACTTTTGGGCGCTGCTGCCACTTGTGCCACTTGTCAAACTCTCGCCGTGGCTGCTTTTGTTTTTGTGTTGTCAATCGTCACAGCAGCTGCTTCTAGCCACTGCCTTGGCTGGGCTCGGCTCGGCACGGGCTCCTTGACAACTTTTCTGACAGCGCTCAGCGAGTTTTTCCTCTTCACGTTCTTACTTTTCCTTGGGCGACCGCGCAGTTTTCACTTGTCCCACGAGCGCTCTTCACATTGCAACTTATTTAGTTCTACGGCTCTGTGCACTGCAACAAACTGAAGAGAAAAGTGAAAAAGTCAGAAAATGGTGAAGATGAAAAAAAATTGTCAGTGAAAAATGCGGGGCGAAAAAAGTTTACAAAACTTGGTAGGAAATCGCGACGCGGCGCAGGCGTTTGCCGCATTGGCCATGCTTGAATTATGGCAACTGGACCCAGTCGACACATTTTCAATAATCAAGCAGGCAGCGTTGCCACGACGACATCCTAGCTGTGACGCGTCCTGGCGTTAACTTCGTTTTAAGTTCAGCCAGCCGTGTTTAGCGGCTACCAACTTGAGCCGGCTCAACTTGTTCGTAGAACTTTTGCGCAGCAACTGAAAAAACAACCAAAAAAAAAAAAAAAAAAAAAAAAACAACCACAACAACAGCGTTGCCATTGACAGGGGGCACTAAAAGTATTTGACCCACAGAGTCGGCGTGTCGAAAACATTTGCAGCCATAGATGAGGCTCTCTTCAGCACAACACCACTTGAACTCCCCACAAAGTAGACATCAGATAGCGGACAATATAAAAACCATAAAACAGTAAAAATTATTGTCATGTTGGCAACTTTAAGAGCGGCCCAACTTGAATATGCTACGAATTAGGAACTTTTCAAGTATGAATCATACAATTCAAGCATATCTGGAGTGAAATGCACTTATCCAAGAGAGAGAGAGAAACAGAAAGAGAGAGAGAGGGCGGGTGAGAGACAGAAACAGAGACAGAGACAAGCTAACGTTTGCAAAAAACTCTTGCTCAAGATGTTGCTATGAATGTGTCTTAAGAGCAAAGCAATTACTAAATTATTTTTTGAATTTATAAAAAGAATCTTAAGAAGATGAAAAATGTTTCAAGTTAAACTAGAGTTTATATAAATATATATAAATATATATATATATATATAAGTAGCGCAGCATTTATTAAGAAATTAAGCAAAAGTTCTATTAAATATATCAATTTACGCATCAAAGCGTTTGATAATGTTATCATCTCTTGTCTTGAGCTGCTTACGATAAAACAAAAAGAAGAAAAAAACGAGGTTTAATAAAAAGAAACTGCTCGTCAAGTATTATGTGCGCATCATAATGGATTATACAATACGTGCTCTATGTGTGTGTGTGTGTATTGCGCAATCATGTGGCAACCACAACAGGCAGCACATAAGACAGAGAGTGAATCGCTCATAAAACTCAAAAAACAATCGTATGAAAAGCGCACCACAGTACGCGCCACAGCAACCACAATACAAAAATTGAGCATAAAAGTCAAAAGGCCAATTTCGATGAGCAGAGAACAACAACGGCAGCATGAGCGGTGGCAGCGGCGGCAGCAATAAGCAGCTTATGAAGCAAGCAGCGGGTGCAAGTCAATGGAATGTTTGGTACACCCTAATAAAACTAATTGAAAGTCTTGTGCGCTGTGGGGCCAATAATAATGCCAATAACAACGGGCAGCAGCAACAACAACATACAGCTTTTAATTTAACAAATAAGAGCGAGCCAGTCCAACAAAAACAGACAGACAGAGGGACGGACAATTGGCCAGTGAAAAGTCAGAGAATTGACCCGAACGAGCATTGCTTTTACGCTGACTCTGCAATCGGACAGACAGACAGGCAGAGGCAGAGAGAGAGAGACGTGCGTGCATATGTATGTCTTTGTGGCGCTGCTCAGCTCAGCTGGGGGTTAATGCTTTCTGATGCTAACTCAATATAAATAAATTGATTTCAAATTTCAACAGTTTGGCGCGCAGCTTTTGTCAATTACATGGGTCTGAAACAGACCGAGTGGGAGGCGGGGCGCTGCCCAAAAAAGCATGCTATGAATTTTTGTGCGCTTAAATTCAATTATGTGTGTCGGTCATGAGTGAGCGAGCGAGCGAGCGAACGAGTGTGGGTGTGGGAGTGCCTCCGTGGGTGAGTGTGTAGTAAACGCTACTTAGTAAGAGCACACATGCTCAAATATTTATACACACATCTATATATATATATATATATATATATATTTGTGTCCAAGTGTAATGTGTGTGTCCAGCTGGCAATTGAAAAATTTGATTTCGAATTGAAATGCAAATCAAGCAAAGCAGAAAGGCATTAGATGGATGAGATGGCCACTGGGCAGAACCAATCCTAAACGAGAGCCCGGCTCAGCTAACTGGACACACAATGCTGAGCTAAGTGTGGCACGTGCGTGTGTGTGTGAGAAACCAAAACGTAGCCAAGAGGCGTCAAGGGCTGTAAAAAGCTCAATTGCAATGCATTCAAAGGATTATTGTCCTTATTTATTTTGCTAAATTTATTCGTTACGCACAAATGGGCAAAACAATACACACACACGCGCACACATACATACACACACACGCAGATATTGCTTAGGCAATTGGCAAACTGAAGAAAATGAAAACATGAAAGGGAACAGCACACAGAACAGCAGGGCAAAATCAAAGCAAATAAACAATAAAAATAATCGGGCCGTTAGTAACACATGCGCATTCTTCATCATCATCATCAACAGCAACAACAGCAAAAACAACAACAACAAAAGCAGCGACAGCTGATGGCTCAAAGAACAAGGAGCAGAGCCCAGAAGCAGCAGTTGATGCCTCAACAGCCACCGGTCACAACACACACAGACATATATATATATATATATATATATATATATAGCTTTATTGCTGCTGCTACACATGAGCAACAACAACAACAATAACAACAGTCATCAGTAACACCCAACATCTTCGGGCTGCCAGGTCGCCCCAGCCCTGGGGCCTTAGGTGCTGTTCGGGGTAATAAATAGTTGTCGTGTCATATGAAAAATGCAAGCAGTGTTTAAGTTTTTCTTGGCAGCCAGTTCCGGAAGCATTGCTTCAGCCCCAAACCTAAGCGCAAACCCAAACCCAAACCCAGCACCAAGCCATTTCCCAGTTCTCTACTTTTTTGCTGCTTCATCGGCGAAATTGAAAAAACGTTGGCCAAAGTCGAAGAAGAGAAATGTAAATGCTTGACAGGCCAAAGGAAATCCAAACTAAGGCTTTGCCCCAATATCATTCACAGCTCAAGTAACTTGGGATGCGGCGAGCACGGCAAGCACTGCTGCTACAAAGTATATCAAATTTATCAATTTCAATACCTGCAAATGCAAATAGGCGAACAAATAAAGAACTCAAACAGCTCGAGCCGAGCAGCTAGCATTTCAGAACAATGTAATAAAAGCCTTAGCCAGCAGCTTCAATTTCCATTGGCCAAAAGCAGTAAAAGACATTTTTTTTTTTTGCGACTTTATCGTCTTATGCGTGAATGATGTGACTCGGTGCAGTTCGGCCAAGCTCGGCTTGTGTTGCGGCATGTTGACATGTCTAACACACACTGTGGCTGTTGTTGTTTATGTTCTGGCCATTTCCTTATAATTTTTACAGCTTGTTTTGCTGCGGCTGCCGAAGATGCCGTGTGGATGCTGTGGAAACTGTGTATGTTTTGTTGTTTTTTTTTTTTTTTTTTTTTTTTTTTTTTTGGTCTTTTTATGTGTTGACTACGGGTATACGGGGTACAAACTATTAGTGCTATTCATTGTTGTAACCGTCTTTTGGGTCTTTGTAGTTTTATGTGCGTGTTTTACAACACTGTCGCACGCCCACTCTGAGAGCAACGGCATCCGGCACAGCCCACTCCTGGGAGAAATTACTTAATTTCGGAATTTCAATTTAGCACTTAAGACTCAAAACATGGCGTCGCCGTCAAGGAGAGCAAGCGTGGCGTGGGCGTGTCCAGCTACTAGCTACTGGCACCTACATGCAGCTACAATGAAGTGTGCGAGGAGCGTGTGTGTGCGATGTGTGTAAGGATCCAGCTTACACATGTTGTGACTTTTTAAAATTTCCGGAATTTTTGGCACGCAATGTTTGCTTTTGTTTACTGGCTACCAACTCAATGCCTCGATGCCTGGCCTGTCATGCATCCAGTCAGCAGTTCAGACGCTGCCTCTACTGCTCTCTCTCTATCTCTCTCTAGTGCACACATTGTTCATTTCACAGCCAGCAGCACGGTAAGCTCTAGCTGAGGGACAGACAATACTTTTATATATATATATATATATATATAGCTTTTTTTGCTGCTGCAAGGAATTGCAACTGCAGCAACTACAAATCCTAATATGAGTCTTAGTATCAATAGCTATACACTGTTTTTTATAGACAAGAATATTGGCAACTTGCAATGTAAAGACATTAAAGTAAACTGAGTTTTGAATATATAAAATATATAAAATAAAATATATAAAAATATATAAAATATATAGAATATATAAAATATATATATTATAAATGAGAATAAAAGATTAAGTTTTAGAGATAATATAAACTGATTGTCTAAGTACAGCACTTTTTTGCACTTTGCCAGAGTATTATGTAGTCAGTATGAGACTATTATCAGTTTTCTTTTTAATTCTGATAACTTTTTCAGCAAGAAAAAAACCGACAAAGTAGTAGAAAGTAAATTAAAATCGAATTAAGTAGAGCAAGTTCCAATTATTTGGTTTTAATAAGAACAGAAAGTAGATGAAATAATAAATAATGAGAAATTAATGATATAAAATCAATTTATTAAATTTATTATTATATTAATGTGCGGCAAAATAAGATTTAGACTCGAAAGCAGTTTCTAGTACAGATAAAATATTTATAGAAATAATACAATTTTATTATAAAAAAAATAATATGAATCATTATAAAAATAAAAATAATAATAATGGAATCAAATAAATAATAATGATTATAATAAAAGTAATATGAATTGAATAATAATTTCAATCTCAATACAACTAATAATGAAAATAAAAATAATAATTATAGAATCATATCAATAATAATAATTATAATAAAAATAATAATAATTGACTAATAATTGTAATCATAATACAACTAATAAAAAATAAAATAATAATAATCTAAAAATATTTAAATAATAATAATATAATATAATATAATAATAATAATATTCTTATTATTATTATTTTATGACAACCCTTAGCTGAAAGTTATGGTACTTAAAAAGCTTTTAAGTGTATTAGGCACATTATAAAATCTCATAAAATTAACGAGCTAGTTCGAAAACGAGAAACAATTAACTGCATATATAACAGAGTAACACGCAACGCACACACACACACACACACGCACACACACAGACACCTACGCACACCTGTTTGCAACCACACATATGCAGACGGGCAAAGTTTTGGAAAAGCAGGTAAACTGTAATAAAACCAAGCAAGAGCGTGTCAGAGCGAGCGCGAGCAACGAGCGGCGCACCGAGAGTGAGAGACAAAGGCAAAAAGCCGTGTAAGAGTAACTATATACTCTCACGATTATCCTCACTGTTTGCTAGGCTGCCCTATTTGCACCTGGCACACATGACACACGCTCGTGCCTGGCGCAACATTTAGTCAAAGGCGGCCACACCTCCCGCCAGCCGTGCGGTTAGCGAGTTTGTTAAACAGTGTAAAGTTACACGCAACTAAGCACTTAACTGCACAAAGCTCGACCAGCTACGCGGTGGGTGGTTGCTGCCCGGTTGCTGAGCAGGCAGGCGTGGGTGGGCAAGGGCAAGACATTGGCATAGAGTACAAGCTGCAACCACAGGCATCGCCGTCGACGGCGAGACATGCAACCTTGCACTTGAAGTGGTCAGCCGGACAGCGGCACGGAAGGACGGACGAAAAACTGAGCGTAAGTCTCGTTGCGTGCGTTTTTATGAATGAGCCCGGCAGGCGCAACAAATGTTAATCCGCGACCCCGCTAAAAGGTCGCCCACCAGCTGCTTTGCCTGTCTGGCTGCCTGACTGCTGGGCTAGCTGGCTGGCCAAAGCCGCAGGGCCAACCACCACCGAACAACAATTCCCAGCGCTGGGTGGCTCGGGCAGTGGCTCGTTCTGTGATTAGGCGTAAATTGAAGCGCAGGCACGGGACAGGCACATTGGCCAACTCTCTGCTCAATCCACTGTGTAGCTTCAGGTCCGTTCGTTGTGTGCCCCAGACTGTGGCAAGGCTGCAAAAAGGGCAAGCTGTGTAAACAGATACAGGGGCGCAGGGAGCAGGAAACTGGGCAATACTGTGTGCTGCGGCTCTGTCCTGTGGCTTGTTTTGGTTAAAGCCTGCAAGAGATGGGCCCATCAATTTTCCTTTTTTGCCATTTTTGCTGGCGCCCAAAGCGCTTAAGCTGAAACTTGAAAGCGTTCATGCTGCCATGCAAGGCTGTGTAAAGATAAAAGAATATCGAAAATTGATAAATAAGTCTATGCATTAACATAAACAAAAGATCCAGCAAATAAGACATTAATCTCTTGGCCAAAGCAACTATACAAAATTAAACAGAAACCGAAATTTACACACAAATAAACAAACCAAAACTGAGCAACGACTGTGAACTTAGAGCATAAATCAGTTCTGTACAGCAAGTTGTCTAGCTGCAGCTCTTAGAGATCTTTCACTTGCGTAAATTATAAAAAGTTTTCTTATCTTGAAGATAATTTTGCTTTGACTTTGACTATCTGCATATTATGAGTAAAGTTTGAAATAAATCTAATGATTATTTAAGTATAATAATAAATGTAATAACTTTAATGATTAATGTAATGTATTTTAATATTTTATTTAATATCATTATGGATTCTCTTTGTCTGAGAAATTCAGAAATTCTGAATTTCTGAAACTATATTTATATATCTCATCAATTTTATTCCTTTATCCTTCATTTGCTTCAAAATGATTGGAAATGGAAAAGTATTTCTCAAAACTTTAAAGGTAAAAGTAGGCGTGACAGAATGCATATATCGTATAAGTATATTATTGATCAGGACAAAAAGCTGAGTCGATATAGCCATGTTCGCCTCTTCGTCCATTGGAACGCAATTATCTCGTAAGCTATAGAAACTAAAGGAACGCAAAATTGTAATATATTTCTAAGCTGATCATAATTTTTAATAGCTTATTCAAATTCTTCATTATCGATATTAATCGCTGATTTTATTTCAATTTCTTAACTTAGCTAACAAATTGAATTTAGATTTTCACTCATCTACCCTATTCGTTGATATTAAGGGCCTCCCGCAGTGCTCAGCGCATCTACAAGTCGGGCACTCCCGACAAGTGCACTCTTACTTGTTTCCAGCATACACATATAGCATGAGATATGTGGGAATTAATATGAATATAATAAATCATAAAAATTTGTAATTTATAAGCATTTCGAATCCATAGAAAATATCGCTTTTCACGCTGCAAATTGAAAGGCTTTCCCATGGATTTTACCATAGCTCATTTGATAATGAAAACATTTCACATCACTTGTAATTTGAGTAGAAACATAATGAAAATCACAGTAGGAATGGCCTTTTTTATTGTAAAGAGAGCCTTGACAAAGCGCACATTGTGCGCAGGTCAGTTTCGAGCTGAAACCGCAGCTAAGCCCCAGCCTTAAGTCAACTACAATGGACATGCAGGTATTCTGGGATCGGGTCCGTTGTAGGCTTCACTAATCAGGGGAACGCATCAATGCATGCCACCTCAACCTAGGCGAGGTGCAGAGAATGCCGCAATGCATGTTGCCAGACCGGTGGCTGCGTGCACTGAGCCACAGTCAGCTGGTGGGGCTTAAAGCCACTGTCTGGCCTTAAATGGCAAATTTAAATGCGCTTTATACGAGTTGTTGCCGGGACTGGCCTTTGGGTAATTTGTGTGTGCCTCGCAACCTGTCGCTACCACAACTCACGGTCTGCAATTTTTCAGCAACTGACAAGATGTCGTCTCTGGCTATGCTGCGCTGCTGGGCTGTGCATGGTTCGCCATGGACTCGCCTTGTCTGTGGGGTGCTGCATAATTGCATTGTGGTTTGGGGATTATATGTGCTTTTTTTCCTTTATTTTTTTTTTGTGGCTGCCCAGACACGATGTCTGCCTGGCTGCTGACTCACTTAAGACAGCGTCGTTCGCTAAGCTGTTGGCTTGGGCTGATTTGCGGCTTTTAAGCCTTAAATGCATTCAGCTCATTTAATTTACAAAAGCCAGCCAAACCAGCAGCAGTTTTTATCGCTGTCGCGCGCTCTCCATCTCCCTCTCTCTCTCTCTCTTTCTCTATCCTTCTTCTGCTGTCTCAGTTTCTCGTTTATTATATAATTAAGTTAAAGTGAGCGGCGGCTGGCAATTTGCGTGCAGCTCCCAGCCTCCAGGTCCAACCCCCATTTCGTATTTGACAGCTCCGCACGCTAATTTCTTAATTTTCACCTTCCGCTCTTGCGGTGGCAACTAACTAGCGACAGAGTCAGACATAGAACCGCAGACATAGAGCCGCAGCTCCATCACTCGCACCCGACACCCGTATCCGCATCCGTATCCGCACCCAGTTCAAGTCCCAACACGGCCGTGTGAAGCACAACCCCTTTGTGTGTTCTCTGTCTGTCTGTCTGTCTGTCCAAAAATCATTTCCGTAATTCTATGTCTATTATTATTATTATGACTTTTATTGTTATGCTCAACTGCCGGCTACTGCTGCTGCTGCTGCTGCTGCTGCTGCTGTTATCAACACCCGCAACCATGGCGCGACGACCCCAAACGCAACTTCAGGCTTAGGCAGCAACTGTCCAGCGCCAACCGCCCCCTTTGGTTGATGGCTGCTTCTACTGCTGTTGCTGGTTCATTCGCGCGTTAAATGTGCTTGATAGGTTAAGGGTGTGGAGGGGTGGGGGTGTAATAAATGAAACCCCCTCTATTCGATTGAAACTACGAATGGTTCATGCCTACGCTCTGCTCTTTGGCTCAATGGCCGTTTCGTGTTCAATTTAGCGTCATAATTTCGTTGATGCCATGGACTGTGCTCGCTTTTTAACCCACACCCTAAACAGCAACTTGCCGCTTGCCCCACCGTCGCACCACTTGCCAGGCAACTGCCAGTTGCCACTTCGCCCTGTCACAGTTGCTGTCAAGTGTTTTGTTAAGTTCATCAAAATTGTCGCCGGTTGCCACTGCCGCTGCCGCAGCCGCTGCCGCAGCCGCCTCTATTTAACGCAATTTTCAGTTGCCGTCGCAGTCGCGTCTACTTGACTGTCATTCATGCACTCATTTCATTCACTCATTCATTCACTCAGCCATTCAAGCAGTTCACGCCATTTACAGTTACAATTAATGTTTGTTTGCATGTCGCCCGCATCGCCCCACACACGCCCACCCACAACATCAAAGCAGTCCCAAGGCAATGCGCCTAAGCCTCCGCCTCTTCATCGTGCCGTGAGTCCTCTTATCAAAGCAGCTAAAAGCTTGCATATTTCATAAGAGCCAAGTTCATAAAAAAGGAACGTCGAAAATGCGAATCCGACCAGCCTGGCCAATTGCCCCCGGGGAGCATAAAGGGTCGCTCTGTGGCAAAAAGCGCAACCTTTGTGCCAAGCACCGGCAAGCAACAAGCAACAAGCAACATTCAACATAAATAAATATATACTTTTTTTCTACACCTTGCACCTAGCCGGTGTCGCTGCTGCTGCCGCTGCTGCCTCTGGGACAATCACCTGGACCAGCTGGATGCTTGGGATGCCGCTGGTCAACTGGGGCCTGTCATAAAGTATGTTAAATATTTGTTGAGCAAGGTGCGTGCAGTAATTTCAGGCTTCTGCCCCGGAGTTCATTAGATTTGTCGACTCAACTGGCCCACGCAGCAGGCGAGGGTTTATATTCAAAGCAGAGATAGAAACCGTTGACAGCTGGTCACACTGAAAGTCTGCTCTAAGACTTTGACTATGAGCATGGATATACATACATATTCTCTAAGGTTTTTTTGGCTAAACGACTTAGTTTGTCTTTTATTAAATAAAATAAAATTTCATAAAATGAACTAAAAATATTTTATTAATAAAAATTCATAGACTCATTACAAAAAGCTTAACTTGTCGATTACCAAGCAATATTATTTCTAGAATTTTTTATTAATAATATTTCATAGAAGTAAGCATTATTTCTAGTATTTTTTTATTAATAAAATTTCATAGAATTTACCAAAAAAAAATTAATTTGTCGATTTCCAAGCAGTATTATTGCTAGTATTTTTAATTAATATTTCATAAAGTTGACCATTGTTTCTAGTATTTTTTATTAATAAAATTTCAAGGAAATAACCAAAAAAAACTTAGCTTGTCGATTACCAAGCAGTATTATCTGTACTATTTTTATACCTGGTCCCATTGAAAATGGGAAAACAGGGTATAATGTTTTTTACTTATTAAACTTCATAGAAGTAAGCATTATTTCTAGTATTTTTTATTAATATAATTTCAAGGAATTAACCAAAATCTTGGTTTGTCAGTTACCAGTATTTTTTATTTATTAAAATTGAATAGAAAGGACACAAATTAATATGCAAAATAGATCGAAATTGAGTTATGGCTAGAGCCCTTTCTTTATATATTTTTATATAATTTCTAATTGAATATAAATGAAATATATGATCCCTTTTTTAAGATATCAAACTAATCTTAGCATTCAGTTATTCTACTGAATTAAGACTGAAAATCATTAAAAACCATAGTTGGATAAATTCAAAATCAATTGCATCAAATGGCAAATAAGCCAAGTGTATTGAGTCTTCGGCAATACAATGATAACTGTTCCCACTTTTTACAGCTTCTTTTGTGCACTTTGGCGGGCATTCGCCTAAAAGCGTGCAGGCATTTTTACGTTGTTGTTGTTGTTGTTATTTTTATTTCTTTTCTTTTTTTTTATTTTTCTTTCGAGCTGCTTTTGATTTGATTTCGTTTATGTTGTGAGTTTTTGCCTTTTGTCATTTGCTCAACCACCACCCTAATTTGTTGTTGTTGTACACGTTTTGCATACAAAACGCACAAACACATTCATACGTGTTCTTCACATGTATACAGGGGTAAACCAGCTCATTATGTACAAACATGTTCACACACACGCACACACACACACGCTCAAACACAGATGCTCACAGCATATAAGAATGTTGATTTTATTGTATGCGTATGCATGAATGCATATGTGTGTGTGTGTGTGTGTGCTTGTGTGTGAGTGTTGAGTGCAACTCTTTTACATACTTTGTGCTTGCACCTTGGCGTTTCACTTTACTTCGGCTGCTGCCTCTGCTGCTGTTGTATTTGTTGTTATAGCTGTAGCTGTAGCTGTTGCTGATGCTGAAGCGACGAACGATTTATGCACTTAACATAATTTAATTTCCAAAAAAGTGCCGCAACCAACAATAATTTAAAGCTAGGCACTTGGCACACAGACACTTCTTGCTTGCTGTTGCGGTTGTTGTTACAGCTTTGTTTTGTTTGGTTTTGCTTTCCTTTTTCTTTTTCTTTTTTTTTATATTTTTTCTTCAGCTGCTGTTGCTGTTGTTGTTGTTGTTGTTGCTGTTACTGTTGGGAGGCCTTTAATCAAAAAGCAACAGAAACGCTAAAAATGAATACAAGCACCGCGCGCAGAGTAAACGGCTGGCACTAGCTCCAAAAATGCTTGGACGAATCGGGTGCTGCAGGCGAAATATTCGCGAACCACTCACACTGGCACTCATACACAAACACACTGAAATAACTCGACGTTCGCTATGTTTTCTGTTTAGTTTGACAATCACTTCGCTTCCGCACCGTTTTAACACGTCCGCTCGCAATGCAAGTCGTCGCGCAACTGAAAACTGGAAATGAAACCAAGTTGTTGCTGTTGCTGTAGCTGTAGCTGTTGCTATTGCTCTTGCTGCTGCGACCGCTGCCAGCGTCGCACAGTGGCTCTCTGCGCATGTTGTGGTTGCTATACCAACGTAGGCAATAAGAATATTTTATTTTTGCTTATGTAAATTAAATAAATTATATGTTTTATAATGTATTTATTGTATTATATACAATATATTATGTATATAAGTATATATTACATCCCATCACAATTTAGTTCTATGAATATTCACTATGAATTCTTCTCAGCTAATTTGGAATTTCTGTCGGGAGTAAATACTGTTGCCTCACTGTGCGTCCCTCGATGATGCCGCTTTTGTTATCGTGTTTATGTTCTCTTCATGCCATCGCTGATGCTGCTGATTTGGTCGTTTCTCTGCAGTGCAATCGCATTGGCAATCGCCATCGACGCAAGGTTTGATTTTTGTCTGCGGTCGCATTAAACTAAAGCACAGTCAAATGGAGCGCATAATGGGAAAGCCATAATTAAATTCAATTGAACATAGAATTAATGCAGATGTGCACTAGCAGTAGAAATTAAATCGTATGCTCGAACTGATGGAATTTAATATTAAGAATAGCAGCTGCATCAGTTCAAATATAATTTTAATCAAGCTAATTAAATTCTACTTTGTAATGGTTTACGTAGTAATTAAATTAACTAACCACAAATAAAATTAGGGAATTATAATAAAAAAAAAAAAAATGATCTAGTCCCAGTAATTAGCCAAAATAGTTGCTCTATAGCCAGGTCTGCAGCACTGTTTCATTTGCCACGCGTTTCACATTGCCCGTACGCACGCTCTCTTAACCGGCGCCGTATCTCTTAAGCGACACGCTCTCTTTGGCGCTAACGGTACTTTTGGATGCCAGCACACTGACAATTGGGCATTGCGTGCGTGCGGCGGGCGGGCACACTGACACAAACCCACTGCAACAGAGCCCTCTGAGGCGAAACACTTTCGTGCTCTTTGGGTGCCATACTCATTTCCGGTTTCCGTTGCTTTGTGTGCGTGTAAAATTTGAATTGCGTTGCGAACTTTGGCGTCCTGCGTCTCCATTTTCAACGGTATTTCTTCCCCGCTTTTTCGTATTATTATTTTGTCTTTTTTGCGTATTGCCATTTATGGAAAACACATTAATAGCCCAGGCTGTGAAGCAGGACGTCAGCGCTGGCGGATGTTTGTAATTTCCATGAGCTATGCTGCAGCCCCTCAGCTTTCTTATTTGTGGGCGTGACTCGTTGCCCAAATCGAATTGTCTGCTTGCAACTGAAAACTCATTTTATTAGCTGCCAATTGCCGGCAATGAAGAGAACTTCCCTTGAAGCAGGCTAATCAACATTTACAAACAGTTAGAGACAGAGAGAGAGAGAGAGAGTGAGTCTTAGAGGCTATGAGTTACGTCACGTTGAGTATGAGTGAGTTTTGAAGGTGATAAGAAACGCATTGATAAGATAACAGCAGCTGATGGAATTAGAACTGAATTTCTGGCTCGAATCCAAAGAAAAAAGCTCCAATTAGTCACAAGCTGAATCGCACACACGACAGACATGGATGAAACGGACGCTTGGTTTTTAAAGAAGTCGAAGAAAGACAAGGCGGACGCCACGACTTACACCCGTACGCCCGTTTCGGAGGAGGACATCAATCGTATTATTATCTCCAGACCCACCACCGAGGATACCTATGAGAATTGTGCACACACCGGTGTAGCGCTGATCCTCAATCACAAGGACGTCAAGGGCCACAAAAGCCGCACGGGCACCGAACGGGATCGCGATTCTATGCAAAAGTCTTTGCTAAATTACGGGTTCGATGTGCGCACCTACAACGATCTGAAATTTGAAGAAATCTACGATTTACTCAATGACGGTGACTAATCTATCTATCTATCTATCTATCTATCTATCTATTTAAGTTAATATATAAATATGTGATAATGATTTTTATCGGAAATTTCATTCGGTTGCAGTGGCACGCGAAGATCACAGCCAAAATGATTGCTTTGTGCTGGTTGTCATGTCGCATGGCGATGAAGGCAAGGTCTATGCCAAGGTATGTCCCATGCTCGTCGCTTGTGGTCTCTAGTGGTTTAGTGGTCTAATGGTTTTTGCTTTAAGGACATGGCGTATCCCGTTGAGCGTCTCTGGAATCCCTTTCTGGGCGACAGCTGCAAGACGCTCGTGAACAAGCCGAAGCTGTTCATCATACAGGCCTGTCGCGGTACCATCGCGGAGAGGGCCGTGGAATACTCAAATTTCGTGGTCATGACCAGGGACCTCGGTCCGTCAGCGCCCCCAGCAGCACAGCCCATTAACTATGCCATACCCACCACGGCCGATATGCTCGCCTTCTACTCCACCTTCGAGAGTAAGTGAATTGAGCAATGAACACAGTGATCACATCTAATCTAATCCAACTCGGCAGAGTCCTACTCGTTTCGCAATGTCGAGAACGGCTCCTGGTTCATACAGAGCCTCTGCCAGGTGCTCGATTTGACTGCCTGCAATGAGGCCAGCCAGCCGGGCGGCATGGATCTGCTGCGTCTGCTGACCGCCGTCAATCGCAAGGTCGCCTACGAGTACCAGTCGCAAAACGATAGACTCAACCAGATGAAGGAGATGCCAAATTTTATGTCCACACTCACCAAAGCTTTCAATTTGCGCGTGAAGCCAAAGATGCCACCGGCAAGCACTTGAAGCAACCAACCAGACAGACAGCCAGGCAGCCAGACAGACAGCCAGACAGCCAGGCAGCCAGACAGACAGCCAGCAAAGTATATTTCCAATTAAACATGTATACGTAACATTAGACAATTCAAATAAATAAATATATAAAGTGTTTGGCATATAATGTATTTGTCAATGTTTCTGTATCTGTATCTGTATCTGTATGTGTATTGGTCTGCCTATGTATCTACAGCTGTGAATCTTTTGATCTAACGATCGTTTGGGCATTGGGCCAAAGGAGCTTAGAACAAATTACTGAATTAGAAGATATATATGTATTAAAGATATATATATATGAATGACAATATTATGTATCTGTATCTGTATCCTTAACAGCATCTGCATCTATATCTGTCAATGCTCAAGTATCTATAGCTCTGTGGGAATTAAGCCAAAGGAATATATTTGCATATCAGCAGTTCGTTATATATCAAATATCTGTATCTGTATCTGTATCTGTATCTGTATCTGTATCTGTATCTGTATCTGTATCTGTATCTGTATCTGTATCTGTATCTGTATCTGTATCTGTATCTGTATCTGTATCTGTATCTGTATCTGTATCTGTATCTGTATCTGTATCTGTATCTGTATCTGTATCTGTATCTGTATCTGTATCTGTATCTGTATCTGTTGCTGTATCTGCAGCTTGACAACTCTCGTTCGAGTTCGAGAAATGTTCAGCTTATACAACAGACGGAAATAAGCTTGTAAATCTGTATGTATATTTAGTTATGTATTTGTATATGTGTATATATGACATGTATGTTGTTTCCGTTCGTTTTATTTTCGCACTTATCGGTTACGTTAATACGCTAGGGCCCGATAACGTGTTGTGACTGAGAATAATATATTGTTTAGATTGTTAACAGTTGGCCATGGCCAGGCTAGAATGGGCTTGGGGCAGCGTTACGTAAGTGCGCTGCTTACCACTTGCCGCTTGCCGATTGTAGCTGCCACGCGCCATTTTCAGTTGCCGTCAACATGCCACGCTTGCCGCACTTTGGGGCGCTGTGCCTGTTGCTGCTGCTGCGCCTGTGGCAGACACTGGGACTGGCGCCGCTCAGCTTTAGCTGTGGCCTGCGTGCCGCACGCTGCCGCCGCCTGGTGACGGCCAGCGCCTGGCTGCACTGGCTCGGCCTGTTGGCGCTGTCGCCGCTGCTGCTGCGCCAGAGTCTGGCCATCTACGAGGCGACGAACGTGAAGCACTCGACGCTCTTCAAGCACATCGCGCTGGCCACCATGGCCGGCGATGTGGCCATATCGCTGGCGCTGCTGGGCGCGCACATCTGGCAGCGGCAACGGCTGGCCCGGCTGCTAAGCGGTCTGGCGCGACTGCAGCGCCGGCACACGCTCAGCTGGCCCGCCACGCTGCTCATGTGGGCCAAGCTGCTGCTGTCGCTGTACGAGCTGCTCTGCAACGTGCCCTTCCTGCAGCAGAATGCGGCTCGGCTGCCCTGGCTGCAGCTGCTCGCCTACGGCATTCAGCTTTACGTGCAGCACATGAGCAGCGTCTTTGGCAATGGCGTCTTCGGTGCGCTGCTGCTGCTGCTCGGCTGCATGCAGCAACTGGAGTGCCAGTGGCAGTGCCTGTGGCAGCAGCCGGATCCGAGCCAGCAGCGACGGCTGCTGCGACGCGAGCGTCGCCTGCTGCTGGTCTGCGAGGACTTCGTTGGGGTGCTGCAGCTGGGCATCTTCCTGCTGGTCATTGGCAACTTCATCAACATCCTGGCCAACATGTACGCCTACATGTCCTACTTTGTGGAGCAGCACGGCATCCCCCTGACCATATCGAACTACTGTGCGATTGTCGCCATTTAGCTCTATGCTGTCATCCTGGCGACGCAAATGTGTCAAGTGCAGCACGCCAAGCTGCGTGCCCGCTCCCTGGAGCTGTGCTATCTGCCACAGCAGCTGACCAAAGAGCAGGTGCGTCTCTCTAATCCAACTGTCGTGAGTTGTTCGACCTTCAGTTCTAATCCGCTTGCAGGCTGAGCTGCCGACGCCGCTGCTGATGTGGCCCCTCGATAATCTCAAGTTCTCCATTCTGGGCCTCTTCAACTTGGACAACGCCTTTTGGCTCTTTCTCGTCTCCTACGCCGTCAATTTCATTGTCATCATTCTGCAGTTCACCGTGGAGAATATAAAGCGCTGAGAGAGCTTTCGCTTTCGGTTTGTGCACTCGCTTAGTGCGTACAATCACCGTCGCCGGTGGCGCCATCTACCGCTCACCGCTCAATCGCGCTTGTCTCTAATCTCAATTTTATGGCTTTTTTCGGGTTTTTCGGCGCCTAATAAACTGGATAAGAAAGTGGCCAAAAATCAAGAGCCCCCCAGCCAAGGAAAAGAAAAACTAGTTGCCGCATAAGACGACACCTGCCAAGCCTATAATACTCTTCATCTTTGTAATTAACGAGAGAAAAAAAAATAAAAACAATTTTTAATTTATTTATTGAATTATTAGATTAAAAGAAATAATCAGAAATAATGTAAACTGCGCTGAGCTCTATTCGATTAGGTTCCATGAATGTGGAATATCCTGTTGACATGGGATCTTAGAGAGAGAGAGAGACAGTTAGATAGAAATAAACTGTGAGAGTGAGAGAGATAGACAGCGAGAAGAAAAAGATACACATAAATATATTAATATAGAGGTAGAGAGAGATAGCGACAAGCAAGACAAAAGTAGATAAGTCGATAAAGTCAGAGAGATGGAACGACACAAAAAGAAAGAAAGAGAAAAAGAAAGAATGAAAGAGCAAGAGGGAGGAAGATAGAGAGAGATATAGAAAACATAGAGATGGAGTAAATGGTGAGCGAAAACTGAATAGAGCATAAAAAAGTGAGAGAGAAAGGGAGAAAGAGAGACAGAGAGACACGCAAGACATGAGCGGGAATGAAATATAGGAAAACAAACGAAAAAAAAAGATAAGGCGAGAAGGAGAGAGATTAAGACCTAGAGAGTAGAGTAGAGTATAGAGGACCATGAGAGAGAGAAAGAGAGAGATTGAGCCAGAGAGAGAGGAGAAGGGAAGTGAGAGCTGAGATCCGGAATATAATAGAAATATATATAAAAAAAAAGATTATTATGTATAGAAATATTCTGCAGTAAATGCGACGTTTGTACCTTGGGTGGTCTGCCAGTGAGGCTTAAAAAAAGGCTTGAATATTATAGATAACAAGGAAATGAGATAATTTATCTAGAAGATAAAGTTGCACTGCATATGGTAAAAACGAGAACACTTTAAAGTCTATGTAAATGTCAGATTTCTAGCTTATGTGGCCACGGACGGATGGACGGATGGAGGAACAGAGATAAGTCAGCTCATCATATAAAGAATGGGGCTTGCCACGCCTCCTTCTGCCAGTTTTAAATTCAATTACATTTTCACAAATCGAACTCTCATTTTCAATAAGTTCAGGCTATAATAAAGAGTAAATTTGTTAAATTTTATCGACTCCGCAATAAATTTCGATTTCATTCCAATTTCAACCGAGACTCAAAATTCGACTCGAGTTTTCCGATTCTAGTTTCATTTTGAGCACGCTTTTCCCGCATTTACTTTCAAGCCTGAGCTGAGAGCTTCGATGCGCTTCAGTCAGCACTAGTTCTAGTTATGTAACGCAATGATTGCCCACGCCCCTTGCCGACTGCGAGGCGCTAACAAAGCATATCGAATGTGGAGCTGCGTCATTGCAACATTTACGAGTCACTCGAGGCGCCACTTGAAGCTAGTTTTTGGGGACTGAGGCGTCTCATGACTGAATGGGGCTGAATCGTAATCCAATTTTTATGATATGCATAGTTAAATTGGCTTTAGGCTCTGCTTCGATTTCCTGCTTTCACCTCGACAGCAGCAGCAGCAGCAGCAGCAGCAGCAGCAACTGCTGGAACTGCCCTCGCCTATATATATTAGCATATACATGAAGTGCTCTTGCCTGCTCACCGCAAGTACAGGAGCCGTCGCACGCGCCAATTTTCCACGCCGCTGGGCGGACGACGCGATTGCAGCTGTCCCTCAGGCCCACGGCTGCCCCTCAGCTTGACTGGCTGGCCACATCGGCTCCACTCAGGTGTTATGTAAAGCCTATTAGCCACAAGTGCCGTTTGCCATTGTTGTTGCTGTTGTTGTGGTTCGACTCTGATCTAGAGATCAGCTTTGTTGCTCTTCGCTTTTGTTCGCTTTTCCATTCTTTGGAGCCCATCTGCAGCCGCAGCTCCAGCTATGACCAGCACCGTTAACACGCCTCTGCAGCCTTAGCATCGGCTCTGTGGGGTGGCAGCTTCAGCTTATCGCATTGTTGTGCTCGCCTCTCCCTTATCTCCGTCTTTTGCTTCTGCTACTGATTTTTGATCGCTTGGTTGAAGCTCTTCTTTGGACTGCATCTGGCTGCTGAGCGACTGAGAATGGGGCGTGTTAATGGCCAAGTCGGCTAACGTGAGCGCTGGGCGCCGTTGCTCAACGAGCGCACCTTGCGCACTTTATGGCCCATACCCTAGTCGAATTGCCTCGTATTGGGCATATTAGCTCTGTCTATGTGTGTGTGATTATTTCTTTTATTTTGAATTTTATTATTTATTTTTATGGTTTGTTTATTAACATTTGTTCAATACATAAATCACGATACCTTAGACTAAGTCATCTCAAATTCTACTTCGCTCCACTCGTTAAGTTTCAGACTGTCTCCGATTCCAGCTTGAAGTTTACTCGGCCTAGTAATTCTTCCTCTGCTCCAGGAACCATTCACATTCAAATAGAATGTGGTTGGCGTCTTCCACCAGACCTCGTGCGCACCAGGAACACTCTTCATCATCGTGACCAAATCACTTCAATCAGCTGTGGAATCATTCATGGCCAGAGCGAGTCAGTGTGAGATAAAAATTAATAAATTAATAATCCATGCTTACGACTTATCCATAGATTCAGTTTGTATGTGCATGTGTGTGTGTACTTCTATGTATCTATTATAGTTTTTTATAGTTTTTTCTACATTTGCTAATATCGATAAATATCGATATAGCAAAGCTTTCGAAAAATTTGTATTATTTATATGATCACAATTTAATTTCAATAAATAACGCTTAGACATCAACCAAAATGAATCCAAGTTATTTCCAATTATAAAATATTTTATTTTCTTAATACAATATACTCTTTCTAAATAGCTCAATGTATATATTATATTTCTGCGCTAATTATGCGAACTGGGCGCATTCAGGCCTTCGCTTATAGGGTATCAGCTAGTCGCGCACTCGCCGCCACTTAAGCACACCTGTTGGCTTCCTCGTCTTCTGCTGGCACTGCTATTTCAACTTCTGCTCCCTCTTCTTCTCTTCTTTTCCTGCTGCTGCTTCTTCTTCTTCTAGTGCATGTTTATGTTAATAAGTTTGGCTGTTTATTGTTTTTATTATTACAAAGTCTATTGCTATTTCGCCGTTGTCTTTTGGGCTGCTCTTCCTTCTTTCATTTCATTTCTTTACATTTCCATTTCATTTCGTTTTATTTCATTTCATTTCTTTTGAATCGTTTGTCGAGTGTTAAACAAAGCTTTAACGGTTATGCGGTTTTTATGTCGCTATCTCTCACACATAAATGCTATAATCAGCAAAAGCTTTTAGGCAGGATAAAAGCTTTGCTGCTGCTCCCGCTGCTGCCGCTGCTCCCGCTGCTGCTGCTGCATTCTTTTGACCCAGACTGCGCTGAGGCACATTTTCCATTTTCCTGCCACTGGCTGCACTTGTCTTGGCTCTTCTTCTTCTTCTTCTTGGAAAACTCGTCGCATCACATGCTCAGACTTAACTTGCGGCTTGCGGCTTGCGGCTGGGGCAGCTCAGTTCAGTTGATCGCGAGGCGTTTGCGTTGTCGGTTGTGCGCGATGCAAGAAAAACTGTCACTGCGTATGTGTGTGTGTGTGTGAGTGCGAGTGTGTGTGTATATATATTTCGGTTAAATTGTATACAAAAAAAAAACAATTCAAAGATATTCGCAAAGTGTGCCAAAATGTTGCCTGGGCTGAGCCTAATTTATGCTGCCTGCTTTGGCGCCTGGATGATCAGCGTGTGCGTAGCTGCGGCTCAAACGGGATTAGAGCAAGGCAAGTTGCAGTCGTTATGGCCTTGTTAGTGAGTGTGCTTAAGCCATGCGTATGCCTCTGTGTGTGTGTGTGTGTGTGTGTGTGTATTAGAGAGTTGTGCGTGTGGATTTGTCAATTCAGCTTCGACGTCGCCAAAGTCTTCAAGTCTTCAGGTCTTCAGGTCTTCAAGTCTTTCGTCTCGCGCTTTTTGTTGCATCGGCCAACTCGTTTGTCTAGCTGAACCGTTAAATAACCCCAATTTCAATTTGAGCGCTGTAAATTTACATATGTCTGTGACGATAAGAGACAAGGAAGCGGCCGCTCAATCAATTGGTCAATTTGTTACTCTGTTGATGCAACATGTGGCACGGCTAAGCCTTGCCCCATTTCCCCAAAACAGCTCCTGCGCCCACACCACACACGCCCCAAATAAACCAAGAACGACAAAAGTTTTGGGTGCCCAAAGTTGAACCGAAGAACTGGAAACACTTCAAGAGTTGCCGCAATTTTCTAATTAAGTTTTCGTTTGAGAGTCTCTCACTCTTGGAATATATAAAACGCTAACCGCTTGAACGCTTGAACTCAGTGCTTAAGTGTACCAACGGCTCACCCCACTTGACCCACCGCCCCAACGAGTTCCGTATGAGAAACACGGCGAGTCGCCAGTTAAGTGTGAAATGCATTCAAATTGAAGCTCATTTACCTGTTGTGAGAGCCTCGACAATGTGAGTGAATGTGCCATAAACTGTGGATTATTAAGCCCAGATACGAGAACTAGGTCTATCGATATCTATCTCAACTGTCACAAGGCCATTTCAATTAAAACTGCACCGTTTGCCATTATCAAATGAAACCAAAGATAAACCCGTCTGTTGTCAGACAACGTCTCAATGTGATAAACGTTAACAAAGCAGAGCTCAACTTGGCCATAATAGCTCTGCTGCGCTGTTTTTCGACTCGAATATTATGAAAAGGCCAAGTCAAAGCTCAATTTTTTTGTTTGCCTGAACAAAAGGGGAAAAGTTTCTTCTAAAGATGCATCTCTAATATAAATGAGATCAAAACTTATATCATTTTGTTACTGCTATGAATTCCAGTCGATTATATTTATTAACAAATATGAGGTTTGCCTCAACAAAAAATATAAAAAGTTTTTCCTAAATTCAAATTCATCTTTTATATATTTATTTTCTTTTTTTATATATATATATATATATATATATATATATATATATATATATATATATATATATATATATATATATATATATATATATATATATATATATATATATATATATATATATATATATATTTTATTTCGCGGTAATGAGAATACTTTATACATTTATTTTAAGCTTTTACTTTTCTTCGTAGTTTTATTTTCTCTTCAATGGAACTTTTTTACTAATTTTTTAAAAAACTTGATTTTTAGAAAGTTGAATTTGGATTTTGTTCTTTTTATATTTTGATTTAATTTTTTATTTAAAGAACTCAAAACAGTGCTTAAAATAAAATGTGGTTATTTCTTTTTTTTTTCATTTATATTAAAAACTTCAAAATAAATTAGTACAAAATAATATATTTTTATAATTTATAAATATATTGTTATCAATAAATTATTTTGCATTTTTTAACATAATTTAAAATAAAAGCAAAATTAATTTTTAAAAATTAAAATTGGTTATTTGTCTTAGTTTTTATATACATATATATATATAAACTAAGACATTATATATATATTTTTTTTCCTTTGTAATTTCATTAGTTTATCTTATATTTAATTTTTTTTTTTTATATATTATATATATTTTAATTTTTTTTATTTAACTTTAATTTTAATTTAATTAAAATTAATATTGAATTTATGATACATACCAAACACATTAATGTATATCTTATAGTTTTACTATGAAATCAAAGCTGGAGTTCATGGTTTAAGTATGAAATTCCATAACGAGAATTTTGAAGAATGACAACTTAAAATCTCTGATTAATTAGGAAACATTATTAACTGTAGAGTATTTGGCTCAGATTTCAAATATTTCATAATTTCCCTATACTCCCCTATTTCCTTATTCAAAACTCTGCCCTTTTAAACTCATTAGAAGCCAATAAATGTTTTTCTTCAATTCTTACTGCAGATGCATGAGCCTAAGGCAAGCTCAAGCTGCAGTAGCTGCAAATGCTTCATTTTCTCAGTCCCAGCTTCGTTCGCAGCAAACAATGATATCGCCCCTTTGGTTTATACCAACTGCGTTTCCGGCCCAATCAAATCTTGTGGCACATTTGCTAATGCTACATATATACAAAATATGTATGTGTATATATATGTGTGTGTGTGTATTTGTGTGTACCTGCATGTGCGCCCTGACTATAATCTGAGTTCACACCAAAACGAGCTAGAAACTGCAAGTAAATAGAAACTGCAGCTCAAATCGCAATGACGGCTAGCAACGGCAACAGCCACAACTGCATCAAGATACAAATATGAAAGAAGAGTTAAGAATGGCACACCGAAGTGCAAATACTCTTGTTATAGAAGACATTTAAATAATTAATTTTATTTATTTTTGATAATATAAATATTTTATAGAAGTATATTATATTTTATTATTATATTTTGATCGTACTTAAAAGTTCTTTATTGAAAAACAAAAAAGTTTTAATAAACATATTTTTCCAATGCTAAGATCTCTTCAGAACTCATAGGTAATACTGAAAATGTGTGTAGAAAAACTTGAGGTACTTGAGCAATAGTTGCAATGTCAGCTGTAAGATAAATTTAAAAAAAATCAAAATTCCTTAATTTAAATTTCTATTTATAGCCTCCTCATAAAAGAGCCCATTTCGAATTACTAAAAATCTATATAAATCATAGTTTAGTGATCTATACTTACTCAGAACATACCAACTCTTTAGACATTGTCACAGTTGACGAGAAATCTGAAATACCCTGCAGCAAGTTTGGTAGACGAAATGAAATAAGTCTAACAATAAACAAGTGAAGCCTACGAAAGACTACAAAGATTTCACTCCAGTAATAATAAGACAACAACAACGAGAGACAGAAAGACAACTGAATTTCGAGTTTCTCGCCGTGTACTAGATGTTCCGAAAAAAAATGTCAGAAAGTCAGCCACTGAGGCAGTAAGGCAGCGGCAGTCCGTGGCAGAGCAAGAGCCCAACTGGAATCCGTGTGGCGCCGCATCTTTTGCATGGTTGCTTGCCACTTGCTGCACCGACTGCAATGCAACTAAGAGAAGAAAAAAAGAAATAAAAAAAAAATAAAAATTAAAGAAACATTGTCTAATTATGTCATGAGGGTGGGAACTGAAACGCAGCTAGATGAGAGATGGCAAGCAGCAGCGACGACAGTTGAATGCATGTGGAAAAGTGTTGCAACTGCTCATGAAAATCTCAGCTGTCGCGATGTCGAGCTGTCGGTGGGCGGAACAGCGCCCAGCCACGCGACAAACGTAGAAAGTTTTTGGCCAGTTCCTCAAACAATTGGCCCAGCGAGCGATTCGTTTCGCACGTCGCCTTCACGGAGATTTTCAATTGTTGCTCTTCAGATGTTTTTTTTTTCCGTTTTCTGTTCTCAGCGCCCAATTAGCATGCCAAATAAAAGAGAAACAACAATTTTGTGTTGCTAATTTGTCAACGTTTTCGGGCGTATTTCAAGCGCACATTTCCCCACTATCTCTCCCTCTCTCACTCTCTGTATCTCTCTTTCACTCTCACTCTCTCTATAATTTAATTCAATTTGTTAAACTGTTCCACTTTAGTGAGCTCTGGCAGCTGCGCCTTCCACTCGGTGGATGGCGTCGCAACGGAAAGTGAAGGTGTGCGCTTCATACGTCTGCGGGAGGACGCCCAGGTGGGCAAGGAAATCTTGCGTGTCCAAGCCTATCCGTACTCCACTGTGGCGCTCAAGGGCGCCGATGCCAGCGCCGATCAGAAGTACTTCAACATGACGGCATACAACTCAACGACTCTGGTAGTAAGTCTAGCCCGTTCGCTGGAGCGCCTGGTGGATCGTGATGTGCCCAGGAATTTGCTCAAGTTTCGTATACTCTGCGCTGGCAAGCATGAGAAACTGGAGGAGGTGCGTTCAGCAAACTTTTCGCTGCATAGAAATGCTTTTTCCAACTTCCTCTCACGATCTCACAGGGTAGCTATCTCTCCATCACGGTCTACATTGAGGATGTCAATGACAATGCGCCGGAGTTTCTCAATGTTCCGTACGTGATCGACGTTGAGGAGAATACATCCGTCGACAGCATCATCTTTGAGGGCGTGCAGGCCTTCGATCGCGACAAGCCGAACACACCCAACTCGGAGGTTCACTTCAGCATGTCAACTGTGCCCGAGCAGCTGTCCGCCGATGGCCGGCCATATTTCGCACTGAAAAGTCCCCACCGACCGTTGTTGATACTCAAGCGGGAGCTGGACTTTGACAATGGCATACGACAGTTCAAGTTGCCCATTTTTGTGTGGGATCGCGGCACACCCGCCAATCAGGCGAACACAACGATCACCATTAATGTGCTCGATGTGGACGATCTGCCGCCAAAGTTCACCGAGGGCGTCTACCGCACCAAGCTGAATGAGTTCTATCCCATGACTGGCATGCCCATACGTATACCCCTGTACTTTGCCCCACCGATCATGGCATTCGATCAGGACTCACTGAACGCCTCGCTCGTCTACGACATCATCTCGGGCAACGAGCGCCAGCTGTTTCGTGTGAATCCCCACAATGGAGTCATGTATCTGCAGAAGGAGATCGATCTCGAGGAGGAGAGTTTGCCGGGCAACACCTTTGTGGTGCAGCTGGAGGCTAGACAGAAGGACAATCCCCTAAAGAAGGCGCTGGCACGGTAAGTCCTTCAACATATATATATAGTATGCTCATCAATCAGTCAATAATTTTCGCTCCTAGCATTGAGGTGGAGGTGCTCGATCTAAATGATAATGTGCCCGAGTTTGAGGCTGACTTCTACAACATATCCATTGTGGAGAATTTGCCAACGGGTTTCAGCGTGCTGCAGGTTAACGCCATTGATCGTGACCAGGGCGAAAACTCGGAGTTCGTCTATAACTTGGTCGAGAATCAAACATCTGCTGGCGCCTTTCGCATTGACTCTCGCACAGGCTGGATCACGGTGCGTGACGATCGTTTGCTCGATCGCGAGCAGCGCAGATCCATTGAGCTTAAAGTGGAGGCGCTGGAACGCAATCCCTCCTATCTGGACGATAAGCATCTGAAGAAACCGGGTCCCAGCACGGTGCGAGTGGACATCACATTGCTGGACAGCAACGACAACAATCCCAAGTTCGATCATGGCAACCTCTACGAGTTCAAAGTGCCCATTACGGCTGCTGTGGGCACCAAGATTGGACGCGTGGCCGCCCACGATCCCGACGAGGGACCCAACGGCCAGCTACTCTACGACCTGCAGCGACCGAAGGGCAGCGGCTACATACCCTTTCGTTTGGACAGCAAAAATGGTACCATCTACGTGTCTGGACCGCTGCGTCGCGGTCGCATTGCGGTCTTCGTGGAGGCCAGCGATCAGCCGGCGAATCCCTCCGAGCGTCGTTTCTCCTTGGCGGTGATTACCATCGAAGTCTATGCCACCATCGATGATCAGGCAATTGACTTTGTGGGTGCGCCATACGAGTTCTGGGTGGGCGCCAACACACCGCTGGGCACTTCGGTGGGTCAGGTGCGCACCACATTGATCTACGATGGTGAGGACGAGATCATGTACGATCTGCTGCACACCTACTCCGAGGGCGTGCCATTCGCCATCGAGGAGCGCTCGGGCATTATCACAGTCATACGCGAGCTATCGGAATTCAAGCGACACATCTACAACTTTGAGGCGGTGGCAAACTATGTGAGCTAGAGCTAGGGCAAATGATGCACAGATCCACTAAGTCCCACTTTTATATCGATTCCAATTTCAGCTTTTTGCCAACTCATCGCAGCCGCTGATCTCATCACGCAGCTCCCTGCCTCTGACCACAGCCGCCTCGGCGGAGCTCAGCGATGAGGGTGTGCTCATCACAAATCTGACCATTCACGTGGTCAACAAGCCCGAGCCCGACAAGGTGCCTCTGCGACCAGTCATCGAGTGAGTATACGAGTCTTGGCCCTCCCATTCTTCGTGTAATATCGAAATTTTCATTGTCCAGAGAGATCAATATGAACGTAATCAACTTTCATGTGGAGGAGAATCTGGTGGGCGGCATTATTGGTCAGCTGCTCTACAAGAATGCCCTCAATGTGGCCAACAACGAGCTGGGCAGCTTCCGCGAGCTATCCTCAGCCTCGGCCAGCGGCAACCTGACCACGGGCAGTCGCTTCCGCAGTCGCAATCGCAGCCGCAACTCGAAGTCAAAGCGACGCCTGCCGCGACGCTTGGCTGGCGACTCCAATCTGAAGCTGCGCTATATTATTGCCAATCAGCAGGAGGTGATCAACAAGATAACCATTACGGAGGACGGGACGCTGCTGACACTGACGGGCCTGGACCGTGAGCAGCAGGCCAGCTACGAGCTGACAGTGATTGTGGAGTACAGCACGGGCATGGTCAGTGGAGCGGGCATCTATCAGGTTAACATCAAGGTGGACGATGTCAACGATAATGCGCCCAAGTTCAATTCGCTCACCTACGTGGGCCTCATCAATGAGAACTGCGCCCTGGGCACCGAGCTCTCCATGAACCAGGCCATTCAGATCCACGACGCCGACGAGGGCGTCAATGCACAGTTCCGTGTGCTGCTGCAGGGCGACTACAGCGATCAGTTTTCCATCGAATATGTCAATGGCAGCGTCGGCGGCAATGCCAGCCAGCATAAGCTGCCATCGAGCACGGGTGCCTTCAACATATTCAATCTGACCGATCAGTGGAACGAGGAGTTCAAGTACCAAGAGCTCCACAACTCCTTTATGCAGTCGAACTTCAAGCTCAGCTCGGGGCCCTATTTTCGCATCACTTATACGGGCAAGCGCGGTCTGGACAGGGAGAAGCAGCAGCTGTACAATCTTAAGCTTGTCGCCGCAGACACTGGCGGCCTGTCGGGCTATGCCCATCTGACGATACTCGTGGCGGATGTCAACGACAATGGACCCATGTTTGAGCGCATTTCGGTGTTCAAGGACTCACGTCTGGAGATACGCGAGTACAATACGGACATGGAGATCTACTTTGTGGAGAGCTCGCAGGGCATGGTTGTGCCGCCAGCTGGCGCCAGTGGCATGATGCTGCCGCCACCCACGTACCACATACCCGGCTCGCCCAGACTGCACATGGAGCGGGAGAAGAGCAGCCAAGCTGGCGTGACGCGGGCCAAGTCGCGACGACGCACGGCACGCGCCATTGCCGTCAAGTGTCCCTTGTTTGCCATCTACGAGGACACGCCCATCGGGGCGAAGCTGCTGCAGCTGAGCGCCAGCGACGAGGACTTTGGCCGGAATGCCCAGCTGCACTATGAGCTGACCGGCGAGCAGATGGAGCGCACGACGGGCATGCCCATGATTAAGAAGCAAGCCGTACGCCACTTTGCCATTGACAAGTTGAGCGGCGAGCTGACGGTCAACTACCCGTTGGCAGCCAACGTGGAGATCTGGCTGAATTTGAGTGTCACCGACATCGATGGCCTGAAGGACACCACGTGCATGCGCTTCACAGTCATCGATGTGAACAACCATGTGCCCGCGTTCAAGAAGTCTTGGTACAGCTTCGATACGCCCGAGGGCGACTACAAGGACAGCGTGCTCGGCCAGGTGCTGGCCATCGACATGGACTACGGCGCGAATGCGAACATCACGTACTCGCTGAGCGACACGCACTTGCCGTTCACCGTGAAGCCAGCCTCGGGCGTGCTGAAGATCAACGGCCAGCTGGATCGGGAGCAGCGAGCCAAGTACAATTTCCAGGTGATTGCCAGCGACAATGCGGAGCCGATGCATCGGCTGTCCAGCAGCGTGGACGTGGAGGTGAATGTGCTCGACATAAACGACAATCGTCCCGAGTTCATTGGCTACGACGACCAGACCAAAGCCATCAAGTATATCGCCGACGTGACAGATCGCACCGTGCTGCTGCCTGTGTATAAGGCGTATCTGGATCGCAGCACACTGCCGGGCATGTTCGTGAAGCAGGTGAATGCCATTGACAAGGACTACGTGGGCAATGGCAATGGACTGGTGCTCTACTCCATATTGCACCAGGAGCTGCATGCGCCAGTCTTTCAGATCGATTCCCGGGACGGAACCATTACGACGGTGTCCAACATACGCGGCTACAATGACTACGAGCATCTCAATGTGTCTGTGATTGCCTCAGATCTGGGCAGTCCGGCACTGTCGGCCACGGCTGTGGTGCTCATCAATCTGCAGGGACAGGCGGTGACGGAGCCAACGCCGCCGCCCAAGCCAGAGATTCCCATCAATGTGACCATCTTCCAGCATGCGTACTACGATGTCCAGCTGACCGAGAACAACGAAGCGCCCATTGAGGTGATGCGACTGAATCTGACAGCTGGCCTCAATGCCGAAAACTATCGCTGGTCGCTGTGGCTGGAGGAGGGCCTGGACGAGTCCGATGCACATCCACCATTCGAGTACGATGCCAAGAATATGCTGCTGTATGCGCTCAAGCCCTTCGACCGGGAGCACATCGCGCGCTATCAGCTGCGGCTGCGCGCGGATCGCGTCAGTCGAGAGGCGCGCAACTATGCCAAGGTCTCCTATCCGGTAGTTGACGAGCGTGTCGAGGGCCTGACGCCCAGCGAGTGCCGCATTGTGGTGCGCATCGCCGACGAGAATGACAATTCGCCCAAGTTCCGGGGCAATGGACAGCCCATTGTGGCTGTGCTGCCGCGCAGCGCCAGCTTCGGCTATCACGTGACCCGCGTCGCGGCCACGGACATCGACGAAGGACTCAATGCAGAGATTCGCTACCGTTTGCTGAACGAGCCCACGCGACTCTTCGGCATCGACGAGCTCACGGGCAACATACGCCTGCTGGCCGATCTGCCGCAAGACGAGCGCATCTACGGCTTCGATGTGAAGGCCACCGATCGCATGGGCGCCGATGACGGCCACAGCAGCATTGTCAATGTCTTTGTCTACATCCTGGATGAGGCCAAGCAGGTGCGCCTAGTGGTAGCCGGCATGCCAGTGGACGTGGAGCGACGCATCGACAGCCTGATGGAGGCGCTCAGCTCTGCTATAGGCAAGGATGTGCGTGTGCGCCTGCTCGAACCGAACTCCGGAGGCACTGAAGTGGCGTAAGTAGAACCAATAGGCAATAGATGAGCCTAACTAGTCCCCAACCACTCTTTCGCTATTTCTATGCACAGCACCAATGCCTACATCTACGCCGTTGACCCACACAGCAATGCCATCGTGGAAATGGAGCAGTTGCAGGAGTAAGTCATAAGCCGGTTGCAGCTATGCGCGCAATTTATGATGCAATTCGTTTTATCGTCTAGATCACTGGCTGGCCTACAACTGGACGCACTGCAGCTGCAGCAGCAGCATTTGGACAGCAGCAAGACTATGCCGCGCATACTCGAGTTGGCCGAGTTCGGGCAGGCGGCACGGCCCACGCACACCACCGCCGCCAGCCTAATGGGTGGACTGGAATTTCTCACCTTGCTGCTGCTCGCGCTGCTGAGCCTGGGCGCGCTCATCGCTGCCTGCTGCTATCTGTGCCTGCGTCAGAAACGGTAAACAGCGGCAAAAACCAGAAACTATAACAGAAAAGACTTGAGTGCTATATACACATACATATATATATATATGGATATATATATATATATAGATATAGTTTAGTTTAAGGCCATCTAATAAATCTTCTTTTAAGTGCAGATCGAATGGGGCTTGCTCATTGTTGTCGTTGTTGTTGTCGTTGGTTGTCTTGGGTAAACCGGCTACTGCTGCAGCTCAGCGCTGTCCGCTGTCCGCTGGAATTCTAACTGTAAAAAAAAATCACATTGCACAACAAACAGCAGCAACAACAACAAGAAGAAAGCCAAAACAGCTGGTAATTAAGCTAAGCCTCATCAGAATCGTTTGACGAGAGCCACTCGATGTCGTTCTACAAATCTCTGCATTTCATCTGCTTGCAGGCAGCTGTGGTCGCAGCGCGACTTTGCCGCCTCGGAGGCCGGACTCACCTATGCCATAGCTGGCATCAACCAGAGTCGCTCGCAGCAGCGACGCCAGCGCCAGCTGCGGCACACGCAGCGCTGCAAGAAGGGCAGCGGCAACGGCAACGGCAGCGGCAATGGCAACGGCAATGGCAATGGCAATGGCAACGGCTTACAGACGCGTCCAACGAGCGCCTTCATGAACGAATCGCTGTGCTCCTCGGCACAGACACAATCGACGGCGACGGCCACAGAGAAACTGGAACAGCAGCTGCACCAGCACCATCAGCAACAGGCGCTGGTCACACAGCAGCAGCATCATCAGTACCTGAACGAGTGAGTACGAAGCACATTAGAGAAACTGGTTTCGTTTGCCGACAAGTGTCGTCCTCACATTCGCATTCCCATTCAGGCAGCAGCAGTGCCAGCGGGAATATATTGATGTTCCGCTGCCCAAGTCCATTGCCAAGGCGGCAGCAGCCACTGGGGTCGATGGCGCCGCTCCATTTGTGCTCAAATACAACGCCTGCCAGCCGGTGAACAATCTGTGAGTCTAACTTGAGCCATGCGGGATTTGCGCTCACATTTCAGTTGAACTTTTCAGCAACAACTATGAGACGTCGCTGTTCTCGCTGCACTCCACGGGCCAGGACTCCGGAGTGGAGTTTCTGAGCAGCCGTGAGCTGTACGAGACCTCGCCGGATTCCTTTCAGCGCGCAAGCAATGGGGAGCTGCTCTGTCCCCGGCATGCCAAGGCGCACTTGGAGCTGCGCCAGCAGCCGCACACGGACAGCAGGTGGGTGCCGCACGCCTCGAATTAATCATCTTCCAATTGGATTACCCTGTCTTATTCCAGTGATACGTACGAGGATTCACTGAAGACGGATGAGCCGCTTGTTGCTCACAATTGCCGCAACGGCAGCTGCGAGCATCGTGTTCATCCAAACTCCCATCCACATCAGCATCAGCATCCGCACCAGCATCAGCATCCGCACTATCAGAACACCAAATTCGAGAAGCGCTCTTGCGTGCGCCACTCCTTCTCGGGCGTCAAGGATGACCTAATGCAGCACTCGCCGCAAATCTCGCTGCGGCCGCGTGGCCACGCGCTGCGCAACTCGATGAACGATCTGGAGCAGCGACTGCATAATCTGGAGCAATCGTTTCGACGCCCGCTCGAGTTCAGCAAGTCGAACTCCTTGTTTTAGCCTCTAGAGTAGCCAAATGCAATCATTTAGTGTGTAGCTCTTCCTCACAGTTAAGAACCAAGTGCAATAAACAAAGCTTTCTCTAATTGAGTCATGGAACCAGTTCATTTCTGAAAGTATTTCTGAAACTCTAAGCTACCCGCCCAGTTGGCATCCCAGCCGGGTGTGTTCAGCTTCGCCAGCGCATACCATCTGGCCACGTTGCCATAACCCAGCCACATCGAAGGAGGAAACGCTAGCCAAGATTGAGATATCCGCCAGTGACAGGCACTCGCCCGCTACGTAGCTCTGCTTCGCCAAGAACCCATCCAAGAGCTCGAAAGCAGCTTCGATCTTCTGATACAGCGCCTCATTGGCTGCCCGCTGCTGAAAGATTTGCGATTAGTCAACGCCCTCTTCTCTATATCCGGGGAATACAACGCACCCGCCTCGCCGTACTGCTCCACCAGGTAGACCATTATGGCACGCGATTCCCACAGCACAAAGCCATTATCCATCAGCGTGGGTATCCTGTGCTGTGGATTCAACTTCAGGTACTCCGGCTGGAATTGGTCCTCAGCGCGCGTATTGATAAAAATCAGCTTATCAAACTCAATGGCGGTCATAATGACCGCACGACAGGGCGCAGATCCGGGTCGATAATACAAGTCCATTACCATGGCGTTTGTATTAATATAATACAATTCGTATTCATCAAGAGCTGTCACTAGATACACACAAGCAAACAAAGAAACCAGCCAAGCGTCCCATCATTCATTCCACGATAGTCACTTTCTTTACCTTGATTACGTAACGGAGTGTCGAAGAATAAAATACAGCTTTAATAAAGTATTTTATTACTAACAATTTTGCTAACAAAGAGCTCGAGCCAACTGAGCTGTGCTCAATATTTAAACACAATTTATAGATTAACATATTAAAACGAGCCAGGTGATAATTGGCGAAATATTTCATTTATTTATTTACTCATTCACGAACTAACAGAGTGCATGGGCTTAGCTTAATCTCCATTCGCCTAGCCGTCCATCGGTCTGTCTGTCCGTCCGTCTGTCCATCCGCCCGTCCATCCGCCCGTCCATATGCCCGTCCATCCGCCCGTCCCTCCGTCCGCATGAATATTAATATTAATTTCACTTATATTCTAGCTAGATGCATGTATGATATTTGGAATATAAGCTATTATCTACAAATATATAGCTTATCTATCTACGCCCATATTAATTAAGGTAAGAGCTCGTTCATACTAAAACACACACACACATGAGAATTGAGTTATTCAGCAAGTAGCTCTACATGTTTGAACTAATTTGTTGTTTAATTCAAAGTGTCCAACTACATAGCTCAGGTGACACACAAAAGGCTGTTCATAAACAGGTAATTTGATATCTTATCGCAGGTGTGTGCTTAGCTTTCAGCACCTACCCCAGCAGAGCTATAGCAAATGAACTGTTTGATAAGATAAAGCTTGAAGAGTCGTTGACTTTTCTTGATTTCAGATAAAGTTTACATAATAATAGGACTTTGGGAATATCATATGTCTTATAGATTGATATAATTAGAGCTGCGACAAGTGCAATTTCTTGTAATACATGCATCCCTCCCAGTTCTCATTCCAGCCGGTCACTTCTGGCTGTCTCATACCACTTGGTCACATTGGTGAATTTGCTGAAATCATATACAGTCGCCTCGAAGGTGGAAACTGTGGATAGGAGAGCAAAATCAGCCAGAGTAAGTTTGAGGTCCTCCAATAGTGTGTTGAAAGAGGAGAAGGCCCCGTCAATTTTCTTCAAATTTTCCGGATCAGCTGGCCTCTTGACATCCTCTAACAATTGCGTATAATATTAATAGACATAGCTCTGATACAATGTGTCCAAATCGAAAAATAGTCGACGATTTACTAGAGATCTTTGTTGTGGATCCTTCGGATAAAAGGCATCATCCTTGCCGTATATGGCACGCGATTCCCACAGCGCAAAGGCCCCATCAACCAGTGTGGGAAATGATCTTCCGCATCCAGATCTACTTACTTCCTTTTCAGCTCTTCTCCCAGACCCTGCGCCAGAAACAAAATGGAGCCAAATGTAGCATATAGCAAAAGTCCAGCATATTGACTAAATAATTGTATCTGAAATAATTATTACTGTTAGCAGAAATATTTTATTTATTTATTTATTTATTTTTTTTTTTTGGTTAATTTACGAAATTGTTTTGACATGAATTCACAGCTTAAATTGGCTTTAACTCTCAGAATTATATTGAACACATAAATTGCCTACTAAATTTTATTTTTATATTGAGATTGGAATATAGCATGATTAAAGAGTATTTAATTTACAGCCTACAATTTTTATTTTTTTTCCCCATTTATATTATCCACATTAAACTAGTGCTTTATTATCACTTATTCGTTATCTCACGTTTCCTGCTTACTGTACTTTTCGCAACTGAATTGATATATCGCAAAGCCGCCCGGCGTCTGTCGAGGGTGCAGCAAATAGAGAGAAGCCGCAATGGTTTGAAATTGCAAACAGTTGTACAAAGAGAATTGGTGTGCAGACAAAAATAAAAGCACACTTGTTCACACACGCTGCACTCACTACATAAACATTCGAGGGCGTCAGCGTGTGTGTGCAAATGCAAAGTAGAAACCAGTCGCGCTTGCATACCCTCTCCCATAATAATCAATTGAAATAAGTCACTTGCACAGAGACTTGCTTTGAAAGCTTATACAAATCGACAAACGAAAGGGTAGCTAAGAGGTCGAGCAATAATTGAAATATTTCAATTTGTGCCACTACACACACGCATACATATAAGACATAGAATGGGAGCGACGTAAATTACAAAAGCAATTCGCAACTTCGCCCAGCGACATCTAAAGCAATAAGACAAATACCGAAAAAGCTCTTAAGTGAGGTAAGAGCGCAACGAACACAAAAATAATAGAAACCATAAGGTATAATCTCTTAAATTGTACTCAATAAAAATGAATACTCTTTTATTTGAAGCAAACATTTGATTCGCACCAAAGGCTCGCTCGATGCAAATTAGCACTCAATAATTGACGATTTCAAATCGCTTTGTGATTTAATTATGTGAATAAATTAGAAATATATTAATACTCGACAAGGAATGAAGCTCATTCAAAGTATTTCTTGAATTCCAAGCAACCGGCCCAGTTCTCATCCCAGCCGGGTGTCACCTTCTTGGCGTTCTCGTACCACCTGCTCACGTTGTCGTACTTGCTAATGTCGAATTTGGCCACCTCGAAGGTGGACACGCTGGCCAACAGGGCAATGTCGGCGACAGTGAGTGAGTCACCAGCGACATAGGTCTGACCCTCCAAGAAGGTGTTCAGGAACTCGAAGGCAGCCTCGATCTTCTTGAAGGCCTCGGGATCAGCGGGCGCCTTGGCGAACACCTGAGGATAGTAGTAGTTGGCAAAGCTCTGGTAGAGAGTGCCCATGTCAAAGTACAGTCTCTGGTTGATCAGGGCGCGCTTCTTGGGGCACTTGGGGTAGAGCGAATCAGTCTTGCCGTACTTCTCCACCAGATAGACCAAAATAGCCCGCGATTCCCACAGAGCGAAGCCATTGTCCACCAGAGTGGGAATCGTGTGCTGAGGATTGATCTTCAAGAACTCGGGCGTCAGATGCTCGCCGGCCTGCAAATTCAGCAGCTTCTTGTTCAGCTCAACACCAACAGCCTTAGCGACCATGATGACGGAGCGGCAGGGCGAGGAGCCGGGCAGATAGTAGAAGTCAGCCATTTTTGTTTTACTATAATTAGAAGAGCACAGAAGACAAGCGACCATTAGACGCGCTCAATAATTTTAGCAAAAAGAACACAGAACCATAATTAAATATCGCCGTGGTCCTGTGATGTCATAGACTAAACTTGTAGTTATTTTTTATTTTATATCGGGTTTTTTCCACACAATTCAAGTATTTTTTTTATTTTTTGGCTCACAATAGTCTTTGATGGCTCACAAACACAAATGTACACTTTAATGTATGAACATACATAGCTTATATATGTATGAATGTGTGTGTGTGTGTATATAATCCACGTAGGCACTTACGTTTGGGTTTGTAGAAAATAACCGGCGCACTGTACCAAGTATCAAGCAACACTGTTCAGCTTTCGATGAGACGCACGGTTTTTATAGACCGCCGATGTGAGTAGCGACCGGCCGCTATAAAACCGGCAAACAAACAACACTTATCTACATGCACGCATACACACGCACGCACACAGTTGAAGTTGCCATAAAAAGAGCGCTTGTGTCGCGTGTTTGACGCTGTTTATATATACACAAACAGTCACATATTTACATACATGTGTGCATATGAATTTAAAAAATATAATATGTAGCAGATAAATATATGAATCCAAACTAACTTGCAGAGCATGCAACAGACACCCTTCACTTGTGGTGCCACAGAAAGCGGCAACTTTCTAATGAACTCGCTGCACCACGAATGGATCGCCTCAAATTTTGTGGGGAAAATATCTTATTTGCTCTCGTCTGTGCTCTCAGCATAGCAATCTGCACGATTCTTTGTGCTTGCGAATTTATTGACATTGTTGGTGTTTGTCTCTCTCTTTGCTGTATGTTAGTATATGTGGATGTACGTACATACATATGTATGTGTGTTTGCATGCTTTGGATATCTTTAATTCATATGAACGTACACATAATATAGACAGCTTGAGTTTTCATTACGTCCAATGAAAACAATTTTGTTTATGGCAAATTTGTGAGAGCTTTGTTGCAGCTGTTGCTGAGTAGAACTTTAAAAATAATCACAATAGCTTAATTGCTAAAACTGGTATACATACACCTGATCACATACCTATGTATGTGTATGGTACAAAAACAATGGTTAATTTACTAATGACCTTGAAACTATCAAATTGCAACATATGTACGTTTCTATATGTAGGTATGTAGGTACACATACAGTGTACCAATAATGTCTTTGTACAGCAGCAACTTACATATAACAGAGTATAACACTCTTCAATGCTCAACTGCCCACGCCCTTGACATGCGATCGATTAAAAGTAAGTGGGCTTGCCAATGTAAAGACATGTACATAAATGGCGTGTGCATTGTATAACAACTTAAGTAAGTGTGTGTGTGTATATGAGAGAGTGCCTGTATATGTAAACGTGAATTTCTTAATGTTATTGACTTTCCATTAGACGCAAACGCAGTGCTTAGCTTAACTCTTGGTTATTGCTGAAGCTAATTGCACTAGTACAGAAATAGGCTTTGTAAAGGGAAAAATGAGCTTTTGAATTATAATTGGCTAAAGTCACGTAAAGTCGCCAATAATCACAATATAGACCAAAATAAATATTAGGTATTTATTAATCAATTATTTTGGACTTTAGTCACATTCGCTGCTCTCACATATCTCAGAAAAATACATGTACTTTCATGTATTAAATTGATTTGATTTCTGTTCAGTGAAAACTATTTCAATAATGAAATGATGAATGTAGTGATGAAATTCATTCGTTCTCACATAAATAAATGACTTTACGTATATTTCGTACGGGCGACTCGAATATTCTGTGAAAATCAAGCATTCTGTTGTTTTTATCAGTTTCACAAGTTGCTAATTTTACTATCAGCATGACGCTGCAGAAACACAATTATTTATAAACAATGCCAGCCGGCTCACTACGATGGGGGTACACGTCAGTAAAAAGTATCCCCAAGCCGAAAACAATTCGTGCGAACTGCTGGAAGCGAGCTTAGTCACTTCTCCAAACTCCAGAATGTTCGCAGCTCTGTGAAAATCCCAAAGCATAAAAGTGCGTAAGAGAAGAAGAGGAAGAAGTGGTGGAAGAAGACACCGGCAAGCTACTCATTTGTACATAATTCAATGATTCAATAAAAAACATAAACAAACAAGTGATTTGGGTTTTTTGAGCATCGATCTCTGACGAAGAGAAAAAATGTAGAGAAAGGTCGTGGCGGTTATGCGATAGATACTATTCAATTATATATACATACGTACATACATACATACATATGTACGCCCGAGAAACTTGTTTGCCTACATAAACGGCGCATGCGTCATGGGACTTTGCTATAAAACAAGATCCCGCGATGAAGCAAAGAGCTTTGGCTTAAGTAAAGAGAATGCAGCAAATGTGAAGAGATGCGACTATAAGAGAGATGGCAAAAAGTAACTAGAAATAAATGTGATTGAGATCTATACCCTGCTCGTAAAACATCAATGAGCTGGTTATAGATGACGATCCTCATTATATGTAAAATGTTTATACTAATACTAATTTGCAAAGCTATATTTTCTACAAAGTGATTAATATAGACTCGAAAATATTAGAGAACATCACAAAGCAATAAGTCTATTTACAGGGTAAATTCTAGTCAAGCATTAAAGTACGCATCGTAGTTCGTTCGTATGTCAGTATTTTTGTATACTTTTGATAAATTTACCATGTACACCTTCTGGAATAAATAAATAACACAGGCCAACACAGAATTTAGTAACCGAAAACCAAACTTTAGTTTTCCAATGAAAAGGTTCTATAAAGCAGTCAACAAGTTGGAACCGTATTATTTTATTCTGAGCTAGAAACAGTTATAAACTTTTGTTGCCCAGTGTAAATAACTGATATAATTAAAGCAATTTAAAATTCCAAGACTTCACAATACCCTCTGGAAACACACAAGATGCTCTATAGTTCTTCTTACATACTGAATTGTATACTGTAATTTGCGATTAGATAGATGATGTATATATATATGTACACATACCCAGATATGTTCGTATTAACTCGTGCAAACATATAAAAGTGGGTAGTACTGGATTTCTTTTCAAACAGAGCAGACTGAAACGTTACTGCACAATGGACTTTTATTACTTGCCTGCTTCAGCGCCTTGTCGTGCCGTTCTCATGGTGGCCAGGGCAGTGGGCGTCGAGTTGAATAAGAAACTATTGAATACTTTGGCAGGGGAGCAGCTGACACCGGAATTTGTGAAGATCAATCCACAGCACACGATCCCAACGCTCGTGGACAATGGCTTCTCCATTTGGGAGTCGCGTGCCATTCTCGTCTACCTCGTGGAGCAGTACGGCAAGGACGACTCACTATATCCGAAGGATCCACAGAAGCGAGCGCTGATCAACCAGCGTCTATACTTCGACATGGGCACACTAATAGCCAGCTTCGCTGAGTACTTCTATCCGCAGTTTCTTCGCGACGAGCCCGCAGATCCAGCCAAGTTTGCCAAGATAGAAACAGCATTTGGGTTTCTCAATGCATTCCTGGAAGATCAAGAGTTTGTTGCTGGCAACACATTGACTGTGGCTGACTTTTCCGTTTTAGCCACAGTTTCCACTTTTGTCGTGTCAGACTTCGACATTGCCAAATACCCAAATGTGGCCAGGTGGTATGAGACCGTTCAGAAGGTGATTCCCGGTTGGGATGAGGGCTTGGATGCGATGAAAGAATGGATACAAGCGAAACTCGCAGAAAAAGCAACTAAGTAAAATAATTAATTTATTTGATTTATTATAAAGTATAATATTAAATAAAGTATTTTTAAATGCCGCAATAGGCCGTAACCAACTGCATAATACTCTTCCCGATCAAATTGAGTCTCCACTAATCTCTCGGCTGGGCATTACAAAATGTTCTATTTTTCGTATAAATCATATCATAAAAACTATAAATCGATGAAATTACAATTGCCGGTGCTGATACCCCCACATAATTTTCCATTATATCAAATCCCTGAGAAGCTTACCTTTTTTTATCAAGTATGGAGTGCAGAGTGTTTGGTTTTCGATTACGACTTGTGCTTGTCATGCCTTATCTGAGCTTTTGCTGTTCGTAGAATGCCCATAGTAGCAGCTGAGAGAATTCAGTAGTCGCTCGCACTTTGAAGTCGTCGGACACGAGAATTTATAGTGTGAAAATGGATTTTTATTACTCACCTGGGTCGGCTCCATGCCGCTCCGTTCTTATGACAGCCGCTGCGCTGGGCATTAAACTGAACAAAAAGTTGCTCAACACTGGCGAAAAGGAGCAGCTGAAGCCGGAATTCATTAAGCTGAATCCACAGCATACGATCCCAACGCTAGTGGACAATGGCTTCGCCATCTGGGAGTCGCGCGCCATTCTGGTCTACCTGGTGGAGAAGTACGGCAAGGACGATTCACTCTTTCCCAAGGATCCACAGCAACAGGCGCTAGTCAATCAGCGTCTCTACTTTGACATGGGCGTACTGTACCAGGCCTTTGCCGAATATTATTATCCGCAGTTTCGCTTCAACAAGCCGGCCGATCCAGAGATCTTCAAGAAAGTCGAAGCTGCCTTTGCTTTCCTCAACACTTTCCTCGAGGGTGAACAATATGTTGCCGGCAGTCGTCTAACCATCGCCGATATTTCCATCTTAGCCTCAGTTTCCACAGTTGTGACAGTGGGCTTCCCGCTGGCCAACTATCCAAACGTGGCCAAGTGGTACGAACATGTCAAGAATATAACGCCCGGCTGGTCGGAGAACGAGGAAGGCTTGCAGATCCTCAAGCAGCGCATGGCCTCAAGGGGCAAGCAGTGAATTGATCAAAGTTTCTATTTTCATACTATAAATACAACAAATAATTAAAATTGTTGAAACAATAAATTCACATAAATATATTAACAAATTATATACATATATATTCACAGTTAGCTGAACTCTGTGTATTTATTTGTTTTCCATACAATCGTAAAAATTAAGCATGCCAATAATTACGGCCGAGCGAGAGATACTAAAAAGCTTTTGAGTATTTACAAACAATTATGCTTATATATGTATATGTGTGTACATTGTTATACAATATATATATATATATATATATATATATATATATATATATATATATATATATAGAGCTCGATTGCTGGCATCGGCATCACACGTATTCAACCCTGAACTTCGCTGTTTTAGTATTCGCGTGCTCAGCTTATTTGCAAGGCATTTTATGTATGTATGTATGTATCTATGTATGTATGAACATTTGAACCGTTGTTTTTTAACCTATTAAAGCTCTAGCAGCTTTCAAGCTTTTTTAACGGTCTTATTTGCAATTCTCAGAAATAGACATAAGTGAATTTTATAGTTGGTTCATGCTTGCAGTGCATATAGTATAACAATTGAATATCTCTCAATAAAGAAAGCAAATAAATGCGAATGACTAATGATTAGCAATGACACATACTGGTTCACAGAGCAAAATGGGTATATTGGCTTTCATGATCAGCCGTGTAAACATGTCACATAATCTGTATATTCTGTAATGTCATAATATACATATATGCAGATTACCATATTTAGATTAAAGATTACAAACCTTTGGCCAGAAATAAATATATATTTTAGATTAAGACATTATCTGTTTAATATACTCGTTTATCATCATATATAAGCGCGAACGTGTATTCCGCAGTCAGTTGGAACCGCCTTGAAAACTCCCATAAATAAATATAAACTGAAAGTAACAGTGATAACCAATATTTGATGATATGATATAAGGAATAGAAAACTACTTATGAGATAATTTTCTGTTACCTTTGGCTATAAAAGCAGTTAGTCGCTCCACATACGACAGCAGAACATAACGTAATTTCAACATGGATTTCTACTACATGTCCGGTTCACCGCCCTGCCGTTCAGTTATAATGACGGCAAAGGCAGTGGGAGTCGAGCTGAACAAGAAACCATTGAATGTCCTGCAGAAGGAGCAACTGAAACCAGAATTTTTGAAGATCAATCCACAGCACACGGTGCCAACGATCGTGGACAATGGCTTCGCATTGTGGGAGTCGCGGGCCATTCTGGGCTACCTGGTTGATAAGTACGGCAAGGACGATTCACTTTATCCCAAGGACCCTCAGAAGCGGGCGGTAGTTAATCAGCGCCTTTTCTTCGAATTGGGTGTGCTATACCAGGCATTCAGTGATTATTACACGCCAATCTTCTTTTATAATAAGCCCGGAGATCCCGAAAAGTTCAAAGCGATCGAGACAGCCCTCGGTTTCCTCAACACATTCCTGGAGGGCCAGCAGTATGTGGCGGGTGATCATTTGACCATCGCTGACATTGCCATTCTGGCCACAATTTCCACATATGTGGCTATCAAGTTAGAGATGACGAACTATCCGAATGTGGCCAGGTGGTATGCGAATGCCGAAAAGGTAACACCCGGTTGGTCGGAGAATTTGGAAGGCATTAACCAGGTAAAGGCATGGTTCGAGGCTAAAATGCAGGAGGCTAAGTCCTAAACTAAAATTACATTAAAATGGGATTTAAAAAAAAAAATAATAAATAAAAGTGCATCGTGATTACGACTAAATTAAACGTATATTTAAAAAATCCAGATTAAAAATTAAATTCCAGAAATATTTTAGGAATCAGGTTCTACTTCGTTTCTGCCTCCGGCTCGACTAGCTTCTGCAGCTGCTGATATTTATAGATGGCATTGCGCACGAATTCAGTGGTTCGCCGGACGCGTTCCGGCGTCATTTCCTCGGCTAACATGCGACCCACATCTTGTGCGCCGCCAGAGCGCAGATAGTTGACGACTTTGTTGGGAGTGTCACAGATTGAACCTATTCGGCAGATCGTGCTTAAGATGGATCCACTAAAGAATATTATGCCCACGGCGGAGAGTACGACAGCCGCAATGCGGAACAGCGTAGACATCAGTATGGTGGGCAATAGTCTGGACGCAAATGCCATCAGAGGATTTAGACCAGGAGAGGGCGTCGAGGGCGCAGCGACAACAGTTGTATCGCTGCTAGCTTGGTTGTTGGGCACCAAGAAGCCCTCGTAGCCGGTCTGCACCATAATCGGTCCCGGATACGGATAGATGCCGGCCGCACCAGTTATGGGCGCTGGGTAGCCAGCTGCAAGCGGTGCCAATCCCGCTGCACCGCCATATTGGCTCAGATACTGATGAAAGGCCTCGGGCGTGATGAGGCCACCGGCATAGATGGACACCGGATCCGTGCTGCTGCCACTTGCCACATTATCACCAGGCTGCAATGGAAATATCTTAGATTTCTTATCTTCCTCGCACTGCTTTGTGTTCACTTACGACTGATGGCTCCAGCGCTTCGTTGTTCTCCGCGGCAGTCTGATTCGAGGCATTGGCACTGATGAGGGCTGCCTCACTTGAGGCAATCGGCTCTAGGTGCGTATCCGGCAGCTTGTCCGTCTCGTCTATGCTATTAGCAGTCGTGGCAGCTGGAGCAGTGTCCAGTGCCGGTAGCGTGCGGACTTCATACAATGTCAGGAGCAGCAGCAGCAGCAGCAGGCGCAGCGACATGTTGTATGGACATCTATAGCTCATCTCGACGACTGTTTACGGCACCTGTGCCGCTCTGCTCCTTTATAGGCCACCGCAGGCCGTGTCCATCTTGACCGTTTGTTATGCTTCGTTTGTCCCTTCGTTTTGCAGTTAATGACAGATTTTCCTGGAATTTGAATGGTTAATTTCTTTCAATGTCTTTTCCATACATTGTACTTGGCTTACCTGCCTAAATGCCCGCTCAGGTAGTTGGGCAAGTGAATTTCGCCTTACACTGGCGGTCGAAAAAGAGTGCCCGGTTCGTGCTCAACTGATTGCCTTCACCTTTCTGCTTATCTAATGCCCCACGACAGCTCGTAAGTGGCCAAGAAAGTGCTAAAAGTTAACCCAATAGGCATAGGCACTTTCAATTTCGCCCTCCCCAGTTACCGCCTGACCAAGTTTCCGAGCGGCATTCAGTTGGAAAGACTTGCAGCAATCAATACCAAATAAAACACGTAGCTACAGCAAATTATGTAGTGGCTTAATTTTAGAACGAAAAAAGAGGAGCAGACAAGCGCACGATATCCTGACCGACTTTCGGCAGCCGCACGCCTCTCCCCACCTGAATGAAGCTACTGTCCTCACTCTGTCACTCGGCACTCTGGCACTCTCGCGCCAAGCGCCCATTCAGGTGAGCACACATTAGCCGAGGCGACGCGCTGTGTCTGTCGTCCAGGTAACGTTCGCTATGAAAACTAAACGAAAATAGCAAAACAAAACAGACATGAAACAAAGCGCCAAGCAGCCGCCGATGACATGAAAGTTCTGAAAATTCAAACAGGCAGACAACGGCGGCGACGTCGACGGATACGTTGAGCGACAGCGACGTCCCTAAGTTAAGCATAAACAGATTATATCATCAACGCAGCAGAAGCAACAGCAGCAGCCACTGTCGACCAGCTGCACTGGCCAAAGGACCAGAGCTCCGTCGCGACGACAGCAGCGCTCGACACTCGCAGCCACACTGGGGAACTGCATAGACATCGACTCCGTGGCCGTGGTGCAACACAAGCTGGTGCATAGGATTGTGTGAGTATGCACCTGGCTGGGCAGCCCAAGTAATTCCCGCATCAATTATTTAAAATGAACCGAAGCATAACAGCTTCAATTAATATGCGAGCAATACACTCAAGTGTGAATAGCGTTTAACAGCTAAGCAAGCTAGATACCCTAAGATATGTGCGCCTCAATGAGTTCTTAAAGCTAAAATGATTTGAATGAAAATATTAGAAACTGCTTGCTTCAAGACTTGAATATGTTAATTAATATAAAAGCAAAAACAAATTCAGAAACAGCACGTTATAAATATTACTTTCTCAATAATGAAACTTTTTTTTTTTTTTTGATTGGAAATAATTTTAAATTTTCCTAAAGTTGTAAACCCAAAAGTATTCTTAATGTTTCTTTTGATTAATTAAAAAAAAAAAATAATTCCAAAAATGTTGCACGTCTTAGTCTTCTTTTATTCAATCAAATTTGTTTACATTGATATTTTCCTATAATCTCCATAATTATTCAATTTCAATATAATTTAAGGGCCATTTGCATATTGTGGGGAAATTTTTCTCGACCTTTGGCAGTCACCTTGTTGAAGGCCAATGTAAATCGTCCAGCAAGTGGCATTAATAAAATATTTGAAATCGATGAATTGATTTTTTGATATACGACCAACCGGTGTCCTGTCGTGTGGTTGGCTAATTCACAAAGTGCTTTTCAGTTGTGACCCATGAATCGAACCGAACAAATTGTAACCGAATTCGTCTACTTTCTAATTGTCAGAGGTGGCAAAATGTCCACGCCGGTGCTGTACTATCTGCCTCCGAGTCCGCCATGTCGCAGTATTTTGCTGTTGGCCAAAATGCTTGATCTGAACTTTGAGCTGAAGATCGTCAACATACTGGAGGGGGAGCAGCTGAAGCCCGATTTTGTGGCCATGAATCCACAGCACTGTGTGCCCACCATGAACGACGAGGGATTGGTGCTATGGGAAAGGTGACAGTGGAATACATTAAAGTGAATCTAATCTTAGGCTGTACTTTCATTGCAGTCGCGCTATACTCTCATATCTGGTTGCCGCCTATGCCAAGTCCGACGAGCTGTACCCCACAGATGTGCGCGTGCGAGCTCTGGTGGATCAGCGCTTACACTTCGATCTCGGCACACTCTACCAGCGCCTTACCGACTACTATGTGAGTAGCTTTCGGCATAAATAGTCAGATTTATATGAACTTCCCTCGTAGTTTCCCACAATGTTTATTGGCGCCCCCCTGGATGAGGGCAAACGAGCCAAACTGGTCGAAGCCGTCGGCTGGCTTAACTCAATTCTCGAAGGCCGAGAATATGCGGCTGCAGACCATTTTACCATTGCCGATTTGACACTTCTCGTTACCGTCTCCCAGCTGGAGGCCTTCGACTTCGAGATTAGGCCCTTTAAACATGTCAAGCAATGGCTAGAACGCTGCAAGCAGCACATGAGTCCCTACGACTACGAGGAACTCAATGCCAGCAAAGCGGCTATGCTAGCCGACATGTTCAAGGCGAAGATGAATCAAACAGGTGGCACCTAACCAGCTACAGATATACATATCTAAATCAAAGATAATTATAGTTAAGATATATAAAATTGTATGAAATAAATATTTGGCTTGAACTAATTTATTATTTGATACAGATACAGATACAGATACAGATACAGATACAGATACAGATACAGATACAGATACAGATACAGATACAGATACAGATACAGATACAGATACAGATACAGATACAGATACAGATACAGATACAGATACAGATACAGATACAGATACAGATACAGATACAGATACAGATACAGATACAGATACAGATACAGATACAGATACAGATACAGATACAGATACAGATACAGATACAGATACAGATACAGATACAGATACAGATACAGATACAGATACAGATACAGATACAGATACAGATACAGATACAGATACAGATACAGATACAGATACAGATACAGATACAGATATATATACAGATACATGGGGTGGGCGTCCCTTGCGGGTCAATAAATAAATCAAAAGTGGCTTAAAACTCTTTTAGAAAACAGTTAACGGCGCAGAGATAACTGCCAATCACAGAAAAATGAAATCCACTTATAAATAGCTTATCAAACTCGGCTGGAGGTGCCAAAGGCGTGGGCTTTGGGAAAACTAACGATTGGCGCTGACGCCACCTGCAGCTGGGTGGGGGCCTCAGCTTCATAAAAACCTCAACTTAAATTTAATGATACGAAAAAAGGCAGGTAAAATGGCCAGCGGGGGGACAGCGGGGCTGAGGGCAGCTGTGCTGCTGGGGTGGCGCCTGGCTATTTTTAAAGCACACACAAGCAGCCGCAGGATGTTGAGCTACTGACAGGATATTATCGCGATGCTTGGCAGCTCGCATCGCAGTTTCGTTTTGGCCGCTGGAGATGGCGGCCGCTTGGTTAACTTTGGCTTTGGCCCTGATTTTGGTGGACAATGGCCAGCGAGTAGCTGGCAATAAGCAGAAGCAGCTGTGGCTAGGTAAGTTACAGCTGAATAGCTGAATTGGAATCGAATGGTTAATTGAGAATGGGCCATGCACAGATTGCAGCTGCCTGCACGCCAACGAGCGCAACGCCACACAATGGGGCAGCGTTAGCATTAATGCCAGCCATGCGCTGGGAGCCAAAAACAACTGCCTGATGATCTTCATTGGCGGCGCGTCGGAGGAGCTGGTGGCCTTTCAGCTGCAGCAGCTGCAGCTGCGACCCGGGTGAGTAGCAACGCTTCCGGCCGCAGTAAGCCAGCCGTACAGTCTCCGCTGTCGCCTGCCACCCGCTGTGTGGCAAGCCGTATCCAAATCGATCAGAGATCTGGATCTGTCGGCCACACAGGCAGCTGCGCGACAGCCATCAAAATGCGTCGGCCATCGAGGAAATATGCGAATGCAATGTAATTAAAATACCTTGTGAAGGCCACTCTGGCTGGCTCTTGGCTGTCGTTTGGGTGGGGGGTCCGCCGTGGAGCCGTGCTCGGCACGCCTGGTTATTTATATAAATGTTCGCAAATTTGTGTCAATTTTTATGAAATTTGCTGCATTAAAATAACCCAAAAAGAAACAAAAATCAAGAAGAAGAAATTATTAAAAAAATTTCGAAATCGATTTGTCAATAAAATTGCTGAGCACCGGCGCCACAAATTTCAGTGGAGCTTGGGCAGAGCGTTGGACACAACGTTGGCCGCTATCGTTGCGACCGAAATTTTGTTGTTGGAAAAGCGCAAAAGTCGCTACGAAAATCGCGTCAGTCGCGTGTGAATCGCTTGTGAAACGCGTGTGAATCGTGCCGTTCAAAATGTCGATGGATCCTTCTGTTTCGCTGGAAGATCTGGAACGCGTGAGTGCATGTAATGTAGTCCAAGCCATGATTTCTAGTATCCATGTACCCTCATGTCTGGACAGCGGCGTCGTCGTGCTAGCTCGGCGCGCAAAGGATCGCAGACGCCACAGCCACCGCCGCAACTGGGAACTGACTCAGAAGCCATGGCCGTCATTAACGAGATATTCAATCCGAGGCTGAAGCTGCCTGAGAGTACTGGCCATTACACACTGCCCGAGGAGCTTAGAGCCGATGATCACGTGTCGCCGCAGGATCTAGACATTGCCAAGCTGGCGGAGCTGAAGGAAGTAAGTGTTGGTTGGATAATGTGGACAAAGACGGTTGATCGAACGATTCTCGTAAGGTTTTTACGCTCTTTGATACGGACTGTGACGGTCTGATATCGAAGGATGATCTGCGTTTCACCTACACGGCGCTCGGCAACGAGCCCAACGAGCAGCTGCTGGAGCAAATGATGTCGGAGGCCCACGAGCCTCTGGACTATGAGGCCTTTGTGCAGCTGATGTGCCGTCGCACCATAGAGCTGGATCCCGAGGAGGTGTTGCTAGAGGCCTGGAGCAAGTGGGACGATCACGGCACGGGCATGATCGATGAGAGAAAGTTGGTGCAGTGTCATGGCCATGTCACGATGCTAATACAAACGCTTTTCCACCCCATAGAATCTACGAGGAGCTAACCAACTATGGCGACAAAATGACCATCAGCGAGGCAAAGGAGGCGCTCAGCCATGCGCCCATGGCCAAGCCCAAAACCCTGGAGGAACCGCCCATGATTGATTATCCTGCTTTCTGTCGCATGCTCGGAGGAATGCGCAAACGCAAGAATTAGCAAAAAAAAAAAAAGAGCGTGAAGATGCTGAAGCATAAATTCAACCAACTCAAGAATTTTCCTAAATTTCATCAAGTTTCTAAAGCAAAATTTACGCATAGAATATTTTATTATTTTTTTATGTAGCATCAAAAATGTTGTTATCCTTTTAAATTAATATTAAATTACAAATGTGTGTGAATCCTTGTAGACCGTATTCAGCTTATATATGCAAAATTAGTTTGCAAACATAATTAAAGAGTTTACAAGGCCAAAGGTGTTTGCTATTTTCAAGCTGACGTCTGTGTCTGTCTGCCTATGTGTTAATTAGTTGGGTTAAAATGATATAAGCAAAATGTTAAAATATAATCCTAGGCAAATAACATACATTTTCATTTCCAAATCTTGTGAGGGACACAGAAATATTTTTGCAATTTAAAGTTTGGTCATCATATATCGTTTATGTCTTTAAGAAAGTATTTTATGGTTACCAAAACAACTGGGATTTATAATGATAAATCTAATCATGATGCGCATATATATAAAAATAATTTTCATAAAATTAAATATGTCAAGGCATTTGAAATATTAAAGTTAAAAATTTATTATCTGAGAATAGAGGAGTAGGAGTAGGAGATGCGAGAGCTGTGACAGTGTAACTCTCTATGATCACTCTCCACTGAAACAAACTCTTTTCATAATACAAAATATTTTTAATTTATCTCGAAATTTTATAAAATCGTTGCTCATCAAATCCTTTGCTATTCGTAAATACATTTAACTCTCGTCCTGCCGCATCTTTAACTGTTTCCTTCTGCTCCTTCCCATGGCCTTTTCACGAGCTGAACAAATTCATTTTCTAGAATTTGCCGTGCTGTGTTTCTGTGTTAACCTTAACGCCAACTTTTGTTAGACTTTTTATCAAAATAAATGATGTAGAACCGAATGGGGCAGTGCAAGATTTTATTTAATGGCAGCTCGCTGGGCGCTTGCCTATTTTTAGGCTTGATCAACGAACCGGCCAAGCGGCCAATAATTTTTCAACATCATTTGATTCCGGCCATTTGTGCCACATTTTGCAATATGATTAGCAATTTATGCAATTTTCGTGACAGCTGCTTGGACACCGTCGAGGTCTTTCCGTATCTGAGGGAGCCCGTCATCGAGAACTCAACGGTGGCGGCGTACACTTGGTGCCAGCACAGTGCCACGGCTCGCAATGCCACGCCCATTTATAGCGGAGGAAGGCTGCTGGGGCTGAGACTGAGCTTTCAGCAGCCGCCCAAAAAATTGATCGACTGGACCCTGAATCTCACAGCCAGCTATCGATTCCTTCGGCAAGGTGAGCGAACACTACTTTAAGCCATTAACGACATTTTTGTTCAACTCGATCGGTCTGCCCTCAGAGCTCTTCAAGACGAGCGGGCGGCTGGTGCCGCATAGTTTCTGCGATTTTTATTTCTTTGCCAGCACCGGAACGGAGGGCAATCTGGGCGAGGGGTATTTCCACTCGCCGCGCTTTCCGGCCAACTATCCGGCGCACATCAAGTGCGCGTACAAGTTCATTGGGCGGCCCGATAGCCGCGTGGAGCTGCTGTTCGAGGAGCTGCAGCTGCCGCCAGTGCTCAGCGGCGGCTGTCAACTGGACGCGCTGACCATCTTCGATGCGGAGTCGGCGCACATGAACGCTGTCATAGATGTGCTCTGCACGCCGTGCCCCACGCGCCGCATACTGAGCAGCGGGCCGGATCTGCTGCTGGAGTTCAATGCCAGCTCGAATCGCACCGCCAAAGGCTTCCGTGGCAAATACAAATTTGTGGCCAATGAACAGCAGGCGCTGGTTATGCCGCCAATTCTGGAGGCAGCCAGCATAGCGATAAAACAGCCCCCCGCCAAGGCGAACAGCGTTCAAGTGGACAAGGAGGCGGAGCAGGAGGAGGGGGCGAAGGATGCGCGGCCCGGACATAGAAATCGTAAGTTGGCGCCCCATAAATTAGCCATAGACAGCAGTTAGTTCGATTCTGACTCACGCCCTGAGGACTCAATCGAATTATGCTAATCGCCCACAAATGGCGGCAAACTTCTTCGCGCAATTGCCGCAAAATGCTGCCAGCTTCCGTCTGTCAGTCTGCGTCCTGGGAGCGGATGTGGCCAATTGACTCGCTCGGGTGGCTGTGTGGCAGCCACAACTGTTTCTGTGTTCAGTCTGTGTCAAGTTGTCGATTCGTTCAAATGGTGCGCTGCGCGCTGCTTACAGTTCTGCTTCTGATTGCCGCCAGTTTATGCTGCGCTGGAGTTGCTAAAGGCAGTAAGTGTTTATTTTGGCCAGCGATTTATTGTTAACTAGTTATATATTTATACAACTACGAAAAACTAAAAGCAGTTAAGAAACTTAAGCAGCGACCACAATATGGCTGCAGCTCCACTGCAAAGGACGAACTGCAGCAGTCGATGGAGTATGTAAAATCTGCAGGCATATGAATTCGCATTAGATCTATTTGGGATTTGCTTTGAAAATACGTACCGTCTCCTTCTCTTCTTGCCAAGCGCCAGTGACTTCTCGCCAGGCTCTTCTTTGGCTAAAAAGATGCGCATGCCGGTCAATGCCATTAAGAAATAATCATCCCAATCCATGTTTTTCATATCGAATGCAAAGAGCTGTTGGTCCTGGGCGGAGAGGCGTTCCCACAGCCGCTGTGTGTTGTGCGTCTCGAAGTGCCAAATGGTGTTCGTGAACGGATAGAGCACCTCCACGTTCTTATGTATCTTCTCATAGAGCTTCAGCATGCGTGGCTTGCATCCTTTCAAGCGTAGCACCACATCCATGCAGAAGGCAGGCAGCAAGTGATAGAAGAAGGCAATCAACTTGAATAGCCAGAGCGTGTTTGTGATGTGCAGAAAGGGCAGCCAAATCATTCTGGTTAAGGGGAAGACATGGCACAGGCCTTCCGTTTTCTGCTTGAAGTCACCCCAGGTGATCCTGTTGAGATCACTGGGCACATAGTTGTAGATGGGCGTAGCTGCATCAACGGGCTTCTTGCTCTGTGCCGCATGATCCTTGGCCGTTTGCCAAGCGCAGACCAAGGTCATGTTCGAGCAGTAGTCAACGGGCAACAGGTTGGCTTGTGTCTCGATGTTCACTCGAATAACTCGCAAGACTCCGATTGCAGTGCCGAGCACTATTGAAATGGGACCGTAGAGATTGTCGATCCAACCAGAGACGGGCTCCTTGTAGCTGGCAATGACTGAGCACGATATGATGATATGATATTTTGTGAGCTATGATCATTGAATGGCACTTACTAATCGCCGGCCGAAAGATGCATATGGGCAGATCGTCAGCTTCCGTTTGGATCAGCTGCTCCGCCAAGGCCTTTGTGTAGGTGTACGTATTGGGAAATTTACCGAGCAGGGCTGGCGCCATGCTGTCTATCAGCTCATCGCTGAGCTGCTCTCTCAACGACAGAGCTGTGTCTACGCTGCAGGTCAAATTTTCCGGATAGTAGCGCTCGCCAATATGCTGGAGAACACAGTTCGAGAAGGCCGTAGACACATGAACATACGCCTCCAGTCGTTTCATCTGCTTGGCCAGCTGCAGCATGAGGCGCGTGGCACGCGTGTTAATGTCCATGGCCACATTCAGTGGATCCACAAAGCGGACAGTTGCCGCACTATGGATCACCACCTGCACCTCGTCCGTTAGCACCTGGCGATCCGCCTCGCTAAGACCCAAATCCAACAGCTGACAGTCTCCGCTCAGAGGCACTATGCTCGCCATGCAACCGGGCTTCGATTTGAGCAGCAAGCCAAATATCTAATTGGAATCAGACCTATTGGATTTGCGTTTAAAGCGGGTTTTCGAACTACTTACGCCATCATCCTGCCAGCTTGCTATGCGCTGCAGCACACTCTGCCCACGCTTCGCTCTCATTAACACATAGATCCGTTTCACCTCAGTCGCGCGCAGCAGTTTCTCAATTATTACTGAAAGGGAAGTCGGTTTAAGGAATAGTTCAATAGGATAACTCTTGCTGAACTTTTTATTTTGGCAATTTAATCAATTTATCAATTGTCTATATATCAATATATTCATAGTTGAATTTTATAA